>OX359294.1:42652736-43267580 GCA_947179395.2 Pulicaria dysenterica
TAAATAACAAACATTGAAAGTATCATGAATCCTTGCTAGCTCAGGAGGAAGATCCAGTGTGACTGTCTGATCGTTGACTACATGTCGTATCCTAAATGGACCAATGTATCTAGGAGCTAGCTTCCCACGTTTACCGAAACGAATAACTCCCTTCCATGGTGAAACTTTCAAATAAACCAACTCACCACCAACAAATGATACCGGCCGGTGGTGGGGGTTTGTGTACATTTTCCGTCTGTCTCTAGCAAACTTCAATTTATCCCGTGCAATAGCAACTTTCTCAGCCGTCATCTGAACGATTTCGAGACCCACATACTGTTTTTCACATGCCTCTAGCCAACATGTAGGAGTACGGCAACAACGACCGTATAACATTTCGTATGGCGACATTCCTATACTAGAGTGATAGGAATTATAATACGCAAATTCAATGTACCGCCCCAAAATTCGTAAATTCATAAATATGAGTTTATAGTAAGTGACGTGTTAAGTGTTGTGTATGTTTAGCAAGTTGCCTTTATGTGTTTATTGTAATTTTTATTTACTAAAGTTGAGGGGTTAGTTTTGCCAAGTTAGAAAATTAAAGAAGTCCAGCTGCTGTTTTGTGATTTCTCCAAACTAGTGGATACATATGAGTCTTCTTTGACTCTTTGTAGTCAAGATATCAGGAACCAAATGGATTCCCACGTTCACACACATATAGCAACTTGAATCCAGATTTTTAGCCAGAAATCAAGAGGAAGATAGCTGAAATTGCCGAGGTATGGGTTCTTGAATTGTCTTTTTGAAGTTTTAGGTCAAGAAATAGATTCTTTGGTTGAATCCATGTTTGTAGTTAGTTTGTATGTTTTATTGGTGTTTTGTATCATGTTTCATGTTAGAAGTTAGTCTTAATGATTTAGAACAAGCATGTATCATTGAATTTGAGTTTGAGCAAGATTTAAGGGTTAAAAGATGGTTTTCGGATGCTGTTTTGAACAGAGCAGAAAACCTTGCTGTGCCGACAGTTCTTGCGACCGCATGGGTTACCCCTTGCGATCGCAAGGCAATGTTTTAGATCTTGCGATCGTATGGGTTAATCCTTGCGATCGTAAGGAGGTAGTGAAGGATCTTGCGGTCGCATGAGTAATGCTTGCGATCGCAAGCAGTTAACCAGAATTTAGTTTAGTTGTTTGCGCTGATATTTGATCAGTGTCTTACCCAGTTCAGTTCAGATGTTTATATAGTATGGTTTATTGCTTGTAGGCAATAAGAGTTGGCGTTTCGGTGATAGAGAATAGCTATATATTGCTGCCAAGGTGAGTGTACTTACCTTTAATCAGATTAGCATATGTATATGCTTTAAGTGATTAGTATATCAATTGTATGCTTGATATGTGATTGATTATGTGAGATTCAGTAACACTATGTTGTAGTATTTAGTACGATCTACATACATATATGTACAAGGTGAACAGTATGATATCAGTGTTATGGTATGTTTATGTTATGAGTTAAGACTATTGTTTCAAGGAATAATAGAATTCAGATATATTATTCAGTACAGAGATACGGGTATATTGAAGTCCTTATACCCGAACAGAGTGTCAGGGATTTGATTACGCGTGAGGTGTGATCATACCCTGGACCAGATAATAGTTTGAATAGTTTTGCAGGTGTTCAGCTTAGATGTGAGACATCCCCAGAAGAGTTCCTCATGTTTTAAGTGTTTATCTGTTCAGTTTGTATGCTCACTAAGCGAAAGCTTACGTTTTAGTATGTTGTGCATGCAGGTAACCAGTTTCCAGCAAGGGTAAGGCCCCAGTGTTTTGCAGAGTTGGATAGCTCCAAGCTTTTGAAAAGAGTACTTTTAACACTACTTTTCATTAAGTTGTTAGCATTAAAGTAAATTAAGTTTGTTTTCCGCAAACTCTGATGTTTTAGAATGTTAATCAGAAGCAAACGAATTTTTAAAGCTGTTTTAGAAAAGTGGTGTTACAACTTGGTATCAGAGCCAAGGTTTAAGGGATTTAGACATACACGAGTGTGATGTTTGAACTTAAACCATGGTTTTGAGGTCAGGAGGAGCTATCCCTGGGACTGTAGTCTTGGTGAACATACGGTTAGTAGAAGTTTATGATTTGTAATTAGTTTTACAGATCGAGCATGAGTACCAATGTTTTGCATATGTAATAGTTATGTGAACAAGTGCTATTTGACATTATGTGTATATGATATCAGAGAAAAGAAGAATGTTTAACAGATATAAACAGTTATGCCATATATGTGACCTAAGCTTGTGAATCGGGGTATTCCGTGATGGTATTAAGAACAATTATGTATAATATGTTCCTCACAATTCCTGGCCAGTGTATGTGAAGAACATGTGATATGCAATTGAGCTTAAGATTGCCATGTCAGTACCTTATGAATCAAGTGAGGGGTGATACGTGATAATACAGTATGTGTGAATCAGACAAGAACAGAAAATGAGATAAATGTAGTATTGATAATATTACATACCTTATTATGAGAAATAGAGAAAGTTGTTTGGTAGTATATGTTAAAGATATCTGATTATGAGTTTATAGTATGTGGTAAGTTGATACGAGTTAGATAAAGTAGCCTGAGGCTAGTATACTTCGGATTACCAGAGATACCTATTTTCCAGATGCAATTCTTAATTAGAACCAGTAGACCTTCGGGTAACCCTTTAGAGGGAGTTGTTATAGAGGGATTGCAAGATTTTGAGATCAGTTTAGTAAAAAGGATAACAGTGATAACATAGGGTAAAGTTTTATATGTAACGTTCCAGATATTACCAACCAACTGGTAGAGTAAGTTTTAGAAGGAAAGAAAGTTATATTATCGCAGTGTGTAGATACAGCTGTAGAGATTATGGTTAAAGAATTATTAAGAGTTAAAGCTAAGAAGAACTCGTTGTAGGGGTAGATGTGTAAAGATTGTTCAGCATGCGAAATTACCTCGTTAGAGGGAAGATTTTAGATCCAGTTGTGAGTAGTGATGATTAATAGAGATGGAATGAGATTTTTCGTATTAGTAGGTGTCAACCAGGGAGAAAAGTTATGTACGTATCGAACTTGTTGTTTGAGACAGTGAAAGACTGGTAGACCATGTTGATGTGGAGAAAGTTAGAAACGTAGATTGAGACTATGACATAGACTTAGTTTAAAGATTTGTTAAGAGTATAGCAGTACTAGAAGCTTGTATAGAACAGATCACAAAAATAATCTAGAATCTGATGATAAGACGATAGAGTTGGTAAATGACATCACCTAGAAATTGTTAAGAATATGTAGTTTTGTTTAGAGTGACTTGGTATAGAAGTTTTGTAATTACAGTGGTATAGTCTGATGTTAGAAATGATACGGGTAAAGTTTAACGGCAGTTAATTGTAATGAAGTGAATGAGATAATAAGTTTTACATAGAAGAAATAAAAGTAGTTGAGAGAGTAGAGAATAGTGAACGCAAAGAGAAAGATTAAGCAAGTAACAGTATTAAGTAAAAAGCCGATGTTTGTACTATAGCATGGAGGGTTAGGTCCCCCACTCAGATATACGAAGTGTGAAAAGTAGAGGCATGTGGCCAAAGTTTGAAATCATTTACCCTAAGTGTGTTATCAGGTTACTAGTTTGGACATTTTTGTCCTAAGTTATTAGTGACAGAGAGTAAGTCAGTTAAAAATTTAGCCTAGTTTTGTTAAAACAAGGATCAATACTAGAAAAGCAAATGTGACCTGGTCAAAAGGCAGAATGTTCTAGTTTATAGTTAAAGAAATAAAGATTGAACTTAGTGTGATAACAGACAGACGCAGTAGATGAGACTATTATTCTGAATAGTAAGTGTAAGTAAAAAGTGATAGAGGTAAAAATAGCCAGTTTTCATTGAGCATATGTTCGCGATGAAAGAATTTTGAGCAGTTATTAGTATTGATTAATAAAGTTAATAGCAAGTTCAGATACTCAGAGATCAGACCAACAGTGCGAGCACATATCCTAAGTGGGGAAGAACTATTGAACAAAGGTAATAGTAAGAGAGTCAGTGTTCCAGTTGCTTGTCAGCAAAGTAAGAAAGTACTTGATGCTTAATTGTATAGCATGTCTAGCTTATGTGGAAAAGTGTAGTATAAAAGACAGTCATAGTAGATTTAATAGATACCACCAGTGGTGACTACTCAGATGTATTTCTCAAAAGAATTACCGGTAATTTTAGAATTTTGATAAGTGAAACTTAGTATTAGTATAATGTCAGGAATAGAACCAAGGAGTCAAGATGTTGTACAGATTAGCCCCAGAAAAGTAAGAGTTGGTGATCCAACTGTAATAGTTAAGAGATGAGGGTTTTGTCCGATCCATTAGCTCAGTGTGGGGCGCATTAATACATGTAGTCTTAAAGAGAAAATAACTAGTCATAATGTGTATAGATTACAGAGGACACTATAAGTTTGCAAACAAGAATCAGTACCCAATTTAAGAAGTAGATAATCTGTTGGATTAGTTTCAGAGTGTAGAATGGTTTTCAGGGATAGAGTTGTGGTCAGAGTACCATCAGATGAATGCCAGAGAGAAGGACGTTTTCAGAATATGACTCCCCACAAGTATGAGGCGATTATTCGGCTCAGGTTTTGAAACTAGTAGTAGATGGAAAGTTAATTTAGTAAAGATGTTTTTAGCATCAAGTCAGCTACCCTAAAGATACAGATACCTCAAGTAAGAATGCTAGACATCACTTCGATATTCGATCAAGTTAAAGTAGTACAGAATGAAGCAGTTAGAGAGGGTGATCAGAAGAAAGAATCTATTTAAAGATCAAGGTCTAGATTGTCTAAGAGATAAGCAGGAATTACTAGTAGCCAAGAATAGAAGGTGATTTAGCAAAGAAGGTTGGGAAATATTTAAATTGTTTACGGGTTAAAGCAGAGTATCAGAAATTTTACAGAAAGTAACAGGTACATATAAAATGACAGTATAAGGATTTAGATAGAGATACTCGTTTATCTTTAAATTTTCAGAGTAAATTTCAGAGAAATATGAGAATTAAATCACAGTATATCACCCTTGTAGGGTTGGACAGAGTGAGAGAAATATATAAACACAGAGATATATGCTCAGAACATGTATAATTGACTTAAGGGATAGTTGAGATACGTATATACATTAATAGAGTTCCAGTATGATCACATTTACGTTTGAGTAGTAGCATATCTAGTACCAGATGATGTATGATGGGAAGTATAAAAGTCCTATTTGTTGGGACGAGGTTGATTAGAGCGAGAGGACTCAGCACACGATCGAATGTAAAGATAGTACCACAATTTTATGAGCGGCTTAGAGCTGCCAGGATAAACAAGAACATTTATGTGATAAGAAAGGATTATTAGTAGAGCTTCAGATTGGATGCTATGTGTTAGTAAAATTATCATCATGGATATGGATGAACAGATTCAGAAAGAAAGATAAGTTAGGACAGTAGTGTATTGGTCAGTCATATATTATCACAAAGATAAAGAGAGTATTGTATATGTCAAAATCTATAGTAAAGATATCTTAGATAGTATAACATGTATAGTTATCATTGTAAGTATGTAACAGATGAACTAGTAGTTGTCCGAACAGGACAAGAGATGTGAAATCCAGTTATATAAAATAGCCAGTAGTTGTATTTTAGAGGAAGTTGAGATTTGTATAATGGACAGATGAGATAGTAAAGATACAGTAGGAACACGAGAAAGAGTTAGATTACACTTAGGTGTAATTATACTATGTTGTATATGTAATACTTGATTTATGCTCAGTATGCAGTAGACCTTCTACTTTAGTAACAAGCAGAGATGCAATAGTATACAGAGATAAAAAGGGATGTAAGACTACTGTTAGTGCGCTACAGTAGCATTCAGTTTGTTTTGAAGCACAGTTAATAGCTTAATTAAAAGAAAAGTTGTGAGTTTGTGTAACAAACAGATAAGAATGGTAAAGTCACAGTGAAAATACTGAAAGAGATCAGATACACCTAGGTGTATACATGTTTTATGTATGTTATGTATATGATATTCTACTTTATATTCGGTATATGATAGACCTTCTACGTTAGTAGCGGGTAGATATGAGATGTAAGACAATCGTCAGTGCACTGCGATAGCATTCATAGTTGAGGAGATGTAAGACTGCCGCTAGTGCGCTACGGTAGCATTCAATACTTGATGATGTTAAAGTTATTATGTGTACAGTTGATTTCGGGGACGAAATCGTCCCAAGTGGGGAAGAGTTGTAACGCCCCAAAATTCGTAAATTCATAAATATGAGTTTATAGTAAGTGACGTGTTAAGTGTTGTGTATGTTTAGCAAGTTGCCCTTATGTGTTTAGTGTAATTTTTATTTACTAAAGTTGAGGGGTTAGTTTTGCCAAGTTAGAAAATTAAAGAAGTCCAGGGGCTGTTTTGTGATTTCTCCAAACTAGTGGATACATATGAGTCTTCTTTGACTCTTTGTAGTCAAGATATCAGGAACCAAATGGATACCCACGTTCACACACATATAGCAACTTGAATCCAGATTTTTAGCCAGAAATCAAGAGGAAGATAGCTGAAATTGCCGAGGTATGGGTTCTTGAATTGTCTTTTTGAAGTTTTAGGTTAAGAAATGGATTCTTTGGTTGAATCCATGTTTGTAGTTAGTTTTATGTTTTATTGGTGTTTTGTATCATGTTTCATGTTAGAAGTTAGTCTTAATCATTTAGAACAAGCATGTATCATTGAATTTGAGTTTGAGCAAGATTTAAGGGTTAAAAGATGATTTTCGGATGCTGTTTTGAACATAGCAGAAAACCTTGCTGTGCCGACAGTCCTTGCGACCGCATGGGTTACCCCTTGCGATCGCAAGGCAATGTTTTAGATCTTGCGATCGTATGGGTTAATCCTTGCGATCGTAAGGAGGTAGTGAAGGATCTTGCGGTCGCATGAGTAATGCTTGTGATCGCAAGCAGTCAACCAGAATTTAGTTTAGTTGTTTGCGCTGATATTTGATCAGTGTCTTACCCAGTTCAGTTCAGATGTTTATATAGTATGGTTTATTGCTTGTAGGCAATAAGAGTTGGCGTTTCGGTGATAGAGAATAGCTATATATTGCTGCCAAGGTGAGTGTACTTACCTTTAATCAGATTAGCATATGTATATGCTTTAAGTGATTAGTATATCAATTGTATGCTTGATATGTGATTGATTATGTGAGATTCAGTAACACTATGTTGTAGTATTTAGTACGATCTACATACATATATGTACAAGGTGAACAGTATGATATCAGTGTTATGGTATGTTTATGTTATGAGTTAAGAGTAGTGTTTCAAGGTATAATAGAATTCAGATATATTATTCAGTACAGAGATAGGGGTATATTGAAGTCCTTATACCCAAACAGAGTGTCAGGGATTTGATTACGCGTGAGGTGTGATCATACCCTGGACCAGATAATAGTTTGAATAGTTTTGCAGGTGTTCAGCTTAGATGTGAGACATCCCCAGAAGAGTTCCTCATGTTTTAAGTGTTTATCTGTTCAGTTTGTATGCTCACTAAGCGAAAGCTTACGTTTTAGTATGTTGTGCATGCAGGTAACCAGTTTCCAGCAAGGGTAAGGCCCCAGTGTTTTGCAGAGTTGGATAGCTCCAAGCTTTTGAAAAGAGTACTTTTAACACTACTTTTCATTAAGTTGTTAGCATTAATGTAAATTAAGTTTGTTTTCCGCAAACTCTGATGTTTTAGAATGTTAATCAGAAGCAAACAAATTTTTAAAGCTGTTTTAGAAAAGTGGTGTTACATTCAATCAATGGTCAGTGAAGGGTTTTTTAGGGTATAAAAACATATAATAATCATACGCAGCTGAATAAAAACAAAACCCCCTCTAGTGATCTCATCTAACTCGTACAAGAAACTAACATGATTAGAGGATAAAAGTTATACCTTTTAATAACAATCTTGAAACTTTATTCCAAAAAGCTAAAGGTAGAACACCGCTACTGCACCAACACGAACAGGCTGCTAGACCGCCACAGGATATCACCAAAACGATCACACAAAAATTCGTGCGTGTGTGTGTTCGACGCAGGCCGAAACCCCCTAGGGGTGGTCCTCGAAGTCGACGCAGATGGAGAGGGAAAGGAGGCTAGGGTTTCTCGTTGCAATTAGTAATCTCTTATGTAATTCCAAGGCTTAAAAGGTTATTTATATTATAAACCTTATTAAGGCCCATGTCCGTTTAATTAAAGCTCAGCTTTAGTTAAACTATTACTTAATTGCAGAAAACACCCTTTGACCAGTTATTAATTAATTGGTCCAATTAATATTTAAACTAAATATTAATTTCTCCTTTAAAATAATATAACTATTATTATTTTTCCCTTTAATTATTAATTAACTAATTAATTATTCCACACACATAACTTAGTAAATTCCAAATGGTTCTAATTGGGTGTGTAGCACTGTGATCCTTTAGTGTCTCATAGAATTGGACACAATGCCACATGTTATCTATCTCTGCACATAATCTAACAGACTCCAATTTGTGCAAGATAAGTAACACTCCTTGTACACCGTTGGCCTAAGGAGATCCCTAGCCAGACACTTAGGATAACCAGGCTATAAGATCTCTTACATCTAGAGATATAATCCACACCTTGGATTACACAGGCTTTTCCTTTTGCATCGCGATATTCCGTAATGTGAGTATTAGATGTGGAGCAGGGATCTTATTCTAAATACTCATATTTTATCGACTATGATTTCGACACTCTGCAGTTACGGTTTACCGAATGAAACCTATCATTCTACCCGAGCGCGGTCACGCATTTTCAGTAGTCTCAATCGTCGAGGGGCCCTGAAATAGCTCTCCTAAAAAGGAGGTGCAAATTCCATCTTGACTATTTGCAATTTGAGCACATGACTTCCGTTGCACCTAGACATGCCCCTTATGATCACCCTGTTACGGTGTGACGTTAGAACACACTAAAGTACAGAAGTTACCATGCCCCAAACCAAATATCTCAGGTCTAAGGACAACCTATCAAGTTTACTTATGATGGTGCTCCATGATGTAAACTCGATGCGGATCACTCACAATATTTATCCCTCCTAATAAATATCTACGAATATTTGGTCACAACCTTGTGCTTTTATTCAACCCCGAATAAACATCAAATGTTCATAATAGCATTATCTCCCTAATGTAGCTCCCACTACATTAAGTAGCTACGGGCATTTAGACAATACATAACTTGAATTTGTCATGGATAAGTTAAAACATGCTAAAAATTGACAACAAGAAACAATTATGTAAATACCTCCTATTTCAATCCCATGAAATGTAAATACATAATAAAAGAGTCTCAAGTTACATCTATAGTAATAATCAAAAACTTGAACTAGCTGCTATATTCTAGGTACTGCATCCCTATAGAATTCACATGTCTCTCATGCTTAGCTCTAGCTAGCGGCTTCGTCAACGGGTCAGCAACGTTGTCGTCCGTCGGTATCTTTTGCACTCTAATATCTCCTCTTCCAACTCTCGGATTAGGTGATATTTTCTGAGTACATGCCTAGTCCGCTGATGATATCTTGGCTCTTTAGCTTGCGCCACAGCCCCTGAGTTATCACAGAATATATCAATCGGCCTAGAGATACTGGCAACAACTCTAAGTTCCGAGATAAAATTCCTCCGCCAGACGGCTTCCTTTGCTGCATCACTTGCCACAATATACTCTGCCTCTGTAGTCAAATATGCTATTGTATCTTGCTTCTGATATTTCCAAGATATAGCTCCTCCGTTTAGGGTAAAGACAAATCCTGATTACTACCTAAAGTCGTCTCTGTCGGTCTGGAAACTAGCATCAGTGTAACCATTTACACTAAGCTCATCCAACGAACCTCCATAAACTAGGAACATGTCTTTTGTCCTTCTCAAATACTTGAGAATGTTCTTGACAGCTACCCAATGAGCTTCACCCGGGCTTTGCTGATATCTACTCGTGACACTTATGGAATAGGCAACATCGGGCCTAGTACATAACATGGCATACATAATTGATCCAATTGCAGAGGCATATGGAATCAATTTCATCTTATCCTGATCTTGACTAGATATAGGACACTGAGCCTTGCTCAAAACCGCGCCAAATTGCATTGAATAAATCCTTTCTTGGATTCATACATTTGAATCTTTTAACGCCTTTGTCGATGTATGTACTTTGACTAAGTCCGATAAGATGCTTAGATCTATTCCTATAGATCTTAATACCAAGTATGTAAGCAGCTTCTCCCAAGTCTTTCATCTGGAAACATTTACTTAACCAGGATTTTACTCCTTGTAACACTAGTACACTGTTTTCTATTAGCATTATGTCATTTACATACAAGACTAGGAAGGTTACCGCGCTCCCACTGAATTTAGTGTAAACACATTACTCGAATTAACTTTTGGTAAAACCAAACTCTTTGATGTGCTCATGAAAGTGTAAGTTCCAGCTCCTAGATGCTTGCTTCAACCCATAAATGTATTTTAGCAGCTTGCATACTTTATTAGAATTCTTTGGATCCGCAAAACCATCCGGTTATGAATATACGTCCTATGTCAACTTCCTGTTAAGGAAGGTGGTTTTGGCATCCATTTGCCATATCTCATAGTCAAAATATGCTGATATGACCATAAGAATATTAATGGTCTTAAGCATTGCCACTGGGGAAAAAGTTTCATCATAGTCAACACCATGAGTTTGCGTGAAAACTTTTACCACTAGCCTAGCTTTAAAGGTATGCACCTTTCCATCCATGTCCGTCTTCTTCTTGAAGACCCATTTGTACCCAACAACTTTGCTGTGTTGATGCAAATCTACTAACTCCCAAACTTGGTTGTCATACATGGATTGCATCTCTGCCTTCATGGCTTCCAGCAATTTTTTATATTCTAAACCTGAAGCAGCATCTTGGTAGGTGGTGGGTTCTGAAAGATCCCCTTCGTATTGAGCAACTAAGAATCCTAGATACCTATCTGGCTCATGACGAGACCTACTAGATCTACGAAGGTCTTGTGTTTGCACTTCTTCCTCAACCACAGACTCGGGTTGGGATTCAACAATTCTCTGTTGAATTACTGGTTCGACTATCGGTGGTGGTGTTATCTCTTCCTCTTCAATTTCTTGAAGCACTATTTCCTTTCTTGGAATTTCTGACTTTAGAAATTTCTCTTCCAAGAATACCCCTTTACGAGCAACAAAAACTTTGTTCTCTTCTGGGTTATAGAAATAGTATCCCATGGTTTCCTTGGGATAACCCACGAAGATACACTTATCTGATTTGGGATTGAGTTTATCCGTGAATGTTCGCTTAACATATACCTCACATCCCCAAACCTTGAGAAAAGACATTTTAGGCTTTTTCCCTGTCCATATCTCGAACGGTGTCTTTTCCACCGATTTTGTCGGAACCCGGTTTAGTATGAACGCCGCTGTCTCGAGTGGGTGCCCCCAAAACGATAATGGCAATGAACTTCGACTCATCATCGATTGTACCATGTGAAGCAATGTACGATTCCTCCTTTCTGATACACCATTCATCTGAGGTGTATAAGGAGGTGTCAGTTGTGAAACAATCCCACATTATTTCAAATGATCGTCGAATTCCGGACTCAGATATTCGCCACCTCGGTCAGACCGAAGCAAATTTATCTTCTTGTCTAGCTGATTTTGTACTTCATTCTGAAACTGTTTGAACTTGTCAAAACTTTTAGATTTAAGTCTCATAAGATAGATATAACCGACCTACTGAAGTCGTTAGTAAAGGTAATGAAGTACTGGAATCCTCCTCTAGCCTCTGGAGTAAAGGATCTACACACATCTGTGTGTATTATCCCCAGTAGCTCACTTGCCCTTTCATTCTCACTGTTGAAAGGTTGCTTTGTCATTTTACCGGACAAACAAGATTCACAAATATCATATGACTCCAAGTCAAATGGTTCTAGAATTCCGTCATCTCGGAGTTTCTCTATGTGTTTCTCATTTATGTATCCTAAACGACAATGCGAGAGGTAAATCTGATTCAAGTTACTCTTGGATCTCTTACTTATATGATATATGTCTTTGTCATTGTTATCTAGATTTAGCGTGTATAGACCATTTTGAGGAATAACTTTAAAATAGTAAACATCATTTTTGAAACAAGAAATAACTTTACTATTCAAAACATAGTAAAAAGCATAGTCTATAAGCAAATCAAACGAGATAACATTCTTGATAAGTCTAGGAACATAATAACAAGGTTCTAGTTCTAAGACCATGCCCGAAGGAAAACTAAGACAATATGTCCCTACAGCTTTAGCACCAACCATGGAGCCTTCGCCTACCCGCAGGTCCATATCTCCTTGTTTTAGCTTCCTACTTCTCTTGAATCCCTGCAAATGATTGCAAATGTGATGACCACATCAGGTATCCAATACCCATGATTCATGAGAAGTAATAAGACAATCTATCATAAAGATACCTGAGTCATTGGGCGAACCAATGTCCAGCTGATCTATGCCGAGTGAGTGCTCGCATGAATTCTTACTGCCACAGTCTGGACAACAAATCTCTCCAAGCTCTTCCAACCAGTCATCCTCTAGCATAGGGTCTACTACTGTTGACTCTAGATTCTTTGGATCTAGATCATCGCTAATGCACATAAAGATCTCGTGCAGACTTGCGATAGTCATATCAAAGCCTCCAATGATACCCATTCCCTTGGTCTGATAATGGTTAGATAAGGAACCAAACAAAAGCATAACTAGCTCATGTTGCTTTGATTCCGATCCAAGGATCACATAAAAACCTAAAAGTCTTCTTATATTGATGAGATGATCACTAATAGGTTGGTTTTCTTTCATTTTCTACGAAAGAATTTCTTTCATTAGCAAGAAACGACATGCCAGATCACTATTCTTGAACCTTTCCTCTAATGCTTGAACAACCTCAAAAGATGACTTCTCCCGGAGATCATCCGTAAACTCGGATGAAGCTGAGAGAACGAGAATCGACATAACATCAGATTCATCAGCCAGATACTGATTGTAAGCATCATACTCACTATCCTGGGCATCTACCCCTGGTCGTCCTAGCGGTAAAGTCTCTATGACGTATAGCTTTCCCTGTGCATCTAATACATTCTTAAGATACATCTTCCAAATAGAAAAGTTTGGATCTGAAAGCTTCCACTTGCCAGTGATAAGGCTTAGAGATTCCTCGGGTAAGTAAAACAGAATAACAGATAAAATAGACATCTACAAAAAAAGAAAAGATAAAACATATTCAGTAATATGATTATAATTTCTAATAGTTATTACCTTTTAAAAATAACTTATTAGAATAGGATCCATATTTCACATTTCCCGATACAAGGTTTGGGCACTTCCCACCGGGACAATGCTATTTCTGGTAGGTAAACTTATACCAATCGTATCCTACCTGGACACGACTCCTAGATCCGCGGTACATCGGCTACAAGAACCGTGCATGCTTTAGTCCATCCAGTGCATTTTGGGCCGCGACTCCCGATTATCACCAAAATAGATCTCACCACCTAAGACAGTGTGAACTCTAGCCGGGACTCCCGATTATCGCACAGCCTTTCACACCCTTTCCCGCAATGGTTTGAACCCGAATGCCCAAGGTTTGGTCACTTCCGACACTCGAGTACCGTTTAATAGAAAAGGTGTACCATTAGGTGGGTAGCACACTGATCTAAGATTTTTCTTAAAAGTATTTCAAAAGTTTTTAAACGAGAAAAAACTTTTTGCCAGTTTTCTCTGTAAAAACACTGTTTAATAATGTCTATAATTAAAACCCTGTTTTATTTCATCGTGTGAATCACAACCACGCATATATAATATGTAAAGAAATAAAAGAACACACAATATGTACGCCTTAGCCTTGCCCTTAACTAATGTCGGTTTCGTGAGCCACACGAAAAAAAAACCCGACGGTCCAAAACCTAAGTGGAAAAATAACACACATGACATGAAACTCTGAAGCTCCCACTGGCTCTTGCATCCAATCCTGCTCCTTGCTCCTTGTATCAGCTTCAAATCTATTCTCTATATTCTATTCTAAAATCTAAAAACTAGAAAAAATAAAAAATTACAAAATAATCAAAGGCCCGCAGGCCCGCTAATCTAGTACTTTTACATAAAAGAATAGGGGTTGGAAGTGGTACGCAGGCCTCCCCACACCATAGAATAGAAGAACCAATCACAACCACAAGTGCAGTAATTAAAAAACAATCCACAAGGTCTAGGGCTTGGCTATGGCATCCCAAACATGTACTAAACTAATACATCCAAAAACTGATCTCTAATTAGCACAACCTGATGAATTATCTTGACTTGAACCAACTGTTAAAACCACCTGGTTTAATAATAATTGTTATATATATTAATTATTGTTTTGCGATTAAAGAATACTAAAACAATTAATGTCAATCAATACTTTATTATTATAAAAAAGTAATCATGACTAAAATTAAAAAATTTAATTACAAGATTAAAATATAATCTTTTAGAAACTTTTAGGTTTAATCCTGTTTGGTGTAACCCAAAACTAACCTAAAAACATTGGGACACAAAACTGGGCCGAAGGAAAAAACGGTTGGCTGACCATAGACTTGGGCCGATCAAACCTGGGCCGCAGGCTGCAGGCCGCCGCTGCGCCTCCCCCACGACCCCACAAACGTCGCCGGAAATCTGGCCGCCGACCACCACCTCGCCGCCGACACTACTGGTGGCAGCGAAAAAGACAGCCGACAACCGGCCGAGACCGATCGCCGACGCCACCGGTGGTGTTCCCGTCGTGACCGCCGTCGGCTACGCTGGCTTTACCGCCGCCGATCCTCAAATAGCAAATAACAATAACAATTTTAAAATATAAACATTAAACCCCTTTTTATCAAAACCAAAAATTATCCATTTTAAAATCAAAACTTGATTTCAAAAATACTTGGATAAATAAAAGGTTAAAACTTTGATAAAAAGAAACCTATTCATCATGATAAAAGAAACCTAACCAGTTCCCTACGAGGCTAGAAGTGGCTCTGATACCAATGAAGGGTTTTGTAGGGTATAAAAACATATAATAATCATACGCAGCGGAATAAAAACAAAACCCCCTCCAGTGATCTCATCTAACTCGTACAGGAAACTAAAATGAGTAGAGGATAAAAGTTATAGTTCAAAGTTTTGTATTAGTGATGGTTGTCCCCATGGTCACTGTGAATTTAATTGCGAGTATGATCAATTAAGAAAAAAAATCGGAATTAAACCATGTGAGGACTGAACAGATTTTTACGCTAATCAAATCAATGTTCCATTTAGAAACTCTAAAGGGTTTATCATTCATCAGTGGATCACCACTCGTCAGTCACATGCACTTAAACGTTTAAAAAAATCAAGACGATTGCTGACGATTAAAGAACTGGAGGTCTACAGACGACGGGGTTATGATGCTTTCAAAAAGGCATGGATTGCTAAAAAAAAACACTTGCATTCTCAAAAACAAACTCGCAATCCTCCTTCCAAACAAGCACAAGCTTCTAAACCCAAGCCTTCATCCCATCAACGAGTAGTAAAACCTACTGCACACAAGGCTCCAGTTCAGCAAAAGCAGGTTGATGTGCCGAGGTCACAAAGGAATCCTAAAAATTCCTCAAAAACATGGATTCATAAACATAACACTTCCGTACCTCTACCGAATCCTAAACCTCCATCCCCATCAACTGTCAAACCAACGGTGGTACCAAAACTCCCTTCTGAGCCAACTCTCTCTAAATCTATTCCTTCTCGATAAAAGATAAAACCCACATGGGTACATAAGGATAGATCATTAGGAGTTTCACCACCACAAGAAGCAACAGCCAATCCTCAACCAATTATAGGAACTAACAATCATGGACCCATTCATATATGGGGACCTAAACGTGCTTTATTCTCTTTTTGCACGCGCCTAACCTCTGGTATCTGGAATCCGGTTGCACCAAGCACATGACCGGCAACAAGAGTCTTCTAAAAAATTATGTTTCTAAGTACTCCGGGAATGTACGTTTTGGGAACGACAATGTTACACCAATAATGGGGTACGAAGACATAGAGAAGAATCATATCAAAATCAAGAAAGTCTCCTACGTAGAAGGGTTGGGTCACAATCTGTTTAGTATCGGACGATTCTATGATAAAGACTTGGAGGTAGTGTTCAAGAAGAACAAATGTTCAGTTCTAACTGAGAATGGAGATGAACTACTTGCAGGTTCAAGGAAATATAACTTGTATTCCATTGATTTGGAAAATTACAACTCCCCTACCTCTGTGTGTCTACTGTCCGAAGCCTCATTGGATCTTACTTTGCAATGGCACCGAAAACTCTCTGATCTGAACTTTCAAAATATAAACAAACTAGTCACAGGTGACTTGGTGAGAGACATACCCAAGTTAAGATTCAAGAAGGACCATTTGTGTGCAGATTATGAGAAGGGTAAAATAAAGAAGGCTTCCCACAAATCAAAACATGTTTTCAGCACTACCAAGCCTTTGGAACTACTACACATGGATCTTTGTGGTCCTATGAGGATTCAATCGAAGTGTGGGAAGAAGTATATCCTAGTCATGGTGGATGACTACGATATACTTGGGTCAAGTTTCTGCGATCAAAAGATGAAGCGACACCAACGATCATTTCCTTCATCAAACAATAGCAGAATAAGCACAGTCAGAGTGTTGTTTCCATATGTACAGACAATGGAACTGAATTCAAGAACAGTACTCTAAAGAGCTTTTGTGACCTTGTTGGGATCAACCATAAGTTCTCAGCTGCGTACACTCCATAACAAAATGGTGTCGTGGAAAGACGAAACAGAACATTGGTTGAAGCAGCCCGTACCATGCTATCATACTCCGGGCTCCCACCTTCTTATTGGGCTGAAGCAATCAGCACTGCGTGCTATACGGATAACCGCTCTTTTATTTATAAACGCTTTAATAAAACTCCCTATGAACTGGCCAATGGCATAGTGCCTAATATCAAATTCTTTCATGTCTTTGGTAATAGGTGCATTGTGTTAAATGACAAGGATTATCTAGGAAAGTTTGTTCCAAAAACTGATGAAGCTATTTTCCTAGGTTACTCTACGGAGTCAAAAGCATACAGAGTTTTAAACAAAAGAACAAAAAGCATTGTTGAAAGTATCAATGTAATATTTGATGATGCATTAAATGTTACAGATTTCCACCCAAATCAACAGCAAACGCTTCTGAACCTACCAGTTCATGACCGGTGCTTGAAAATAAAGAATCAAACAATCCTTCCAGTTCAAATACTAATCTTGATTTTATGTTTGATTTTTTAGACCTGAATCTTCTGCTGTTTTAACTATCAACAGGAACAACACAGAAGCAAAATCAAGTGTTACTCTAATGGCTCCTACGGTCGCTGAGACGAATCCATTTACAGATCTCTATGGTGAGGATTCTACATCTGTTTCTGTCACTCGTGCCCTTGTGACTTCTCAGATTCCTGACCCAGAGAGCCCTTCCGTTGGCGTTCAAACTCGTGCAGCAACAGCTAATGAATGCCTATTTTCGGGTTTTCTGAGCATAATTGAACCCACCAAGACTTCTGAAGCATTAGATGATCCGGATTGGGTAATTGCAATGCAGGAAGAACTACAACAATTCGATCGTCTAAAAGTCTGGAGATTAGTTCCTCTTCCTTATGGCAAATCAGTTGTTGGAACTAAATGGGTATTTAAGAATAAACGGGATTAGGATGGAGTGGTCGTCCGTAACAAAGCTAGATTGGTTGCAAAAGGCTACAATCAGCAAGAGGGCATTGACTATGATGAAACCTTTGCCCCCGTTGCTCGCATTGAAGCTATCAGTTTATTTCTTGCATATGCAGCCTCTCGAAGCTTCCATGTTTTTCAAATGTATGTGCAGATAGCTTTTCTCAATGGTGTTCTTAAAGAAGAAGTCTATGTATCACAACCAGAGGGCTTCATCAATTCGAAACATCCTAATCATGTCTATATCTTAGATAAGGCCTTGTACGGGTTAAAACAAGCTCCACGTGATTGGTATGATGTCTTATCTGAGTATTTAATTGGTGAAGGCTACTCCAAAGGAAAGACTGATACCACCCTGCTCACAAAGACCAAAGGCAGAGACAAGATATTGGTACAAATATATGTGGACGATATCATATTCGGATCTACAAATCCAAAATACAGTGATGAGTTTGCTAAGATTATGGCAAACAGATTTCAAATGAGTATGATGAGGGAAATGTCATTTTTCCTCGGAATCCAGGTGAAGCAGTTAAGTCATGGCAGTTTCATTTGCCAATCCAAGTACATTAAAGATCTTCTCACGAAGTATGATATGATTAACTGCACACCTATATCCACTCCCATGGCTGCCCAGGCACAGCTGTCAGGAGATCTTGATGGTTCTCTGGTAGATCTCAAAACATACCGTGGGATGATTGGATCATTACTGTATGTAACACCTTCTCAACCGGCTTAGAATTATGAGGTAATTAATTAAGTTAATCTTGGGATTAATATTTGATTATGTGGATTAAATGTTTTATGTGATTAAATTAGTTAATTAATTAAATTTGTAAATAAATATTGATTAAATAGAATTTTGATGGTGGAATGGTGAGGTGGCCGAATTTAGAGGTATTAGTCGTCACACACACACAAACAACTCTCATTACATGCAAATTAACAAAGAAGTTAGAAAGTGTGAGTGTGTGTTTGTCTCTCGGCCGTAGAAGAAGAACAAGTAGATCATCATCTAAATTCGAATTGTTAATTACATTTGGAATCCTGTAGCATTTATATTCACAAGGTTAGATTACTGAATTACATTAGTTAATGTTGAATTATATTTGGTTTTGATTATATATTTAATTCCGATAAATGCATGATAAATAAACTTGATGATTTGAATATTTAGGTTGAATGCATGTTAGATTTTATGATTGATATATGTTCTAGATATGTTTAGAATGATTTCTGAAAACTTAGAACTCTTGCATGTTTAAAATCAGTAAGATTTGAGTTAGAAATCGAAATATGGGCAAGAACATATGAATGTATCGGACATAAGTATGAAGTAGGCGGAATTGGTGAATATTGATAAAATATTCTCGGAATGGGTGATGAATCCGAGCAAATTGATAGGAATTGGTGAATACCGATAAAAGATGAACTGTTGGCCTTAATATATTTCTCGGAATTTATTTTATCGGAATTGTCTATTTTTCTCGGAATTGGACATTCTCTCGGAATATGATAAATGCCCTAACACTTTTATCGAAATTCAATTTGATTGGAATGTGCTATATTCTCGGAATTATACCTTTACTCAGAATGAAATCTATCGGAATCCTATTAACTCAGAATTGATATATGCCTTTTCTCGGAATGTGCATTTGCTCGGATTGATGTTTATCGGAATTGACCTTTAGCTCGGAATTGGATTTTATCGGAATTTGACTTTCACTCAGAATCCTACTTCGATCGGAAATGGATTCAATTGGAATAAGGGATTTTAAGAGTTATTCTTAACAATCAAACTATGATTCGATATTGTTAGAATATTAAAGTGAGGGTGTAATATGTAAATTACTCAAAGTTGGGGAAATGCTATTTAAAGGCATTTCCCCCACATTTTCAACTAAGCTTTGCATATCTATACTCTTGTGTTTGTGTTCTCTATACTCTCTCTCTCGGCTCTCTCTACAAACTGAACACACACTAACATACACTAGAAGGTTAAACTTCTAGCATTGCTTCATCCTTATAACATAAGGGATCATCAATTGGTATCAGAGCCAAACTTGTTTTTTGGCTCTTGATTGTTCGAAAACATCAAAGAAGATCTCGAAAAGTTCAAGTTCAAAGTGAAGAACAAACATTCGGGTCTAACAAGGCACACTATCACAAGGCTTGTTCAAGAAAGTTGCGAGTTCAAACATTTCTCGAAGATAGCACACGTTGAAGGTATAAAACACTACTTTTTCTATCATTATTCCGGGTTTATTTCAAAAGTTTTACTGTTTTATAAGGCTTTCTTGAAGAATACTTCAAAACCGAGTGGTATTTTTAAAGAAAAAGGTTCAAAAGTTCATTAAATGTTCGATTCCATGGCATTAAATTTTCTGGAAATCATGCATTTATGGTGTTCTTGAGCTATAAATGCAGACTTGAAGAAGAAGAATTCTGTTTTTCAATTAAAAATAATTATTTATTCTTCCAAGTTTAAGTACAAGTCAAGTTAACTCACGTACTACCCATACCAATCAAGGTACAAGTAGGTAGGCATCATTAGAGGTAAGGCAATCAGATCTGATTGTGACATACCCTGGTCTATAAGCCGGACTGTTGGTCAATGCGATCAACCTGTTAGGCGGCTTATAGAGTGTTCATAGTTGAATCTACCAAGTGTTACTTTCAAAGCTATAAGCCGGGTTCAGAGTAATCGCATGCGATTGAGATACTTCCAAGGTTTCTATCAGCCACACTAAACTACAAGTTCTAATGTTCATCAATCGCATTCGATAGGGCAGTGCGATTCAAGTGTTTTTGTTCTATCGCACTCTATTGAAAAAAAATTGTCATCAATCACACTTGGTTTCCAAAATTCAAACATCCAAGGCAATCGCACGCTATTCGATTAAATTGAATAGCATTCTATTGTAACTAACAGTTTTTTTGTGCAACAGGACTCGAATCGCATTCCAATGATTACTCTTCTATCGCATTACCCCTATAGCATACATTGAAATTTTTGGACAAACTGATTGAACCATTTGGACTTAACTTTAATCAAAGAGGACAATCGGACTTAAACTTAAAATTCTAATTCAAAATTGAATTTAATCAAACTCAGATATAATTCAAAGTTGAATTAAAATTAACTTAATTCAATATAATTCAAAGTTGAATTTAATCTTTACAAGATCTAATTGAAAGTTGAATTATAGTGAATTAGATTCTTCATTTTAACAAATCAAGCTTTCGAACAATCAAACCATTCTACAAGTAAACGATTATTTCTAAACATGTCAAGCACAAATGAAATGATGTCCATTGGTACCGATACAAAACCTCCTGTTGCTTTGGTTGTAGCTGACAGGATCCCTAGGGAAACATCATCAAGATCCTTGAAACTTAAACATGTGGTTCTCAGTGATTCTGACCATGATGATGATGATGATGATGATTCAATAGAAGCTGCCTTTCAAGCTCTCACAGTGGCCAACAAAAACTTCAAGAACCGCTTCAGCAAGACAAACAATAGACAACGGTTCACATCAGGCTCTAGAAGACCCGAATGAGCTGCTTCTGTAGACAAACCAAGATACCAGAGGTAGGAGAAGAAAGAGGAAAAGAAGCCCAACGCCAAGTGTTACAACTGTGGAAGATCAGGGCATTTAATTCGGAACTGCCCAATGAAGAAAACAAAAGATGCTGAATACTATCGGCAGAAGTACCGTCTGTTCAAGCAAAGACAGGCTGGGACGCGCTGTTAGTAGAAGAAGATCAGTTCCTGGATGATACGGAATCTAACAGTGATCTAGATGGTGAGGATCATGCTCAGTTCTGTCTGATGGCTCATAATGATGGAGGAAGCAGAGAGGATGACGATGGTGATGATCTCTCTGACTCAGATGAGGAGAAGTTGGAAAGCGGTAAGGTATCATCTAACTCTAACTACAATATGGGTTTTAATCATGAACACGTACAAACCATATTAATTCGAATGAAAGAATTAGAGAATCAAATAATACAATTAACCTATAAAAACCAAGTTGTAGAAGATATTTCACGCAACAAGGATAAAGAGGCACAAACAGTAATTAAACAGTTAGATAACGATTTAATTAGCCTTAGGTCTCAATTAGCTGTGAAAGAATCTGAATTCTTATAATCAAGTAATAAGACAAATAGCACTATACTAGATCTTAAAGCAGAATGTGTATGTGCTGAAAAGGATTCAGAAATTCTCATAAATGAACTTAGGAATGAATTAAGTACTCTTTACTCTAAAATCAATGAACTTGAGTATCTTCTATCCAAACGTGATCAAAGTGAAAAGACCATAAGGAACGTCCTTTCTCCAGATGGAAATTCGATGGGCTTGGTTTCACACCTCCAAATGCATTGAATAAAGTTACGTCCAAACAATTATACAATGCTGATCTGTTTGGCGAAGGCCTTACACAACGGATGGTCTCATTGGAAAAGAAGAGAAACGTATCGAAGAAGAAGTCAAACGAACTCTTAATCTGAGAACTGAAATTCCATTTGACTACTCTGATCTTAATGACTCATACCTCACCTGTCTCACATCATCAACTGATACAGATATTTCCTCTTCTGTCTACACTGATGACGAACTCTACTCTCCTGTTTCACCAAAGCCCACTGTTGAATACATTCCTCACAAGGAACTACAAGACAGATTCAACACCTTGCAGGAGTTTTGTTTTACTTACCTTGTTCAACAGGACCTTGACAATGCCATTGAAAATGAATTCAAATCCCCTACCCATCATACCTCTGATCATTCCCTTGATACATCTTCTTTGGTGCAAGCAAATACCATTCTCCAACAGCGCACAAAGATGTCCTTTGTTCATGATGAAAAGATCATAGAAGAATTATGAAAAAAAACAGTTTGCTCTAAAAGAACGAATCAGACAAATCCAAGAAGAGATGCAACCCCCTACTCCATTCACATTTTCGGTCTATGGTTCACAACTTGATGATTCTACTCATGCATCCACTAAGTCTCCAGTCTGCAACACTCAAATAAAATCTGTTAATAATACTGCGGTGACAAATCTTAAGCTTAAACAGATTTACAAACCAAAGCAACTTTCCACTTCCAATCACATTTTTTGTGTGCACTTAGACATACCTGAATCATCACGGGCTGCAACTAGTCGACCACGACTTAATTCTAATCTTTTACCCTCTGCTGCAGATGTGAAGAAGCCTGGGAACGAGGGGCGTTAAATAAATGCATCATGGAAAAGAGTTATTCCTAGATCCACTAGGAAATGTTCAAATTTGAAACTTGTCTGTGAAAATATTTTGATGTTTGATTCTGTCTGTAATCATTCCTGTTCGCAAGACAAAATTGCTTCTACCATGTTTTGTATGAGTGATGGTTGTACTCATGGACACTGTGAACTTAAATGCTATTATGATCAATTGAGTAAATCTCTAGGAATTAAACCATGTTAGGATTGGACTGATTTTTATGCTAACCAAGTCTGTGTCCCGTTTTTTAATTCAAAAGGACACATCATTCATCAGTGAATCACCACTCGTCAATTACATGCACTCAAACGCTTAAACAAATCCAAATGATTACTCACAATCAAAGAACTGGAAGTCTACAGACGGCAAGGGTATGAAGCATTCAAAAAGGCATGGATCAATCGTTCAACAATGCTAAACCCTCCAAACCCAAGCTGACACAACCTCAACGGTTGATACCACCTACTGATTCAAAGAAACCAGTTCACCATAAACCGGGTGATGTTCTTAAGTCGAAACAAATTCGTCAGAATTCCTTACCAATATGGATTCGCAAACATACCGCTTCCGTAACTCGATCGAATCCTAAATCTCCGATTCCATCAACTGTCATACCAACAGTAGTCACGGAACTTCAGAACAAACAATTGATATCAAAATCTCTTTCTTCTAAACCAAAGATCAAGCAAACTTGGGTACCTAAGAATAGATCATTAGAAGTTTCAGCATTTGAAATTAACATCACCTCTGCTCACTCACATGTAGGAACTAACATACAAGGACCCATTCATATATGGGGACCTAAACGTGCTTTATTTTCCTTTTGCAGGCGCCTCACTTGTGGTACCTGGACTCCGGTTGCTCCAAGCATATGACTGGCAACAAAATTCTTCTCAAAAATTACGTTCCTAAGTACTCCGGGACTGTACGTTTTGGGAATGACAATGTTGCACCAATAATGGGGTACGGAGACATTGAAAAGAAGCACATCAATATCAAGAAAGTCTCCTATGTTGAAGGATTGGGTCATAATCTGTTTAGCATTGGACAATTCTGTGACAAAAATCTGGTATTCGTTTTCAAGAAGAACAAATGTTCCGTGATCACAGAAACTGGTGATGAATTACTTGCAGGCTCTAGGAATTCTAACCTGTATTCCATAGATTTGTAGAAATATGATTCTCCTACCTATGTGTGTCTACTGTCCGAAGCTTCAAATGATCTTACTTGGCAATGGCACATAAAACTCTCTCATCTGTATTTCCAGAATATCAACAAACTAGTCACTGGTGACTTGGTGAGAGGTAATCCCACGTTAACATTCAACAAGGACCATCTATGTGCAGACTGTGAGAAATGGAAGATGAAGAAGGCATCTCATAAATCAAAGCGAGAGTTTAGCACTACCAAGCCTTTAGATCTCCTACATATGGATCTCTGTGGTCCTATGAGAATTCAGTCCAAGCATAAGAAGAAGTATATCCTAGTCATGGTGGATGACTATTCCAGATATACTTTGGTCAAATTCCTGCGTGCTAAAGATGAAGCTACTCCAACAATTATTACATTCATCAAGCAGCAGCAGAACAAGTATGGTCAGAGAGTTGTCTCAATCCGTACTGACAATGGAACCGAATTCAAGAACAATACTCTGAAAAGCTTTTGTGACCTAGTTGGGATCAACCATCAGTTCTCTGCAGCATACACTCCACAACAGAATGGTGTGGTGGAAAGACGAAACAGAACTTTGGTTGAAGCTGCCCGTACCATGCTGTCATACTCCGGGCTCCCACCTTCCTTTTGGGCTGAAGCCATCAACACTGCTTGCTATACGCAGAATCGCTCTTTTATAAATAAACGCTTTAATAAAACACCCTATGAACTGGCAAATGGCATAGTGCCTAATATCAAATTCTTTCATATCTTTGGTAATAGGTGCTTTGTAATAAATGACAAGGATAATCTAGGAAAATTTGCTCCTAAAGCTGATGAAGCTATTTTCCTAGGTTACTCCACTGAATCTAAAGCCTATCGAGTTTTAAACAAACGAACAAAGAGCCTTGTGGAAAGCATCAATGTAACATTGGATGATACATTGGATGTTACCGATTTACCACCATCATCAAGGAACAACGCTTCTGAACTCACCTGTTCAGAACCGGTTATTCAAAATAAAGAATCAAACATTTCATCCAGTTCAAATACTAATCTTGACTTTATGTTTGATTTCATACGATCTGAATCTTCTCCTATTTTGAGTGACAACAGGGACAACACAGCTGCACAGACTAGTGTCTCCATCACAGCTCCTACGGTCACTAAGATGGATCCATTTACCGATCTATATGCTGAGGATTCTACATCTATCTCTGTCACACATCCCCCGGTGACTGCTCAGATTGATGACCCGGATAGCTCACCTGTGTTTGATTCATACCCAAATTTCTCCCACGAGGATGAAGAAGAAGTACAACACATTCAACATCTTATTCCTTCCTCTTCTACCTCTCATGAAACATAGTGTACCAGACATCACTATGAGGAGAACATAATAGGAAATGTTGGGATTTTGTGGGCTAGCAGCGGAAGCAAGGTACAAGAAATAAAGCACAATGTACAAGCGAATAAAGCACAAAAACAAGAAATCCCAAAATGAACCACACTCTATGTTAAGGAATGCAACTTGAAAGAAGAAAAGAAGGTTATATCTTTCTCCTTAGCTCCAGAAAACTTGTTGTCTCGTAGTGGTGATGCTCCAAGAACGAAACGCGGATCGACTATTGAAGTATACCCCGGTAACACGCCAACCTCGAGAGCTATCTCGCCTCTAGTGATACTTCACTTTGAATATCACCTTGGAACAGCAATAAAACGAGACCAACAATCTTGTGTACTCCCTTGTGAAGCTCTCTCTTGGCCTTAGTAGCACCAAAGAGAATATGTATATATTAGAGAGAAAAAGAGAGCAAAAACCATACAAATGAATTCCCCCTTTAGTTCTCTGGCTCCAGACTCGTTTTTGTCTCCCAAAGCCGGCCAAAGTGGAATCCAAATATCACACATGCATTGTCTGGCTTGGGAGGTGATTTGACAAAAAGCACATGCAGGGTTAGCGGCGCTAACCTCGAGTTAGCGGCGCTAACTATAAATAGTTAGCGGCGCTAACGCGGCCTGTCAGTGATTTGACACAAAGTACATGCAGCCGTAGCGGCGCTAACCTCTAGAACTTAGCGGCGCTAACCCCTAAGAGTTAGCGGCGCTAACGCGGCCTGCGATGTCAACTTTTGTCTTTTGCCATATTTGGTCCCTTAACTTAGGCCCATACATCATTAGTAGTGGTCTATATGGCGTATATGCATTAGTGGGCATATTTCTAACAAACTCCCACTTGCACATAATGCACCGTACCCATGTGACCACAGACAAAGAGCGGCCTCTAGCAAAAGCATCAATGCCCCCAAGTCAGTATGGGTTCCGCTTCTTTGCAGAAAACCATAACGTACAAAAGAAGGTAGATGTCCTATTTGATAAGTGATCAAACATCCTTTTGTTCGCGATATCCTTGTGAACAAGAGACATGGATTGAAGCGTCAATCTCCAGATCGTTCACGATTATGTTTCTCGATCTTGATTGGTGTTGACCAAAATTTAAGGACATATCTGATTCTCAATCAATATTCCTTTGCGCATGGCCATGCTTATTTTTGGTGTCAGGGCCCAATCATCGAGGGGCCCAGGGATATCTCTCATACTAGAGGAACAAATTCAGTTTACTGTACAATCCCATAGCGTGAACCTTATCTTACTTAACTATTCCCTTTATAATAGCCAGTTACGAACTACGTTTTGAAATAGTTAAAGTAAGAAAGTTTCATGCTATGGCAATTCATACATCTCAGGTCGAAGGACGTAATGATGTTATCCTTCCGAGTCACTTGTGACTATGATCCATGAAGTGAACTCGGGTGTGGGTCTTCCAGTTACTTGAAACTCCTTTCAAGCACAGGTTACTATTGCGTTTCATGCATTCAATCCTTGATCAATGCATAACCAACACCTAACCTCAACCTTAATTCAAGATTCCTTCCCTTAAAGAATGACTGGCTGTGGAAATTTAGAATGTATAAACATTCTGGGAAGTGGTTAAACATGCTAAGATGGAACACAGTAAAGACCAATGAAGGTAACCGCATCAAGCGTATATATAGTCCCCACTATATATCGATACAATCATCGGTTAGCAGTACTGCTTACCGTTCCCAAAGCTTATAAGTAAATCAAACATTTACTAAAACGATATTCAAGCCTAGTCATAAGCATTAACAATGCTATTATACTTGGTATGAAAACCATCACTAGTATTTGACAACGGCTTAACTATGGGATCATCTACACGATATCCCTTTGTACTATTTTGTATTCTCTTGTTAAACTACTTGCAAGGTGTTCATCAAAGAGATCATACAGAAGATTATCATAGTCGTCATATCCTCAATGTTACCAAAGTCTACATTAGGATTAATGACACTTATGATTATCAGAGTCGACATACTCTCAATGCAACCGAAGTTCACAATAGAGTCATTGACACTCATTTTTTATTAGAGTCGACATACCCTTAATGTTACCGAAGTACATAATAGGGTCTATGACACTCATTTGAATCTAAATGTCGTATCTACACCATATATTTAAATATTCAGAACTTCGATTAAAAATCGACAGTCTCACAAGTCTAGATTTGCTTGCAGTAATAACTTACTCAAGACAAATCTATTTTCGTCGAACATCAAGAATATACTTCAATATTTCTTGAATTTAGAATCCTCTTAACTTCATGTTCATACTTATACTCTTAGAACAATAATTCCATCAATAGGTTGAAAACAAACCTAAATTAGGATATTATTTTCATTTGAGTATATTTTACTAAGAACATACAAAGCTCCACTAGCCCTGACAAGAGTATCTGGCTTAATCTATGCTTTCTAGAAAACTCATTCCATTGACTTTCTCGTAAAGCAAGATTACAACCATAAGATGCAAGTTTTGCTGACTTTTAGTCATGGACACAACTTCGATATAATGGATATGTAAGACCTCGGAACATGTCTCAAACATTTCCTCAATTTAACCCTACGAAGGATCTTGGCCTTTTACTATTTCCATGTGAATTTACTCATTTCCCAAAGCGACAACAATGTTTCACATAATCCAGACCTAATCTGGATATTACGGATGTATAAGACCTTCGGAACATGCCTCAAGCATTTCCTTAACTTAATCCTATGAAGGATACAGGTCTCTTACGTCCAAGTGAACTAACTTGTTTCCTCAAGGTAACAACAAAACTTCACTTTATCCAAGTCATCTTCAACATAGCCACTAGAACATGTTTCCATATAATCAATATGAAACACTTTGTCTCTAGTCGGTATTTGAAGTTGTCTATTATTGCATATATGTTAGTCCCTTCACACTTCTTGGATCACACCTTAGGTGTGGGATTAACCCAAGTCAAGTACTTGGTTGCAACAAATGGGTTACATCTATGTATGTCATTCCCTTCTTATATTGACTAGTGAACACAGGGTCCCACTATGTTTCCGATGAATGGTAACATCACAATGATTTACCATCAAGCTGTTGTTACTAAAATATGACAACGTCATATCTAAACAGCCTTCTTGATTTCCATCAGATTTATAGAAGCAATGGATATTGTCAGGTTTTATCAGCATCTCTATGCTGATTAAATGCTAGTGTCAACATTAGGTCTCTTATTTAAGTTTTACGTTCTTCCACTGGAATGCTTTTGTAAATTGTCCTTTCCCTTTTGAGCAACCAAACATGGTTCCCATAAGTTCGGGAAACAATTTCCAAAACTCAGATGAAATACTTAAATATATGAGCATCAACTTAATTTACAATTCATCCATCTCCTACTGAATGTAGACTAGATAATTTTAAGTTATGAGATTGACAAGTCATAATCCTTCCTTCCAATACTGGTGAAAGATTTGCTAATCACTCTAGTCCAATAAACAATATTTATATCTTTCATTTAGCCCGAGGTTAAACTTTTACAAAGATCCTAACCACATGGATCTAAGCGATGTAAATGTTGTTTACTTGGTCAAGTTTGATTATGCCATAGAGCTAATATATCCAAACCACTTTTGGATCCAAGAATCAATTATTCATGATTGCATTATTACTTATAACAAGTCTTTATGTATGTTATGATATGGATAAGTTTTGATAAAATCATCTCAAAAACAATTTTTCAAATTGTTTCAATTCCAAGTGATATCCATCGTCATCAGATGTGTATTTAAGCACAAATAACACATAAGCATAGACATGGATCTAATTTGAAATAACCATCATAAAATACAAGATTCAAAATACATCCATCATCTCCAAAAGAAAATACAATAAAGCAAGTCTTGCAACGCAGGGCATACAAACAAAAGTAATAAATTAATCCGGAATTAATGGCGAGACTAACACTTCCAATTCTCTTGTAGAAGACAATCAACAAAATTTCTTCTTCAGAGATCCGGTTCTTCAAGCTTTTCCTTCTTGCATCGAACAGACCTACACTTTGTAACAAAAATAAATTTGTGACAAACGTGAGTCTTATAGATCGGGTAAACAACCCAGCTTATTAAGGAATTACAATGAACTAAAATCATGAATGTACCTCAAGTAGGAAAATTAACTCTCTCTTTTCTGAGAAGTTTTATATCCTCTCGGCACGAAGGGCAGGCATAACGGCCCCAATCCCCAAATCTTCCGCAAAAGTAGCAAACCACCCCTTGTTGAGTCTCTTTAGGCATATCATCAATATCCATGAACTCAAAATTTGAAGTAAGCTTGGAAACTCCAACTTCTTCTTTTGATGGGATCGATTTCTTCTTCCTCATATAATGTTATTCCTTAGAACCATGAACGAGAGTGGATGAGGATGATGTATGCTTCGACATGTTAGATTCTACATCCTTCAGCATTCCATGCAATTCATCTATAGATATTTCCTTGACATGCATATGATAGTTCTTGACAAACTGTTCATATGATGCGGGCAAAGACTGAAGTATGAAATTCACACCAAGCTCCCTCACTACAGGAAATCCTAGTCTCTCCATTTGGTCCATGTAAGATTTCATCTTAAAAAAATGGGCACTAACACTCCCACCTTTCCGCATCTTACAACCGGTTAGACTTTTAACACACTCATAATGTTCTTGCCTAACTTGTTGTTGGAATACATCCTTTAGCTTGTTAATCATGTCATACATAGTCATGTGCTCAAATTGCTTTCACAGTTCTAAGCTCATACTTGATAACATGAGACAAGCAACATCGTACGTATCCCGAACACGCTTTTCATACGCGTATCCGATAGTCCAATTGGTTCAGGAAGGGGTTCCTCAAGAATGTGTAACTTAGACTCGGCACGTAGAACAATCCTTAATTGCCGAAGTCAGTCAACAAAGTTTACTTCCGTGAGTTTTTCCTTTTCAAAGATCATGCGAAAAGTTCGACGTGGTGTTGTTTTGATTCGAAATCCTATATTTAAGAAAGAGTACGCGAATTAGTTAGTTTAAGTTAATCCTCGTTAAAATAATTACCCAAATCGTCTCGAAAAATATTTTAACAAGGGCTAAGAACCATATTTCACTCCAATTCATGACGGGGTTGTCACGGATCACTTCATGGAGCTATTTAGGCCGATAACCATTTTACCGATTGCAATCTCTATTGCAACTCTTAGACACTTGTGGGATCCTACGACAACCATCGGTCGTTTGGCATGTTTGATCCCTACAAGCACCAATTCCAAATTAAAATTCTTGGTTGACTCGTGCTAAGCTCGACAATCACTCAAGGATTTTTATTTGTAATTTCAAATCGTCCGTCAAGACATACGATGTCAAACCCACCAAAATTGGCTCGTGCTAAGCTCAACAACCAAATTTGTGAATTTGTCACACGCACCTTCCACACAGTTTTATGAGAGTTGGCTCGTGCTAAGCTTGACAACCAAAACTCATAAATCTAGATTCGTGTGGTATCGACTTACGAATGGTGCAAGATTTACGTTTTTATGAAAACGGGCTTTTGTTTCCGGCTTGGTTATAGATTAACTTGTTTAGTGACAAACCTATTTCCACTAGGTGAGTTAATCTTGTATGTGAGCGCGCGAGAGAGTTGTAAACAATTTTTACAAAATTTCTTGTGATTTTATTAATTTTCGAAAAATTATCTAGCATGCGAATCCTAAGCAAACCATGCAAGAAATAATATAAAATCACATCACACGCATATATACGAAATAAATTGGTAACCCTTGCCAAAAATCCTAGGCGTTCTTCCCGTGAGCCAAAACGGGTAGAACGTGGTCAAACTAAGGGACACAAGGACTCCGATGCGAGCTCTCACAAGAACCGCTATCTCCATTGGATTCCACCGGCTTCTATGGTCATCCTCCATCTCCTTTTGACTCCTTTTTGTGTGTCTTCATCCAAATTATACAAAACATACAATAGAAATTGAAAATGGCGTACAAGCCACAATAATTTCCTATTTATCTAGTACAAATACACGGATAAATGAAATGGCATGCAAACCACAATATTATTACAAATATAACAACTTTAACAAATATTACAGCCCATGTGATATAAAATCACCAAATGCATCCATACACACAAAGTCAACCACAAGGTCAAAGGAAAGGTTACCAATTTCAAATCTATCACATACCACCAAACATAACAAATGGTATTTCAAAAATACCAAAACAAGCAAACAAATTCTGAAACAAAATTCCAGAATCTACAAAAATGCCAAAAACTCCCGAGACCAAAACTATTTTTAACTTCAAAACCAAAATCTGTAGCTGCGCGATAGCGCCGCTAACTTTTGTGAGTTAGCGCCGCTAACCCGAAGTTAGCGCCACTAACCCTGTTCGAACAGAAAACAAACATTTCGATTTCGGGATTTTTCAGGCCACCAAGTGCAAATCTAACATAGAGGTGGCTCTGATACCACTGTTGGGATTTCGTGGGCTAGCAGCGGAAGCAAGGTACAAGAAATAAAGCCCAATGTAGAAGCAAATAAAGCACAAAAACAAGAAATCCCAAAATGGACCAAACTCTATGTTAAGGAATGCAACTTGAAAGAAGGAAAGAAGGTTATACCTTTCTCCTTAGCTCCAGAAAACTCGTTGTCTAGTGGTGGTGATGCTCCAAGAACGAAATGTGGATCGACTATTGAAGTATACCCCGGTAACACGCCAACCTCGAGAGCTAGCTCGCCTCTAGTGATACTTCACTTTGAATATCACCTTGGAATAGCATTAAAACGAGACCAACAATCTGGAGTACTCTCTTGTGAAGCTCTCTCTTGGCCTTAGTAGCACCAAAGAGAATATGTATATATTAGAGAGAAAAAGAGAGCAAAAACCATACAAATGAATTCCCCTTTTAGTTCTCTAGCTCCAGACTCATTTTTGTCTCCCAAAGCCTGCCAAACTGGAATCCAAATGGCACACATGCATTGGCTGGCTTGGGATGTGATTTGACAAAAAGCACATGCAGGGTCAGCGGCACTAACCTCGAGTTAGCGGCACTAACTCTAAATAGTTAGCGGCGCTAACGCGGCCTGTTAGTGATTCAACACAAAGTACATGCAGCCGTAACGGCGCTAACCTCTAAGACTTAGCGGTGCTAACCCCTAAGAGTTAGCGGCGCTAACGCGGCCTGCGATGTCAACTTTTGTCTTTTGCCATATTTGGTCCCTTAACTTAAGTTGCTGTCAGGTTAGACCCCGGTGTATGACCCAATAGGCCCATACATCATCAGCAGTGGTATATATGGCGTATATGCATTAGTGGGCATATTTCTAACAGGAAATCCCACTGTTGGAGTTCAAACAAGATCAGCAACAGCAAACGAATGTCCATTCGCGGGTTTCTTAAGCATGATTGAACCCACCAAGACTTGTGAGGCATTAGATGATCCAGATTGGGTAATTGCAATGCAGGAAGAACTACACCAATTTGATCGTCTCAAAGTCTGGAGATTAGTTCCTCTACCTTCTGGTAAATCTGTCGTAGGAAGTAAATGGGTGTTCAAAAACAAGAGGGATTCGGATGGAGTGGTTGTTCTTAACAAAGCTCGGTTGGTGGAAAAAGGATACAATCAGCAAGAGGGTATTGACTATGATGAAACATTTGCCCTCGTTGCTCGCATTGAAGCTATCTGACTCTTTCTCGCGTATGCAGCCTCCGGGAGCTTTCGTGTCTTTCAGATGGATGTGCAGACAGCTTTTCTTAACGGTGTTCTTAAAGAAGAAGTCTATGTCTCACAACCTGAGGGATTCATCAATTCCAAACATCCAAATCATGTCTATATCTTAGATAAGGCCTTGTATGGGTTAAAGCAAGCTCCATGTGCATGGTACGACGTCTTATCTGAATATTTGATTGGTGAAGGCTACTCCAAAGGAAAGACTGATACCACTCTGTTCACAAAGACCAAAGGTCGGGAAAAGATTTTGGTTCAGATATATGTGGACGATATGATTTTTGGCTCTACGAATCCAAAATACAGTGACGAGTTTGCTAACATCATGGCAAACAGATTTCAAATGAGTATGATGGGGGAGATGTCATTCTTTCTCGGACTCCAGGTGAAGCAGTTAAGTCATGGCAGTTTTATTTGCCAATCCAAGTACATCAAAGATCTTCTAACGAAGTATGATATGGTTAACTGCACACCCATATCCACACCCATGGCTGCTAAGGCACAGCTATCAGCAGATCTTGATGGATGTCCTGTCGATCTGAAAACTTACCGTGGGATGATTGGATCGTTACTGTATCTCACTGCTAGTCGTCCGGACATCATGTTCTCTACCTGTCTATGTGCCAGATTTTAGGCGAATCCTAAAGAGTCACATCTTATGGCAGTTAAGAGGATATTCAGATATCTAAAAGGTTCTATGGATCTAGGTCTGTGGTATCCCAAAGATTCAAATCTGGATCTTCATGCTAACTCAGATGCTGACTATGCCGGTTGCAAGATAGATAAGAAAAGCACCTCTGGTAGTGCACACTATCATTTAGTCTGTTGGGCCTCCAAGAAGAAAAACTGTGTATCTACTTCTACAGCTGAAGCTGAGTATGTTGCTGCTGCAATGTGCTGTTCACAAAGTCTTTGGATACCCACACAATTATCAGACTTTGGCCTAAGGTATGACAATATTCCATTGCTATGCGATTCCCAGTCTGCCAAAGCTATCTCCTGCAATCCGGTACACCACCCTAAAACTAAACACATTGATATCCGTTATCACTTCATAAAAGATAATGTAGAGAAAGGTCTTATTGAGCTCTAGTATGTTCCTACTGAAAATCAGCTTGCTGACTTGTTTACCAAACCATTAGACGAAAGTCGCTTCACTGACTTGGTATCCAAGTTAGGCATGCTAAACTTGAAAATATAACATATTGTTGCTCCATTTTTTTCTTTCTTTCATTTTTTGTTTAGAGTAGGTGTTACACTGTTTGTTCTTTGTGCAGCTTCATGATGCAACACTCAAGGGGGACTGAATTTCTGGTTGTACACATGTTACATATGTGTAGGGGGAGAAAAGTCATACACATACTACACATGTGTAGGGGGAGAAGTCTACAACTAACACATTCCCTAAATTTTGAAAATTCTCATCAACAGATGCATGAGTCTAGGGGGAGTGTGTCAGACAAACAAAAATCAACCATATCTAGAAATTTCAATTTTTCAAATCTCAAAATTCAGATATCTTATTTTTCAGAAATTTTCCAAGTGTTGGGTTCTGTTTCAAGCAATCGCATTCTATGCTTCAATCGCATGGAATCTCTTGAAACCCAACAATTAATTTTTCAAGTATTGGTTCAATCGCATGGCACCAATCACATTTAGTAGTCAATCGCATGCGATAGACTAACAAATGAATCAAGCCCTAATCGCATGACTTAGAAAAGCAAGTTGAAGCATCAATCTCATGCGATTGCGATTAGTACACAAAAGGGTGATTCGCATGCGATTGGCAACCCAAGGGTGATTCGCATGCGATTGGCAACCCAAGGGTGATTCGCATGCGATTGGCAACCCCGGGTTGTTTTTACCATTCGCATTGGCTATCAGCCGCGTTTTTCACCGACTGAGAGGGCCAATTAGAGCTTGACACGTGTTCTTTTTCACTGACATAAGTTACCCATCAGTTACCAAACTTCCCTCACACGATTCGAATTTCGAAAATAAACAAAGTGTACTCTCGATTTTCTTTGGTTACATGATTTCGAAAAACATCCCGTTACTCTACCAAAATTTGCAATTTTAGTATCAAAATACTCCTAATCACAAAGGTAACAACTTGTATGGTTTACATTTTGAAAAATTTGAGTTAAAAGGGTAAATTTTTGCCTTAGAACATCCATATGCGATTGAGAGTTTCAAAACTTTGAAGGGATTTTTGGGACACGAAACAAATTTGTTCGATCAAACAAAGTATGCGATGGGTATATTGAACACATGGGGAACACTTTGATGTAAAAATAATTCAAAAATCTCAAAAAGTGTTCTTCGTATTCTTGGGGGGTATGAACACACACCAACAATTTGGTTTTTGGCTCAAAAAGGGGTGTTAGGATGATTTTTGGACTATGCTCCAGTACTACAAAGTTGTTCAGTACTATCTAATTGACACTTTCAAAGTATCAAAACAACTTTTTTATGCTGAAAATCATCCTGTACACAATGAGGGTTCAACACAAGGTGTTTGAACGTTGGTTTTCATGCATAACTCTATATCTATGACTTAACTATTTTATCCGTCTGTACAGATAAGATGGCTAAAGCTGTTCGTGACCCAGAAGAGATAATGCCCCAAGCTGAGTTCCTTAACACAAGGACTCATGCCCATAACCACTATATAGACTTAACCAAACTAAAAATCCCTACCTATCCCATAGTCACTGAAATTCTCCAAATCTATCCACTAAATTACCTCTTAACCTACAACCCAGCTACCACAGGCACACATGTTCCCGAGTTATATGTCCAACAATTTTGGAGAACCTGTGATGTCCGACTAAATGAAAGAGGAAAGGAGGTCATCTATGTTGAGGTTGATGAATTCCAAGTCAACATTCCACTTCACCGCCTCAGAACAATCTTTTCACTGCCCACTGCAGTCAGTAGACCTCCAGCTACAGAATTTGATGAAATCCCTGATGAGGAGGCATGTCTTAGAGCCATGACGGAAATGGGTTATGATGGGGAGCTCACCCATAAGAATCAGTTTAAACGCACCAGTCTACATCCCAAGTATAACACTTTCATGACGGTGCTTCAAAGGTGTCTTACTCCCAAACACTCGGGGTATGAGTTTTCAACATTGAATCAACTCAAGCTCTTTGTTGCTGCAGCCAACCACTTACATGTGGATTATGCAATCCTGCTCTTCCAAGACATCAAAGCTACTATGTTGAGAAAGAATTCTCAAAAGAAGAAGGATGCCAACATGCTGACATACCACCGCTTCCTGCCAATGATCATCCAATATGTGATGGATCGGAATGCTGAAATTCCTCGCCGGGCAGGTTTACCTTCTATCAACCCTAAACTTTTCATGTCCATTAAACCTGCCATTCCGGCCAACTTGCATGTCCCCAGATCTTTCCCTGTCACTCTATTAGACCTATGTGAGCAAAATGATACTGTTGTGAGCTATAGGACGAGTGTAGGGATACCTCCAATGGTTATGCCAGAACCGGCCATACCTGCCCAGGAAGGAGTAGCACCTGGTGAGGAATTAGAAAATAGGCCTCAGACATCTATGGGAGATGCTGAGAGGGATGTGCAGAGAGAAAATGTTGAGAGGGGCAGAGAAGCGGGTGAAGGTGATGAGACTAGAGAGGGAGGGGATGCTTATGATCCCGCCACCATTCAAACCATTATTCAATCTCTTTCTCAAACCACCCGCACCGAGGATGTACTAACTGAACTAGGACTTGACATTTCTGAGTCATCCAGTTCCGAATCTTCACATGCCGAGTCAGCCTCTCACCAAGGTGGTGTCCCTGTTTTTGAACCTATCACTTCTCCTATGGGCACCCCTGAGCAACCAATAGATCAACCATATGAAAGCACACCATCTTTCATGAAGCTAACTGAACCTCATACTACTTCTCCTGACCAGACACACCACATTCAACCTGCTCAGGTCACTCCACAACCTAGTGGTCTGGTCATCTCTTTGCAACCTCCTGAATTTCCTATCACTGGCCAGGCTATTATTGCCCCAGAGCATGACATTCCAGTCACTTCTCTAACTCATAGCCTATCTGTTGAAACAAGTTCTGTCACCCCTGACTCTCTCATTCAACCTGCTCAATATGTGGGGTATGGTGCTGGTAGCGATGATGATAAAGATAGTTTTGTCGTTAGGAGTGCGAGTGATAGAGAGGAGGTGAGAAAAGAAAAAGTGAGTGTTGAGGGTTCCCCAAACCCCGAAAGCCGGGAAGCCACATCTACTATGGGGCCTAGCACTGCTGGGCCTTATATTGAAGAAGTCGTGGTGATCCCACCCGTGCAAGTTTCTGCCCCACAAAGCTACTACGGTGTTTCTCAACAGACACCATCTTCATTACAAAGGGTTATAGCACATTCCCTAGGTCTTACCCAATCGGGTGTTAGACCTATTGAACATAGAGGACCGCCTCCCTCGTCCTCGATTCCTTTCAATGCACGACTTGATATACCGTGGATTTTAGCATATCTTGATCAACACCGTGTTACCATCGATGCACTGAGCTTGTATGTTCAGCAAGTCTCCCAAACTTCTATAGGTGGTACCTCTCATGGTGCCATTCTAGGATTAGAAGGAAATCCTACTGGAGCCAACATTCCTGCTGCTCCAGTAGGTGGTACTGCCTCTTTGGCTGGTACCTCAACCGGAACTCTTCGTGATTCTGGGTTTGTTTCACGTTCAGAACTTCATGATCACATTCAACAAGCCGTGGCACCAATCCACCAACAACTACTAATGACAAATCAAAGGTTGGATCGGATTGAACAATCTTCACAGGCTCAAGCTCAGCAACTAAACAAAATATAAACTCTTCTTGCTGCTAGGCCTGCAGTGCCAGAACCACAGCCACAACCTGATCCATCAACTATGTTAGTTGATGCCCTAAAGAGCTTGCTGTATGTTAGACTTCTGGAACAACAGCCAGAATCAGCTCATGACCAAGACCTTCTGACAACTCTTCGCAATGAACAGCGTCCACTCCATAGATGACTTTCAAGAGTTTCATGAAGATGTAAACAACAAGATAGATGGGATCACAAGAGGTTTCTATACTTCACTTTCAAATGTTACTGACAGGTTGAAACTGCTTGAACAAACTTGTCAGGCTTAGGGAAGCAAAAGGAGACGGGATGATCAAGATCCTGATGATCAACCCGAGGGGGAGAAGAGGAGAAGAATGTATATGACATCTCCCTCTCAGGTTCCTACTGTACCTGTTCCGCGTTTGAGTTCATATCTATATGCAGGTATAAGTTTAGCTGGGTCCGGGAGTCAACAACAACAACAACAAACTACGCAAGTGGCCGATGAAGTTCCAGAACAAAGTGAAAATGCTGAAAAGCAATTTGTACTGTATGTACCCCAGCAACAAACTGAACAGAGGCTACTAGATCTTGAAGAAGGTGAAATACCTTACGAGCAGTCTCATACCGAGATGTTTGAGGGATTCTCAGACTCTGAAGGTGAAACGGAGGAATTATATGAGTCTATGCATACATCATCAGCAAGGCATATGGGAGAAAGTAGTTCTGCTCGGCTAGAGGAGGTAGCTGAGGATCCTGAGATGGAAGTACTCTTCAAGGATATTGATGAATACGTTGGGGTTGCTACAAGTCCAGCTTCACCTAGAATTTTTGACAGGTTTGATGACATCCCTAGTGAAAGGGAGCTTGCACGCTGAAGGAAAGTAAGGTTAGCAATTTCTAGAAGAGAAGCTAGGAGAAAGCCGAAACAGAAGAAACCAGCCTTTGACGTATCCAGGGTTCTCAGTGGAGTAAACGTTGAAGTTCATGAAAGCTTCCTTCCTCCTCATGGTCAGTTTCAAGAGTCAGTTGCCGATGTACTAGAAAGAAATAGACAGAAAGAGGCAGCTGAGAAAGTTAGACAAGAATCTGAATGGCCTTGGCCAAGTAGCTTCATAGTGCCACCTGCTCCTCCAGTGTATAGAGGGGATCCAGAACTGGATGCAGGCAACATGTTCACAAGAAGTGCTGGCCAACAACCAATATGGAAACCGTATTTTGTCAATGCTGCTAATCTTGAAGAAAGAATACCAGACATATTCAGCAATGAGCTAATACAGGTTATTTCCCCTGAGTTGCGGAACATGGATGACAAACAGAGAAGAGGATATGAACACATACTCTCTCAGTCCATGACAAAACCGGAAGAGATCAAATCAGAGTATCCAATAGTTGAACTTATCAATATCTATACTCAGGCAACCTTCAGAATAAAGTATGCCATCTTTCATGTCAGAAGAGCAAACAACCTGTCATACTTCCTCAACGAAGCATATTTAAGGTTTGTTAGTATTGAAGACATCAGCTTTATTTTTGACACCCTCTCTCAGAAAAGAGGAAATTGGCCTGAAGAAGAGTTTGGAAGGGTTGCTCTGATGAAATACATGAGAAATTTGATGGAATACTTTGAGGAACACGATCTGCAACTCGGAGCTGAAAACAACTATCTGAAAGTCAATATCTTAAAGCCTAACCAGAGCCATCCAGATCTAGAAAAGCTTGAAGAATTGACAGTTATCTAAGATGGACATCCAAAATTCAAAGGTGATCGAGGTGTCGTCTCAAGGAATTCAAAAGGAGAAAAGATATTCATCAGACTTGATGAATTAATGACATATTCAGACGGCACTTTGAAAATCCTTCATCATAAGATACATCAAAAAGTTTGGGAAAACCGCGCAGCCTACACTGATGAAGAACATGCTGAAGCCTATCGTGCTATAGAAAGGATGAGAATGACACTGGCGAGCAGAAGGCAAATACGCAAGTGCCAAGTGGCATTCGGAATTCGCAACAAATCTTCTTATGAATAGTTCAATGTATTTATTTGTTGTGAATGATTACACACCTCACTGAGGGGGAGATTGTTAGAATATTAAAGTGAGGGTGTAATATGTAAATTACTCAAAGTTGGGGAAATGCTATTTAAAGGCATTTTGCCCCACATTTTCAACTAAGCTTTGCATATCTATACTCTTGTGTTTGTGTTCTCTATACTCTCTCTCTCTCTCTCGGCTCTCTCTCTACAAACCGAACACACACTAACATACAGTAGAAGGTTAAACTTCTAGCATTGCTTCATCCTTATAACATAAGAGACCATCAGATATACATGATATATATATATATATATGAGAATATAACATGTGATATATGAGTACATGTGATATTTATTATAAATCAGTATTGTGAATGAAATACTGACTTGTGTCTACTTATTCTCAGGAACTGAGAAGACTCAATGAGTTAGTCAACTGAGTGTTCTCCTTCAGTGCAGACTGTGGTGAGTGGATTTATATCTACTGATATACAGGATATGATATCCTATTGATTACTTGCTAATTGGACTGAATGTTTTGATTTTGAATATGTATACATGTTACCTATGTAGATCAGCAGGGGGGATTTTCGACTGGGCTTGGTTTAGGGATATATAGTATTAGCACACGGTTTGATTTGCATTTGTTGTATTCAATGGTGCTAATATTGTTGTCCATGCAACTGAGCCATCAGTAAACCTTGGTTTTGGTCGACCTTGGTTGTAGATGGACCGCCGGTTTTCCTTGATTTATGAGCCTTATGTTTTGGGCATGTTTTCCTTGTGTATGTTTAGATATTTGTTCCCTCACTTAGCTTTGTGCTAATTCCCCACTAGATTGTTTTGCAGATACTCCGTGGTGAGTTTGTAGATAATAAAGACTTGGATTTTGCACCGACCATTACTCTGATGTCCAAGATCTTTGTTAGAGCCTGTTTTGTAACTAACACTGTAGTAGATATTTTGTAAATGTTAACCAGTAAAAGTTGTATTTAATTTTTATTTTAATCTTAGTATATGTATTTAGCTTCCACACGCAGTTTATTGTTAATTTAAAAGTACAGTGTTACAGATTGGTATCAGAGCCCTGGTTTGAGGATTTGCATGAATTAATTGTGCAATACTCGAACCGAGGCTCTGGTCAGTCCAGTATTCCCAGGGTGATAAATTAGTAGTATAGCTTTGAGGGTGGTTAGTGTAAATATACTAATGGATTATATCTAACAACTGGTGAGATGATGTGTATAGAACAGAAAATGGCTGACAACGTGAACCAGACAACTACCCCTACATCCCCCAGAAGAAACAATCAATCCTCCACCGTAGTTAATGATCAGTACAACCGAGCTGGTACCTCCCATAATGGTGAGTCTGATCAGCAAGAATATGTACTGTAGTTAGAAGATACTCTGCAAACTTTGAGAGACCGAGAACAAGAATTGGAACAACAACAGTAGCAAACTCAGTCCTCACAACAAACTCAGACTATTCATATGCCTAGAGTATCGGCTGTGTTTAATCAAGCTATACCACCTCCTGTTTACTCTGCTATACCATTCAACCCAGTATCGACACCTTTCGGAACCTTACCCTTTGTGTCAATGCCACCAGTAACTCAGCCTTACCAACCCCAACAGCAGAACTTTTTCATTCCTTGGTATCCAACTTAAGGAGGCTTAAAACCAAAAGGGCAATATAAGGATTTCATTGGTTACCAGCCACCTGAGTATTCGGGAAGCTCAAATAAAATTGATACTTTGAACTGGTTAAGGGAGATGGTGAAGGCTTTAGATGCCTGCAATTGTGAGGAATCTGATAGGGTTAATTTTGCAACTCGGAGGCTAACGGGTCAAGCTGCAAACTGGTGTGATTCTTTGACTACTCATCTATCCAAGGATGTTGTAAACTCTGTAACTTGGGATCAATTCCAAGTCAAATTTTGCGAACAGTTCTGCAATACTTATGATTTGTCTAAAGTAAAGCGGGAGTTTATGGATCTAGCTCAGGATGACAAGATGTCAGTGGATGAATTGATTTCAAAATTTAATGAGAAGCTGAGGTTTGCTAAGCAGTGGGTACTGGATGAACCATCACAAATAGATCATTTTGTTCAAGCCCTGTTGCCTGAGTATCGGGGTAAAACTCGGATGGCAACATCATTGGTACAAGCGTTTACGATTGCTCGAGCTGCAAAGGGTGATGTGAAAGCCCGGGAGAGAATGAATCGTGAGAAAGGGTCGTCTCACACGTCCGGTGGAAATCAGAGTGGAAACAAAGGCAAGTGGCAGAACAATCAGAACCAGGGTGATAAAAAATCGAAAGGTTCGGGATCTTATCAGAACAAGTCATGGTGTAGACCTTGCAATTCTCGTCATACAGGTCCGTGCACACCACAGACTAGAAAGTGTTTGCGTTGTGGTGGAATGGGTCATGAGCCATCATATTGTAAGTTCAAAACAAATGTTTGCTGACACTGTCATGAGGAAGGTCACAGGTCTAGGGCTTGCACAAAGCAGAGATTGATAGGGACGGGGCAGGGGTAGTAAATGTTGGGGGATCGTCTTCTGCAGGTCAGAAGTGTTAGAGATATGCCCACTAATGTACGTATGCCATAGACCGCTGCTGATGATGTATGGGCCTATTGGGTCATACATCGGGGTCAAACCTGACAGCAATTTGAGTTAAGGGACCAAATATGACAAAAGACAAAAGTTGACATCGCAGGCCGCGTTAGCGCCGCTAACTCTAAAGGGTTAGCGCCGCTAAGTCCTAGAGGTTAGCGCCGCTACGACTGCATGTACTTTGTGTCAAATCACTGGCAGGCCCCGTTAGCGCCGCTAACCATTTTGAGATAGCGCCGCTAACTCTAGGTTAGCGCCGCTAACTCTAGGTTAGCGCCGCTAACCCTACAGCTGGGTTTTTGTCAAATCCACCTCGAAAACTGACCAATGCATGGGGTTCTTCAACTCTCGAGGCTTGGCCGGTGGAGAAGGGTTAATACACGAATCTGGAGCAGGAGAGATATATGTGAACTTATTTTTATGGTTCTCTCTCACTTTTTCTCTCTAAGTTTTAATACACAAAATTCTCTTTGATGCCCAAGTGATCAAGAGAGAGTTCAAGAGAGTGCTCCAGGCATTTGGTCCTTATTGTTGCTGTTCCTAAGTGATATTCATGTTGAAGTATCACAAGGCTTGCTAGCACTCGTGGTTTGGCTTGTTCCCGGAGTATACCTCAATAGAAGATCCGTGGTTTCGTTCTTGGAGGATCACCACCACGATAATTGGGAGAATTCTGGAGCTAAGGAGACAGGTATAACACCTCTTTCCTTTCCTTGTTGCATTTCTTGAACATAGAGTTTGGTCCATTTGAGGGATTTCGGTTTTTATGCTTTCATTGCTTTTGCATTGGGCTATTTTGTTTGTACCTTGCTTCCGCTGTGAGCCCACGAAATCCCAACAGTGGTATCAGAGCCACCTCTATGTTAGATTTGCACTTGGTGGCTTGAAAAATCCCGAAATAAAAAATGGTTGTTTTCTGTTCGAAGAAGGTTAGCGGCGCTAACCTCGGGTTAGCGGCACTAACTCATAAATGTCAGCGGCGCTAACGCGCTGTAACAGTTTTGGTTTCAAAGTTAAAATCTGTTTTGGTCTCGGGAATTTTTAGCCTTTTTGTGATTCTGGAATTTTGTTCCAGATTTGTTTTGGTAATTTTATTACCATCTTGTTTGGTTTGTTGTATGTGATAGATTTGAAATTTGTAACCTTGCCTTTGACCTTGTGGTTGACTTTGTGTGTTTGGATGCAATTTGGTGATTTAATATCACATATGGCCTGTAATATTTATTAAAATTGTTATATTTGTAATAATATTGTGTCTTGCATGCCATTTCATTCATCCGTGTATTTGTACTAGATAAATAGGAAATTATTGTGGCTTGTATGCCATTTCAATTTCTATTGTATTTGTTGTACAATTTGGATGAAAACACACAAGATGGAGTCGGAAGGAGATGGAGCGTGTCCATAGAAGCCGGTGAAGTCCATTAGAGATAGCGGTTCTAGTGGGAGCTCGCATTGAAGACCTTCCGTCCCTTATTTGACCACATTCTACCCGTTTTGGCTCACGGGAAGAACGCATAGGATTTATGGCAAGGGTTACCAATTTATTTCGTATATATGCGTGTGATGTGATTTTATTTTATTCTTGCATGGTTTGCTTAGGATTCGCATGCTAGAAATTTTTTCGAAATTAATAAAATCACAAGAGATTTGCTAAAAATGGTTTACAACTCTCTCGCGCGCTCACATACACGATTAACTCAGCTAGTGAAAATAGGTTTTGTCACTAAACAAGTTAATCTGTAACCAAGCCGAAAACAAAAGCCCGTTTTCATAATAACGTAAATCTTGCGCCATCCAAAAGATGACACCACCCAAATCTAGTGAAGCATGGAGTGATTGTCGAGCTTAGCACGAGTTATTCCATGTGGATCTGTTTGGAAGGTGAGTGTGGGATCTTGAAATTATCGGTTGTCGAGCTTAGCACGAGCCGGTAGTTGTCAAGGTATCACCGTGTATCTTGTTGGATGATTTACAATTGTAAATTAAAATCCTTGAGTGATTGTCGAGCTTAGCACGAATCAACCAAGAATTTTAATTTGGAATTGGTGCAAGTAGGGATCAAACATACCAAACGACCGATGGTTGTCGTAGGATCCCGCAAGTGTCTAAGAGTTGCATTAGAAATTGCAATCGGTAAAATGGTTATCGGCCTAAATAGCTCCATGAAGTGATCCGCGGCAACCCCGTCATGAATTGGAGTGAAATATGGTTCTTAGCCCTTGTTAAAATATTTTTCAACACGATACGGGTAATTATTTTAACGAGGATTCAAATCAAACTAACTAATTCGCGTACTCTATTTAATATAGGATGTCAAATCAAAACCACAACACGTCGAATTTTTCACTTCGTATGATTCTACAAAGGGAGAAACTCACGGGAGTGAACTTTGTTGACTGGCTTAGGCAATTGAGGATTGTCCTACGTGCCGAGTCTAAGTTGCACATCCTTGAGGAACCCCTTCCTGAACCACCTGCTATCAATGCGGAATGGGCTGTCCGATATGCGTATGAAAAGCGTGTTCGGGATACACACAATGTTGCTTGTCTCATGTTATCAAGTATGGGCTCGGAACTGCGAAAGCAATTTCAGCACATGACTGTGTATGACATGATTAACAAGCTGAAGGATGTTTTCCGACAGCAAGTTAGGCAAGAACATTTTGAGTGTGTTAAAAGTCTAACCGGTTGTAAGATGCGGGAAGGCAGGAGTGTAAGTGCCCATGTTTTGAAGATGAAATCATACATGGACCAGATGGAGAGATTAGGTTTTCCTATAGGGAGGGAGCTTGGTGTGAATTTCATACTTCAGTCTCTGCCCGTCACATATGAAAAGTTTGTAAAGGACTATCATATGCATGGAAAGGAAATGTCTATAGATGAATTGCATGGAATGTTGAAGGTTGTAGAATCTAACATGTCCAAGCATGCATCATCCTCATCCACTCTTGTTCTTGGTTCTAAGGAACAACATAACATGAAGAAGAAGAAATCGATCCCATAACAAGAAGAAGTTGGAGTTTCCAAGCTTGCTTCATGTTTTGAGTCTATGGACATTGATGATGTGCCTAAAGAGACTCAACAAGGGGTGGTTTGCTACTTCTGCGGTAGATTTGGGGAATGGGGCCGTCATGCCTGCCCTTCATGCCGAGAGGATATAAAACTTCTCAGAAAAGAGAGAGTTAATTTTCCTACTTGAGGTACATTCATGATTTTACTTCATTGCTATTCCTTAATAAGCTGGGTTGTTTACCCGAGCTATAAGACTCACGTTTGTCACAAATTTATTTTGTTACAAAGTGTAGGTATGTTCGTTGCAAGAAGGAAGAGCTTGAAGAACCGGATCTCTGAAGAAGAAATTTAGTTGATTGTCTTCTATAAGAGAATTGGGAGTCTTAAGTCTCGCCATTAATTCCGGATTATTTATTACTTTTGAGTATGCCCTGCGTGGCTAGACTTGCTTTATTGTATGTTCTTTCGAAGATGATGGATAATTTTGTATCTAGTATTTTATGAAAAGATTTTTCATATTGATAGTTTCATTTCAAATTCAATCCATGTCTATGCTCTATGTGTTATTTTTTACTATTTTAGTGCTCAAATACACATTTGATGACGATGGATATGACTTAGAATTGAAACATTTTTGAAAAATTATTTTGAGATGATTTTATCAAAACTTATCCATATCATTGCATACATAAAGGCTCGTTATAAGTAATAAGGCAATCATGAACAATTGATTCTTAAATCCAAAAGTGGTTTGGATATATTAGCTCTATGGCATAATCAAACTTGACCAAGTAAACAACATTTGCATCGCTTAGATCCATGTGGTTAGGATCTTTGTAAAAGTTAAGCCTCGGGCTAAATGAGAGATGCAAATCTTGTTTATTGGAATAGCATGATTAAGAAATCCTTCACCAGTGCTGGTAGGAAGGATTGTGACTTGTTGGATATGATCACATTTGTGTGGATAATCCGTTCAAGTATACAACAAAGAGTGACACTAGTGAAATTCTTCATCACTATCTTTATGGTAGTTGTTGAGAGAATGTTTACTAGAGAAAAGGCTTGTGTCTGGAACCTAGTGGTGTTCGGAACTAACCTAAAGAGAAATAAGAATCAATAAGGGCATATAGATATAAATTCTTAGATCTAGAATAGATGCTAAGTTTTCTTATCTATATTGGTTTAAACATAAAATGAATCATGGGTTTAACCCATAATTCGTTTTTCCGAAGAAACACATTTGCACATGGTGTTACTTTAAAGAAAACCGGATATCTGTGTTGATGATCTGGTAAAAGGCAGGCTTAAAACATGTATTCAATGTGATTGGTATACATTAATTTTATGAACCAAGTCCTCAATCTAAAACACAACATTATGGTTACTTAAGCATCCAATGAAATGTTGACTAGAAAGAGTCCTTTGCTTGTCAATCTCATAACTTAAAATTATCCAGTCTACATTCAGTGGGAGATGGATGAATTATAAGTTGATGCTTATATATTTAAGTAGTTCATCTAAGTTTTGGATAATTGTTTCTTGAACTTATGGGAACCATGTTTGGTTGCTCAAGAGGGAAAGGACAATTTACAAAAGCATTCCAGTGGAAGAACGTAAAACTTAAATAAGAGACATAATGTTGACACTAGCATTTAATCAGCATAGAGATGCTGGTAAAACCTGACAATATCCATTGCTTCTTTAAATCTGATGGAAATCAAGAAGGCTGTTTAGATATGAGGTTGTCATATTTTAGTAACAGCAGCTTGATGGTAAATCAATATGATGTTACCATTCATCGGAAACATAGTGGAACTTTGAGTTCACTAGTGAATATAAGAAGGGAATGGTATACATAGATGTATTTTATTTGCTGCATCCAAGTACTTGACTTGGGTTAATCCCACACCTGCGGTGTGATCCAAGAAGGGTAAAGGGACTAACACATATATGCAACTATGGACAACTTCAAATACCGACTAGAGACATAGTGTTTCATGTTGAACATATGGAAACATGTTCTAGTGGTTATGTTGAAGATAATTTGGATAAAAGCGAAACATTGTTGTCACCTTGCGGAAACAAGTTAGTTCACATGGACGTAAGAGACCTGTATCCTTCATAGGATTAAGTTGAGGAAATGTTTGAAGCATGTTCCGAGGTCTTATATATCCATTATGTCCAAGTTGTGTCCATGACTAAAGTCAGCAAAACTTGCATCTTGTGGCTGTAATCCTGCTTTACGAGAAAGTCAAAGGAATGAGTTTTCTAGAAAGCATAGATTAAGCCAGATACTCTTGTCAGGGCTAGTGGGAGCTTCATGTGTTCCTAGTAAAATATACTCCATGAAAATAATGTCCTAATTTAGGGTTATTATCAACCTATTGGTAGAATTATTGTGTCAAGAGTATAAATGTGAACATGGAATCAACTGAATTCTAAATTCAAGAAATACAGATGTATGTTTTTGATGTTCGACGTAAATAGACTTGTCTTGAGTAAGTTTTGCTGCAAGCCAATCTATATTAAATAAGACTGTCGATTTTAATCGAAGTTTTGGATATTTAAGTATGTGGTGTAGATACGACATATAAAATTCAATGAGTGTCATTGACCCTATTGTGTACTCAGGTAACATTGAGGGTATGTCGACTCTATTAAAAGTGAGTGTCAGTGACTCTATTGTGAACTTTGGTTACATTGAGAGTATGTCGACTCTAGTAATCATAAGTGTCATTAATCCTATTGTAGACTTCGGTAACATTGAGGACATGACGACTATGATAATATTATGTATGATCTCTTTTGATAAACACTTTGAAAGTGGTTTAACAAGAGAATACACAAGAGTACAAAGGGATATCGTGTAGATGATCCCATAATTAAGCCATTGTCAAATTCTAGTGATGATTTTCATACTAGGTATTATAGCATTGTTTATGCTTATGACAAAGCTTGAATGTTGTTTTAGTAAATGTTTGATTTACTTATAAGCTTTGGGAACGATACAGACAGTATTGTAACTTATGCTTGTTTCGTTATGCGTGTGATACGGTTACATTCATAATACTTTACTGTGTTCCATCTTAGCATGTTTAACCACTTCCCAGAATGTTTATACATTCTAAATTTCCACAGTCAGTCATTCTTCAAGGGAAGGAAGTTTGAAATACGGCTGAGGTTAGGTGTTGGTTATGCATTAATCAAGGATTGAATGCATGAAACGCAACAGTAACGTGTGCTTGAAAGGAGTTTCAAGTGACTGGAAGACCCACACCTGAGTTCACCATGGATCATGGTCACAAGTAACTCGGGATGATAATATCATTACGTCCTTCGACCTGAGATGTATGAATTGCCATAGCATCAAACTTTCTTACTTTGGTTATTTCAAAACGTAGTTCGTAACTGGCTATTATAAAGGGAATATCTAGGTAAGACAAGGTTCATGCTCTGGGGTTGTACAGTCAACGGAATTTGTTCCTCTTGTATGAGAGATATCCCTGGGCCCCTCGAGGATTGGGCGCTGACACCAAAATAAGCATGGCCATGCGCAAAGGAATATTGACTGAGAATCAGATATGTCCTTAAATTTTTGGTCACCACCAATCAAGATCGAGAAACATAATCGTGAACGATCTGGAGATTGACATATTAATCCATGTCTCGTGTTCACAAGGATATCGCAAACAAAAGGATGTTTGATCACTTATCTATAGGACCTCTACATTTTATGTAGGTTATGGTATTCTGCAAGGAGGCGGAACCCATACTGACTTGGGGGCATCGATGCTTTTCTAGAGTCCGCTCTTTGTCTGTGGTTACATGGGTACAGTGCATTATGTGCAAGTGGGAGTCTGTTAGAGATATGCCCACTAATGTACGTACGCCATAGACCGCTGCTGATGATGTATGGGCCTATTGGGTCATACACCGGGGTCAAACCTGACAACAATTTGAGTTAAGGGACCAAATATCACAAAAGACAAAAGTTGACATCGCAGGCCGCGTTAGCGCCGCTAACTCTAAAGGGTTAGCGCCGCTAAGTCCTAGAGGTTAGCGCCGCTACAGCTGCATGTACTTTGTGTCAAATCACTGGCAGGCCCCGTTAGCGCCGCTAACCATTTTGAGATAGCGCCGCTAACTCTAGGTTAGCGCCGCTAACCCTGCAGCTGGGTTTTTGTCAAATCCACCTCGAAAACTAACCAATGCATGGGGTTCTTCAACTCTCGAGGCTTGGCCGGTGGAGAAGGGTTAATACACGAATCTGGAGCAGGAGAGATATATGTGAACTTATTTTTATGGTTCTCCCTCACTTTTTCTCTCTAAGTTTTAATACACAAAATTCTCTTTGATGCCCAAGTGATCAAGAGAGAGTTCAAGAGAGTGCTCCAGGCATTTGGTCCTTATTGTTGCTGTTCCTAAGTGATATTCATGTTAAAGTATCACAAGGTTTGCTAGCACTCGTGGTTTGGCTTGTTCCCGGGGTATACCTCAATAGAAGATCCGTGGTTTCGTTCTTGGAGGATCACCACCACGAAAATTGGGAGAATTCTGGAGCTAAGGAGAAAGGTATAACACCTCTTTCCTTTCCTTGTTGCATTTCTTGAACATAGAGTTTGGTCCATTTGAGGGATTTCGGTTTTTATGCTTTGATTGCTTTTGCATTGGGCTATTTTGTTTGTACCTTGCTTCCGCTGTGAGCCCACGAAATCCCAACAAGAAGCGTAAGGCTGCACCTTCTGCGGAAGGGAGAGCCTTCAAGATGACTGTTACTGAAGCCGCCGAAAACAGTGATGTAATCACAGGTATGTTTATTGTAAACTCTGTGCCTGCCCGTGTGTTATTTGATTCTAATGCAAATAGATCATTCATATCTGTATCTTTATGTGATAAGTTGAAACTACCTGTTACTGTGATTACTACTCCTTTAGAGGTAGAAATAGTCGATGGTAAGATAGTTCCTGTAACTTCTTATGTGACTGGGGTGTCGATAGACATTGATGGTACTAGTTTGCCTGTAGACTGTTTGCTGATGCCTATACCGGGGTTTGACTTAGTACTTGGCATGGATTGGTTAAGTCTACATAGAGCTAGTATCCAGTGCCATAAGAAACTGATTACTATTCCTTTGGCTGATGGGTCGCATGTCGTGGCTCGTGGGGATAGATCTCAATCTTCTTTTCCAATCATCTCGTATATGAAGGCTAGAAAATCTCTAGGCAAAGGGTGTGCGTATTTTCTGGCTTACGCCATTGATGTGAAGAAGGAAAAACGGCCTATTACCGATGTTCGTGTTGTCTAATAATATCCAGAAGTATTTCCAGATGATCTGCCGGGATTACCACCTGTACGGGATGTTGAGTATAAGGTTGATCTGATACCTGGATTTGCACCGATCGCGAAAACTCCGTATCGTTTGGCTCCTTCAGAAATCCGGGAGATGATGACTCGGATACAGGAATTACTTGATAAGGGGTTTATTCGCCCGAGTTCTTCGCCATGGGGTGCACCAGTTTTGTTTGTTAAAAAGAAAGATGGAACTCTCCGCATGTGTATTGATTATCGGGATTTGAACAAGAGAATCATCAAGAATAAGTATCCATTGCTCAGGATTGACGATTTATTTGATCAATTGCAAGGGGCTTCTTATTTTTCCAAGATTGATTTGAGATCATTATATCACCAAGTCAGGGTAGCAGAGGAGGATATACCAAAGACTGCTTTCCGTACTCGATATGGTCATTACGAATTTCTAGTGATGCCATTTGGTTTGACGAACGCTCCAGCTGTATTTATGGATTTAATGAATCGCGTCTGTCGACCTTTCTTAGATAAGTTTGTCATTGTATTTATTGATGACATCTTGGTGTATTCTAAAACAGAGGATGATCATGATCGGCATTTGAGACAGGTTTTGGAGATTTCTTAAACAACACAAGTTATATGCTAAGTTTTCAAAATGCTAATTCTGGTTACGGAAGTTCAGTTTCTGGGTCATGTAATCTATCAAGAAGGTATTAAAGTGGATCCATCTAAAATTGAAGCTATGATGAATTGGAGTGCTCCGAAAACACCTACATAGATAAAGAGTTTTCTTGGATTGGCGGGTTGTTATCGCAGGTTTATTAAAGATTTTTCTGAGCTTGTTGGTCCATTGACCAAGTTGACTAGAAAAGATGTTCCGTTCCAGTGGGGTTCAGCTCAGGAGAGTGCTTTCCAGATGTTGAAACAGTTGTTGTGTCAAGCTCCTGTCCTCTCGTTGCCTGAGGGTTCAGAGGATTTTATTGTATACTGTGATGTTCTCATGCTGGATTGGGTTGTGTTCTGATGAAAAGAGGTAAGGTAATTGCTTATACTTCGAGACAGTTAAAACCTAACGAACGAAATTACCCGACTCATGATTTGGAGTTAGAAGCAGTAGTATTTGCTTTGAAACAGTGGAGACACTACCTGTATGGAACCAAATGTACTATCTGCACTGATCACAAAAGTCTTCAATATGTCTTTACTCAGAAAGAATTGAACATGAGACAACGTTGTTGGTTAGAACTGATCAAGGATTATGATTGTGATATTCAGTATCATCCGGGTAAAGCGAATGTAGTGGCAGATGCACTCAGTCGGAAAGGATCTGCGGATACTGTGAAATTTATGCGATTGGAAATCAAGTCTGATTTAGTGGATCAACTTTTGGCTGCACAGCTTGAAGCTTTGAAAGATGAAAATCTAAAAGATGAATTAATGATTAAACGACAACATGAGTTAACTACTGACTCGCGTGGTTTGAGGGTTTATCATACACGCGTTTGGATACCGATATTGGAAACTTGAGGGAGTTAATATTGAACGAGGCTCACAAATCCTGATTGTCAATATATCCGGGCGGTACAAAGATGTATCATGATTTGAAGACTCGTTATTGGTGGCCGACAATGAAAAAGGATATTGCTCGATTCGTTGAGAAATGTCATATTTGTACGCGGGTTAAAGCTGAACATCAGAAACTGTACGGATCATTGAAACTGTTAGAAATACCTGAATGGAAGTGAGATCATATTACGATGGATTTTGTAACTAAACTTCCACGAACTCAGAGGGGTCATGATATGATTTAGGTAATAGTTGACAAATTAACCAAGATTGCTCACTTCCTTGCTACAGCTGAAACTGTTTCCTTAAGTAAATTGGCTCAACTTTATATTGATGAAATTGTATCGAGACATGGAGTACCTTTGTCTATTGTTTCAGATTGAGATTCGAGATGTATATCTAATTTTTGGAACAGACTACAACAGGAATTGGGGTATAGAGTTAATTTGAGTACATCCTATCATCCACAGACAGATGGTCAATCAGAGAGAACAATTCAAACTTTAGAAGATATGCTTCGAGCTTGTGTGTTAGAGTTTGGAGGTTCATGGGATTCGCATTTGCCATTGGTTGAGTTTGCGTACAATAATTCCTATCACCCCAGTATTGGTATGCCGCCGTATGAGATGTTTTATGGTCGTCCTTGTAGAACTCCAACTTGTTCGTTAGAGGCTGGTGAAAAGCAATTTGCAGGGCATGATATAGTACAGATGACAGATGACAGCTGATAAAGTTGCTATTGCTCGGGATAAACTAAAAGCTGCAAGGGATACACAGAAAATGTATGCTGGCCCGCGTCGTCGACCTGTATCGTTTGTTGAAGGGGAAATGGTCTACTTGAAAGTTTCACCGTGGAAAGGGGTAATTCGTTTTGGTAAACGTGGGAAGTTGGTTCCCCGTTACGTTGTCCCTTTCAGAATCAGACGAGTAGTCAATGATCAGACTGTTGCCTTGGATCTTCCTAATGAATTAGCGGGTATTCACGACATTTTCAATGTTTGTTATCTGCGCAAGTGCAATGTAGAGGATCAAACTCAGATTCTACAGATACAAGATTTACGCGTGGATATGAATCAGAAACATATTGAGGAACCTGTTGAACTACTTGATAGAAAAGTTACAAAACTGAGAAAGAAGCAGATACCGATGGTTTTAGTCAAGTGTAGGCACAGTCTAGATGCAGATTTGACTTGGGAGACTGAAGCAGATATGAGAAACCGATACCCTTCTTTGTTTGAGCGCAAAGAGATTCCGAGGACGGAATCTTCTTAAGGGGGGTAGATTTGTAACACCTTCTCAACTGGCTTAGAATTATGAGGTAATTAATTAAGTTAATCTTGGGATTAATATTTGTTTATTTGGCTTAAATGTTTTATGTGATTAAATTAGTTAATTAATTAAATTTGTAAATAAATATTGATTAAATAGAATTTTGATGGTGGAAAGGTGAAGTGACCGAATTTAGAGATATTAGTCATCACACACACACAAACAACTCTCATTACATGCAAATTAACAAAGAAGTTAGAAAGTGTGAGTGTGTGTTTGTGTCTCTCGGCCGTAGAAGAAGAACAAGTAGATCATCATCTAAATTCGAATTGTTAATTACATTTGGAATCCTGTAGCATTTATATTCACAAGGTTAGATTACTGAATTACAGTTGTTAATGTTGAATTATATTCGGTTTTTCATTATATATTTAATTCCGATAAATGCATGATGAATAAACTTGATGATTTGATGATTTAGGTTGAATGCATGTTAGATTTTATGATTGATATATGTTCTAGATATGTTTAGAATGATTTCTGAAAACTTAGAACTCTTGCATGTTTAAAATCAATAAGATTTGAGTTAGAAATCGAAATATGGGCAAGAACATATGAATGTATCGGAATTAAGTATGAAGTAGGCGGAATTGGTGAATACCGATAAAATATTCTCGGAATGGGTGATGAATCCGAGCAAATTGATAGGAATTGGTGAATACCGATAAAAGATGAACTATTGGCCTTAATATATTTATCGGAATTTATTTTATCGGAATTGTCTATTTTTCTCGGAATTGGACATTCTCTCGGAATATGATAAATGCCCTAGCACTTTTATCGGAATTCAATTTGATTGGAATGTTCTATATTCTAGGAATTATACCTTTACTCGGAATGAAATCTATCGGAATCCTATTAACTCGGAATTGATATATGCCTTTTCTCGGAATGTGCATTTGCTAGGAATTGATGTTTATCGGAATTGACCTTTAGCTCGGAATTGGATTTTATCGGAATTTGACTTTCACTCAGAATCCTACTTCGATCGGAAATGGATTCAATCGGAATCTGGGATTTTTAGAGTTATTCTTAACAATCAAACTATGATTCAATATACATGATATATATATATATGAGAATATAACATGTGATATATGAGTACATGTGATATTTATTATAAATCAGTATTGTGAATGAAATACTGACTTGTGTCTACTTATTCTCAGGAACTGAGAAGACTCAGTGAGTTAGTCAACTGAGTGTGCTCCTTCAATGCAGACTGTGGTGAGTGGATTTATATCTACTGATATACAGGATATGATATCCTATTGATTACTTGCTCATTGGACTGAATGTCTTGATTTTGAATATGTATACATGTTACCTATGGAGATCAGCGTGGGGAATTTTTGGCTGGGCTTCGTTTAGGGATATATAGTATTAGCACACGATTTGATTTGCATTTGTTGTATTCAATGGTGCTAATATTGTTGTCCATGCAACTGAGCCATCGGTAAACCTTGGTTTTGGCCGACCTTTGTTGTAGGTGGTTGCCACACCGCCGGTTCTCCTTGATTTATGAGCTTTGTGTTTTGGGCATGTTTGCCTTGTGTATGTTTAGATATTTGTTCTCTCACTTAGCTTTGTGCTAATTCCCCACTAGATTGTTTTGCAGATACTCCGTGGTGAGTTTGTAGATAATGAAGACTGGGATTTTGGACCGACCATTACTCTGATGTCAAAGATCTTTGTTAGAGCCTGTTTTGTACTAACACTGTAGTGGATATTTTGTAAATGTTAACCACTAAAAGTTGTATTTAATTTTTATTTTAATCTAAGTATATGTATTTAGCTTCCGCACGCAATTTATTGTTATTTCAAAAGTACAGTGTTACACTGTATCTCACTGCAAGTCGTCCAGACATCATGTTCTCTAGTTGTCCATGTGCCCTGTACCATTTGTTGTATTCAATGGTCCTAAAGAGTCACATCTTCTAGCAGTTAAGAGGATCTTCAGATATCTTAAAGGGTCTATGGATCTTGGACTGTGGTATCCCAAAGATTCAAATCTGGATCTCCATGCTTAATCGGATGTTACCTACGCCGGTTGCAAAATTGATAGGAAAAGCACCTCTGGCACTGCACATTTTTTGGAGGATCATTTAGTCTGCTGGGCCTCAAAGAAACAAAACTGCGTATCCACTTCCACAGCTGAAGCTGAGTATGTTGTTGCTGCAATGTGCTGCTCTCAAAGTCTATGGATGCGTACATAGTTATCAGACTTTGGCTTAAGGTTTGACAAAATTCTATTGTTATGCGATTCCTAGTCTGCCATAGCTATCTCCTACAATCCGGTACACCACTCTAAAACTAAAAATATTGATATCCGTTATCACTTCATAAAAGATAACGTAAAGAAAGGTCTCATTGAGCTACAGTATGTTCCATCAAAAATCAGCTAGCTGACTTGTTTAACAAACCATTAGATGAAAGTCGCTTTACTGAGTTAGTATCCAAGTTAGGCATGCTCAACTTTAAAATATAACATATTGTTGCTTCATTTTTCCTTTCTATCTTTTTGTTTAGAGTAGGTATTATACTGTTTGTTTCTTGTGCAGATTACTGATGCAATATTCAAGGGGGAGTGATTTTTTGGTTGTACACATGCTGCATATGTGTAGGGGGAAAAGCATACACATACTGCACATGTGTAGGGGGAGAAAAATATAATAGACACATTCCCTAAGATTTAGAAAATTTTTCAAAACCAGATGCGAAATTCTAGGGGGAGTGTGTCAAACAAAACTCAAATCAAGATATCTGGGGAAATCATTTTCTTAATTCTTAAAATCCAGATACTTTGAATTTTCAGAAAGTTTTTCAAGTGTTGGGTTTGATTGAACAGAATTGCACACTATGCCTCTATCGCATGGGATTTCATGAACCCAACAAATAGAATTTTCTAAGTCTTGATTTACCAAGAAAGGTCAATCGCATAGGATACAAGTCATGAGCATGAACTGTGAACATAAGGCTAATCGCATGCGATTGAACACCAGTGATCAATAACATGCGATAGACTATAACATGCTACTATGAACCAAGTGTCAATCGCATGCGATAGACAAACCAAAGAGGAATCGCATGTCATTCATCAGTGTTAGCATTTCAGATAGATTTCAAGGCCATCACATGGGTCTATCAGCCGCATAGAATTACCATGCGATTGCCTCTATCAGCCGCATCTTTTGTCGTGGTTGGTCCTATCAGAACATGACACGTGTCCCATTCACTTTATAACTGTTCCATCTATCCCATCAGTTCATTCACTCGATTGAAATTCAAAATTATACAAACTCTCTCGTTTTTGGTTACTTGATTTCACGAATCCTCTCGTTACGCTGCCAAAATTTACACTTTTAGTCTCAAAATACTCGTGATCATATAGGTAACAACTTGTACAGATTACATTTTGAAAATTTTGAGTTAAAATAGTGATTTTTGGCCCTAGAACAGCCATAAGCGATAGACATGTTCGAGACATTGGATGAATTTTTGTGACACTAAACAAACATGTTTGTTCAATCTAAGTTTGCGATGAGTGTTAGGAGCATATGGGGAACACTTTGGTGCAAAAATATTTCAAAAATCTCACAAAGTGTTATTCGTGTTCTTGAGGTGTATGAACTTGTACTAAAAATTCACTTTTTGGTTCAAATGAGGGTGTTATGATGATTTTTGGACTATGCATAAGTACTACAAAGTTGTTTGTTGCTATCTAGTTGACATATTATAAGCATTAAAACAACTTTTTTATACTTAAAATCATCATGTACACAATGAGGGTTTCAGAGCTAGGGTTTTATCACATTTTTCCAACTTGATAGTTTTGGTCAAAATTGGTCAACTTTGACTCATTCACTGAACTTTGACCACAATTCAAAGGTTTTACAAAGTTGAATGATGTCTGTTTGCATATCTCTATATCTTTGACTTAACCATTTTATTTATCTGTGTAGATAAGATGGCTCATGTAATACTTCAGCCTGAGGAGATAATGCCCCAAGCTGAGTTCCTAAGTTCAAGGACTTATGACAACAACCATTACATTGACCTTAACAAATTCAAAAATCCTACCTACCCCATTGTTACTGAAATCCTGAAAATACATCATTTAAATCACCTTCTAACATACAACCCATCCACCACCGGCACATATGTACCTGAGCTCTATGTTCAACAATTTTGGAAAACATGTGATATCCGTACAAATGACAGGGGGCATGAAGTCATCCATGCTGAGGTTGATGAATTCACAATTGATAAACCTATCAATCGCCTCAGGACTATTTTCAAAATGCCAAAAGCTAACAGTAGGCCTCCGGCTACAGCTTTTGATGACATCCCAGACGAGGAGACTTGCCTTGTAGCAATTAGGGCAATGGGATATGCTGGAGAGCTCACAAGGAAAAATCAGTTTAAACGCACCAACCTGTATCCAAAATACAACACATTCATGACGGTGCTCCAGATGTGTCTCACTCCAAAGCATTCAGGTTACGAATTTCCAATAGATAATCAGCTCAAAATCTTTGTGGCGGCTGCCAATCACTTACATGTAGATTATGCATTCCTGCTCTTCCAAGACATCAAAGAAACAATGCTAAGGAAAAATTCTCAAAAGAAGAAGGATGCCAATTTTCTGCCGTACCAACGATTCATACCCATGATCGTCCGGTACTTGATGGATTACAATGCTGATATTACTCGCCGGGCAGGTTTACCTTCTGTTACTCCTAAACTTTTCATTCATATCAAACCTGCAACCTCGGCCAATATGCCTGTTCCTCAATCATTCCCTATATCACTCCTTAACTTATGTGAGCAGAACGAAATTTTTATGAGTTATAGGACGAGTATAGGAATACCTCCTCTGGTTGTGCCAGCACCGGCCATACCTACCCAGGGAGGTGTAGTACCAGGTGAGGAGATAGAACCTAGGACTCGGACATCTATGGGAGATGCTGAGCGGGTCGAGTTAAGAAAAAATGTTGATGAGAGGGGTGGAGAAGATGGTGAAGGTGGAGAAACTAGAGAGGGAGGGGATGCATATGATCCCGTCACCGTTCAAACCATAACTCAATCTATTTCTCAAACCACCCAAACCAAAACTATCCTAGCAGAACTTGGTCTTGACATGTCTAAGTCATCCCGTTCCCAATCTTCCAGTGCTGAGTCTGCCTCTCAACCAGGTGTTGACCCTTCTTTCGAACCAGTTTATTTTCCTCTGGGCACCCTTGACAGACTAATAGAAGAACCTGCAGACAGCACCCCTTCCTTAATGAAACTCACTCACCCACACCCAACTTCTCCTGACTTGACCCACACTGCTCAAACTGATACTATCATTCCTCAAACAGGTAGTCTTCTCATTACTCTGAACCCTCCACGCAAACTTCTGACATTCCTGCAGTTAAAAATGCAATAGTAGCTCCAGGCCATGACATGCCAGTTGTTACAATAACTCAGGACTTGTCCTTTCAAATAGGCTCTATCACCCCTGATTCTTTATTATCCCCAAATCAATATGCATGGTATGGTCCTGGTAGTGGTGAAGAAGGAGACAGTTTTGTAGTTAGGAGTGCGAGTGAGAATGAGGTGGTGAGAAAAGAAAATAAGAGTGCTGAGGGACCCCTAGCCCCAGAAAGCCGGGAAGCCACATCTGCTATGGGACCTAACATTGTTGTGTCTCCAATTGAACAAGTCACGGTTATCCCACCCGTGCAAAGTTTAACCTCTCCTAGCCACTACGGTGTCTCTCAACAGGCACCGTCTTCATTGCATAGGGATATAGCACATACTCTAGGTCGCTTCCAATCGGGAGTTAGACCTATTGAAACAAGAGGACCGCCTCCCTCGTCCTCGACTCCTTTCAATGCACAATTTGATATACCGCGGATTTCCGCTTATCTTGATCAACACAGAATCACAATTGATGCACTAAGCTTGTACGTCAAACAAGTCTCCTCAACTTCTATAGGTGGTACCTCTCAAGGTGTCATTCGAGGATTAGAAGGAAATCTTGCTGGAGCCTACATCCAAGCTGCTCCAGTAGGTGGTACTGCCTTTGTGGCTGGTACCTCAACCAGAAGTCTTCGTGATTCCGGGTTTGTTACACGTGCATAACTTCAAGATACAATTCAACAAATCGTGGCACCGCTCCAAAAACAATTAACAAATACAAATCAGAAGTTGGATAGGATAGAAGCACTCCTTGCTGCAAGACCTCAAGCTCCTGAATCACAGCCACAACCTGATCCATCAAACATGTCAGTGGATGCCCTCAAGAGCCTTCTTTATGTCAAGCTACTTGAACAAAGACCCGAATCTGCTCATGACCAAGACCTTCTGATAAATCTTCGCAATGAACAACGCCCACAGGGAATCTCCTTGGACGATTATTAAGAGTTTCACGAAGATGTTAATCGGAATATTGATGTGGTGACAAAGGGGTTCTATACTACAATGGAGAAAGTTATAAACTGACTGACTGTACTTGAACAAACTTGTCAAGCTCAGGCACAGAGTAGCAAGAGGAGACGGGATGATCAAGACCCTGATGATCAACCCGAGGGGGAGAAAAGAAGAAGACAGATGTTGGTCCCTTGGTGAGAATAACAAGCAACAGGTGTGTAGAAGGGGGGTTGAATACACTTTCTACGGAAGTTGAACAAAACAAATAAAAGTGTTACACACAGTAAATCAAACCATAACTAGTCGAATGCTTTTATTAATATGAAGATGATTACAATGCTTTGAATAAGAAGATGATCACAGTAATTATCAAGTAAGCAACTCTTGATATATAATCACCTAATATAAATCTCTCAATCTCTCAAACTTAGCTATCTATAATCAACTTATGATTATAGATACTGATGACTCTCTAAACAGGATTTTTCACATATTGAATCAACTAATGATTACTTACCAATATCACAACTGATGTGACAATTCGAACACATGAATGATCTGGCAATCTGTGAGTTTCTTGATCACGTTGAAATTACAAACAATGATTCAAGAATTGTAACACATACGGTGAGGTGAGATTTTTGGCTCTGTAATTTTTATCAGAATCGTACCTCTAAACTTATCAGGAGATAATTATTTATAATCTTGTTGCTATGGTTTCTATCAAATTGGACTAATCCTAATTTGCTAACTAACTATCGGATAACTCGGAATCTGGAATCTTGAATCTTCTAATCTTGAATCTTCAATCTTAAATCTTGATTCTGGAGTCTTCTTTTCTGCGCCGTAGATATAGAGAGTTAGAACAGAATTTAAAACACATTTAAATTCACTTAGACTGACTTCTTTAATCAGGCTGAGTTACTCAGCTTGAAACTTATCAAGCTGAGTTCTTCGAGAACAAACACTAATTCAAACATGAACTAACACGTATAATTATTAACTCATCCTTAGAAGTCCAAAGAGTTAAATAAAACAAATTTACTAACTCTGTCGAGCTGACTCTGCTTCTGAGCTGAGTCACTCAACTTGAAACACATCAAGCTGAATACTCGATATATACCTTATGTGACATACACAGATTATCAAACACATTAATAATTTAACTAAGGTATAATATAAACTGGTCGAACATATGCTCAGTTTACATTCAGCTTATACTCAGTGTGAAAAACTATTAGTGTTCATTCTGACTAAGCTTCATAATTCTGTTTAAGTTATACGTAGAACACATCTTACAAACTTAACTTGGTCTCATCAAATCTTAACTGATGAGATCATTTTCCCAACAAACTCCCCCTATTTGATGATGACAAAACCATCAAACAGTTCTTAAGTTTGTTTAACAGAATTATGTTTTAAATCTCAAACTTATTAAGATTTTATTATTTGAACTGATCAAATATTTATTGAACATATCAATTTTAATTGAACTTATCAATTTAAATTGGAACACACCAACTTTTGAGTTGAACACACCAACTAATTACATAAATGAATAAGAACTTATATGTTATTCATTTTTGCTGAACTTATCAGACTTATGAATAGGAACATATCTCATTAAACTTGATAAAGCTAGGCTTACCTTCCTGATCGTTAAACAGAAATCCCTGAACTGGTGTGTCAATAAATTTATTCTCTGTGAACTCCACACCTTCAGGTATATCAAACAACTTCTCCCATTGTAGACCAGGAACTGGAACATATCTCAGCTCCTCAGCCCTCTTTATTAGCTTTGAAACTTTAGTAAAGATCTCATGCTTGATTTGACTTCGTTTGAACCTTTTGAGCATCATCAAAATTCTATTCCATTCTACAAAACCCATTCGGTGAACGTACCTCAGGTCCATCCCCATTGTTGATCCTTTTTCAAGTTCAAAGTTGAGGATGACTGCTCCATTGACTCTGCTCAAGGTCATGCTTTTGATATCTTCACTGATGTTTCTTCTGAAGTAGCATTCTTGTATTGTAGCATCAGAATATGGGATAGGATCAGGTCTTGGACCATTTTAGTCAGCTTCAACTTCAGCTAAAGCTTTCCTTAATTTTTTTTTTCTTGATCCAGTTGCTCTTTTTCTTTTCTCTTCTTTAATTCAGCTACAGAGATATTGAGCTCATTTGCTTCTTCTAGCTCTAGCATCTCGATTAGTTCTCTCGTAGCCTTTTCTTTTCAGTTTCCTGCTCAGTTTCAGAACCCTCGTCAGCTTCAGACTCAGATTCTGATATCTTTTGTTTCTTGGCTGCAGGTTCATCATCCTCCTTATTTCCCTCCTGCTCCCCCTCAGTTTGAGCTTGTCTCTTTTCTTCTAAAGTTAGTACTAGTAACGCTTCAGCTTCAGCTCGAACTAACTCAGCTTCAGCTTCAGCATTAACAGGTTCCTTCTCCCCCTTTTTGTCATCATCAACAGGGGTAGAAGTTCTCAATTGTTGAAGAACAGCAACTGCAGAGGCAATCTCTTTAACATCCTTGGTTAGCTTCTCAAGCCTTTGATAGATTTGACGTTTGTGCTTCTTCTGCTTGAGATGGAACAAACCAAACTGAGCAGCTACATAATCTTTCAGCTGCTGGATGCCTGAGGAGGCAGTGTCAGTATGAGGAGAGTCTTTGGGTTCATCATCCAAAGGTTGGTGTATACCTTCAAACTCATCTGCGCCAGAGTTTGGACCCTGTAATTCATCCTGGTTTGAAGATGAATCATTGGCAGGTCGTGCAAGAGGGTGTGAGAAGTGAAGAGAAGTTATTGGGCTCGAGATGTGAAGTGTATGGGTTGGTGGTCGACTAATTGGTTAAAGGGGGGTGATTGACCCTCGTGATTGGTCATTCTTTCAATGTAACCTGAGTGTGTCTGCTCAGTCACAGTAACAGGCTCTCCCATGGCTCGAGTAAGTGTGGGCTAAGTAGACACCACACCCGGTATAGGTTGTTGGGTAGTAATGAGCCTCGAGGTTGACAACTTAAGAGTAGGCATCTCCCCCTCAACTCCTGCCTGTGGAGGGATCAGTGTGATCTCATCTCCAGTGATGCCTTTAGGAGTGGCACCACCTATGGCAGTTTTTCTTTGGTATGTTAGGATATTCTCCCTAGCAGAAGTGGCAAACTGGGGGTGACTTCAGAGTGGGATTGTCGATGGAATGAAGGTGAAGGAGATGGGTTAGACTGGGTTGGGCTTACCACAGCTTTATCTCCAAAAACGAATGGAGAATAATGAGAAGAAAGAGAAAGTGGAGAGGTCTTACCAGAAACAGCTTCAGTTTGTGCTGGTTCAGCTTGAGCAGAGTGCTCAGCTTGAACCTCCCTGTCAGCTTGGGAAGATCCCCCTTGATTTGATCCCTCTTCTTCACTTTCAGATGAAGCTGCCTCAGCTACCAGTAGCATGGGCTCACTCAGACCCTCTTGCTCCGGGAAGATGTCATTGTTGAGCATCTTGGGGCTGAGTACTGGAGCAGGGAACAAATCATGTCCAACTTCATATAGTTGGTCTCCCAACTCAGCTTCAATCACCAAGGACAAGTACCTGATGAATGGCACATGTAGATCCCTTGGTGTTTTCAACACTTGGGTCTGGAGCTCGTTGAAGATGAGCTTGCATAGTCCAGATTTCTGGCATGATACATGTTGTAGAGCAGCTGCATCTCGAACTCATTGACTTGATCCAAGCCTCCAACTTTGGTTCCAAGTGAACGGATCACTGTGGACACCATGAAGCCCCATTCGGTTGGAAAAGTAGCTTTCTTTATTACACCCTCAGTCTGTGGGTGACCCATTTGGGGTAGGACTGACCTCGCTAATAATCTTGTTACAGCAGCCTCGAACACATCATTGGCAGGGAGTTGAAGAACCTCCCTGAGCCGCTGCACAGTGATGACCACTGTTCTATTCCTATTCAAAACAGTGCCTATAATCTCTCCCCTGTTCTGGTTGATGGAGCAAGTGTACCAGAACTCCAACAGATGCTGAGGAACTATGTGGAGTGGTGCTCCAGTGAAGAGGAATGCCAGCGGGCATTTTCGTATGTAGTCCACCCAGACTTCATAGCCTCTGTTCCTTTTTCGTTCCGGAATGGCTAGACAAGCACGTTGATTGTTGATCTTAATCAACGAAATACCATTATTTTTTAACGCAGCTCCCCTGACCATTCGATCACCAAGAATAAGAATGGTTCTATCTATCGTATAATCACACAAAGTAATATGTGGAAGTTGCACCGAGTAAAATGAAATTCGCACTGAGCGGGTTGAAAACTGCACTTAGCAAGTTAGGGTTTTGAGGATGAACGAAAGATTGCACTGAGCAATAGAGGTGTTTGCGAAAGGTATATTAGAAGATGAGAATTCAGAGTTTTAAGCGTAAACTTCTCTACACCGGTTATGATCGATATATATACCTTTCTTAGGAGAGAGAAAAGTTACCGTTAGAATCCCTTTTTATCCGTTACGCCGGAAAAATTACGGCTTGATGTAACAGTAAGAAGGTAGAAACACGTCTTCTTCCAACGGATACAATTGTAAAATAATATTAGTGACCTACACAAATACTATTAACACTGTTGTATTACACCAATACCAAATTAGTATAATACGCGATTTGAAACTTATTCAAATACGCAGAATCACATGAATCAATAACACTTAGTAATGAAAACATGGTTTTGGACACACCAAGTCTGAGTAAACTGATTACTCAGTTTATGTCAAGCACTCAGCTTGAGTTGAGTACTCAGCTTGAGTTTGATACTCAGCTTGAGTAGAGCACACAGCTCAGACTTAATGATACCGAGTCAATTGTTGTTTGAGACTGACTCAAACATGTTTCTAACTACACTGAGTAGTTTAAAGCTTGTTTAGAACTAACCAAATGTGTGAACATATCACTCAGCTTGAGTGAAGCACCTAGCTCAGACTCAATGACACTAAGTCAGCTATGTTGGAGACTGACTCAACCTGTATCATAACTACAATAAGTAGTTAGAATATGTTTGGTACTCACCAAACGTGTGAACTCATCATTCAGCTTGACTTGTTATACAGTTTATGAAAAGTTATTTAAATTGTGCACTCAGCTTAAGACACTTAGTCTTTGTCGAACTGAAAAACTCAGATTCTAGACACTTAGCTAGGGGTTGAGCATACCCAATTTACTTAGCAGATACATAAACCTCTTTTCATCAAGGGGTTTAGTGAAAATATCTGCTAACTGGTCATCAGTGGAAATAAATTTAATGTCAACTTTACCTTTTTCCACGATGTCCCTGATGAAGTGATGTCTAGTTTCAATGTGCTTGGTTCTTAAGTGGAAGACTGGATAGTAAGTGATGGCTATAGCGCTTTGGTTATCACAGAAGATAGGAGTTTTCTTGAAACTCATGCCAAAGTCTCGAAGCTGATGCTGCATCCATAGGATTTGAGCACAACAGCTACCTGCTACAACATATTCAGCTTCAGCAGTTGAAGTAGCCACTGAGTTCTATTTCTTACTAGTCCAGCTGACTAACTTCCCTCCAAGCATTTGACATCCTCCAGTAGTTGATTTTCTGTCTAACTTGCACCCAGCATAGTCAGCATCTGAAAAACCAACTAACTCAAATCCAGAGTCCTTTTGATACCAAAGACCTAGATTTGGTGTACCTTTAAGGTACCTAAAGATCCTTTTCACAGCTTGAAGATGTGATTCTTTAGGATCTGCCTGATATCTTGCACAAACACATGTAGCAAACATAATATCAGGTCTACTAGGTGTCAAATAGAGCAATAAACCTATCATTCCTCTATAGGTAGACTGACACACAGACTTTCCATCTGAGTCTTTACTCAGCTTAACAACTGGTGACATGGGTGTTTTCATGGTTGAACTTGAATCAAAACCATATTTCTTTATCAAAACAAGAACATACTTGCTTTGATTGATGAATATTCCATCAGGCTTTTGTTGAATTTGTAAGCCTAGGAAATATGTCATCTCACCCATCATACTCATCTTGTACTTCTGTGACATTATCTTGGAGAACCACTCACACAGAGATTCATTGTTAGAACCAAAGATAATATCATCCACATAGATTTGTACAAGAATCACCTGTCCTTCACTCTTTTTAATAAAGAGTGTCTTATCTATACCACCTCTGGTGAAGTCCACTGATAGTAGATAAGTGAACAGAGTTTCATACCAAGCTCTTGGAGCTTGTTTAAGACCATACAAAGCCGTGTCCAACTTATAGACATGATGTGGAAACTTTGAACTTACAAAGCCAGGAGGTTGTTTCACATAGACTTCCTCCTGAAGTTTTCCATTTAGGAAAGCACTCTTCACATCCATTTGATAGAATTTGAAGTCTTTATATGCTGCATAAGCTAGGAACAGCCTTATGGCTTTAATTCTAGCAACAGGGGCAAAGGTCTCATCATAATCAATTCCTTCCTCTTGCTTATACCCTTGTGCTACCAGCCTGGCTTTTTTCCTCACTATCACTCCATTCTTGTCCATTTTATTTCAATAGACCCACTTAGTGCCTATAATTGAATTATCTTTAGGGGCAGGGACAAGGTTCCAGACCTTATTTCTCTCAAACTCATTTAATTCCTCTTGCATAGCTTCAATCCAATCCTCATCCTCTAAGGCTTCTTCAGTCTTCTTTGGTTCCATTTGAGATAGGAAACTAAAGTGTGCAGCGTAATTAGCTGTAGCCTTGGATCTGGTCATGACCTTTTCTTGGACATTTCCAATAATTTGATCTTGAGGATGATCTTTGAGGAATTTGAATGTTGTAGTTGGAGAGTCTGGTTCAGAATCTGAGTGATGTTGGGATTCATGAGGTGAACTTATCTCCTCCGTCTCAGTAGCATTGTCAACAAACTGATGATCACTAAGATTCTCAGTCTGAGTGACTTCAGCTCCAAAGGGGTTGATGAACTCATCATCCTTCTCAGCTTCAGAATCCCTTGGATTTTGTGATGATTTCTTTGATGAACACACATCATCATCACTATCATCTCGTATGACATACATAGGTTTTGATAAGTTGGTTTCCTTAGTCCTTTGAAGCTCACTCAGACTGACCAAGTCAGCTTGACTCTTATCAGCTTGACCAAAACAGTCTTCATCAAAAGAGACATGAATTGATTCTTCTATGGTCTTTCTCCTTGTATTATATATTCTATAAGACTTGGAGATTGAGGAATAACCAACGAATATTCCAAGATCAGCTTTAGGTTCCAACTTATGGAGCTGATCTCTTTGATTCAGCACATAGCATTTTGAACCAAAGATATGTAAATAACCTATATTGGGCTTTCTATACTTATACATCTCATAAGATGTCTTTCCATGTCTTTTGACAATGATTGATCTATTCTGGGTATAGCAGGCTGTACTAACAGCTTCATCCCAGAAATAGAGTTTCAATCCTGCCTCACATAGCATTGTTCTATCAGCCTCAATTAGGGTTCTATTTCTCCTTTCAACAACAACATTCTGTTGTGAAGTTCTGACAGATGAGAAATTTTGTAATATTCCCTTTTATTCACAGAAGCTTTCAAGGGTAGAGTTCCTGAACTCAGTCCCATGATCACTTCTTAGTTGCTTTACAGACAAACCTTTTTGCAACTCTTCATGTTTGATAAAACTGATTATCTCCAGGGCAGCCTCACTTTTGGCTTTAAGGAATATTACCCAGGTGAATCGTGAGAACTCATCTACTATCACCAGTTTGTACCTCTTGCCACTCAGGCTTGGAGTACTTATGGGTCCAAACAGATCCATATGCAACATATGCAGTGGGTCTGTTATTGAAAAATTTTGCTTTGACTTAAAAGACCTTTATGGTGTTTCCCTTGTTCACAAGCTAAGCACAATTTGTCTTTGACAAATGTGATCTTTGGTAATCCAGAGACTAACTCTTTATTGGACAGCATATTTATATTTTTAAAGTTTAGATGAGATAAACGTTTATGCCATAACCAACTAAGCTTAGGAACAGAATGGGAATACAAGCAGGTTTCATTATAGGGATCAGCAGAATTAAGATCAAGTAGATACACATCTCTTTCTCTTTTAGCTATTAATACAGGCTTTCTCTTAGCATTATAGATTGTTCCTGCTTTCTTCCTAAAATTAACAACATTATCTTCATCACACAATTGACTAATACTAATCAGGTTGTGTTTGAGACCTTTGACATAGGCAACTCTCTGAAATGTAACTTTTCCAGCTTTCATCTTTCCATAGCCTTTAGTTCTTCCACGTGAGTTGTCTCCAAATGTTACTTAAGAACCTTCATCTTCTTGGAAATCACTAAGAAATCCTTTCCACCCAGTCATGTGCCTTGAGCATCCACTATCCAAGTACCATTTACTTGAACCCTGCACATGAGATGAAAACTAAACACATTAGTTTTGTTTGGGAACCCACTTCTTGGTGGGTTCAGATGAGGAGCACTTAGCATCTCCATCTTGTTGAACTGATTGTTTAGCTTGAACAGGAGCTGAGTCCTGTGTAGGCTGATCAGCTTGTTCTTGTTCAGGCCTTGAGATTTATGCATCACAGTCCTTAGCCTCATGACCTCTACTTCTGCACTTGTAGCATCTCCTTCTTCCAATGGTTACACGAGGTAGAGTGTCCAATAATCCTTATGAGAACTTACTCTCAGTTTTAGGATTATATGTTGTGGATAACTTTTCAACTTTCTTAGCAAGTTGATTCACCTGGTGATCACTGACTTTGGACTTACCTTTCTCAAATCTCTGTTTGTTATTCTTTTGATGAGTAGATTGACTAACAACCTTCTTCTCCATGAGTTTGGACTTACCTTTGTCATGACTGCTGGACTCACCAGTTTCAACAGGTTTGGACTTACCACTATTGATCTTCTTGGACTTACCAAGATCTACATCTTTAGACTTACCATTGTTGTACTTTGACCTCTGACTTACAGTGGTCTTCCTATTCTTGTAACTTATCTCCGAGCCAGATAGAGAATGGTGTCTTTTGAAAGGATTTGGATTAAGCCTTTCTATGACTGAAGTTCTTTGAATATGCTGAGTGCTTAATCTGTCCAGCACAGACTTACCATGCTGTTTGGATGTTGAGCACTCTTCTCCATGATCTTTAGCCTTTACAAACATATTGTATTTAAGGTTTTGACCATGTTTCTTCTCTGAGGCTGACTTCTGAGACTCAATCAATAGTCTATCCTCCTCAGAGTCTGTACTTGCTATCTCATCATCAGCTACATAAGCTGCTGTTTGATAGTCACCTCCAAGTACAGCCTTTACCTGTTTAGGTATCTGTTGGTTTATGCACTTTTCAGCAAGCTTTGATGACTTACACCAAGACTCAGTGACCTTTTGAAGTTGGTCAGCTTTGTCTTTAGATTCCTGAAGTTCTTCACTTAGAAGTTTATTAATGTGTCATTGACATTCAAGATCACATTGTGCTTTCTTACCAACATCAATGAGAGACTTATTTTCCTTAATCTCATTCTTGAGTTTAGTTATCTCATCTTTGAGGTCATTTTGAGACTTAAGGATGGTCTTGAAATCATTCAGCAGATAATCAAAAGCAAGACCCTTTTCCTCATCAGTATAAGAGTTGAAATTACTGACCTTATACATGGAAGCAGGATCCCAGTCACTAAGCTTGCGGTTTTCCTCAGCTTCCTTCATGTCAGCTTCAAAAGTTGACTAGGACAAACCATAATCAACCTCATCTATCTCCAACTCTTCATCTTCTTGAGCCATCAGACATACATCATCATCTAAGGTAGATGATTCTGTATCCCATGTTTCAGCATATAGTCCTTTTGCACTAGGGTTGTCTTCTGGCTTTCCTATCTTGAGCTGAGTATATTTCTTCTTGTATTTATCAGCTCTGTAAACATTCTTATCAACAACTGATGTTGATTCCACCTTCTTTGATCTGCACTCAGCAGCAATATGTCCCTTCTTCTGACAGTTGAAGCACGCAACATTCTTGGGATCAAAGGAACTCTTCCCTTTGCCCCTGTCAGATTTTCCTCTTCCCCTTTGAGCTCTGCTCAAACGTCTGGCTAACATTGCCATTTGCTCAGTGATATTCTTAACATCATCAGTATCACTTGAGTCTGAATCTGAGTGGTCAGCTTAAGATTCTGACTCAATCTTAGATTCAACAACCAGTGTCTTGGAACTCTTCTTCTTTTTCTGTGCAACTAATGCAACTTCATTCTTATCCAAAGACTCCTTAAGTTGTTTTTGAGAAGTTCTCTTGTGTTCAGTGATCTGTTCATGATTTAGCAAGAACCCATAAATGGACTGTAGGTTGTACACATGCAGTGTTCCTCCAGCCCTCAGTGCTGTAGTTACATCGTTAAACCTCTCTGGTAACACATCCAGAAATTTCAGCACAAGTTCAGCGTCATCTTTCTTTACACCCACACTTAGTAAGTCATTTATCAAGCAGTGAAACCTTGTGAACAAATCTGATAAGGTTTCATTCTTCTTTGAAAAGAAGTTTTCATAAGATCTATTCAAATGACTTCTCTAATGTTGCTTGACCAGATCCGTGCCCTCATAAGTAACACTCGGTGTGTCCCAAATATCTTTTGCTGATTGGCACCCAGTCACAGTGCGCAATATTTCATTTGTCAGGGCATTTGCTTGAACACTTTTTGCCTTGTCATCCAGATTGAAGAGTTTCCAATCTTCATCAGTCCAGGATGGAATAGACGTATCACTGACAGTAGCAGGAATCTTGGGGATGATAGGTCCTTTTGTAATGACATCAAACATACGAATGTCAATGGACTTGAGGAATAGCATGGCTCTAAACTTCCACATAGGATACTCAGATCCATCAAATATAGGACAACCTTTGGCAGACATCTGTGGAAAGTTTGAAGGATTATTGCTTGTAGACATTGTGAACTTTCTCAGAATCTTGAACTTTCAACTTATGAAATCGTTCAGCCTGCTCTGATACCAGTTGTTGGTCCCTTGGTGAGAATAACAAGTAACAGCTGTATAGAAGGGGGGTTGGATACACTTTCTGCGGAAGTTGAACAAATCATATAAAAGTGTTACACACAGTAAATCAAACCACAACTAGTCGAATGCTTTTATTAATATGAAGATGATCACAGTAATTATCAAGTAAGCAACTCTTGATATATAATCACCTAATATAAATCTCTCAATCTCTCAAACTTAGCTATCTATAATCAACTTATGATTATAGATACTGACGACTCTCTAAACAGGATTTTTCACAAATTGAATCAACTAATGATTACTTACCAATATCACAACTGATGTGCAATTCGAACACACGAATGATCTGGCAATATGTGAGTTTCTTGATCACGTTGAACTTACAAACAATGATTCAAGAATCGTAACACATACGGTGAGGTGAGATTTTTTGCTCTGTAATTTTTATCAGAATCGTACCTCTAAACTTATCAGGAGATAAGTATTTATAATCATGTTGCTACGGTTCCTAACAAATTGGACTAATCCTAATTTGCTAACTAACTATCGGATAACTCGAAATCTTGAATCTTCTTATCTTGAATCTTCAATCTTGATTCTGGAGTCTTCTTATCCGCGCCGTAGATATAGAGAGTTAAAACAGAATTTAAAACACATTTAAATTCACTTAGACTGACTTCTTTAGTCTGGCTGAGTTACTCAGCTTGAAACTCATCAAGCTGAGTTCTTCGTAGGGATGTAGACGAGCCGAGCCGAACCGAACTTTAGACTAATCGAGCCGAGCTCTTTTAAAAATGCAGAAGCTCGAGCTCGAGCTCGAGCTCGTTCGAGCTTGTGATTTGAAGCTCGAGCTCGGCTCGCGTAGTGTTTTACGAAGCTCGTTAAAAGCTCGTTAAAGCTCGTTTATTTTTTTGTTTTTATAAAATAATTTATATTATTTAAATTATAAATAGATAGAAATTTAACTTTAAATTGTTATTTTTTTAAAAAAAATTCATTTATAATGATATATAAACAAATTGAATTTTGAATTTTAAACTTTTTTCATATTTAAGGATATAAAAATACATAATACACTTATATAAGTATTAAATAAAAAATGAAAAATAAATATTATATCAAAGCTCGTTTAAGCCCGCGAGCTTAAACGAGCCCAGTATACAAGGCTCGGGCTCGAGCTCGTTTAATAAATGAGCTTTAATATAGGCTCGAGCTCGAGCTTGAGCTCGTTTAGGCTCGGCTCGTTTCGAGATTTTAACGATCCGAGCTCGAGTAAGTTCTTCGAGAACAAACCCGAATTCAAACATGAACTAACACGTATAATTATTAACTCATCCTTAGAATTCCAAAGAGTTAAATAAAACAAATTTAGTAACTCTGTCGAGCTGACTCTGCTTCTGAGCTGAGTCACTCAGCTGGAAACACATCAAGCTGAATACTCGATATATACCTTATGTGACATACACAGATTATCAAACACATTAATAATTTAACTAAGGTATAATATAAATTGGTCGATCATATGCTCAGTTTACATTCAGCTTATACTCAGTCTGAAACACTATAATTGTTCAGTCTGACTAAGCTTCATAATTCTGTTTAAGTTATACGTAGAACACATCTTACAAACTTAACTTTGTCTCATCAAATCTTAACTGATGAGATCATTTTCCCAACAAATGTACATATCTTCTCTCTCTGTGGCTGCAACAGTACCAGTTACTCGATTAAGTTCCTTATTATCTGCATGTATTAGTTCTAGCAGTCAGCAGTAGAAACAACAACAATTGGCCGATAAAGTTTATAAACAACAACAACGTGAAAATGCTGACAAATAGATTGTACTATATGTACCACGACAACAATATGAACCGAGGCCAATTGATCTGGAAGAAGGTGAAATACCTCAGGAGCAGTCCCATGTAGAGACTGAGTGGGTGAATATTAATAAAGACTCGGATGATGAAATGACTGATCTATATGGAAACTTGCACACATCATCCACCAGGCATGTGGAAGAAAGTGAAATTGCACAGGAAATGGAGCACCAGTCTGATATGTTTACGGACTATAATCGGGAACAGACTTAAGAAGCTCAACCAGTGGAGGAAAGAGAGGACCCAGAGCTAGACAGACTCTTCAAAAACATAGATGACTATGTTGAGATTGCAATGCGTCCAGACTCTCCTAGACGTGTTCACAGATTTGAGGAACCTGTCAATGAACGAGAACTTGCTGCAAAGAAGAAAGAATGGGCAGCAATCTCAACGAGGCAAGCTAGGAGGAAACCAGTGAAGAATAAAACTCAGTTTGACGTATCTCGGGTCCTCAGGGGTATTAATATAGAAGTTCATGAACACTTCCCACCTCCTCCTGGTCAATTTCAAGTCTCTGCAGCTGATATCATTCAAAGAAACATGCAAGTAGAAGCTGCAGAGAAATCTAGAGAAGATTCAGAGTGGCCACTGCCACCTAATAATGTAATTCCTACAACACCTCCAGTGTATACCGGTGACAAAGGCTTAGATAGCAACAATATGTTTACAAGAACTGCTATGCAACAGCCGATTTGGAAAAGGTACTTTATTAATGCTGCTCATCTTGAAGACAGAATTCCAGACATCTACAGCAACGAAGTTACCGAGCCTCCAGAGCTGAGGGGTCTAGACGAACAACTAAAAAGAAGATATGAAAATTACCCCAAGACAGATTGTCAACTCTGATTACCTAATTGTTGAAGTTCTGAACGTCCTTACAGGAGTTTCCTTTAAGTATAAGTATGCAGTCTTCGTTGTTAAGAGGGCTCAAGGTGAAAATGTTCAACTGAACGAAGCTGATCTGAGACATGTGAAGATTCACGACATCACATTCATCTATGACACATTGTCTCGGAAGCAATTGAAAACTCCGGATGAACAATTTGGGAGATCTCAACTCATGCGATACATGAGAAATTTCATAAGCTTTGTTGAAGATCATGACATGCAGCTTGGTGCATAAAACAACTATGGAAATGCCAATCTTCTAAAGCCAAACCAGAATCATCCTGATCTTGATCAATTGGAAGAGTTGACTGCTATCTATGAAGGTCATCCGAACTACAAAGGAGATAGGGGTGTAAGTCTTACACAATGAAAAGAAACAGAAAATATTTGTAAGAATGGAAGAATGCATGGCCTACTCGAATGGTACTTTGAAACTTCTGCACTATGCTCTGCATGAAAAGGTGTTGGCTGCTCGCAATGAATTGACTGAAGAATATCAAAGACAAGCCTTCAGATCAATCGAGCAAATGAAAAATACACTAGAGAACAGGAAACAAATGAGGCACTGGCAGGTGGCCCTCGGGATTCGCAACAAGTCTAGACACGATGTTTAATTTCTTTATTTCTTGTTGTGAATCGTTGCACACCTCACTTAGGGGGAGAATGTTAGATTATGAAAAGAGAGGGTGCAATATGTCAATATTGTAAACTTAGGCAAATGCTATAAAAGGCATTTGCCTCCTTGAAATGAATTAAGCTTTGCATTATTCTCATACACTTTTTTGTATCTTTGCTCTCTAGCTCTCGGCTCTCTCTTCTTTGTCTCTCTAAAACCGATTCACACACACAAACACAAACAAGTTAATCTTTAGCATTGCTTCATCCTTAGTTTAAGGGACCATCAGTCTGCTCATCCAAACTAAAACTCTTAAAACACCATTTTTCTTAACCCAAAGAGGTTGAACTCAATTTCAAACATGGAAAAACATCTTCTTTAACATCATACATGTGTTCTAACATATATTTGACTCAAAAAACATCATTTACCACATAATTAAACCTTCAAATTGGTTTATCAACTTCAAACTCAAGAACTAGGTTTTAACTATTAAAATTTCACACTTACAAGGATGAAAAGATGCTATTAGAACAGATTGGAGCTCGAGTTAGTTGTTGGAGTGGAAGATAACTTGATTCCCCATTAATTCTTCCTTCAAAGCATCAAGTGTTTGTGTGCGTGTGTGTTTTCATACGTGTGTGTGTATGAACATGTGTTCGTGTTCCCAGAGAAATAAAGAAGGTATACACCGCCTTTAGTAATCTATTAACCCAAAAGGTATTTTGTTTCCTTATTCAACTTATAATTTAACTTAGGTTTACCCGTATCAACTAACGGCGATATTTTAGGAATCATTATTCAAAACCGTTTAATATCTTATAACTTTTACTGGTTAACCTCAAGTTCCATCTAACACCTCTCCACTCAAACTAATGAACAACATAGGTTAGCAACTAAAATACTTAATTAAAGCCAAGGTACAAATAGTCAAACACAAGGTACAACTAAGTTCCACTAGGCCCATTTTCAGGATGTCACAATGGGCAGTGGGTAAAGGAGATTGTAGGGGATGCATCACGATGGCGCATCACAAAATCGACGGGGGAGGATGAAAATTTAGGGTTCGGGTGAGGGAGATCTAGGTCTATGAGAGAGAATTATGAATTCAGAATGCAAAAAGAGAGAGGGAAACGTGGGGTAGAGAGAGGATACCAATTTTTTAGGAAATAAAAACATTTTACTACATTACCCTTTAATGTCATCACCCACCCATGAATTCCTCACATGCACCTTGCCACACTTGATCCCCTCACACACACACACACACAGACAGACACACACACACACACACACATATATATATATATATATATATATATATATATATATATATATATATATATATATATATATATATATATATATATATATATAGGATCAATATATAACCTAACCTTAAACATAAAACCTAAAAGAACCAATGTGGATCATTGGATCATCAAAATCAATGGATGAGATTTAAAATAACATAATTATAATTATCATGTATTAATTAACATGTAAAATGGCAAATTGGAAAATCCCCTCCCCCAACAAACCCAAGTTTTTTAAAAGAATAACCCTCAAAACTTTAAATTGTCATAACTTTTTAAGTTTTGTGAATTTAAACAAAAAAATTATACCAATCTTCTAGTTTTTTTAATCTTCTTTCAATCAAGACCACTCTTCCCATAATTTTCAAAATTTCTTTTGAAAATGCAAATTTTGTTTGCAGTTTGAACTGCATTTTTATTGAAATCATTTTTTATTTGCATTTTGCATTTTCGGAAGCATCTCCATGACCTGCATGTTTATATTTTGCATTGTTCAGTTTTTTGCATTTTTGCATTTAAAATTAAACCCAACTCAAAACGCAAACTTTGCATTTTCAAAAAAAAAAGTTTTAGAAATATATCAAGACTGGTCTTGTTTAAAAGAGGACGAAAAACTGAATCTAACGATATATATTTTTTGCTAAAATTCTTGTAACGAATGAGTTATGATCATTTAAAACTTGTGATGGTTTTTTTATCAAAAAAGTTGCTAAAAGAATAGGGTATTTTTTTAATTTTCTAGTTTTGCCCCCAATCAATATGTCACGTGTTATCAAATGAGGTGGTTCTTTAAATTCTATGTTTAAGGGAGGTTCTATATATAACATTACACACACACACACACACACACATATATATATATATATATATATATATATATATATATATATGATCAACATAGAACCATGGCTTAAAACATAGAATCTAAAGAACCAATCTGAATCATTGGATCATCAAAATTAATGAATGAGATTTAAAGATGACATAATTGTAATTATTATGTATATTTAACATGTAAAAGAGCAAATATTGAAAAATACCCCCTCCCTCCAACATACGTATGTTTTTTTAAAAACTTATTCCCCAAAACTTTAATTTGTCATAACTTTTGAAATTTTGTGAATTTAAAAAAAAAATTATACCAATCTTTTAGTTTTTTGATCATCTTTCAATCAAGACCAATCTTCCCATATATTTTTTAAATTTTTTCGAAAATGCAAATTTTGTTTGCATTTTGTGGTGCATTTTTATTGAATCATTTTAGGTTTGCATTTTGCATTTTCAGAAGCATCTATATGACTTGTATATTCATATTTTTCATTGTTTTGATTTTTTTCATTTTGCATTTTAGAATGAAACCCAGCTAAAAATATAAACTTTGCATTTTCAAAAAAAAAATGTTTTAGAAATATATTAAATCTGGTGTTGTTTGAAAGATGACAAAAAACTGAATCCAACGATATATTTTTTTTGCTAAAATTCTTAAAAACAAATGAGTTTTTATCATTTAAAGATTGAGTGGTTTAAAAAAAAAAAAACAAATTAGTTGGTTGGAGGGAGCCGTGAGTTTTTTTTCTTTTCTATTTTTGCTCGTAAACAATATTATGCGTGTTATCATGAGGAATGATTCTTTAGGTTCTATTATTAAAGAAGATTATATATGGAACATTACCATATATATATATATATATATATATATATATATATATATATATATATATATATATATATATATATATATATATATATATATATATATATATATATTCTCAACTTACAGAAAATATATTATTATACAGTAAATAATATAAGCTATTAATGAAAAGTTAAATATGTAATACATTTGTTTCTAATATAGTATGTAACTACGTACATATGTGTATAAACATAATTAATGAAATAAAAATCTTCAATATTATCAAATTCTGTAAGACAGAATAATCAGATCGTCGCCTGCCCTTACAAGTCGCTTGTATAAATTTACTATAAAATAATCATACCATCAAATGGGTTATATTTTATCAGCGTTATTTATATAACAATTTTTAATAATAGTACTGTTATATAAATCATATATTATTTTTTCTGTGCTTATTTTTAGAACTATTTAAAATTCAATTAATAATATATCTATTCCACTAACATATACTTTCACACAAACATATACTCTCACACAAAAATAATTATCCATTTTGGTCAATATAATTTTCACAACTTTATTAACTTCTCTCTTGTTATTTTATAAATATAGATCTTTTTTCCTATTTTAATGATTTTTAGAATTTATTTTTAAAATTAATAAAACAGTTGATACAATTATAAGAAAAATTGAAAAAAAAACAGACATGTTGTTGTAAACGTTTTCATGACATTGAATATTACGAATAACATATCATTACATTTTTTAAAACGACCCGTTATAAAATAGAAAGTATTTTCCGTCACAATATAACATGAATACAATACTAGTATATAATAAGCTATAAACAATAATATGTAAATATAGTATAATTTTATGATTGTATTTTGAACGAGTTTTACAAAGTAATGATTGAGTAGTCCTCGAGCTCGTAACCTTCGCCGCACAACAAAAGTAGAGTACTTTTCAATATTTAAGGACAAGTATATGGGAAGAATATTATAATTTCTTTTAATAATATATTAAAGAAAATGTTTATGAATCACATACCAATATATTATTGTTTTAATTATATTAACAAAATAAATAAATAACTCATAGAGTTAAGTATCATCGTTTTTTTCACAAAATTGTTATTGTTACAATCCTCGCAAGTTAAGAGATTTTATAAAATTTCCTTCATATTTTGGTTGAACTTTTAGAAATTTTTTGGAAGTGATAAAAACTGTATTTGATTGGAAAGAGTAATAATGTGTTCCACAGTTTTATTTCGAGAAGAAAAAGAAATTTGAAAGAAAGAGAGGTGGAAGGAATTATAATTATATATACTAAAATTTATGAGGAATTAATGAATAGTAACCTCATAAGTATTAAATTAAGTATAAATAATGGATGAAGAAAAAATTATCAATTGTCTATTTGGCGGTCTGGTAAATATCTCATTTATAAGGTGGGAGGCCCACGTTCGATCCATGTAACATATAGCCTTTTTTTGTTTTGCTTTTTATTTAAACAAAGTTTTCTTTAAAATTATATTACTAAAATGAGATGGTCATTGAGAAAAACACGACAATTATCATTATACATATTGATGTTAAATTTTCATATGTTTACAATGTTTAAATTAAAATTTCACCATATTGCTTTTACTATTTAGATTGTTTGGATGTGAGCTAAAAATATTAAATTCAACTAGATTTGAATTGGAACAAAATATCATAAACGTACAATAGAATTTTAGAACAAACTTTCACTGTATTTCCAATCTTAATTATTTTGATGTTATATATTAGTTTTATTTAAATTATTTTGACTTGAAAGTTATTTTTATACATTATTTTACTTTTTTTTTCTCCCGCCGCAATGTGCGGGTTATGCCTCTCATTAAAGACATTTGTGTTTCTGATTTATATTAAGGAAAGAAAAGAAATGAGAAAAGAAATGATTTGTAAGAAAAGTTTTATTAACTTTAAGAAAATAAATGAGAAAAGAAATGATAAGAAAAGTTTTATTAACTTTTTCTCATAAACTTTTCTTTTAAATGGGAAGATTTAAATAGAAAGGAATGAAAAATTTTTGTGAACTTTTATTATTGACTAAATTATTCTAATAACAACTAGTATTAAAAAAGGCAAAATGCACGAAAATATAAGAAATTTTGTCAAATGTCATTGTATGTAATTAACTTTATTTTGTACCTAAAAATACATACAACTTACAAATTTGGTTCATTGTATACAATAGGTAACATGATTAGCAGATTACCAGTTACCGATTCTATAAAATGAACAAATTATTGAAAGTTTTTTTGTATTCTTAGGTATCAAAGTTCTTTTATTTTTGGCTAAGTTACTGTAACACCGGTTTTCACTAGCTTAAAATTAGAGATAATTTAAAGTTTTAAAACATATTTACCAAAAGCATGCAGCGTAAGTAACCATTGTTTACAAAATGATTAGTATTGTTTCCTGACTTGGCAATATAGAATACAACAAAAAGGCCAAGTCCAAAACCAACAAGTGTTACTGTACTAATACCGACCACTAGATCACATAATAAATACATCAGAGTGTTCCCCAAAAGATATATACAACATTCCCACAAGTGCCCGTCTCACCAGGCCGACTAATTTGTACATGCGAAAAAGAGGAAATCATGCAACGTTAGCAACAACTAGCTTGTTAGCACAGGTTTCACATAAGTATCAATAAGAATGCTATCACAACACATGGACAACACATAATGCTATCATACAACATCGCGGTGCGCCAACAACTCAGTAAGAGTCATATCTCGCGGGATTATAAGCCCCACACAAGAACCTTAACTAGGGAATCGGCTACAACCAACCGCACTGGTGGGGGAGCGAAGAGCAGTTCCCTCGGCGCGTTACGGAGCCAGGTCGACTCAAAATAAGTCTTGATTGTAAGCCAAGACCCCAACTCGCGTCAAGGAATGGTGGTTTTGCTGAACCCCCGAACTCGGTATGGGCCTCCAAGCCCCCCGTTGATCCCGAATTACCAATCCTAGGATCCAGCCTTATCAGCTGTCCTCAACCACGCCAAAAATTGTCCGGACAGGTACAACGTACAACAAATTACCTGCATCGGGTCCAAAAGTACACATGTGTTTCATAATCAAAAAGTAATATAACATGGCGTAACATAGTTCATCTCATAATGGCATAACATACCTCGTGTGCGCACGTGTGAAAACATCAATAACATATTCCAACAAAAAACAGATTACCCTACTTACTAAGCCTCATGGGAAACTGGTACGTACCTAGACGTCAAAGAAGACATACAATGTACGGAGCACTCTGAGTCCTCAGAAACACCTATCATGATACGTTTAGGCTCAAACAATAGTTAACAACTACAACTCTTTAATCCAACACAGTACACATCAACATTTAATCCATCTGAGTTCTGGTCAACTACTTGCGCCCGCAAGCATTGACATTACGCCCGCAAGGGCTATAACAAACATACCTTACGACCGCAAGGGTTGTCCTTGCGCCTGCAAGGGTTTCTTCTAACCCACCATGGCTTACGACCGCAAGGGAAACCCCTTGCACCTGCAAACGTGGTTCTTTGTGTGCTTACTGCTGCAAGCTATGTGCTTACACCCGCAAAGCTATTTCCTTCGTCCTTAGATGGAAAACAACATTACACATGCTTGTGCCCACAAGCACCATTGCTTACGCCCGCAAGGTACCTGTTATGCTTGCTTACGCCCGCAAGGTACCTGTTATGCTTTCGGAGTTGCTTTTCACAAAAGAATGGATGCAATTGATCCGATTAAGGATGTTGAGGATGAGGCATTTGTTCAGGGGAGACTGTTACTGAGGAGGAGGCTGACCTTAATGCTGCTATAAAGGCCTCTATGGAAACTTGTCAGACTCAAGCACATGGAACTAAACAAAAACATGACGATCTTGACAAAGATCAAGATCGTCATGAGGGGGAGAAACGTGATGCAACTGTGCCTGCGGCATCTATTATCTCAAAGTTATCTGCTTTGTCTTCTCAAAGTAAGCAAACACCAACACCAAAGAGAGGCAAAGTTTGAGGAATAGGAAAAGGTAAGCAAAAGACGCAACTGATTGATGAAAGTGATGATGAGATTCAGCAAGATGTGGATGATACGTTTGATTTCATAAAAGATACTGAACATGGTATAGATGTATATGGTTCTTTTGAAGCTGAAACTGGTGCAAGTGAGCTTACCTTACAACAACAGATCACAAAGATCAAAGAAGCCAGAGCTGTGACAACACCAAGGGTTGAAAAGCCTGAGGTTGAAGAAATGCCAACTCCAGAGCAATTGAATATTGCAAATGTGTTCATAATCAACAGAGAAGTGGCTGATATGTTTCCTCCATCTCCGGGTAAATTCAGAAAGACACCAAGAGATGTTTTGAGGGAAAGAGAAAAGCAGAAAAGACTTAGAAAGTTAAAAAGGGGTGCTGAATGGAAAATTCCTCAAGGTTATAATCCTGATCCTATTTCAACAGCAGGATTAAGAGATATGAGAAAGAGAGTTGTTCTTACAACAAAGGCTCTAAAAAAAAGGAACCGAAACTGGAGGTATCTAGATATAGCTGTTGCTTTCTTGGAAGAAAAGATCCCAACAATTTATGTTGATCAGTTAGAACAAGAATTACCAATTGATTTGCTAGGAGTCACTGATGTTTCTAAAGCAGGTAGAAGACTAATTATGAATTGGCATGGTTTACCAAAAGAACAAGTGGCATCAAAGCATCCTGTGTCAAAAGTCAAATGCTCATTTAAAAGACTTCTTCATGTTATATGGGTATACTTCAATGTTCAAAGAATATACCAGAAAACTTATGGGTTCAGCCAAGTAGACCTAAAGCACTTAAGTCTGGAGGATATAGAGTATATGTTTGATGTACTTGAGGCAAAGAAAAACAGCTCTAGTGCTAATTATGTAGGCTACAAGATACTGTTGGATTTTATGAAACAGAGAATTAGAGTTGCTGAAAGAACAAATCTCCAACTGGGTGCAGAGGCTGACAAAACAAAGATCAACGTTCTGAAGCCGAACACCTTTCATCCAAGAATAGAGGAACTTGAACTGTACCAGACTATATGGAAAGATGATGAGACTGTAGAAAAAGATGATAGAATTATACTGTTCAACAGCAAGATGGAAAAGTTCTTCTTGAGGACCAATGAGCTTAATGCATATTCAGATGGTTCACTCAGAGTCTGGATGATAAAGATCAGAGAGCACAGTTTCAATCTGAAGGATGATTTTGACCAGTCTGCACTAGTAAGCCTAACAAAAGTGATAGAATTATTTAAAGCCAAGATGCAAGAAAGAGCTACACTCAGAAGATGGCAGAGAATACTCGGTGTTTGAAATATAGACTAGATCCAATCAAGGGGGAGATTGTTAGATTTATTAATTGTATAGAATAGAAGATTTCATTTTGGGTGAAGTTTGTATTATATACAAACTAAGGGAGCTAAAATGTAAATATACTCTATGAGTATATAAGCCTATGATTAAGGCTAATCATGTATCAATTGCGATAATTAAGGAAATGAACTATCTGTGTTTAATGGTGTATTAGAGATTCTCTCTATATTTCTCATAGTTCTACATTGCAATTAAAGATTTCATTGATGCCTGAATCACTTGGGACAAACAGAGGCTTGATCAGACTGAACGCGTATAGTGTTTCAGACTGAGCATAAGCTGAGTATATGTTCGATCAGCTTAGACTATATCTTAGTAAGATTATCTATGAGTTTGATAAGCTGTGTATGTCACCTAAGATATATATTGAGTATTTAGCCTGATGTGTTTCAAGCTGAGTGACTCAGCGTGTATATTGAGTCAGCTCAACAGAGTTGCTAAATAAGTTCTAGCTAACTCTTAGGACTTCTAAGGATGAGTTAATTATTATACGTGTTAGTTCATGTTTGTTTTCGGGTTTGTTCTCGAAGAACTCAGCTTGATGAGTTTGAAGCTGAGTAACTCAGTCCGAGCAAGAAGTCAGTTTAAAGAGAATTTAAATATGTTTTAAATTTATCTTTTATCTCTCTCTACATAACTATGGGAAGGATAAGAAGATTCCAAAATCAAGATTGAAGATTGAAGACTCAAGATAAGAAAATTTAAGATTCAATATTGCGGGTTATCCGTTAGTTAGTTAGCAAATTAGGATTAGTTCTAGTTTGCTAAGATCCGTAGGAACAGGATTATAAATACTTATCATCCTGATATGTTTTGAGGTACGACTACTACGACTAAAAGAGTTACAGAGCCATAACTTAGTTTCACCTCAAACCGTATGTCTTACGAATCTTGATTCACTGTTTGTCAGTTCAACGTGATAAAGATACTCACAGATTGCCAAGTTATTCGTGTGTTTGAAAATTCACATTAGTTGTGAAAATTGGTATGTTTTCAATCTGTGATTAAATCCTGTTTAGAGAGTCGTCCGGTATCTATAATCATAAGTTGATTATAGATAGCAAAGTTTGAGAGATTGAGAGATTTGATTTACATTAGGTGTTTACATATCAAGTGTTGCTTACTTGATAAAGTTTGTAATCATCTTATTATTAATATTAAGCAAAGCATTCGATTGGTGTGGTTTGATGTGTGTTAACATTTTTTATTGATTTGTTCAATTTTCCGTAGAAAGTGTATTCAACTCCCTTCTACACATTACTTGCTTGTTGACCTTCTCATTAAGGGACCAACAACTGGTATCAGAGCAGGCTGAACAATTTCATTCGTTGAAAGTTCAAGATTCTGAAAAAGTATACAATGTCTACAAGCAACAATTCATCAAACTTTCCTCAGATGTCTGCTAATGGTGTGAGGTCCTGTACAAGGCACTCCTGGACCTAAACCAGACATCCCTTGCAATGATAACCCAAATTAGGAGTCCTGCCTATATCCTGGAGGAGCAAGCATATCCAGGAGAGAGGAACTCCTGGACCAAAGATAGGCAAGTTCCATGTTCCCGAGACGCAGGTCTACATATCTAATGGTGTGAGGTCCTGTACAAGGCACTCCTGAACCTACACCAGACAACCCTTACAACGATAACCCAGACTAGGAGTCCTGCCTATATCCAGGAGGAGCAAGCCTATCCAGGAGAGGGGATCTCCTGGATCAAAGATAGGCAAAATTCCATGTTCCCGAGATGAAGGACTACATATCTGTTCGCATTTAATGATAAGTATAGCTGTACAGCTCTCCTGACACCTAAGTACATCACAGTTGTCTGGTGCTCAACACTTGGATAGTCATCGAAGGGCTCAGGTATGATCTTCCCTAATATAAATAAGGAACACATATCACTTACAATTCATATTATGATATCTTATGCATACATACCATAAACATAAACTCTCTCTCCATATACACTCCCCTGCCTTAAGCTTTGGAGAGGGATACGGGGATCCATCCCCGTCTTCCTCTAACCTTAGGTTTTGATTGTTTCGCAAGAGTGTGCTTCAGCAGAATCATCTACATCAGCACTCACGCATCCTTCCGACGATCAAGCAGGATACGAGTTCCAAACACTGCTTCATTTTCTTGCTCGCAATTACAGGTTTTTACGTATTAAACCTTTACTGTTGCATGCCGTGATGGTTTCTTTATAACATACATAATGTTTACTTGATCTTCTTTCATACATGGCACCTGCCTTTGTCTACTTATCTTTAAACTTAAGTCAAATAATGATGTTCATACCCATGTGTGAATAATGCATCAGGTCTAAAAAGAAAAAGAATAAAAGAAGCCTTTATCTCTTGAATATGACAGGAAAAATGGAAACTTAAGTATATACACATAGTTAAGCATGAGAAAACATGTAATATACACATAACTATGCATAATGTACAAACATGTGAAGCATATCTCTTGTGTGGAGCAGACATTTTCTCATAAATTCTACTTCAAAACTTAAAGAAAAAGAAAAAGAAAGAGGCTAGGATGTAAACTCATCATCAAAGCTATACTAGTATAGATGTTCTTTTGCTTTAAACAATAGATGTTTAGAAAGAAAAGAAGAGAGAGGATAACTGGATGAACTAATTTTGAACTTTTACACAGTTTACTTTTACTGCTAATAGAGGTGACAAAAAAAAACATAAGATAATTGATATTCACGATAATCAAGATCTGAATTTTCCTTCTAGAATTAAGTTGAAAAAAAAAAGGGGACACTAGTACAAGAAAGGACATAACTTTAATAAAGCAAAATTGTACTAAGCCAATGAGAAGATACCACACAAACCTACCTTTTCAGCTTTTCAACTACTTTTTCAGACTTTGTCAGAATTAAACCAAACAACTCCGACCCCTGGTCTGGACTGACCTGCCCGCCTCTGGACCTTTTTCTTCTGGACCCTGAGCGTCCAGGAGGGTAATCATCTGCCTTGGCCTATAGTCACCTGGAGTGACCTTTCTGTCCTGGACCAACCTGCCTTAGCATGTAATCATGTGCCTTGGCCTATAGTCACCTAGAGTGATCTTCCTGTCCTGGACTAACCTGCTTTAGCATGTAATCACCTGCCGTGGCCTATAGTCACCTGGAGTGACCTTCCTGTCCTGTACTAACATGCCTTACATGTAATCACCTGCTTTGGCCCGTAGTCACCTGGAGTGACCTGCCTGTCGTGGACTGACCTTCCTAAGCATGCAGCCACCTGCCTTGGCCCATAATCACCGGAGTGACCTACCTGTCCTGTACTGACCCGCTCGCCTCCGGACGTTTGTCTTCTGGACCCTGGACGACCAATAGGGTAATCACCTACTTTTGACCATAGTCACCTGGAGTGACCTGACCTACCCTAGACTAACCTGCCTCCGTCTGCAGTCACCTAGACCGACCTGCCTTAGTCCTGGAGTAACATACCTTGTCTAGGAGTGACCTACCCTGGACTAACCTGCGTCCGTCTGCAGTCACCTGGACCGACCTGCCTTAGTCCTGGAGTAACATACCTTGTCTAGGAGTGACCCACCCTAAACTAAACTGCCTCCGTCTGCTGTTACCTGCCTTGGCCTGTAGTCACCTGTAGTGACCTGCCCTATCTTGGGATCTCCTGGCCTCCCTTGGAGTCGCCTTCCTGACCTAGAGTCGCTAACCGCAAGGCCTGCTTTACTAAAAATTTACTATATATGAAAGTATGGCACACTCGTTTGCAAAGATACCTTACTAAAAATTTAGCACTGCTTTAAGTCTAATAACATCATCAGGAGAAAATTCTAACGATTACCTTTACATGACTTCACATAGCTAAGACATACATACACACCCTTCTCAGACCTTTATGGATTAAATCGAGTGCCAAACTTATCATTTATTTGCCACCGTGACATACGTGGATACTACACTTCAAAGCATACCAGCTACACACTCATCTCTTTATGGTAGTTTAATGCTACTAACTAATTACTAGCATTAAACGGGGGGAATGTATATAATATGGGAATCACCATCACGTACTACTATAACTGCTCCACCTGCTGTAGTAACCTATATAAAGCTGCGAACACGAACCATGCCTACACAGGTTGACAACCATAAAATAATTATTTAATTCTTTTAAGCGATATAGGGTACATGTATCAGTGTTACACGAAACCTTGGCAATTTCCTTGTGTCCTTCATTAATGCCCCTGCAGACCAGGTGTGCTGCGTACATGCTTGAGTAAACCTTCTCTTAAAGTTTAGATACTCATCAACAGACTGATACGACTGGTATCCTTATGTATCTAACAGGATTTACTATAAGTTTATTGTTACTTGAGATGCAAACTTCTAAGTTTATTACTACTACTAGTAGTTACTAACATTGAACTGGGGATAAGAACTACGAGACGGTATGACGTCCGTCCCTAGTGATTACATTTCTATACATTAGTACAGGTACACCCTCAAGAAAAACAAGGCTCATACGTCTGCAAGACAAGACTCGTATGCCTGCACAGCCCATATGCCTGCATGGATCATACACCCGCACGGCTCATACGCCTGCACGGCTCGTACACCTGCAAGACACATACGTCTACAAGGCTTATGCGGCTGCAATGATCCTAGGTTTGCATATATGAGACTAACTTATTGGAGTTCAATAGTGCTAACAAGTTAGTACAATTGAACTGGGGGACTACAGTAGTATAGTACTACTACACTTTATCCAAATGGGTTAGATTTTTGTCGCTCTCGTTCAAGAAAAGATATATCATTGTTCCTTAATTTTTATCGTGATTATTGTTGTTGTATCTACCAAAACAAAGCAAAGAGATTATGTGTCATGATTACTTACAGGAGTAACTTGAACAGAAGTCGTTGCATGGTACACACCACAAGACCAATCTTATGATTTGATAAATATCCGAAGGACCATACGTGGTTAAAGAGGCTAGCAGAACAGGAGAATACCTCCTTCAAAACATGGAAGGGGAAACAATACCCCGACCCTTACTTTCCTTTAGATACGGTTCTAAAGCTCTTACTTTCTTTTAGACACAGTTCTAAAGCTCCAAAGCACGACATCTTACTGGACGCAGTATGATAAGCTTCAAATAGAAGGACACCGGTCCTTCCGCATGCGTCCCAATGGGTCGTACTGTGTATGCGGGGGACACAATGCCCTTGCCAGCCTAGAGTTAACCGACACCTAGAAAACCTAGGCAACTCTTAAGAATTAACTTAAAGAGTATAAATTGCAAAGTCATGACAAACGAGTATTGAAGCAATCATATGATATTCATACCAGAACACATGTTCAAAAGCAGGGCACACACACATATGCCTAAATCTACTGCCTACGGGCAGGACATCATCAGGAAGCATTGTTTACAAAACAAATGCACGATCATTACAGACAAAATAACAAAAGCAAGTTCATCAAAAGATTTTGTCGTAAGAAATCACTGGGGCTCAATCCCCTGAAGCTCAACCAAAGAAAGGTCATGCCCACCCCCTATCTAATCCAGATAGGGGAAAGGAGCCTCTTTCACTACTGCATACTAGTCATATCCAGCATATGACAGAAAGTATGGCACACATATGTGCCTAAAGAAAACTACCCAAAAGCAGAGCATCCCCACACAATATTGTTCACAAAGAGCGATAAAACTTATTATAGAAGAGAAAGTGCTCCAAGGGTATCGACGAGGCCACAGCTTCTATAGCGGGAGAAGGATGGTCCAGAGAAACAAAAGTCTGACAGTATACCACAGGATGCTATACTATCAGACTGGGGAGACTTAATGGTGTGAGGTCCTGTACAAGGCACTCCTGGACCTACACCAGACAGCCCTTGCAATGATAACCCAAATTAGGAATCCTGCCTATATCCTGGAGGAGCAAGGATATCCAGGAGAGAGGAACTCCTGGACCAAAGATAGGCGAGTTCCATGTTCCCGAGACGCAGGTCTACATATCTAATGGTGTGAGGTCCTGTACAAGGCACTCCTGGACCACACCAGACAACCCTTACAACGATAACCCAGACTAGGAGTCCTGCCTATGTCCAGGAGGAGCAAGCCTATCCAGGAGAGGGGATCTCCTGGATTAAAGATAGGCAAAATTCCATGTTCCCGAGACGAAGGACTACATATCTGTTCGCATTTAATGATAAGTATAGCTGTACAACTGTCCTGACACCTAAGTACATCACAGCCGTCTGGTGCTCAACACTTGGATAGTCATCCAAGGGCTCAGGTATGATCTTCCCTAATATAAATAAGGAACACACATCACTTATAATTCATATTATGATATCTTATGCATACATACCATAAACATAAACTCTCTCTCCATATACACTCCCCTGACTTAAGCTTTGGAGAGGGATACGGGGATCCATCCCCGTCTTCCTCTAACCTTAGGTTTTGATTGTTTCGCAGGAGTGTTCTTCAGCAGAATCATCTACATCAGCACTCACGCATCCTTCCGACGATCAAGCAGGAGATGCGTGATCATCTGCCAAGGGCTTTCCCATCTTTGATGGATCTTACTATCCTATGTGGAAATTTAGAGTCATGCTTTTCCTCAAGTCCATTGACAATCGTATGTCCGATGTCATCACTAAAGGACCCATCATACCCAAGATTTCTGCTGTTGTAAGTGACATCCGCTGACAAAATAGACAGAAGTGAAAAAGAAGTGAAGAAGCCTGTTGCATCCTGGACAAATGAAGACTTGAAACTTTTCAATCTAGATAACAAGGCAAAGAGTGTTCTGGCGAATGCCCTGACCAAGGAGATCTTGCATACAGTGACTGGGTGTTAAACTGCAAAAGAGATCTGGGATACATTAAGTATTACATATGAGGGCACTATTCGGGTCAAGCAACAAAAGAAGAGTCATCTGAATAGATCTTATGATAACTTCTTTTCGAAGAAGAATGAAACCTTGCCTGATTTGTTCACAAGGTTTCACTGCTTGATAAATGACCTACTAAGTGTGGGTGTTAAGAAAGATGAATCTGAACTTGTGCTGAAATTTCTGGATGTGTTACCAGAAAGGTTCAATGAAGTAACCACAGTACTGAGGGCTGGAGGAACACTACATATGTATAACCTACAGTTCATCTACGGGGGCTTGCTTAATCATGAACAGATCACAGAGCACAAGAGAACTTCTCAACAACAACTTAAGGATTCTTTGGATAAAGCAGATATTGCATTAGTTGAACAGAAAAAGAAGAAAGGTTCCAAGGCCTTGGTCGTTGAATCTAAGACTGAGTCAGAATCTCAAGCTGACCACTCAGACTCGGACTCAGGTGATACTGATGATGTTCAGACTATCACTGAGCAGATGGCCATGTTCGCCTGACGTTTGAGAGAGCTCCATGGGGAAAAGGAAGATCTGACAGGGGCAAAGGGAAAAGTTCCTTTGATCCCAAGAAGGCTGTGTGCTTCAACTATCAGAAGAAGGGACATATTGCTGCTGAGTGTAGATTAAAGAAGGAAGAATCAGCATCAGTTGCTGATAAGAATGCTTATAGAGCTGATAAGTATAAAAAGAAATATACTCAGCTCAAGAAAGCAAAGCCAGAAGACAAAGGATTCTACGCTGAAACCTGGGATACAGAATCATCTACCTCAGATAATGATGATATTTGTCTAATGGCTCAAGAATATGAAGAGTTTGAAATTGATGAAGTTAATTATGGTTTGTCCGAGTCAACTTTTGAAGCTGACATGAAGGAAGCTGAGGAAAACAACAAGCTTAGTGATTGGGATCCTGCTTCCATGTATAAGGTTAGTAATTTCAACTCTTACACCGATGAAGAAAATGGTCTTGCCTTCAATTATTTGTTAAATGATTTCAAGACCTGCCTTAAGTCTCAAAAGGACCTCAAAGCTAAAATAGCTAAACTGAAGATGAGATTAAGGAAAATCAATCTCTCATTGATGTTGGTAAGAAAGCACAATGTGATCTTGAATGTCAAAGACACATTAAGAAACTTCTAAGTGAAGAACTTCAGGAAGCCAATGATAAAGCTGACCAACTTCAAAAGGTCACTGAATCTTGGTGTAAGTCATCAAGGCTTGCTGAAAAGTGCATCAACCAACAAATTCCAAAACAGGTATAAGCTGTACTTGGAGGTGACTATCAATCCGCAACCTATGCAGCCGATGAGGATGAGATAGCAAGTACAGACTCTGAGGAAGATAGACAACTGATTGAGTCTCAGAAGTCAGCCTCAGAGAAGAAACATGGTCAAAACCTTAAATACAAGATGTTTGTAAAGACCAAAGATCATGGTAATGAGTGCTCAACATCCAAACAGCATGGTAAGTCTGTGCTGGACAGAATAGGCACTCAGCCTATTCAAAGAACATCAGTCATAGAAAGGCTTAATACAAATCCTTTCAAAAGACAACATTTTCTATCTGGCTCAAAGAGAAGTTACAAGAATAGGAAGACCACTGTAAGTCAGAGGTCAAATCACAACAATGGTAAGTCCAAAGTTGTGGACCGTGGTAAGTCCAAGGAGATCAACAGTGGTAGGTCCAAACCTGTTGAAACTGGTGAGTCCAGAAAGCATGACAAAGGTAAGTCCAAAGTCATGGAAAAGAAGTTTGTTGGTCAAGCTTCTAATCAAAAGGATAACAAACAACAATCTGACAAAGGTAAGTCCAAAGTCAGTGAACATCAAGTGAATCAACTTACAAAGAAAGTTGAAAAGTTATCCACTACATATAATCCTAAGACTGAGAGAAAGATCTCACAAGGATTATTAGACACTCTACCTCTTGTAATCATTGGAAGAAGGAGATGCTACAAGTGCAGAAGTAAAGGTCATGAGGCCAAGGACTGTGACATTGAAATCTCAAGGCCTGAACAAGAACAGGCTGATCAGCCTACACAGGACTCATCTCCTGCTCAAGCTAAACAGTCAATTCAACAAGATGAGGATGCTAAGTGCTCATCATCTGAACCCACAAGAGGTGGGTTCCCAAACAAAACTAATGTGTTTAGTTTTCATATCATGTGCAGGGTTCAAGTAAATGGTACTTGGATAGTGGATGTTTAAGGCACATGAATGGGTGGAAAGGACTTTTTAGTGATTTCCAGGAAGATGAAGGTCCTAAAGTAACTTTTGGTGACAAATCCCATGGAAGAACTAAAGGTTATGGGAAGATGCATACTGGCAAGGTAACTTTCCAGAAGGTTGCATATGTCAAGGGTCTTAAACACAACCTAATCAGTATCAGCCAGTTATGTGATGAAGACAATATAGTTACTTTTAGGAAGAAAGCAGGAACTATATATATAGCCAAGGGTAAGCCTGTATTAATAGCTAAAAGAGAAAGAGATGTGTATCTAGTTGATCTTAATTCTGCTGATCCCTATATTGATGCCTGCTTGTATTCCCAATCTGTTCCTATCCAATAAAGAGTTCGTCTCTGGATTACCAAAGATCACATTTGTCAAGGACAAATTGTGTTCTGCTTGTGAACAAGGGAAACACCATAAAGGGTCCTTCAAATCAAAGCAAAATTTTTCAATAACAGACCCACTGCATATGTTGCATATGGATCTGTTTGGACCCATAAGTACTTCTAGCCTAAGTGGCAAGAAGTACACACTGGTGATAGCATATGAGTTCTCACGATTCACCTGGGTAATATTCCTTAAAGCCAAAAGTGAAGCTACCCCGGAAATAATAAGTTTTATCAAACAGGAAGAGTTGCAGAAAGGTAAGTCTGTAAAGCAACTCAGAAGTGATCATGAGACTGAGTTCAGGAACTCAACCCTAGAGAGCTTTTGTGAACAAAAGGAAATATTACAAAATTTCTCCTCAGTCAGAAATCCTCAACAAAATGGAGTGGCTGAAAGGAGAAACAGAACCTTAATTGAGGCAGCTAGAACAATGCTATGTGAGGCAGGAGTGAAACTTTATTTTTGGTATGAAGCTGTCAGTACAGCTTGTTATACCCAAAATAGGTCAATCATTGTCAAAAGACATGGCAAAACATCATATGAGATGTACATATCTAGAAAGCCCAATATAGGTTATTTCCATGTCTTTGGTTCAAGATGCTATGTGCTGAATCAAAGAGATCAGCTCCATAAGTTGGAACCCAAAGCTGATCCTGGAATATTTGTTCGTTATTCCTCAATCTCCAAATCTTACAGAGTGTATAACACCATGTTGGTCCCTTGGTGAGAATAACAACAAGCAAAAGATGTGTAGAAGGGGGTTGAATGCACTTTCTGCGAAAATTGAACAAATCAAAATAAAGTGTTACACTAAGTAAATCAAACCACAATCGAATGCTTTGCTTTTCATTAATAAGAAGATGATTATAGACTCTATCAAGTAAGCAACTCTTGATATGTAAACACCTAATATAAATCTCTCAATCTTTCAAACTTAGCTATCTATAATCAACTTATGATTATAGATACTGACGACTCTCTAAACAGAATTTAATCACAGATTGAAAACTTACCAATCTCACAACTAATGTGAGTATTCGAAAACACGAATAGCTTGGCAATCTGTGAATCTCTTGATCACGTTGAACTGACAAACAGTGATTCAAGAATCGTAACACATACGATTGAGGTAAGGTATTTGGCTCTGCAACACTTACTTGTGATCGTCGTTGTAGTCGTACCTAAGTCGTACCTGAGTCATACCTCTAAACTTATCAGGAGATAAGTATTTATAATCTTGTTCCTACGGTTCCTAACAAACTAAGACTCAGCCTAATTTGCTAAATAACTATCAGATAACTCGGAATCTTGAATCTTGAATCTTCTTATCTTGAGTCTTCAATCTTCAATCTTGATTATGGAGTCTTCTTATCCTTCCCGTAGATATAGAGAGTTAAAAGATAAATTTAAAACATATTTAAATTTTCTTTGAGCTGACTTATTGCTCGGACTGAGTTACTCAGCTTGAAACTCATCAAGCTGAGTTCTTCGAGAACAAACTCGAAAACCAACATGAACTAACACGTATATTAATAAACTCATCCTTAGAAGTCCTAAGAGTTAGCTAGAACGTATTTAGCAACTCTGTTGAGCTGACTCAGTATATACGCTGAGTCACTCAGCTTGAAACTCATCAAGTTAAAAGCTCAATATATCTTAGGTGACACACACAACATATCAAACACATTGATAATCTTACTAAGATATAGTGTAAGCTGGCAAACATATGCTCAGCTTATACTCAGTCTGAATCACTATAAGTGTTCAGTCTGACTAAGCTTCATAATTCTATTTAAGTTGTATTTAGAACTTATCTTATAAACTTAACTTTCTCTCATCAAATCTTAACTGATGAGATCATTTTCCCAACAAACATCCCCTATTTGATGACTAAACTATCAAACAGTTCTCAAGTTTATTTAACAGAATTATGTTTTAAATCTCAAACTTATTAAGATTTTATTTTTGAACTAATCAAATTTTAATTGAACATATCAATTTTTAATTGAACTTATCAATTATAAGTGGAACATACCAACTTTAAGTTAAACAAACCAACTAATTATATTAATGAATAAGAACTAATCATTTATTCATTAAGCTGAACTTATCAGACTAATAATTATGAACATATCATAACACAGTTGAACATATCAAACAAATATTTGTATTAATTGAACATATCATAATACAAAATTTTTGATCACATAGATCATGCACACTTAGTGCTTACAAAATTGGAACTAATCTAATTTTTACAATAGAACTAATCTATTCAGGATGCAGCTCTTCAAACTCCTTGATCTCCTTGTTAATTTCTTCAAGGATTTCTTGCAAATTAGGCAAGTGTTGAAGCTGATCCTTTTGAGATCTGATTGCTCTGTTTATTCTGTATCTGAACCTTGCAGTTTGTTCAGTCTTTTCCATAATTTGTCTTAGAGCAAACACTTGAGATACCCCACATGTGTATATGTTTGCATTAGACTGGAAGCATTTATCTCCATTTCTATCCAGGTACATGAATCCTTTCTCAGGCTTTTCCACATAGGTGTTTTCTTTGAACTTCAATCCTTCAGGAAGATTCAGAGTGTACTTATATGCTTTTGCTAATCCAGCTGGCTTTTTCAACTTGTCCTTCCCCATTTTGTGAAAGGAAGTCAGTAGGGTTACAATCTCAGTCCTGGGTATGAGTTTCATCGAATAAGCTCTTGCAAGTAGCCTCAACAGTTCATCTTTAACTTGACTTCTGGCAGAGGGCTTTTCCATCTGCTTGATAAGTACGGCCACTTGCTTCCATTCTTCATATCCCAGTCTATGAAGTTGATTCAACTCCAAAGAAGATGTTTCACCATCTTTTAAGACAAACTTCATAATGATGATCCCTTGAGCTGAACTCAACGTTAGTGAATTTAATTGAGAGGAGAAATAGGTTGATCGCGCATCCAACCCTTAGCGTGGCTAGATACGTGAGTGCTTTGTGTTGATAGTCCGACCTACGTTCCTGTAAAACAATCAACACCTTTGTTAGAGGAAGACGGGAAGGGATCCCCGTATTCCTCTCCAATGCTTAAGTCAGTTACCTCTTCTTAGAGAAAAAGAGTATATGTATCTGTGTTGCCTTTTGAATGATTTGTTTAGTTATACTTATAGTAGTTAAAAATCATACATGAGCCGTTGGATGTATCTCCAAGTGTCAGGCGTAGGTAAAGCATGATGATTGTGGATCCGCCGAGCCTGCTGGATAAAGGTGTAACAAGATCTCTTTTCGTACGTACAAGTACGATGAAAGTACCTTATTGTCAAGTCCTCCGTACTTATCATTAAATGCAGTCAGATACGTAGTCATGCATCTCGGGAACGTGGAACTCATTTGTCTTTGGTCCAGGAGACTTTCCTCCTGGATGGAGTTGGTTCTCCTGGACAAGGGCTAAACTCTTGAACTAAGTTACTCCTTTGGAGGTTATTTGGTGAGGCGTGGGTGTAGGTCCTGGTATGTCCTGATCAGGACCATACACCATTAAGTCCCCCCAGTTTGATAGTATGTCATCATGTGATATGGTGTCAGACTCATACTCAGTTGCCCCCCAGGAGGCGCCCCTGTTTGTCTGTCTTCCAGGTTTGTCGGTTAGCTATTTTAACTGCTTCCTCGAGTATCACGCACGCGCCGCCTCATTAACTGCTCTGTCAGTTACTCATTCCCTATAGTCATGATGATGCCTACGGTTATCCACGTGTACGTCTTTGATTCATTTTGCCTTATTTCAAATGTTTGTAGATAAAGGCTTTTGGCTCGCATTTGGGGTATTTTTTCATTCCGCACTTTCTTCCACCGGCGATTACTTGGTTTCTCTTTTACCATTTTTCTTTCCGGCCATCTGTTCTTCTTCTCATCTGGTGATATCTGATCATGCCGAAAGGTTGGTAATCCTTTCCTTAGTCTTTCTTTTTCTTGCGTTTTTCTTGCATTCGTTTTTGTCTTGTTCGTCTCGATCGTTATGGGGGTTCCCACTGTAGATCTTACTCACTGCCATATGGCAGATGCTTATTATAAAACCCTTTTCCAAGTTGTTCCTAATCTTTCCCAGTATGATCCTATCCAACCATCCGTGACCGATACGATGGTGCGACCCCCTCCAGGGAAAATAGGGTTTTATACTAGCTATTTAGAGATTTGCAACGTTAGGTTCCCTTTGCATCCTTTTCTCCTTAAAATCCTTTCATATCTGCGTGTTGGGTTATGCCAGTTGCATCCCTCTGGGATGCGAAAGCTTACGAACTATATCGCTCTGTGTACCTCGTTTGGGCATAAACCCAATATCGCCTGCTTTCTTTATTATTACAGACCCTTAAACTATTTCAGTTGTTATACCTTTGATCCACGCCGGAAAGGGAAAAACGATTCCTTGTTTATAGAACCACACACTTCGTTGAAATATTGGAGGGAACGTTTCTTGTTTGTTTCTGATCGTATCATTCCCCAACGATATGCCGGTCTTGTGGGTTTTCCTGAGAGTATTCCTCCTTCATCTTTCGAAGTTCCCGTTGAACGTTATTTTGACATGGAGCTTTTTGCCCAACTGCAAGGGCTCCGGATAATGATCCGGGAGTTTACCGAACCTCTCATGGTGATGGCTGGCTTGAGCCAAATTGGGACAACCCGCATAGGGTTCCTGCCATATTTCATGGCCAGGAGGGTAATATCTCATATCTCCTCTCCTGTCAATTTCATGCTTTGTGGCTAGCGCTCCTGTTTTCTTTGCAGAAATTTCTTTGATCCGGGTTCTCACCCTTCCAGTTAACAGTGGAACCATTGTGGGTGCTCGTGATATGCCTTCTTCTCCTTCTCCTGCTGTCCAGGAGAGTGCACCAAGCATGGATCCTCCGTCTTCGGATCAACTGGGCGGGGACGAGGTACGCTTGGGGACTGGCCCTGTCTCTCCTCCCTCTGGTGGGGCAGAAGCTCCCCCTGAGATTCACGCTATCGAAAGCTCTACTGGTGTGTTTTTTTTTTTTGTAACTTTTCCTTTTGCGCAGAGGACACCCTGGACAACGAACCATTGATTGGTCGCTCTCGCCGTCCCCCTGTGTCGCAACTCCCTGGTAAGAGAAAAACTCGATCTTCTGCTGCTTCCATGGATCTTCCTGTTATACAACCTACTGCTGCCTCTTCTTCAAAGAAGCGTTTCTTGGTCAAGAAGCGTGATGCTGCTTCCTCTGTTGTTGAGAAGGGGACCCTGTCTGTTAGGGAACGCCCCTCTCCTTCTGGGCTTCGTCCTTCAGGTTCGACCCCTGAAGAAGGTTTTTTTTAGAGCCTTACCGACACCTGGTACCCTGGTTGGTCTTCCCTCGCGATGCTTCTGGTGAGGACTCCGTTTATCGGCACGATTTCCTCAATCATCTCTGTCCTCCTGTTGTTGCCAACAACTTGCGATCCATGAGTCCAGATCGCTTTGCATCTTATGTGGAACAATCCTTTTTCAACAATATGACTTTGGTTCCTGAGTTGCTTTATCGTTTGTCTGTGAGCGAGGATGGCTTACAGACCATGAAGAATGAGATGCGGTTATTGGAGGAGAATGCTAGCCGGCTGATGAATGAATTGAAAGAGACTAAGGTCTCCTTTCAGCAGTCTCTGGAGAGGGAGATGAAGCTATCTGATGACTTACTGTCAAAGGGTAAGGACTTGGGGCGAGCGGAGAGAGCTCTGGTGGATGCTCAGAAACTAGTTGGTGAGCTTAAGAGTGATAACACGAAGCTGCTGACTGAGGTCGATCTGCTGATCAAGGAGAAGGATGTTCTTAAAGGGGATCGCGACGTTGCTCTTCAGGAGAAGAGAGACTTCCAGGCTTCTTTTCCTTTGTTTGTAAGAAACTTCCTTGGTGATGATCAGTTTGCTCGTCCGATGAGCAATGTAATGAATTGTTGTATTCAACTGGGAAAGCACCTGGCCAGTCAAGCCCTTCGTGAGAAGCTTTCAGATGTTGACTCCTCCTTGTTTGTGGACCTAGATGACCAAACCCATGCTAAACTGGATGCTGCAGACGCCGAAGTGAAAGAAGCTCCTTTCCCATAATTGGATCAAATAGCAGGTGGTTCTAAGCTTTCTCTGGCTGAGCTAAAGGGGATTGAGCCCCAGTGAAAAAATTTATTTCAGTTTCTGATGGACTTGTTTCAATCTTGCCTGTAATAGGTGTTAGCTTATGAACAATATTACTTTTATGTCGTCCTGCCTATGAGCAGTGGATTTTAGGCGCATATGTATGTGCCTTTCTTTTGCAGATGTTTGGTATGAATGTTATATAACCGTTTCGAAAACCTTTGTTGTCATGACTTTGTTATTTTATACTCTTTAAGTTAATTCTTAAGAGTTTCTTAGGTTGTCTCAATGGAGGTTAACTCTAAGCTGGCAAGGGCCTTTGTCTCCCAAGCCTACACAGTACACCCCATTGGGGTGCATACGGAAGAACCGGTGTTCTTCTATAGTGATGTTTGGGGCATTCTATTGAGTCCAATAGGATGCTGCAATCCCCTGTTTTGTCATTCTTGTAAATGTGTAGTGGTATAGATATGTATCTAGTGACCAAAATGTAATTGCTTGTCTTGTCATAGTTTGCATTCAATAGCTTAGTAGCTAGTACATATTACATGATGATTTATACATAGAATCTTCTTAAGTTTGATGAATGTCAGGGGCGTGGGATTTTGACCCCCTCCATGTCACTAAGGATGTATGAACCTGTTCTATGAGCTTCCGTCACTACATAGGGCCCTTCCCATTTCGGGCCAAGCTTCCCCTGATCTTCCTGCCTACTGTCTTCATTCTTTCTTAGCATGAAGTCTCCTGGCTTAAACGTTCCCGGCTTGACTCTCCTGTTGTATAATTGTACCATTTTGGCTTTTCTTTCCGTTTCTTTGATGGCTGCCAGTTCTCTCCTCTCCTCCAGTAATAGTAGGTTTATCCGCAATTCTTCTTGATTACTTTCCTCGGTAAAATGAGTGGTTCGCTGAGTTCGAGTTACCACCTCGGGAGGTAACACAGCTTCTGTTCCATAGACCAAGCTAAAAGGTGTCTCCCCTGTACTGCTTTTCGGGGTGGTTCGGTGTCCCCATAAGACATTTGGTAGTTCTTCTACCCATCCTGCCCTGGCTCTCCCTAGTCTTGTTTTAATCACATGTACTACGTCTCTGTTTGTGACTTCCACCTGGCTATTTGCCCGTGGATGTGCCACAGAGGTAAAACATTGCTTTATGTTGAGTGCTGAGCACCAAGATCTGAAGGGGTTTTCAGTGAATTGTTTTCCATTATCACTCACTATTTCATGAGGAACTCCGAACCTGCACACGATGTTGTCCCAGACAAATAGCTTGATTTTGTTTCCAGTGATCGTGCTTAGAGCCTTTGCCTCCACCCACTTCGTAAAGTAGTCTATCGCTACTACCAAAAACTTTACTCCTCCGGGGGCAACTGGGAAGGGACCAACCAAATCTATACCCCACTTATGAAAGGGCCATGCTCCTCGTACAGGGATGAGATCCTGCTTCGGTGTTATCGATAGCGGTGTGTGTATTTGGCATGACTCACATTTGAGGAGTTCTTCTTCAGCATCCTTATGCATTGTGGGCCAAAAGTAGCCTATGCGTAATGCTCTGGACACTACTGATCTGGGCCCTGCGTGTATCCCACATGTTCCTGCATGTAGGTCCTAAAGTACCTCTCTGGCCTGTCTTGGAGATAAGCATCTGAACCGGGGGCCCCCATATGATTTGCGGTACAACACACCCCCTTGTAGTGCATACATGACATCTTTCATGCGCAGTTTTCGAGCTTGGTTCTCATTCTCCGGTAGAGTCCCCTGCCTCAAATAGGTTACGATAGGCGTCATCCAACTGTCTTCCTCTTCCTCTAATTCAAGGGCTTCTTGTGCCTTTGAAGTGGATTTTTCCGTCAGGACCTCCACGAGCACTTCCTTTGTTAGATTCTCATAGGCCAGGGCTGCTAGTTTGCTTAGGGCATTAGCCCTTTTGTTCTGGCTCCGTGGAACCTGTGTGATGCTACAACGCTTGAATTGCCTCAGATAGGCTCGCACCTGTTCAAGATACAATCTCATACTCGCATCCTTTGCTTCATAGGTTCCTTTTATCTAGCTGGCCACTAATAAAGAGTTGACATACGAGTTCAAATTCTTGACACCCAGAGAGACTGCTAGCCTTAGTCCGGCAAGGAGTGCTTCATATTCAGCTTCGTTATTAGATGCAGGAAAGTTGAACTTCAGAGCGTAAGTGTATTCTTTCTCTTCAGGAGGAGGACTGATGAGGATCAGCCCTGCTCCAGCTCCTTCTCCGCTGGACGCCCCGTCTGTGTACAAAGACCATTGCTCGTTTTCCCCTTCCTTAGGAGACACATCTAGTGCTAGTTCCTCTGCTCCTATGCCATCAATTTCCACGAGGAAATCTGCCAGGACTTGTCCTTTGACTGCTGTTCTTGGCTTGAATGATATTTCATGTTCACTGAACTCTACAGCCCACTTGGCTAATCGACCGGAAACTTCTGGTTTATATAACACCTGTCTAATCGGTATATCTGTGTAAACTACTATAGGGTGCGCCTGAAAATACCTCCGTAGACGCCTTGCAGTGAAAACCAGGGCAAGTGCTAGATTTTCTATCTGGGAGTAGTTGGCCTCCGGCCCCTGGAGTGCTCTGCTTGTAAACTAGATTGGCTCTTGCTTATTTTTTCTTTCAGCCAGGAGAACTGCACTAACTGCTCCCCTGGATGCTGCCAGATAAAGAATCAAAGTTTCCCCTGTCTTTGGAGCGTAGAGGGTTGGAAGGTTACTGATACACTTCTTTATGTCTTCGAACGCTTCATCCGCTTCCTTGGTCCAATGGAAATCTTCTCTTTTGATGCACCCTTTGAGGATGGAAAAGAAAGGCAACGACCTATCTACTTCTCTGGACATGAAACGGTTTAGCGCTGCCAGACAACCATTTAGCTTCTGGAGGTCCTTCTTGCTTTGGGGCTTCTTCATGTCAAGGATAGCTCGTACCTTGGTGGGATTGGTTCTTATTCCTTTCTCAGTTATAATATGTCCCAAAAACTTACCTTCTGGTACCCCAAATGAGCATTTGCTCGGGTTCAACTTCATGTTGATCCGGTTCAGGTTGTCGAAGGTCTCCTGTATGTCCTTGAGCATCCCTTCTTCAGTATTACACTTGATGACCATGTCATCAACATATACTTCCAGGTTTCACCCAATTTGACTGCTGAAGGACCTGTCTACTAGCCTTTGGTATGTGGCGCCGACATTTTTTAGACCAAAAGGCATTTTCTTGTAACAAAAAATGCCAATGTCTGTATGAAATGCTGTTTTTCTTCGTCAGCTTCGGACATTTGAATCTGATGGTACCCCTTATAGGCGTCCAGGAAGCATTTGATCGGAAAATCTGCCAGGCTTTCCACTTTCCAGGAGATTTCCGGTAGAGGGTAATTGTCTTTAGGACAAGCCTTATTGATGTCTTTAAAGTCGATGCACATTCTCCAAGTTCCATCTCCTTTCTAGACCATGACTGGGTTGGCCACCCAGGTTTGGTATTGGGCTTCTCTTAAGATTCCTGCCCTCACCAACTTCCTAACTTCCTCGCAATCTGCTTGACTCCTTTCTGGGGCCAAACTCCTTTTCTTTTGGCAGACGGGTGTTACGTGAGGGTGTACAGCCAGCTTATGTTCTGCGAATTCCCAGGGTACTCCTTTCATATCAGAAGGTTCCCATGCAAAAACCGATATATTTCTGCGTAGTAACTGTATTAGTTGTGCCCTGATGAGCCTCGGGATTCTTCTTCCAATCGTGACTTTTTGCTCCGGAAACCTGGGGTTGACAACGACTTCTGTGGGGTGGTTGTCCCACAGTTCCTGCCTGGACTGTACCTCGGAACAGAAGTTCCATCTGGTTGCCAAGTTCTGAAGAGTGCCAGTACTTCCATTCGTGGAGAATAACACAAGTCCATGAATGGTAGATACTATTGCCCCCAGTTTTCTCATGGCCGGTCGTCCCAAAAGAATATTATGTTTGGATGGAGCCTTTACAATGACAAAGTCGAGTTCAGCTGTAGCCGTTTGTGGATATGCCCCTATGGTGGATCGGAGCCTTATTTGCCCGATGGGCCAGACAGTCTCCCGGGAGAATCCCGACAGCCTTGTGGTTGTAGGTTGTATTTGAACCCTCACCCTCGGAGGTAACTGTTGGAAACAATGGTCATACATGATATATACTGAGCTTCCTCCGTCCCAGTGTGCCCTTGATATCTCATAGTCAGCCACCCTGATGTTGGTAACCACTGGTTCTTCCCCTAGGTCTTCTTCCGCGATTGTTGGCATCATCAGGTAGGACGGCGGGACAGGGGATTGTCCCCTTCTCTTCCTTCCTTCAGTCCCGAAGGTTTGAATCATATTGATTCTTCCTTCAGGCGGCCTTTCCTCTACCGGTGCTACTGGCTTTCTCCATGAGGGATCTTTTTTTTCATCCCCTTTCTTGCTTTCCTTGAATACCTGGATCAGGTGATCCAGCTTCCCAGACTTCACAGCTAGCTCGATTTCTTTCTTCAGTTCACGACAGCTATCTGTGTCATGCCCCCTATCCTCATGGAATTTACAGTACTTCCGGCTGTTAAGCCGTCGTGGATCAGTCATAGGAGGCGGGGATTTAAAACTGGTTCTAACTCCCTCTGTAGCAAGAATTTCCCTAGGTGTTTTGGACAGGCTTGATATGATCGGGCTTCTGTTTTCATATAATCTATCTCTACGACTATCTGAAAATCTCCTAGATGATCTATCTTTAGTACTTCCCCTAGAACCTGAGTTCTCTCCTCCCCAGGACTTACCTCTGGGTGTCTCCTTTCTGGTGATGCCTCTGACCTGACTAGCCATCTCCTTTCCCTGGACCCATGCGTATGCTATATCCATTCATTCTTGAAAGGTGAGGGGCACCTTTGTCTATAGGTCCTCTATGAGTTGTTGTGGGCGTATGCTCATTATGAATCCTGACACCACTTGACTTTCGGGGAGGTTGGGTATATTGGCTCTTTCCTTGTTGAATCGAGGTATGAAGTCCCTCATATTCTCATCTGCCTCCTGTCTTACTAAGTGAGCCCTCAGGTGTGACTCTGCATGAACCTTCTGGGGCCTAAAATGACTTCGGAACCTTTCTCTCAAATCTTCGAAATCTTGTATGGATCCAGAAGGTAGGCCTGCAAACCACTCCCGTACGGTTCCCTTCAATGTCATGGGGAAGACATAGCAGGCCACCGCGGTGTCCCACTTCTGAAATTTTATTGCTCCTTGGAATAGGTTTACATGGTCATCGGGATCTCCGGAACCATCATAGGTTCCAACTATCGCCGGAATTTTGACGTTGTCAGGAAGTTGATGCTCTTCAATGTGACGTGCGAAAGGACCAGCGTTAGGACGTGGAACAGCTGGTTGTGGATGGTAGGGAGATCCTTGGGCTCCTCCTCCCCACGCTCTTCCCTGCATGGCTATGTGCTGCCAGTAAGCTGCCTGTGCTTGCGCTTGCGCTAGGAGCATGTTATGCAACTGGGCCTGCATGTCCGTATTTTGACTAGTGGTGCTAGCATGTGCCCCCGGAGTGTTACCTTGTATCCCTGGAGTACCAAACAGGTTCGTGGGAGTGATGGGAGATACCATGGTCTGCAAGCGTGGTATTCCTCCTGGCTCATTGGGCATCGCAAAGCTCCAACTTTCATTATTAAGATAGCCTAAGCCGCCCTGCGGTGAGGTGTAAGGCCGTGCCAGTGAGGAGTGGGGTGGTCTTGAGGCAAAGGGAATGGGAGTACCGTCACTTGTACCACCGGTTGCAGCGTTAGATGTGCTTGCATTTTGGTTAGGATCGGAAGTGTTTGCAGTATTTGGGCCAGACGAGATCGACCCGGGCGTCGTCATTATGTTTTGATAAGAATCACGTTAACTCCCAGAAGTGCGCTTGGAGCTGGTGGTGAAGAAAAAAAAGAACAACAAGAACTCGTTAGAGTCAGAGACGCTTCGGTCCCACGGATGGCGCCATTTGATCGCGCATCCAACCCTTAGCGTGGCTAGATACGTGAGTGCTTTGTGTTGATACTCCGACCTACGTTCCTGTAAAACAATCAACACCTTTGTTAGAGGAAGACGGGAATGGATCCCCGTATTCCTCTCTAATGCTTAAGTCAGTTACCTCTTCTTAGAGAAAAAGAGTATATGTATCTGTGTTGCCTTTTGAATGATTTGTTTAGTTATACTTATAGTAGTTAAAAATCATACCTGAGCCGTTGGATGTATCTCCAAGTGCCAGGCGTAGGTAAAGCATGATGATTGTGGATCCGCCGAGCCTGCTGGATAAAGGTGTAACAAGATCTCTTTTCGTACGGACAAGTACGATGAAAGTACCTTATTGTCAAGTCCTCCGTACTTATCATTAAATGCAGTCAGATACGTAGTCATGCATCTCGGGAACGTGGAATTCATCTGTCTTCGGTCCAGGAGACTTTCCTCCTGGATGGAGTTGGTTCTCCTGGACAAGGGCTAAACTCTTGAACTGAGTTATCCTTTTGGAGGCTATTTGGTGTGGAGTGAGTGTAGGTCCTGGTAGGTCCTGGGCAGGACTTTATACCATTAAGTCTCCTGGATAAGGGCTAAACTCTTGAACGAAGTTACTCCTTTGGAGGTAGATCCTGGTATGTCCTGATCAGGACCATACACCATTATAGGTCCTTGTATAACATTGAGTTATATCTTCCCCTTCAGGTCGATCCTTGATAGGAAGTTCCTCTATTTCTTCCTCCTTGGGAACAATTGGCAGTCTGAGTTTGGTTAGATCCTCATTCTGCTTTCTGATATGCTCAACCCATACATGTTCTCTTCTCCTTTTCTCATATGCTAACACAGCTTGAACATCCATTTGTCTTCTTATTACTCGTTGATTGACATCCCAAGCTGATCAGCATCTTCTTGTTCCATTCTCCTCACGACCATCAGTGAAGCTCTTTCTTGTAGAGTCATTTTGTCAGCAGAGTCTTCATCTGAGGCTGATGATTCACTGAGAATCATTTTTCTTCTTTTCTGCTTAGGGGGTTCTGACTCTTCTGAGCTGATCACTGCTGGTCTCATGCCTTTTGATTTTTCAGTCAGCTCAGCTTCTTTTTCTATTGCTGTCTCCCCCTAAATCTGTTTTGCTCCCTTTGCCAATAGTAGTAGAGCATCAGCTTTGACTGACTCAGCTTCAGCATCTTGAAACTTCTCCCCTTTTATGTCATCATCAATAGGGTTTGAAGTCCTTTGTTGGAGTGTAGCAACTGCAAATTTCAAGTTTAACACCTCCTCATATAGAGAATCCAAAATCATGATCATTTCCATCTTGGTCTACTTTCTCTTGAGGTGCAGCTTTTCAAACTGACATTTAAAGAAATTCATCAAGTCATCCAAGTCAGCCTGAGAGGGTTGGAATTTGGGTGCATCATCCAAGGGTTGGTGTATACCCTCAAACTCATTTGCACCAGAGTTTGGACCCCGTGAATCACCTTGGTATGAAGATGAAACTTTGACAGGTCGTGCTTGTGGGTGTGAGAAGTGAAGAGAAGTAATGGGGCTTGAAACGTGAAGTGTACGGGTAGGTGGTTGGTTAATTGGTTTGGAGGGGGTGATTGACCCTGGGGATTTGTCATTTCTTCAATGTTACCTAAGTGTGTCTGCTTAGGCACAATAATGGGCTCTCCCATGGCACTGGAGAGTGTGGGCTGAGTAGACACCACACCCGGTTTAGGCTGTAGGGTTGAAATGAGCATCGAGGTTGACACCTTAAGAGTAGGCGTCTCCCCCCACCTCCTGCCTAGGGAGGGATCAGTGTGATCTCAGCTCCAGGGATTCATTTAGGAGTAGACACCACACCTGGTTTGGCAGTTTTCCTGGTGTATGTGTGGATATTCTCCCTAGCAGTAGTGGGCATACTAGGGGTGGCTTCAGAGTAGGTTTTAAGATGAACAGAAGGTGTAAGAGATGGGTTAGCCTGGGTTGGGTTTACCATAGCCTTATCTCCAAATGTAGACGGAGAATAATGAAAAGAGAGAGAAAGTTGATAGGTCTTACCAGAAGCAACTTCAATATTTGTTGGTTCAGCCTGAGCAGAGTACTCAGCTTGAACTTCTATATCAGCTTAGGAAGCTCCCACTTGATTGGATCCCTCTTCTTCACTTTTAGAAGAACCTTCCTTAGCTATTAGGAGCATGGGTACACTCATACCCACTTGCTCTGGGAAGATGTCATTATTGAACATCTTAGAGCTAAGTGTAGGAAACAGGAACACATCCTGATCAGCTTCATATAGTGCTGCCCCAGCTCAACTTCAAATGCCAAGGACAGGTACCTTATGAAAGTTACATGAAGATCCCTTGTGGTCTTCATCACTTGGACCCTGAGTTTGTTGAAGATGAGCTGAGCATAATCCAAATTGCGTGCAAAGTATATGTTGTACAGTAGCTGCATCTCGAACTCGTTGACCTGGTCTAATCCTTCAACCTTGGTACCAAGTGAACGGATCACTGTGGACACCATGAAACCCCAACTGGTTGGAAAGGTGGCCTTTTTTATTACACCCTCTGTCTGCGGGTGTCCCATTCTGGGTAGGACAGACCTAGCCACCTGTATCGTCACCGCAGGCTCGAACTCATCAGATTGAGGGAATTGAAGAACCTCCCTTAGCCTGTCTACGGTGAGAGTAATCGTCCTCTCTCCATTCAACACTGTGCCCTGAATTTTGTCGTTGTTTTGGTCGTAGACACACGTATACCAAAACTCTAGCAGTTGCTGAGGAACCACATGTAAAGGTGCTCCAGTGAAAGCAAAAGCCAATGGGCATTTACGAATATAGTTTACCCATGGTTCGCATCCTCTGTTAATTTTGCATTGAGGGATTGCAAGACAGGCACGCTGATTGTTGATTTTGATCAGCGGCAATCCGTTGTTCTTGAACGCAACACCCCTTACCATTCTGTCACTGAGATTCAGAACGGTTCCGTCCATTGTTGAATTTAGAAGATTACACGAAGTAACTGTTCTATTCGCACTGAGAAATTTAAGTCGCACTGAGCGATATTAGTTTCGCACTGAGCGATTTAGGGTTTCGTGATCGATGAAACGAGGAATTGCACTGAGCAATATGTGGTTGTTTGCGAAGGGTTTTTTAGAAGGTGCGAAGTCAGATTTGTAAGCGTAAAGTTCTCTAAACCGGTTATGATCGATATATATACCTTTCTGAGGAGAGAGAAAAGTTACCGTTAGCATCCCATTGTTATCCGTTACCCCGGAAAAATTACGGCTTGATGTAACAGTAAGAGGGTAGAAACACATCATCTTCCAACGGATACAAGTGTAAAATAATATTAGTGACCTACACAAATATTATTAACACTGTTGTATTACACCAATACCAAATTAGTATAATACGCGATTTGAGACTTACTCAAATACGCAGAGACACATGAATCAATAACACTTAGTAATTATAACATAGTTTTGGACATACCAAGTCTGAGTAAACTTATTGCTCAGTTTATGTCAAGCACTCAGCTTGATTCAAGCACTCAGCTTGATTTGAGCACTCAGCTTGAGACTAGTATTCAGCTTGAGTAGAGCACACAGCTCAGGATTAACGACACTCAGTCATGTATGTTTAAGGCTGACTTAAACATGTAATTTAGCTACACTAAGTAGGTAAAATATGTTTGAAACTTACCAAACGTGTGAACCAATCACACAGTTTGAGTTAAGCAAATAGCTCAGACTCAATGACACTTACTCATTTATATTTGAAATTGACTCAAACTATATCATAACTACACTAAGCAGTTAAAATATGTTTGGAACTCACCAAACGTGTGAACTCATCATTCAGCTTGGTAGGTTATACAGTTTATGAAAACTTATTTATAAACTGTGCACTCAGCTTAAGACACTTAGTCTCTGTCAAACAGAAAACTCAGATTCTAGACACTTAGCTAGGGGTTGAGCATACCCAATTCACTTAGCAGATACATAAACCTCTTCTCATCAAGTGGTTTTGTAAAGATATCTGCTAATTGGTCATTAGTGGAGATAAATTTAATGTCAACTTTACTTTTTTCCACGATGTCCCTGATGAAGTGATATCTAATTTCAATGTGCTTGGTTCTTGAATGGAAGACTGGATTGTAAGTTATGGCTATAGCACTTTGGTACAGAAGATAGGAGTTTTCTTAAAACTCATACCAAAGTCTTGAAGCTGATGTTGCATCCATAGGATTTGAGCACAACAGCTTCCTGCTGCAACATATTCAGCTTCAGCAGTTGATGTAGCCACTAAGTTTGTTTCTTACTAGTTCAGCTTACTAACTTCCCACCAAGAAGTTGACATCCTTGTTGTTGATTTTCTATCTAACTTGCACCTAGCATAGTCAGCATCTGAAAAACTAACTAACTCAAACCCAGAGTCCTTTGGATACCAAAGACCTAGATTTGGAGTACCTTTAAGGTACCTAAAGATCCTTTTCATAGCTTGAAGATGTGATTCTTTAGAATTTGCCTTATATCTTGCACAAACACATGTAGCAAACATGATATCAGGTCTACTAGCTTACAAATAGAGTAATGAACCTATCATTCCTCTATAGGTAGACTGACACACATACTTACCATCTGAGTCTTTACTCAGCTTGACAGCTGGTGACATGGGTGTTTTCATGGTTGAACTAGAATCAAAACCATATTTCTTAATCAAATCAAGAACATACTTGCTTTGATTGATAAATATTCCATCAGGCTTTTGTTGAATTTGTAAACCCAGGAAATATGTCATCTCACACATCATGCTCATCTTGTACTTTTGTGACATTATTTTGGAGAACCATACATAGAGATTCATTTGTAGAGCCAAAAATAATATCATCCACATAGATCTGTACAAGAATCACCTGTCCTTTACTCTTTTTGATAAAGAGTGTCTTATCTATACTACCTCTGGTGAAATCCATTGATAGTAGATAGTTGGACAGTGTATCATATGAAGCTCTTGGAGCTTGTTTGAGACCATACAAAGCCTTGTCTAACTTATAGACATGATGTGGAAACTTTGAACTAACAAAGACAGGAGGTTGTTTCACATAGAATTCCTCCTCAAGTTTTCCATTAAGGAAATCACTTTTCACATCCATTTGATAGACTTTGAAGTCTTTATATGCTGCATAGGCCAGGAACAGCCTTATGGCTTCAATTCTAGCAACAAGGCAAAGGTCTCATCATAATCTATTCCTTCTTCTTGCTTATACCCTTCTGCCACCAGCCTGGCTTTGTTCCTAACTATCACCCCATCCTTATCCATTTTATTCCTATAGACCCACGTAGTGCCTATAATTGAATGATCTTTGGAGGCTAGGACAAGGCTCCAGACCTTATTTCTCTCAAACTCATTCAATTCCTCTTGCATAGCTTCAATCCAATCCTCATATTCTAAGGCTTCTTCAGTCATCTTTGGTTCCATTTGAGATAGAAAACCAAAGTGAGCAGCGTAATTAGCTGTAGCCTTGGATCTGGTCATGACCCTTTCTTGGACATTTCCAATGATTTGATCTTGAGGATGATCTTTAAGGAAATTGAATGTTGTAGTTGGAGAGTCTGGTTCTGGACTTGAGTGATGTAGAGAGCTCTGAGGTGAACATACATCCTCAGTCTCAATAGCAGCATTGTCAACAAACTGATGATCACTGAGATCCTCGGTCTGAGTGACTTCAGCTCCGAAGGGGTTGACGAACTCATCATCCTTCTCAGCTTGAGAATCCCTTGGAGTTTGTGATGATTTCTTTGATGAACACACATCATCATCACTATCATCTCCCATGACATACATAGGATTTGATATATTAGTTTCCTCAGGCTTTTCAAGCTCATTCAGACTCACCAAGTCAGCTTGCTTTTTCTCAGCTTGATCAAGACTGTCTTCATCAAATGAGACATGAATTGATTCTTCTATGGCCTTTCTCCTAGTGTTATATACTCTGTATGATTTGGAGATTGAGGAATAACCAACGAATATTCCAGGATCAGCTTTGGGTTCCAACTTATGGAGTTGATCTCTTTGATTCAGCACATAACATTTTGAACCAAAGACATGAAAATAACCTATATTGGGCTTTCTAGACTTATACATCTCATATGATATTTTACCATGTCTTTTCACAATGATTGATCTATTTTGAGTATAACAGGCTGTACTGACAGCTTCATCCTAAAAATAAAGCTTCAATCCTGCCTCACACAACATTGTTCTAGCAGCCTCAATTAGAGTTCTATTTCTCCTCTCAGCAACTCCATTTTGTTGAGGAGTTCTGACAGATGAGAAATTTTTTAATATTCCCTTTTGTTCACATAAGCTTTCAAGGGTAGAGTTTCTGAACTCAGTCCCATGATCACTTCTGAGTTGCTTTACAGACTTACCTTTCTGCAACTCTTCCTGTTTGATAAAACTTATTATCTCCAGGGCAGCCTCACTTTTGGCTTTAAGGAATATTACCAGGTGAATCGTGATAACTCATCTACTATCACCAGTGTGTACTTCTTGCCACTTAGGCTGGGAGTACTTATGGGTCCAAACAGATACATATGCAACATATGCAGTGGGTCTGTTATAGAAAAATTTTGCTTTGATTTAAAGGACCCTTTATGGTGTTTCCCTTGTTCACAAGCTGAGCATAATTTGTCCTTGACAAATGTGATCCTTGGTAATCCAGAGACTAACTCTTTATTGGATAGCATATTTATATTTTTAAAATTCAAATGTGATAATCGTTTATGCCACAACCAACTCAGCTTAGGAACAGATTTGGAATACAAGCAGGTTTCAGTATAGGGATCAGCAGAATTAAGATCAAGTAGATACACATCTCTTTCTCTTTTAGCTACTAATACAGGCTTTCCCTTAGCATTATATATTGTTCCTGCTTTCTTCCTAAAAGTAACTATATTGTCTTCATCACACAACTGGCTGATATTAATCAGATTGTGTTTGAGACCCTTGACATAAGCAACCTTCTGGAAAGTGACCTTGCCAGCATGCATCTTCCCACAGCCTTTAGTTTTTCCATGGAGTTATCACCAAAAGTTACTTTAGGACCTTCATCTTCCTGGAAATCACTAAGAAGTCCTTTCAACCCAGTCATGTGCCTTGAGCATCCATTATCCAAGTACCATTTACTTGAACCCTTCACATGATATAAAAACTAAACACATTAGTTTTGTTTGCGAACCCACTTCTTGGTGGGTTCTGATGAGGAGCACTTAGCATTTCCATCTTGTTGAACTGACTGTTCAGCTTGAGCAGGAGCTGAGTCCTGTGTAGGCTGATCAGCTTGTTCTTGTTTAGGCCTTGAGATTTCAACATCACAATCCTTAGCCTCATGACCTCTACTTCTGCACTTGTAACATCTCCTTCTTCCAATGATTATAGGAGGTAGAGTGTCCAATAACCCTTGTGAGAACTTGCTCTCAGTCTTAGGGTTATATGTAGTGGATAACTTTTCAACTTTCTTTGCAAGTTGATTTACTTGATGCTTACTGACTTTGGACTTATCTTTGTCAGATCGTTGTTTGTTATCCTTTTAATTAGAAGCTTAACCAACAAACTTTTTTTCCATGACCTTGGACTTACCTTTGTCATGCTTACTGGACTCACCAGTTTCAACAGGTTTGGACTTACCACTGTTGATCTTCTTGGACTTACCAAGATCCACAAATTTGGACTTACCATTGTTGTGATTTGACCTCTAACTTATAGTGGTTTTCCTATTCTTGTAACTTCTCTCCGAGCCAGATAGAGAATGTTGTCTTTTGAAAGGATGTGGGTTAAGCCTTTCCACAACTGAAGTTCTATGAATAGGCTGAGTGCCTAATCTGTCCAACACAGACATACCATGTTGTTTGGATGTTAAGCACTCATTTCTATGATCTTTAACCTTTACAAACATATTGTAATTAAGGTTTTTGTAACACCCCAAAATAGGGCCTAGTTGTACCGTGTTGTACTATGTGCTTGTATACTTGTAATTATACGTGATAAGAAGGGGGTATGTAAAATAATAATGATAATTGATAAAATTGGTAAGTTAGTAACCGGTTTTAGGTAATGGTTCTAAAAAATATCCTCGTTAGGTGAAACGGGTAAACGAGAGATAAGTTGTAAGTTAAAAAGGGGAATAAAATACCATGTTTCAAATTAATTGACCACAAGGGTCGGTCATGGGGTTCTTATCCCCTAGGTAAAATAAAAAACACACACTAAACACACACAAAAGCTCTCGTATACACACACATTTCAAACTCTAGTACTTTTGAGAGGAGAAATCAACTTGGAGCTACTGATTCGAGTTATTAGCAATCCATATCAGTGTTTAGAGCTATTCTTGAATAATCTTCTTGCTTGGTAAGTGAATAAAACCTAGTTCTTGAGTTTTGTAAAAGAGATGATCCATTTTGGTGGTTCAAAATGGGTTATTGTGTTTGTTTTGAGTTGGGTATGTGTTAGCAAGCTTCAATGGATGTCAAATAATGTTTATGAACAATTGGAATTGAGTTTTGGTCGAATTCAGAGTTAAAAAAGCGAGTTACAACCGCTGTTTTCGAACAGGGAAGAAGGTCTGCTGTGCAGACCCTTCCTGCGGCCATAGGGGAAAGTTCATGCGGCCGTAGGAGCAGTTTCTTTCCTGTGGCCGTAGTGAAAAGTTTTTGCGGACGTAGGAGGGTGTTTTTCAGAATTGTTGTAATTAAGCCTTTTGTGGCCGTATGGAAAGGTTTCGGCGGCCAAAGGAGGGTATTTTGTATGGTTTACCGTCTACGGACGAAGGAACAAGGTCTACGGGTGTATGTACGTAACTTACGGCCGTAGCTCACCATAGAACAAGTCCTGTGGGCGTAGGGAAAAGTTCCTTCGGCCGTAGGGCTCGGTTTAATGGAGAAAAACTTTGCCGGCGTAGGGGGTTGCTTCTACGGCCGTAATAGGTGTTTGTAACGCCTTCTACGGCCGTAGGACCTGACCTCTGTGGCCGTAGGACTCTGTCCAGTATGAATATCTTGTAATTCGTATTATGTGATAAGTGTTAAGGTGTTAACAAACTTGTATATGATGTGTTAGGCACTTCTGAGGAACCAGAACATACTGAGCACTATATTTGCTTGCTGTAGTTGTTAAGGTGAGTACCGGTTAACCTTAGGTTTCGTGATAAACATGTTGTAACAAGCTTAAGGTAAGTTATGGTTTATGTGTTGTTAATTTGCTATGGTATACGCTGCTATGCACTTGTGTTAGGCTTGAGTAGGCCAATCATGTTATGAACTTGGTATATGCTGGTATTATGGCTTTTTGTAGGCCAATATGTTATGTTATGGCTTGAGTAGGCCAATTATGTTATGATGCGGCCAGAGTTGGCCAATACGTGTTCGTGCCGGCACTTTGTTGCTGTTGAGGTACGGTGATTCGCGGCCGCGGATCGGGTTCTTGCAAAACCCCGTGCCTCAACCAGGGGCTCTCATAGACTTCCACGCTCGTTAATTAAATAGGGGCTCTCACTGATTTCCCTGCTCGTTAATGCAATGGTGGGCTGCTACCCGCTCCCCCGCCGGCGCGATATGATAGATGTATTCGGTTTCCCCCAGTTTGGATCATTGAGCCGAGCTTACTACTTTGCAAGACGTGACTCCTCCTAGGCACCGGAACATCGCTAGCTGTTTGGATAGACTTGTTTGTTATTCTATGATATCTTCTGCATGCTATGACATCTTTGTTACGATGCTTATGTTTAATCGTTGCTCACTAGCTATTTATATCTAACCCCTCCGTGTGTATATCCTATGTATAGTTAATTAGATGATGGTGAGAACGGGTGCCATGTTTTGGCTTATACTGCCGAAAATATTGGGGAACACTACTTTTGCGGTTGTTTTTGTTAACTCTGATTTACTGGTTAATGGTCGACAGATGCTTGGTAACTCCGCTGGGTTGTTTTGTTTAAACACTGATACAGTTTTTGTAAATAACTAACTCTTAGCTTCCGCTGTGTTTAGTAAATATATCTTTTGGTTAAACGGCTAATGTATTACTTAATATTTTTATAAATTAAGCTTTTGAAACCCCGGCGTTACAGTTTTGATCATGTTTCTTCTCTGAGGCTGACTTCTGATACTCAATCAGTTGTCTATCCTCCTCAGAGTCTGTACTTGCTATCTCATCATCAGCTACATAAGCTGCAGTTTGATAGTCACTTCCAAGTACAACTTGTACCTGTTTAGGAATTTGTTAGTTGATGCACTTTTCAGCAAGCCTTGATGACTTACACCAAGATTCAGTGACCTTTTGAAGTTGGTCAGCTTTATCTTTGGCTTCCTAAAGTTCTTCACTTAGAAGTTTATTAATGTGTATTTGACATTCAAGATCACATTGTGCTTTCTTACCAACATCAATGAGAGATTGATTTTCCTTAATCTCATCTTAAGTTTAGCTATTTCAGCTTTGAGGTCCTTTTGAGACTTCAGGCCGGTCTTGAAATCATTTAACAAATGATCGAAGGCAAGACCATTTTCTTCATCGGTGTAAGAGTTGAAATTACTAACCTTGTACATGGAAGCAGGATCCCAATCACTAAGCTTGATGTTTTCCTCAGCTTCCTTAATGCCAGCTTCTAAAGTTGACTCGGACAAACCATAATCAACTTCGTCAATTTCAAACTCTTCATCTTCTAAAGCCATTAGACAAACATCATCATCATCTGAGGTAGATGATTCTGTATCCCAGGTTTCAGCGTAAAGTCATTTGTCTTCTGGCATCGCTTTCTTGAGCTGAGTATATTTCTTTTTATACTTATCAGCCCTGTGAGCATTCTTATCAGCAACTGATGCTGATTCTTCCTTCTTTAATCTGCACTCAGCAGCAATGTATCCCTTCTTCTGACAGTTGATGCACACAACCTTCTTGGGATCAAAGGAACTCTTCCCTTTGCCTCTATCAGATCTTCCTCTTCCCCATTGAGCACTTCTCAAACGTCTGGCCAACATAGCCATCTGCTCAGTGATAGTCTGAACATCATCAGTATCACCTGAGTCTAAGTCTGAGTGGTTAGCTTGAGATTCTGACTCAGTCTAAGATTCAACAACTAAAGCCTTGGAGCTTTTCTTCTTTTTCTGTGCAACTAATGCAATTTCTGCTTTATCCAAGGACTCCTTAAGTTGATGTTGAGAAGTTCTCTTGTGCTCTGTGACCTGTTCATGATTTAGCAAGAACCCATAGATAGGCTGTAGGTTGTACACATGCAGTGTTTCTCCAGCCCTTAGTGTTGTGGTTACTTCATTGAACCTTTCTGGTAACACATCCAGAAATTTCATCACAAGTTCAGCCTCATCTTTCTTCACACCTACACTTAGCAGGTCATTTATCAAGCAGTGAAACCTTATGAACAAATCAGGCAAGGTTCATTCTTCTTCGAAAAGAAGTTTTCATAGGATCTGTTTAGATGACTCTCCTTTTGATGCTTGACCAGATCAGTGCCCTCATATGTAATACCCAGTGTATCCCAGAACACTCTTTGCCTTGTCATTGTATGCAAGATCTCATTGGTCAGGGCATTTACCATAACACTCTTTGCCTTGTCATCCAGATTGTAAAGTTTCCAATCTTCATCAGTCCAGGATGCAGTAGGCTTTCTCATATCCTTTTCAGATCTGCCAGGAGATGTATCACTAAGAGTTGTAGGAATCTAGGGGATAATGGGTTCTTTTGTGATGACATCGTACATACGATTGTCAATGGACTTGAGGAATAACATGGCTCTAAAATTCACATAGGATAGTCACATGCATCGAATATGGGACGGCCTTTGGTAGACATCTGTGGAAAGTTTGAAGAATTATTGCTTGTAGACATTGTAAACTTTCTCACAATCTTGAACTTTCAGCTTATGAAATCTTTCAGCCTGCTCTGATACCAGTTGTTGGTCCCTTGGTGAGAATAACAACAAGCAACAGATGTGTAGAAGGGGGGTTTGAATACACTTTATGCGGAAATTGAACAAATCAAAATAAAGTGTTACACTAAGTAAATCAAACCACAATCAAATGCTTTGCTTTTCATTAATAAGAAGATGATTACAGACTCTATCAAGTAAGCAACTGTTGATATGTAAGCACCTAATATAAATCTCTCAATCTTTCAAACTTAGCTATCTATAATCAACTTATGATTATAGATACTAACGACTCTCTAAACAGGATTTAATCACAGATTGGAAACATAACAATCTCACAACTAATGTGAGTATCCGAACATACGAATAGCTTGGCAATCTGTGAATCTCTTGATCACGTTGAACTGACAAACAGTGATTCAAGAATCGTAACACATACGATTGAGGTAAGGTATTTGGCTCTACAACACTTAGTTGTGATCGTCATGGTAGTCGTACCTAAGTCGTCCCTGAGTCGTGCCTCTAAACTTATCAGGAGATAAGTATTTATAATCATGTTCCTATGGTTCCTAATAATCTAAGACTCAGCCTAATTTGCTAACTAACTATCGGATAACTCGGAATCTTGAATCTTGAATCTTCTTATCTTGAGTCTTCAATCTTCAATCTTAATTTTGGAGACTTCTTATCCTTCCCGTAGATATAGAGAGTTAAATGATAAACTTAAAACATATTTAAATTTTCTTTAAGCTGACTTATTGCTCGGACTGAGTTACTCAGCTTGAAACTCATCAAGCTGAGTTCTTCGAGAACAAACTCTAAAACCAACATGAACTAACACGTATATTAATAAACTCATCCTTAGAAGTCCTAAGAGTTAGCTAGAACGTATTTAGCAACTCTGTTGAGCTGACTCAGTATATACGCTGAGTCACTCAGCTTGAAACTCATCAAGTTGAAAGCTGAATATATCCTAGGTGACACACACAGCTTATCAAACACGTTGATAATATTACTAAGATATAGTCTAAGCTGGTCGAACATATGCTCAGCTTATACTCAGCTTATACTCAGTCTGAATCACTATAAGTGTTCAGTCTGACTAAGCTTCATAATTCTATTTAAGTTGTATTCAGAACTTATCTTACAAACTTAACTTTGTCTCATCAAATCTTAACTGATGAGATCATTTTCCCAACACACCAGGAGAAAGGCTATAGAAGAATCAATTCATGTCTCATTTGAGGAAGACAATTTTGGTCAAACTGAGAAAAGACAAGCTGACTAGGTTAGCCTGAGTGATCTTGAAATGCCTGAGGAAACCAATATGTCAAATCCTATGTATGTCATGGGAGATGATAGTGATGATGATGTGTGTTCATCAAATAAATCGTCACAAGCTCCAAGGGACTCTCAAGCTTAGAAGGATGATGAGTTCGTCAATCCCTTTGGAGCTGAAGTCACTCAGACTGAAGATGTTAGTGATCATTGGTTCGTTGACAATGTTGCTGTTTAGATTGAGGATGTTAGTTCACCTCAGAGTTCTCAACATCACTCAGATCCAGAACCAGATTCTCCAACTACAACATTTAAATTCTCAAAGATCATCCTCAAGATCAAATTATTGGAAATGCCCAAGAAAGAGTAATGACAAGATCAAAGGCTACAGCAAACTATGTTGCTTACTTTGGTTTCCTATCTCAAATGGAACCAAAGAAAACTGAAGAAGCCTTAGAGGATGAGAATTGGATTGAAGCTATGCAAGAGGAATTAAATGAGTTTGAAAGAAACAAAGTCTGGAGTCTTGTCCCTGCCCCCAACAATTACACAATTATAGGCATTAAGTGGGTCTATAGAAACAAAATGGACAAGGATGGAGTGATAGTTAGGAACAAAGCCAGGCTGGTAGCACAAGGGTACAAGCAAGAAGAAGGAATCGATTATGATGAGACCTTTGCCTCTGTTGCTAGAATTGTAGCCATAAGGCTGTTCTTAGCTTATGCAGCATATAAAGACTTCAAAGTCTGTCAAATGGATGTGAAGAGTGCTTTCCTAAACGGAAAACTTCAGGAGGAAGTCTATGTGAAACAACCTCCTGGCTTTGTAAGTTCAAAGTTTCCACACCATGTCTATAAGTTAAACATGACTTTATATGGTCTTAAACAAGCTCCAAGAGCTTGGTATGATACACTATCCAACTATCTACTATCAATAGATTTCACCAGAGGTATTATAGATATGACACTCTTTATTAAAAAGAGTAAAGGACAGGTGATTCTTGTACAAATCTATGTGGATGACATTATTTTTGGTTCTACTAATGAATCTCTATGTGAATGGTTCTCCAAAATAAGGTCACAAAAGTACAAGATGAGCATGATGGGTGAGATGACATACTTCCTAGGCTTACAAATTCAACAAAAGCCTGATGGAATATTCATCAATCAAAGCAAGTATGTTCTTGATTTTATAAAGAAATATGGTTTTGATTCAAGTTCAACCATGAAAACACCCATGTCACCAGCTGTCAAGCTGAGTAAAGAATCAGATGGTAAGTTTGTATGTCAGTCTACCTATAGAGGAATGATTGGTTCACTACTCTATTTGACAGCTAGTAGACCTGATATCATGTTTGCTACATGTGTTTGTGCAAGATATCAGTCAGATCCTAAGGAATCACATCCTCAAGCTGTGAAAATGATCTTTAGGTACCTTAAAGGTAGACCAAATCTTGGTCTTTGGTATCCAAAGGACTCTGTATTTGAGTTAGTTGATTTTTCAGATGCTGACTATGCTGGGTGCATGTTAGATAGAAAATCAACAACCGGAGGATGTCAAATGCTTGGAGGGAAGTTAGTAAGCTGGACTAGTAAGAAATAGAACTCAGTGGCTACTTCAACTGCTGAAGCTAAATATGTTGCAGCAGGAAGCTGTTGTGCTCCTGTGGATGCAACATCGGCTCCAGGACTTTGGAATGAGTTTCAAGAAAACTCCTATCTTTTGTGATAACCAAAGTGCTATAGTCATCACTTACAATCCAGTCATCCACTCAAGATCCAAGCACAATGAAATTAGACATCACTACATCCGAGACATCATGGAAAAAGGTAAAGTTGATATTAAATTTATCTCCACTGATGATCAATTAGCAGATATCTTCACAAAACCACTGGATGAAAAGAGGTTTATGTATCTGTTAAGTGAATTGGGTATGCTCAACCCCTAGCTGTGTGTCTAGACTTTGAGTTTCAGTTTGACAAAGACTAAGTGTCTTAACCTGAGTGCATGGTTTATAAATAAGTTTTCATAAACTGAGAAACATGTCAAGCTGAATAATGAGTTCACATGTTTGAGTTAGTCTTAAATAGAAATGACTAAGCGTCCTAGAGTTTATAAATATGTGTCATTAATTCTGAGTTGTGTGCTCTACTCAAGCTTAGTTTCAATCTCAAGTTGAGTGCTCATCTCAAGCTGAGTGCTTGACTTAAGATGAGTGATTAGTTTACTTAGCTTCGTGTGTCCAAACTATGATTTAATTACTAAGTGTCATTAATTCATGTGTCAATGTGTATTTGAGTCAGTCTCAAATCACATCGTATACCAATTGTGTATTGGTATAATACATCAGTGTTTATAATATTTTTGTAAGTCAATAATATTATTTTACACATGTATCCGTTGGAAGATGATGTGTTTTTACCCTCTTACTGTTACATCAAGCCGTAATTTCTTCGGCGTAACGGATAAAAAGGGATTACAACGGTATCTTTTCTCTCTCCTCAGAAAGGTATATATCCCAACCATAACCGGTTTAGAGAAGTTTACGCTTACAATTCTAACCTCTCACCTTCTCATACATTTCGCAAACACCTCTTGTGCTTCGTGCAATCATCCGTTCACATTCAAGCCCTAAATTGCTCAGTGCGATTTTCAGAACGCTCAGTGCGATTCTTAATTTGCTTTGTGCACATTCAAAAGTTACTCAGTGTAATAACGATGGACGGAACCATTCTTATTCTCGGTGATAGAATGGTACGAGGTGCTCAGTTTTGGAACAATGGAGCGCTGTTGATCCGAATCAACAACCAACGGGCCTGTCTTGCAATTCCAGCACGGAAACAAGGCAGAGGATATGAGGCATGGGTGGATTACATTCTTAAATGCCCCCTGGAATTCGCCTTCTCTGTAGCACCATTGCACATTGTTCCACAACACCTGTTTGAGTTCTGGTACACTTGCACTTACGACCAGAACAGGGGATAGATCGCTGGCACTGTTCTAAATGGGGATAGAAAAGTTGTCATAACTGTACAGCGGCTTAGGGAAGTTCTTCAACTCCCTAAAAGTGATATGTTCGAAGCTGTTGTTACTAGGCAAGTGGCGAGGTCAGTCCTACCCGACACGGGTCACCCGCAGACTGAGGGTGTTATAAAGAAGGCCACATTTCCTACTGGTTGGGGCTTTATGGTGTCCACAGTGACTCGTTCGCTGGGAACTAAGATTGGAGGCCTGGTTCAGGTGAATGAGTTCGAGATACAGCTGCTCTACAACATTTACCATGCCATAAATCTGGACTATGCACTGCTCATCTTCAACGAGCTCAAATTCCAAGTGGTTAAGACACCAAGGGATCTCCATGTACAATTCATAAGGTACTTATCCCTGTTGGGGAAAGCTGAGTTGGGAGAACATCATTATGAAGCTGGACAGGATGTGTTCCCTGCAGCAGTACTCAGCTCAAAGATGTTGAAAAATGACATCTTCCCAGAGCAGGAAGGTCTGAGTGACCCAATGCGATGGATAGCTGAGGGAGCCTCTTCTGACGATGAAGCTGAGGAGTCGGATCAAGGGGGAGCATCTGGAGCTGAACCAGATCATAGAGCTGAGAAACCTGCTCAAGCTGAGCCTTCCTGTCCCTCTGGTTCTAAGTCATCTTCAGAGTCTGCATTCGTTGCAAGACCAAGACAAGGTACAACTTCTCCTCTCTTAACTTCTTCTCACTTTTCTCCATCATTATTTGGAGATAAGACTGTGGTACACCCAACCCAGTCTAACCCATCTCCTCCACCTTCCATTAAACTCCACTCTAAAGCCACCCCTAGTGTGCCCATTGCTACTAGGGAGAAAATCCAAACCTATACTCGTAAAACTGCCAAAGGTGGTGCCACTCCTATAGGCATCACTGGAGCTGAGATCACACTGATCCCTCCCCAGGCAGGAGTTGAGGGGGAGACGACTACTCCTAAGGTGTCAACATCGAAGCTCATATCAACCCTAAAATCCTAAACCGGGTGTGGTGTCTACTCAGCCCACACTCTCCATCGCCATGGGAGAGCCTGTTACTGTGCCTGAGCAGATACACTCAGGTAACATTGAAATAATGACCAATCCCCAGGGTCAATCACCCCCCTCCAAACCTATAAGCCAACCACCTACCCATATACTTCACATTTCGAGCCCTATTACTTCTCTTCACTTCTCACACCCCCATGCACGACCTGTCAATGTTTCATCTACATACCAAGGTGATTCACAGGATCCAAAATCTAGTGCAAATGAGGTTGAGGGTATACACCAACCCTTAGATGATGCACCCAAGTTCCAACCCTCTCAAACTGACTTGGATGACTTGATGAATTTCTTTAAAGGTTAGTTTGATAAATTGCACCTCAAGAGAAAGCAAACTAAAAAGGATATGTTGATGATTATGGATTCTCTGGATGAGGAGGTGCTAAAATTGAAATCTTCTGTCGGTTCCCTTCAACAATACAACACTTCGACCCCTGTTGATGATGACAAAAAGGGGGAGAATGTTCAAAAGGTTGAAGCTGAGTCTGTCCAAACTGAAGCTTTATTACTATTGGCAAAGGGAGTAGATCATATTGAGGGGAAGAAAGAAATAGAGATAGAAGTTGAGCTGACTGAAAAAGCAAAAGGCAAAAGACCAGTAGTGGTCAGCTCAGATGACTCAGAACCTCCTCAGCAGAAAAGAAGAAAAATGATTCTTAGTGAATCAACCTCAGATGAAGACTCTGCTGACAAAATGACATTACAATAAAGAGCTTCTCTGTTGGCAGTAAGGAGGATGGAACAAGAAGATGCTGACCAGCTTGGGATGTCAATCAACGAGTTAAGAAGAAGACAAATGGATGTTCAAGATATGTTAGCTGATGAGAAAGAAGCAAGAGAGCAAGCCTGGGCTGAGCAAATCCGAAAGCAGAATGAGGAACTAGCAAAACTCAGACTGCCTATTGTGCCCAAGGAGGAAGAGGTAGTAGAGCCTCCTGTTCAATATCAACAAGGGGTGAAGAATATAACTCAGTGCTATACAAGAACTTATTTCTTTTCTCAAATTGATTCACTCAAGTTGAGTTCAGTTCAAGGGATCATCATCATGGAGTTTGTCTTAACAAATGGTGAAATACCTTCTCTGGAGCTGCATCAACTTCATAGACTTGGATATGAAGAGTGGAAGCAAGTGGCTATACTTATTAAGCAGATGGAAAAGTCCTCTGCCAGAAATCAAGTTAAAGATGAAATCTTAAGGCTACTTGCAAGAGCTGATGCAATGCAAATCATACCCAGGACTGAGATAGCTACCCTACTGACTTCTTTTCATAAAGTTGGAAAGAAGAAGCAAACAAAGCCAGCTGGATTAGCAAATATAGATAAGTACAGTCTCAATCTTCCTGAAGGCATGGAATTCAAAGAAAATACCTATGTGGAAAAGCCTTAGAAAGGATTCATGTACTTGGACAGAAATGGTGTACAATGCTTCCAGTCTGATGCAAGTATCTATACATATGGGGCATGTCAAGTGTTTGCTCTTAGACAAATAGTGGAAAAGACCGAACAAACTGCAAGGTTCAGATACAGAATTAACAAAGCAATAAGATCAAAGAAGAATCAGCTTCAACACTTGCCTAATTTGCAAGAAATCCTTGAAGAAATCAACAAGGAGATCAAGGAGTTTGAAGAGCTACATCATGAATAGATTAGTTCTATTGTATATATTGGATTAGTTCTAATTTTGTAAGCACTAAGTGTGCATGATCTGAGTGATCAAAACCTTTGTATTTTGATATGTTCAATTAATACAAGTAAGAATTTGATATGTTCAACTGTGTTATGATATGTTCATAATTATTAGTCTGATAAATTCAGCTCTAATGAATAACTGATTAGTTCTTATTCATTAATGTGTTTAGTTGGTTTGTTCAACATTAAAGTTGGTATGTTCCATTTATAATTGATAAGTACAATTAAAATTGATATGTTCAATTAATATTTGATTAGTATAAATGAGAAATCTTAATAAGTTTGAGGTTTAAAACATAATTCTGTTAAACAAACTTAAGAACTGTTTGATGGTTTTGTCATCATCAAATAGGGGGAGTTTGTTGGGAAAATGATCTCATCAGTTAAGATTTGATGAGACAAAGTTAAGTTTGTAAGATGTGTTCTAAAGATAACTTAAACAGAATTATGAGGCTTGATCAGACTGAACGCGTATAGTGTTTCAGACTGAGCATAAGCTGAATATAAGCTGAGCATATGTTCGATCAGCTTAGACTATATCTTAGTAAGATTATCAATGTGTTTGATAAGCTGTGTATGTCCCCTAAGATATATATTGAGTATTCAGCCTGATGTGTTTCAAGCTGAGTGACTCAGCGTGTATACTGATTCAGCCCAACAAAGTTGCTAAATAAGTTCTAGCTAACTCTTAGGACTTCTAAGGATGAGTTAATTATTATACGTGTTAGTTCATGTTTGTTTTCGGGTTTGTTCTCGAAGAACTCAGCTTGATGAGTTTCAAGCTGAGTAACTCAGTCCAAACAAGAAGTCAGTTTAAAGAGAATTTAAATATGTTTTAAATTTATCTTTTATCTCTCTATATAACTACGGGAAGGATAAGAAGATTCCAGAATCAAGGTTGAAGATTGAAGACTCAAGATAAGAAGATTCAAGATTCAAGATTCCGAGTTATCCGTTAGTTAGTTAGCAAATTAGGATTAGTTCTAGTTTGTTAGGATCCGTAGGAACATGATTATAAATACTTATCATCCTGATAAGTTTTGAGGTACGACTACTACGACTAAAAGAGTTACAGAGCCATAACTTAGTTTCACCTCAAACCGTATGTGTTCCTAATCTTGATTCACTGTTTGTCAGTTCAACGTGATCAAGATACTCACAGATTTCTAAGTTATTCGTGTGTTCCAATATTCACATTAGTTGTGAAAATTGGCAAGTTTTCAATCTGTGATTAAATCCTGTTTAGAGAGTCATCCGGTATATATAATCATAAGTTGATTATAGATAGCAAAGTTTAAGAGATTGAGAGATTTGATTTACATTAGGTGTTTACATATCAAGTGTTGCTTAATTGATAAAGTCTGTAATCATCTTCTTAATAATATAAAGCAAAGCATTCGATTGGTGTGGTTTGATGTGTGTTAACACTTTTTATTAATTTGTTCAATTTTCCGCAGAAAGTGTATTCAACCCCCCTTCTACACATTACTTGCTTGTTGACCTTCTCACTAAGGGACCAACAACCGGTCAACGATGACCCAAATCGTATCGTTCCCTCTAAACGTCTTCGGCAACTTCGTTACAAAGTCCATCGTAATGTGATCCCACTTCCACTCAGGATCTCAAGTTGTTGCAGACTACCATAGGGTCTCTAATGTTCAGTTTTGAGTCACGCGCATATAAGACATTTCTCCATGGAGGAAGCAATGTCTCTTTTCAACGTAGACCATTAGTACACTTTCAGATCAGGATACTTCTTTGTACTGCCCGGATGAACAGACAGTCTCGACTGATGAGCTTCTTGCAGTATTAGATCACGATTATCGCTCTAGAGCGGACCCAAATCCGAGACCGGAAGGTCTTTAACCCGTTACTATCTTCCACAAGTTGGTATTTTAGCTTCCTCATAGTTTCAGCTTTCAAATGATCGTCTCACAATGCAACAAGTTGTGCTTCCTTTAATCATTCAAGGAGGAACCACAGTAAGCTTCATGAACTTCACACTAGCTGAAGAGCTTTTCCGACTCAGGGCATCCGCCACCACATATTGGCTTTACCGGGGTGATATCAGATTTCACAATCGTAGTGTTTAATCAGCTCGAGCCATCTGCGCTGCCACATGTTGAGATCTTTCTAAGTAAAGAAATACTGCAGACTCTTGTGATACATGCTGACCATACATTTGGTACCATAAAGATAATGCCGCCATAATTTCAAAGCGAAAACTACAGCAGCCAACTCGAGATCATGGGTCGGATAATGTTGGGATTTCAAGAACAAGCAACGGAAGCAAGATCGACAACATACAAGCAAAAATGTGCTCAAAAACATGAAATCCCTAAATGGATCATCTCTATGTAACAATATAGCAACAAAGAAGGAGGTTAGAAAGTTATACCTTGCTCTTAAGCTCCAGAAAATGCTTGATGGTGGCTGATGTTGGTTTTGAAACAAGAACCTCCTTCTTCTTCCTCTTCACGAAACCACACCCCGGGTACAAGTCCAACAAGATGTGCTAGCAACCTTGATGATATCTTCAACTTGAAATATCACCCAAGAATAGCAAATTAAGCTTCTGGAACTCGAAAATCTTCACTAGATCACCAAGAACTTAGGTATATAGTGAAGAAAGGGTTTTTGGTTGCAAGAGTGATAAATTGGCAAAGAGTCATTAATGTGTCCAGGTTCAAGTCCTTTTAAAGACCCCAAAACGTCCCTGGAGCTTCATCTAACCGGCCAAATGACATCAACAACTTGCCATGCATTGGCCAAGTCAAGAGGTGATTTTGACACAAAGTTCATGCAGTGGTAGCACCGCTAACCATGAGTTAGCGGCGCTAACTCTTAGACCTTAGCGGCGCTAACGCGGCCTGACTTTGAAATGACATAAAGCACATGCAGCCATAGCGGCGCTAACCTTTAACAGTTAGCGGCGCTAACGCGGCCTGCATTGCTAACTTTCAATTTTGCCATCTTTGGTCCCTCAACCTTATTTACTGTCATGTTAGACCCTGGTGTGTGACCCATATAGGCCCAAACATCATCGGTAGTGCTTCAAGGCGTACGTATATTATCGGGCAGATTCTAACAAACTCTCACTTGCACATAATATACCGTACCCTAGTGAGCACAGACAAAGAGCGGCCTCTAGCAAAGCATCAATGCCCCTAAGTCTGTATGGGTTCTGAATACCTGCTGAAAACCATCATACTAGAAGTAGTAGTCCTAGATAAGTGATCTTAGACATCCTTTTGTTCACGATATCCTTGTGAACATGAGACATGGATTAGAAAATGTCAATCTCCAGATCGTTCACGATTATGTGTCTCGATTTTGATTGGTGGTGACCAAAAGATTAAGGACATATCTGATTCTCAATCAATATTACTTGTGCATGGCCATGCAAATTTTATGGTGTCAGCTCCCAATCATCTAGGGGCCCAGGGATATCTCTCATACCAGATGAACAAATCCCTTTGACTGCATAACCCCATACCATACTCCCTGACTTACCTAGTCATTTCCTTTATCATATCCAGTCACGAACTGCTTTTGAAAATGGCTAAAGTAAGTAAGAACTATGATATAGCAGTTCACACATCTCCGATCTAAGGATGTAAGATTTTATCATCCCAAGTTACTCGTGACTATAATCCATGAAGTATACTTGGGTGTGGGTCTTCCAGTCACTTGAAACTCTTTTCAAGCACAGATAAGCATTGCACCTTAATTCAACCACTTTGAATTCAAGATCACATGCTTATCTCAGTCTTCATTCAATCTTTCTTCCATAAGATTGACTGACTGTGGAAAGTTTGAAATATAGAATAATATTTCTGGAAGTATTTAAACATGCTAAGATGGAACACAGTAAAGTCTTATGAATGTAACCGTATCACACGTATACATAATCTCCATCATATATCGAAACAAGCATAAGTTACAATAATGTCTGTATCGTTCCCAAAATAAAATATACATATCAAATGAACTAAAATATATATAACTCAAGCCAAATCGCTAGCAAATCTTACACCTATTGCTCTAGTGTGAGATTCATGAGCTGCCTGCGGTAACGGCTTAGTGAATGGATCTTCCAGGTTTATATTCGATGCTACTCTGCTAATGATGACTTCACCACTTTCAATTACATCTCGTATTAAGTGGTACTTGCGCGAAATGTGTCTTGTCCTCTTGTGAGCTCTTGGTTCCTTTGCCAAGGCCACCGCACCCTTATTGTCACAAAAAATCTTAATAGGGTCAGCGATGCTTGGAACCACTTGTAGATCTGAGATGAATTTCTTCATCCACACGGCTTCCTTTGCGGCTTCACTTGCCGCAATATACTCTGATTCAGTAGTCGAATCAGCCACCGTGTCTTGCTTCGAGCTCCTCTAGCTGACAGCACCACCATTTAACATGAACACAAACCCCGATTGTGATCGGCAGTCATCCCTGTCAGTTTTGAAGCTAGCATTTGAGTAATCCTTTAATCTAAGCTCTTCTTCCCCACCATATACCAAGAACATCTCTTTAGTACGTCTCAGATATTTGAGAATGTTCTTTACTGCCCTCCAATGAGCCTCTCCTGGGTTCGCCTGGTATCTGCTAGTCATGCTTAGAGCACATGACACATCAGGGCGAGTGCATAGCACGGCGTACATGATCGAGCCCACAGCCGAAGCATATGGTACTCGCTTCATTACTTCTATCTCCTCTCTGGAGGTAGGACATTGAGTTTTACTCAAGGCCAAGCCATGCATCATAGGGAGGTTTCCTTTCTTGGATTCCTCCATCTTAAAGCGTCTCATGACCTTTTCTATGTATGCACTTTGAGAAAGCCCTAGCAGCCTTCTAGATCTATCACTATAGATCTTTATTCCCAAATTACAGCTCACATCCCCTAGGTCCTTCATTGAAAAGCAGCTCCATAGACATGTTTTGATACTCCTTAGGCTTGGGATATGACTTCCAATGAGTAGAATATCATCTACATATAGACCCAAGAAGACTATAGTGCTCCCACTAGCCCTGACATATACGCAAGGTTCATCTTTACTCTTTGAAAATCCAAACTCTTTGATTTTCTCATCAAAGCAAAGATTCCAGCTTCGAGATGCTTGTTTAAGTCCATAAATGGACTTCATAAGCTTACAAACCTTGTTTGGATACTTTGGATGCTCAAAACCGTCAGGTTGTCTCATATACACCTCTTCATGAAGCTTCCCATTAAGGAAGGCGGTCTTTACATCCATTTGCCAAATTTCGTAATCATGAAATGCAGCTATGGCAAGTAGTATCCGGATTGACTTCAACATGGCCACTGGGGAGAAGGTTTCATCATAATCAATTCCTTGAGTCTGAGTGAAACCCCTTCGCCACCAGTCGGGCTTTGAAGGTATCCAAGGTTCCATCTATGCTGGGTTTCTTCTTAAAAACCCATTTACACCCAACGGGTTTTATCCTTGGTGTAGGATCAACCAGTTCCAAAACCTGGTTATCCGACATAGATTGCATCTCGCTCTCCATCGCCTTCCTCCACTGAGTCAACTCAGGGCCTGCCATGGCTTCCTTGTAGTTGGTAGGTTCATCATGATCCACCAATAACTCATTGTCCTTAAATATGAGAAACCCATATCTCTCTGGCTTAGAACGAGTTCTACTGGAACACCTAGGAGTATACGTTGCTAGAGTGTCAGGTACCGCAACATCATGTTGCTCGGTATTTTGGCTAGTGCCAACCACAAGTTCTCTATCAGTGGACCCTTGATCTTCCTCAAGGTCAATTTCCTTACTTCCATGTCTGGATAGCAACTCCCTTTCAAGGAAGAACGCCCTACGAGCAACAAATACCTTGTTCTCAGAAGATTTATAAAATAAATATCCAACACCAGCAGGAGGATATCCGATAAAGTAACACCTTTCTGAGCGGGGTTCAAGTTTGTCTTCAACCTCACATCTCACGTAGGCTTGACAACCCCAAACTCGTAGGTATGAAAGTGTCGGCTTCTTATCATGCCACATTTCATAAGGTGTTTTAGCAACTTTCTTGGTTGGTGCCAGGTTAAGGATTCTTACCGCCATTTCTAAGGCATATCCCCAGAAACTAATAGGTACCTCCGCCCGACTCATCATAGACCTTACTATATCAAGCAAAGTCCGGTTCCTCCTCTCAGCGACCCCATTTAATTGTGGAGTCCTTGGAGGTGTTAATTCTGAAATGATTCCACAATTTTTAAGATGATCGAAAAACTCGGTACTAAGAAACTCTCCGCCTCTATCAGACCGGCGTATCTTTATTGTTTTGCCCAGCTGATTCTGAACTTCGTTTTGGAATGTCTTGAACACCTCAAAGGGTTCATACTTGTGTTTAACAAGATAGACATACCCGTACCTACTATAATCATCAATAAAGGTTACGAAGTATGTTGAATTTTTCCTTGTGACATGCTTGAAAGGTCCACATACATCCGTATGGATTATGTCTAAAAGGTCCTTTCCCCTCTCACTTGTTCCCGTGAAGGGTACTTTTGTCATTTTACCCAATAAGCAAGATTCGCATACTTCATTTGATCCTTGATCAAATGATTCCAAGATCCCATCCGCTTGGAGCTTGGCGATGCGAGTCTTGTTTATGTGGCGAAGACGACCATGCCATATGGAATATTTATCCAAACCATTTTTGGAGTCAGAATCAATATTCATGATAGATTTTCTTGATTCAACGTATGCATTTGCCTCATATATGCCATGACATGGTAGAGCTTTAAAATAAACAATTTCATTTTTGAAGCAAACAATTGTACCACTTACAAATCTAAAATCATAACCATTGTCATACAATTTGTGAAAAGAAATAATGTTTCTAGCCACATAGGGCGAATAGCATACATCTTTTAATAAAATTGAAAAACCGGTCTTGAATGAAAGCTCCAAGTTACCCTTCGCTTCCACTAGGACAACCTCCGAGTTTCCCATGATAAGATCCAGCTCTCCCCGCTCCAAGCTTCTACTTGCCCTTAGCAACTGTACCATATTACATATGTGAGTGCCACAGCCAGTATCTAATACCCAGCCTTTAGAAGTAGAAGTATGGTGGAGTTCTATCATGAACGTACCTGACGTGTCCGAACCCGAAATGCTCAATACCTTGATGGTACCCTGACCGGAGATCAATCTTATAGAAGCAAATTTTCCCGTGCAATTGATCAAACAAATCGTCTATACGAGGAAGGGGATACTTGTTCTTCACAGTTCGCTCGTTCAGCTCCCTGTAATCGATACACATCCGCATCGTTCCATCTTTCTTTTTAACCAAGAGCACTGGAGCACACCAAGGAGAAGAACCCGGATGAATATAAGCTTTGTCGAGTAACTCCTGAATGTGTCATCATCTCCCGAACCTTAGAAGGATCAGGACGATACGGAGCTTTAGCCACAGAGGTAGCCCTTGGAACAAGATCAATTCAATATTCAACATCTCTAACAGGCGGTAAGACAGACAACTCATTAGGAAATATTTCCGCATAGTCGGACACCACCGGAATTTTTTTAACAACACGTTTCTCCAGCTTCGTATCAATCACATAGGCTAAGTAAGAATCACAACCTTTAGAAATCGACTTTCTAGCTTTCACAACATAGATAATAGGAATATCCAACTCTCGTCTTTCACCTCGAGCTACAGCATACGACCCCTTGGGTAGAGGGACTTTTATCAACTTTTTGGAACAAAGAATCTCAGCATTTAACTTACTGAGCCAATCCATCCCAACCACTGCATCAAAGCCCACAATAGACATGAGAAGGAAGGAAATAGGAAAACTATTCCCATTGATATCAATAACAGATTGAGGAATGCTATCAGTGACTAGAACTACTTTACCACTAGCAATTTCTACTTTAAGTGGCTCGGTTAACACAGATATAGGCAATTGCAGTTTATCACGGAAAGCTATAGATACAAAGGAATAAGTAGCTCCAGAATCAAAAAATACACATGCTGGGCTAGAATTAATAAGAAAAGTACCAGTAATCACGTACTCGGCACCCTTAGCCTCTTCTAAAGTCATTTGGAACGCTCGCCCTTTGGCACGGGGAGTGCCCTCTCTCTTTTGCCCGCATAAAAATCCGCCAGCTCCGGTACTCAGTTTCGATCGAAAATCGGCTATTTTGTTCCCCGGCTCGTGGGACTACGTCCTTTTTGAACTCATATTCGGCAACAACATGCCCCTTCTGCCCATACCTCAAACATCGGGTGGTAGCCTTAGAACAATCACCACCATGGTACGTACGACATGAAGAACACCACGGGTTATCAGACTTCGGTTTCTTTGAGGAATCAGACTTTCCACCCCCAGCTAACTGTCCTTTGGAAGGACCGGACTTCGAAGACTGTTGAAACTTCCTCTTGTGACCCTCACCAGGTTGGTCACCCTTACACTACAAACGATCACCTTTCAAAAGCTCGGTCCAAACTAGTCGCAGCTCTGACGTGAGCACGATACTATAACGGCATCATCCTCACAAACTTGCGAATCTTCGCGTTCTTATCCGGCACCAGTTGAGGAATGAATCTCACCTTGTCCGTAAAAGCATGTATAAGATCATCCACCGGTTTATATTCCTTGCGGAGACTATTAAACTCCCTTTCCATCCGTTGCAAATCATAATCAGTACAATACTTCTTTGTCACTTTCTCTGAAAACTGCTCCAAGTCAACGCAACTATTACCTCTTTACTCACATATTCTTTCACAGTATCTCACCAATACATAGCACGACCCTTTATCATCTGTATCGCATTCTTGAAACGGTACTTGAGTTCATAGTCACAAGACTCAAAAACTTGATCCATCTCTCAAAGCCACTGTACAGTATCCGAGGGATTATCACTACCCTCAAAGTTGTTAGGTCTACACGAGAGGAATTTCTTATATGAACAGTGCTTAAGACCCTTTCCTTTGACCAACGCAAACAACAACTCCTTCGCCAAACGAAGTTCTTCCTCTAGTCTTCGAACCTATGCCTCATGGTTGGGATTATGCCTCCTGCCCTCGGCATGGTGCTGAGAAGATTTTTCCTCAGCTTCGTGATGAGTACGTGAAGCCTCATCTTCCATCAGTTTGAGAGCCTCTTCCATAGTAGCTCATCGATCTGACTTTCTATATCAACTTATTATACACATGGAAACAACATTTAGTACACCACTTATCTGACAACTACTAACACTACCAGTTAGTTCACAACATGAAACAATAACATAACACTCACACTCAACCCCAATTACCCGACTAGGAACACTTAACGATGGTCGGCCCCGAGTTTGAGATTGAACACTTTTGAAATTACCCAATTCCCTCAAACTTAGGCTCTGATACCTAATTGTAACACCAACTTTCATGAGCTTAAAATTAGAGATAATTTAAACTTTTCAAACATATTTACCAAAAGCATGCAGCGGAAGTAACCATTGTTTATAAAATGATTAGTATTGTTTCGAGACTTGGCAATATAGAATACAAAAAGAAGGCAAAGTCCAAAACCAACAGGTGTTACCGTACTAATACCGACCACCGGATCACATAATATATACAACAGAGTGTTCCCCAAAAGATATATACGACATTCCAACAAGTGCCCGCCTCAGCAGGCCAACTAATCTGTACGTGCGAAAAAGAGGAAATCATGCAACGTTAGCTACAACTAGCTTGCACAGGTTGCACATAAGTATCAATAAGCATGTTATCACAACACAAGGACAACACATAATGCTATCCTGCCACATCGCGGTATGCCAACAAGTCAGTTCGATTCATATCTCGCCGGATTATAAGCCCTGCTCAACGACCATAACTGGGGACCCAACTACAACCAACCGCACTGGTGAGGGAGCGAAGAGCAGTCCATCCAGCACGTTACGGAGCAACGTCGACTCAAAATGGGTCTCTATCGTAAGCCAAGACCCCAACTCGCGTTAAGGAACGTTCGTTTTACAAATCGTGGGATCCAGCCTTATCGGGTGACCTCAACCATGCCAACAATTGTCCGGACAGGTACAACGTTCAACAAATGACCTGCATCGGGTCTAACAGTACGCATGCGTTTCATAATCAACAAGTAATACAACATGGGAAAGCATAGTTCATCTCATCATGGCATAACATACCTCATGTGCGCATGTGTGAAAACGTCAATAGCATATTCCAACAAACAACATATAACCCTACTTACTGAGCCTCATGGGGAATCAGTACTCACCTGGATGTAAAAGAAGACAGATTTAATATCCGGAGTCCTTAGAAACACATATCGTAATACGTTTAGGCTCAGACAATACTTAACAGCTACAACTCTTTAATCCAACACAGTATACATCAACAGTTAATCCATCTGAGTTATGGTCAACTTCTTGCGCCCACAAGTAGTGACCCTTATGCCCACAAGCAGTGACCCTTGCGCCCACAAGGGTTAATTCCAACGCACCATGGCTTATGACCGCAAGGGTAACCCCTTGCGCCCTCAAGCGTGTTTCTTTGGGTGCTTACGGCTGAAAGCTACGTGCTTACACCCGCAAAGCTATTTCCTTTGTCCTTAAACGGTAAACAACATGACACGTGCTTGCACCTGCAAGCACCATTGTTTATGGCCGCAAGGTACCTACTATGGTTGCTTGCGCCCGCAAGCATATTCGGTACAACAGACCTGCAGCTCTGTTTCGCACAACAGCTGCAGATTCGAATTTTATCACTTGAACTTAGATTTTTATGTTCGAACCCAATCTTTAGCACCCATATAAGTTTTCTAATATGTATTTGACTCAAATCCAAAACTAACACTCCATTTCAAACCCCAAAATCAACTTATCATCTTCAAGACTCAAAACTATGTTCTTGAGGAAGAACACTTACAAAATCAGTTGAATAAGCACAACACCAACATATAGCTACTCGAATTTGATTACTAAAACAGTTGCAACTTGATTTCACTTGGTACTCCTGTTCAAAGATCACAAAAGATTAGTGTGTGTGTGTGTGTGTGTGTTTGTACATATGAATGTATGCTTGTATGTTTTTGTGTTGCCTAGTGCAACAAAAGAATAGAAGGAAACCGACTCAAATGTTTATCAATTAAACAATGGGTATTTTGTTTCCCTATCCAACTTAAAACTTAACTTAGGTTTACCCGTTACAACTAACGGGGATATTTTTGGAATCATTATCCAAAACCGTTTAATATTTTACCAACTCTATCTATTTCCAACATTATTCACATAACCACATTTATCAACAAACAACACAAGTTAGCAACTAAAACACTTTGACTAAAGTCAATGTACAACTACTTAAACACAAGGTACAACTATACACAACTAGCCCCTATTTCAGGGTGTTATAGTTACCAATAAGTTACCTATTATTATACGTAACTTGAATACAATGAACCGAATTTGTAAGTGGTGTATATTTTGTTGTTCAAAATAAAGTTGGTTGCATACAATGACAATATTGACATAGTTTACTGTATTTTCGCGCAATTTGTGCTTTTAGAAAATAATAGTATTATTGTAGTATAACTAATTTTTTTCTCTCACAAACTCAAAAACATAAAATAAAAATAATATTCTTTCTACTGTTTTGTTTTACTTTAAACTTAAAAACACAAAAGAAATTTAATTATTATATTTTTTTCTTTCTTAATTTTCTTTTTCTTCATATCTAAAACTCAGAAACACAATATAAGTACGTGCATGACGGATCACATCCTTAATTTTAGTATCTCGATGTATTTCGTATGGATTTTATTGAAAGATATATACACGTTTTTAGATCTTAATTCAATTTTTTGTCGTATAAAGAAAAAAAATGTAAACCAAAATATTAGTTAAAAAGTTTTTAACTTATTAAATTACACTCACACTTTTAAATTTTATTTTTGTTAACTCCTTTATGTCATCTTTTGCTTTTATGTTTAATCTATCATGTAAAAAGTCTCTAAACAATTACAAATGAACAAAGAATTAAGAAAACGGATATAACCAAACTAGAAAAAACAATTTATAAGTAAAATTGAATTGAATCGTGCTATTAGGGTTTTCTTAGGGCTATATATCTATAAAAAACATATTTGGATTTTTTTTAAATTCGATTTGCCTCTTCCTCAAAATTGTCTTTCCCCCTGACTAGTGACTATAACTGTACCTCTGAGGCTTCGACTAGTGACTACCTCTTACAAGTTTATCACAATAGCTCACCGTTTTCCGGTTACCATTGCAATCACAAATTAGAATCGATTGGAAGGTAATTTATTTCTATTTTACTTTATTTTTGACTTGGTACCATTTTTCATTAATGATAGAATTAATTACATTTTTTGGAATTGTGGTTTACATGAAATTGCATATTTAGTCATTCTACTTCCATAATTATGTCATTAATCTATATCGTTTAGATTTTGTTCAATGTGGTCCCTAATGCACTTAAAGAGACTGAAATACCCATTGCCTTTTAATTTGTTATTTTATTTTTACTTTTATTACTATTTTAAATATATTTATAATTTAAATCTGCTAATAAATAATTGAATAAATGCTAAAAAAATTAATTATTACTTAATTTCTTAATCATTGTTTAATACATTTAAAATAAGTTAAATCACCTCAATCAACTACCTCCAACCAACACTACACATCACCTATTACCACCACAGGCTATCAACTATCCCCATAACAGACCACCAACAATCTCACTACCTCCCTCTCCTCAAACCAACTCCACCTTCACTGCCTCCCTTCGTTGAAACCACCACCATCTTCACTGCCTCTATCCGCTGAAACCACCGCCACCTTCACCGCCTCCCTCCGCTGAAACTACCACCATATTTTCCGCATCCCTCCGCTGAAACCACCATCACCTTCACCGCTTCCCTCCGCTAAAACCACCGCCACCTTCACCGCTTCCCTCCGCTTAAACCACCGCCACCTTCATGATGATGAATCCCAAGAACCATACTAATTGAGGAGCAACAACAAATGAGTCAAAACCTATTAGACCCTGAAACCGAACCTAATAATACTAATCAAAGAACTCAAGACGATGAATGACATGAACTTCGGAAGTCGAGTCATATGAAACCCTAAAATCGATAATCATATGAAACCCTAAAATTGATTAAGTCAAAGAACTCAAATCGACCCATGAAGATGAGTCACATGAACCTGTGGATTGAGTTAAAGAACTTAAATCGACACAAGAAGATGAATCATTATTCCAGTCGATTAATACTTGATTTTCGATTCAAGATCCTTGTTTTTGTTCATGTCGATTTCATTTCTTTGATTGTTGTGGGTACCACATGGGTAAGGAATAGAATATGATAGAGAGAGAGAGATGATGATGGTGGCCGGAGATGGTGATGGGAATATAGTCGGAGATGGTGGTGGCAGGGACGGTGGCGGTGGCGGTAGTAGTTGCAAAGAGAAGAAAATAATAAAACTGGCGGTGTTAGGGAATCAAAGTGAGGCAGGGGATATTTTGCTTTTATTGTAAAAATTTCTAATAACAGTTATTTATTAATAAAAGAAAATGCCTTTTTGAGTTAAAGAAAATGAATTAAAAAGGGTAATGGAAATTTGTCTTTTCATGTGACACAAGGATTTACATTGAAATGAAATATAAACAATAAGGATCAATGTCGTAATTATTGAAGCGCAAGGACTGAATATGCAATTTCATGTAAACCATAGGGACCAAAAATGTAATTAACTCTTAAAGATAATTTTCGGTCATAATCTCTTTGTTCTTCGTGAATTTCATGAATATGTTTGTTGTTCACTTGTTGAAAAAGAATTCATTCTATTTGATGATACTAATTTGCTATAAAAACTCATGAATCTGATTCTTGTTCGATTGATTCATCCAAACCAGTTAAAACTTAAAACTTGATTGTTGTTTGTTGTTTGCCAAGATAGTGTTGCTCGCTGGTTAAAAATGAATAAAACTCTTTATCGTTCACTTGTTCATAATTATCGTTCACTTGAAGATGGATAAATCTATTTTCTTTGATATAAACATCTGATAATGAATCTAAGGATGAGAGAAACTTAGTTTATGTCAAATTCTGTTATCTAAGGATGGAAGGAACTTCTAGTTATTAGGTGAAAGAAGAATTTGCTTGTAGCCCATTTTGTTAAAACCGAAAATATGGAAAATGGAACAAAAAATTGAAAACCTACATCAAAATCATAAATCAAACCGTTTCAAAATCAAATGGTTCTATTTCTTTTCAAAAAAACCAAAATTTTGGATTAGTTTTGGTTTTAGGCTAAAACCAAACTAATCTCGCCTCTAATACGATTATAGCCTCTTAATAAAAAGACACACTAAAAAATGATTTGGAGATTTAGAATATCATGTGATCATGAGAAAGCCTTTACAAATCAATGTACAATTGAAGTCAAACTAAAATTGTTCATTGGCTTGATCATAGGGCAATTAAAATTGATGCCTTAAATAAGGATTTAGGTAGTTGGGCTATGTTTTCGTTGGTGTTGGTCAATCGTTCTTCCCATGCTCTAGTTCTAGACATGACAATTGTGTTGTATATCGGTTTGCTTGTCATGAGTTTGTAGGTTAATGTATTAAAAAGTAAAAAACACATGACTCTAAACTGACTTATTTATTTATTCATGGCATGGTATGTGTTATTTGCATAACTCGTTTAATTATACGGGCTAGTATATTGTCGTATTGGAGGGTCATTTGTAGGTTGATGGGTTATTAGAGGGTTGACTGGTTGTCAGGGCCGACCCCTAGATTTTAGAGGCCCCGAGATTTTAGAGGCCGTGTACAATTTAACAAGAATAGGCCCTATAAATAAAAATAAAATTCCGATTTTTCATTCAATCTTATATAATACTTCTAAAGTAAATTTCCATTAGAAATGTTACACAAAATATATTCGTTTTTAGTTAAAAACTACTATCAAATGCTTGATTGCTTCTACTTGAAAAATGTCATCCTTCTAATATTCTTGGAGATAAACTTTTCAATTACGTCTTCAAAAGAAATTTTATCCAAAATGTTGATCTCAATTGTAATTATAGCCAATCCATTAAATCGTTCTTGTGTCATTGTTGATCGTAAGTAGGACTTCAATAACTTCATATTGGAAAAACTTATTTCTACAAATGCAATAGTAACGAGAATCGTTAACAAAATCCAATATGTATACATGTATTAGGAAACAATCAACATGTTTTAAAATTTTTAAAATATGAATAGCCGTCATCATTTCCTTAGGCAAGAGATGTAAAAGTAACTTTAACTCAACATATAATTCGTTTCCATCAATATCTGATTGTTCATCTTTTTTAAGTGAAGTTTCAAGAGCATTACAACAAGACTTTAAAATCATATCATCTAATGAATGAAATTTGTTAGAATTAAATAATAAACCAAACATATCATCATATTGTTGATATTGTTAAAACCATGTAGTGAGAGAAGTTATTGTTTGATGAACAATATATATGAAATATTAAACTCTAAACGATTCTTGTGCAGATTGTGAAACACCAGAAGATGTATCATTTGAATTTTATCAAAATGTTTTTTTCTTCTAATTTCATGTCTTTGAGGAAAAATTGGATCAATGTTCATTTCAAGAACAATTTCTTTTGTTGTGTATAAATCATTTAGAAAACAAGTTTCTCTATATTTCTTAAAGAAAGAAATCAACCCCTTTATTATTACCAATGTAACATCAATAAGCATATCCTTCGATTGTAATGGTTTACTAACTAAATTAACAACATATAACATTTCATACCATATTACTAATGCCATTATAAATTCAAAGTTACCAAGTTCATTTTCGCCTAAGGATTTAGCTTCACTTTTTTTTTTTAAATCATTGTCATTTTTAGCTACTTGAAATAAAGCTTCTTGTATATCTAACAAATGAAATCTTATAGCTTTGACACTATCAATATGACTCTCCCAACGAGTTGATGACAAAGATTTATGTGTTAACCCTTTCACATTAACTCTCAAAATTTGTCATCTTTAATAGAATTTACAAAAATTGAATAAATGTGTTGTATGGTTCCAAAAAAGTCCTTAGCTTTGCCACAAGTATTAGCCATATCACATAAAGTTAGGTTCAAACTATGACAACAATCAGGAGTGTAAAAAGCTCTAGGATTTATATCTAAAAGTTTTTTTGTACTCCTTGATGCTTTCCTTTCATGTTTGATCCATTGTCACGCACATCATTAATATCAAGATCAAACACATTTAATTCATGCTCTAAAACATCAATAAGTCATTGGCCAGTTGTATCATTTACATCTAATGAACCCTTAAAAATGATTATTCGATGGAAACAATTTCTACGAGATATCCCACATATCTTAAAACAAAAAACATTTGTTCTTGGTGACTTATGTCTAGAGTATAATCAAGTATGATGGAAAATTATTTTGCTTTAAAAAAATCACAAATTTTACTTCACTAGAAAGCAAAAATATTAATTCATTTTGTATCTTATGCCCGAGATAATGATTTTGAATACCATTTTCATTTGTAATACAATGAACATGCTCTTGAACAACTAAGTCAAATTCTGCTAACATTTCAACTAAACTTGAGAAATTTCCATTGTTACTTTCATACAAATTTTCATTTTTACCACGAAAAGCTAGGTTGTGTTTAGCAAGAAATTTCACAATATAGATAATTCTCAACAAAACTTGTCTCCAATGAATTTTTTCTTTTTCTAATTGTCTTTGAGTCGCATTATCAATTGTTTTATTCTTTTGTAATCTTAATCGCAAATCATATCACATATTCATATTTTTTAAAATGTTATAAACTAGTTTCATGCTCATAATTCTTGTGCTAAGATGCATCCAATCCCCAAAACCCTCATTTGCTAGTTGACCCTTCCCACACCCTTGTCGGCATATTTTACAACAAAAACAAAATATTTTATCAAGTTCTTTAGAATAAACAAGCCAATCTCTATCATATTTCTTTCCATTTGATAAAACTTTTTGATTTTTGGTTTGCAATTGTTCAACAAATTTATTAATTTCAAATGATTCAACAATTATTTGAATCAATTTGCTCAACTCTTATGTTTAGAGGAGGACCGAGGATTTCAAATGGTTGGTGGCACTATTTGAAATGGGTGAAATGGGTGGTAGCACTAGCTCGATTAAAACAAAATTTACACTACGAAATGGTAGCATCGCCTCAAAAAAATCAAAATTTACACTGCGCAGATAAATTTGACCGGTGTCCTATGCCCCCGCCGCCCGTGCTTATGTCGCAGGTTCATCTTCTTTGAAGAATCTCCATTCGATTTTTTTGTGCGAGTATGGTTTGTGATAGTTAAACTGATTTGGAATCGATTATGTTCAACAAAACCAAGAAAGAAATCTACTTAGGTTCAAGTTCGATTTAGGGTTCTTTCATAACCAAACTCGATTTGGAGTTCTTCCTTTTGATCAATTGAATCGAGCTTGATTTTTGGTTTGCGATAGTTCTTCATCATCTGAACATGATTTTTGGGTTTTGCTTGTTGAATCATTTTGGTTCCTTTAGTACAATACATACCTCTGATTCATCTTTATATTCAATCGGTTATGTTCATATCTTCACAATCTTGAATATTTGTCACCTTCTTAATAATAATAACAAGGGAGTTGTTGCCGCACTTCGTTGCGGGTTTAAACAATCCAATTTTAATCATGATAATTTGTTACTGTTTTTCTTAATTGTTCATATTTATTATTTTACAATTTAGTAAACGATATTTTTCATAAGTAAATAAGTCCAATCCTAATAGAATGTTTTAAGTATACCAACTTAATTAGTTAATATAATAACATCATAGTGTATTAACTATTCAAATTAAAAGTACAATATTAAAACTTAGGGAGTAATAATATAAATATATCTCAACAAAAGGCCACGACCTAATTTCGTTTCTATCGATGTAGATACAAACAAGATTCCTATTCAAGCTATAGAATTTGTCTTTATAGGATTATGGTGTGTGAGTTCTACCATTTAAAAAATTATATTATATATATAAACAAACAAATAACTAAGTTCATTCTCTTTATCTATAATAGTAAAATAAAACATTTATCTTCCGGTAAGAATAGAAACATTATTAAAAATAAAATAAAAGTAATTTGTTTTATATAAAGAATGTAAATAAGGAAATGATTCTTTACTAAAAGAGAAAAAGAACTATATAAAATGAAAACTGTTGGGGAGATAGCAATATTAAACCACAATTAAACCTATCTATTATCTAAAATAGGATTTGATGTTTATAAAACCATATTCTTGGTTTTGAGTTTAAAATATTGAGAAACATGTGTTGTTTTTCAAAAAAGACTTAAAAAAATTTCTAAGTATGAAACATCAGTTGATGAGTTATGTTGGTCATATGATCTCATCAGTTGAAATTAAATGAGACAAAGTTAGGTTTGTAAGATATGTTCTAAATATAACTTAAACAGAATTATGAAGCTTGATCAGACCGAGCACTTATAGTGTTTCAGACTGAGCATAAGCTGAATATTATATCTTAGTCAGCCTATCACTATGTTTGATAAGCTGTGTGTGTCACCTAAGATATAGGTTGAGTATTCAGCTTGATGTGTTTCGAGCTGAGTGACTCAGCTTATAGACTGAGTCAGATCAACAGACTTCTAAGGATAAGTTAGTCATTATACGTGTAAGTACATGTTTTATTTAGGGTTTTTTCTCGAAGGACTCAGCTTGATGAGTTTCAAGCTGAGTAACCCAGCCCGACTAAAGAAGTTAGTTTAAGAGAATTTAAATATGTTTTAAATTCCTTTTTAACTCTCTATATCTACGGCGTGGATAAGAAGATTCCAGAATCAAGATTGAAGATTGAAGACTCAAGATAAGAAGATTCAAGATTCAAGATTCCGGGTTATCCGTTAGTTTGTTAGCATATTAGGATGAGTTCTAATTTGTTAAGATCCGTAGGAAGAGGATTATAAATACTTATCTCCCGATAAGTTTAGAGGAACGAGTTACAGAGCCAAACTCAATTCACCTCAACCTATTGATCGTATGTGTTATGAATCTTGATACACAGTTTGTAAGTTCAACGTGATCAAGAAATTCACAGATTGCCAATTGTTCGTGTGTTCGAATCTTCACGTCTGTTCTGAAGTTGGTAAGTATTTAATTTGTGAATAAATTTTGTTTAGAGAGTCAGTTTGTATCGATAATCATAAGTTGATTATAGATAGCAAAGTTTGAGCGATTGAGAGATTGATTTACATAAGGTGTTTACATATCAAGTGTCGATTACTTGGTTGTTATTGTAATCATCTTCTTATTAATGAAAGCAAAGCATTCGATTGATTTATGGTTTGATGTGTGTTAACACTTTTTATTGATTTGTTCAATTTTCCGCAGAAAGTGTATTCAACCCCTCTTCTACACATTACTTGCTTGTTGATCTTCTCACCAAGGGCCCAACATGTTAAAACATCTGAACTCTAAGTATCAAAAGATGAATCATCTTCAAAGGATCATACGAGAAGAAAAGAGCATCAGCTGAGGATTTACAAAACATCAGCTGATGGTTTACAAAACATCATCTGAGAATCAAAAGCATCAGCTGACACCTTTAAAGCATCAGCTAAAGACATAAAACATCAGCTGAAGACTTCTCCCTTTCAGATAAGCAGTTTACTTTCTATTAAAGTAACCTTTATAAGTTTTATGCAAATGATCAGCAGAACATGTTTGGTCTACTGATCATATAGGTTGATTAGCTTTTATACACTTTAGTCCTTATTTATTTCATCATTTGAGCAAAATTATTAATGCAGTTTAAAGTTAGTTTCATCAGTTGAGTCGTGTTAAATATAAACACTTGGCTGTTTTTCTTTTTAAGTCAAGGCAGAACATGTGTTTTCTATATTGCCTTTAGAGATTTCTTTGTAAAAGTATTAGCACTTTTTGTATCTACAAAGAGACAAATAGGATAGAGTTTGATCCCCTAGAAAAGGTGAAAGCTACTTTACAAAAGAAAGATCTTGAAGATTTGTTTCAACAACTAAGTATGGCTGGCAACTCCATACTTGGTAAAGTCAAATATGAAGAAAGCATGGTGTTGTATAAAGTACAAGCATGGAAAGAGAAACTTGCACTTCCAAGGCAAAAGGTATGGGTTTAATAATATAATAATAGATAGTGGGATTTATCTTTCAGATAGTACATGCACTTTATATTTTTAGCGTATAAAGTAAATCTATTTTCCACCCACTAACTTTATCTATTATAATATTATTATCCTTATACTTTGTTGTTCCCTTCTCTTACCACCATCCAAACTCCAAGCTTTCTATATATATTCAAGCATTCCCCATGCTTAAATACATCGGTTGAACACTGAAAAATCTCATCAGTTGAGATTTAGAAGAGTTAACATATATTTAACAGTGTATATAAACTTGTTCATATGTTGAAAATTCTAAGCATTAGTTGCTTAGAATTAGCTAGTCTATGTGTTAGACTAAAACTGTTGCCACATTTGTTGAACTTAGATTTTCCACATCTAGTTCATGTAATTCTTGATTAACATCAATAAGAATTATATAAAGTACATACGTGTGTTTTAATTTTTAATTAGCTAAAGTTTGTATTCAACCCCACTTCTACAAACATTTGTTGTTGTAGTATCCAATCGGGACCAACAACTGGTATTAGGGCAAGTTAGATAATCAATATCTAAGATCTTATTTGCTTACTCTTCAACTACTTCTACCCCATACTATCAAATGGACACTCCAAATGCTACTTCAAACCGTTTCTCAAACAATAGCTCACTCTCAAGGTGCCTAATGATTGACGGGGAAAACGTTTCTCTCTGGAAAAGTAGAGTTCTTCTCTACATGTCCAGCCTTGATGATGTGATACTCAAGACTGTTACTGAGGGCCCCTATGTTCATTCCTCTACTGTCGAAGTCATTGCTGCCACTGATACTACTCCTGCTGTAGAAAGATATGTTGTCAAAGTTGTGCATCAATGGTCTGATGAGGACAAAAGGCTGGTTAATCTTGATGTCATAGCCAGAATAGCCTTAGTCTCTGCATTACCCAATGATGTCTATCATCAAGTTCTTAATTGCAAATCTGCAAAGGAGATGTTAGACACTTTGACTGTTGCATATGAAGGCACTGAAGAAGTGGAGGAGAACAAGAAGCTCCTTCTTGTTAAAGAGTATGAGTTCTTCTTTGCTCATAAAGGTGAAAGTCTTACTTAGACCTATACCAGGTTCAACTGCCTTATTAATGACTTAAAAAGGGCAGATATTCCTAAGATCAATAAGGAACTTGTGAACAAGTTTCTAGATTCCCTCCCAAAATCTTGGATCATTTTATCACTGTGCTAAAACATGGTGAGAAAATCAAGGGACTTTCACTGGTTGGTCTTTATGGTAATCTAATGAACCATGAACAATCAGTGAAGCAAAGAAAGCTCTCTACTAAGGATATGAAGGAAGCTGCAAAAGCTCCATCAACTGCCCTTGTATCTAAGGATACAAGATCTAGGAGTTTTGCTACAGTGGTGGATGAGTCCAGTGATGATGAGGAAGAGGTGGAGTCTTCTGAAGATGAAGAGCAAGTAGCTAATGGGCAAGAGAGTTTGGAGGACATGGACAACATTAAAGCTGCTATTGAGCAGGCTGCCATGTTGGTCAAAAGGTTTAAACCTTTCCTCAAAGGAAAGGGTGTCAAGAAGTTCGGGAAGAGACCTTTCAAAGGTGACAGGTCCAAAACCAAGTCTTCTGAAGGATGTTTCTTTTGTGGCAAACCTGGTCACTATGCCAGTGAATGTAAGTGCAGAGGAAACACAAGCTTCAAGGCCTTCTACATCAGATAGCAAGATAGATTATGAAGCCAAGTATAATAAGTTTCTTGCTGCTGTTCTTGACAAAAAGAAGAAGAAGCCCCAAGCCAAAGTGTTGGTGGCTGAGGAAGAGGATTGGGATGAGGAGGATCTCTCAAGTGATGAAGATGAGGTACTCACTGCTCAGCTCAGCTTAATGGCAAGCACTGGCAGTTCAAGCTCCTTTGATGAAGACAAGAAAAGAGCTGCTAAAGCTTGTACCTCTCCTAACTGGGATCCCTCTTCTATGAATCAGGTTGTCAAATTTATGAATTATGATGATAATGAAAAGAACATCATGCTTGATTATTTGTGTGTTGAGTTTCAATCTTATATTCAAAGAGAAAAGAATCTAAAAACGGAAATAGAATCACTTAAGAAGAAATTAATTCTTAAAGTTGAGGAACTTAAACCAATGATAGTTCTAAAAGAAGATCTAGCTAATCAAAAGATATTCAATCAGATCTTAATAAAAGAAACTAGTGAATCAACTCAGAAGTTTAATGACCTTCAAAATTAGTTAAATCTTGGGGTGTTTCTGCTCAAAAGACCACTCAGTGTGTCAATCAGCAGATTCCTAAACAAGTTCAAGCTATTATTGGTGAATATTACTCCCAAGCAGCTAACTGTGTTGATTTTAATGAGAACATTAATATCTTAGAAAAGGATAACATTCTGCCACATACTTTCCTTAATGTTGTAAAAGGCAAAAATGTGATCACTAACAGATTTGTTAAAAGTCAAAATTCTCATCTGAAAGAATCAATTACTCCCAAAAGAGATTCAACTGCTGATGTCCTGTGAGAAAGTAAATGTACTCAAAAGTTAAAATTAAAGGATGTAAGTAAAGGGAAAGAGTCATATGTTGATTCCAACTTGACATTATGTTATCAGATCTTGAAAACAGATGATTTATCTTTAAGTACTCAACTAACTGACATTTCATTAGCAAATGATTCTAGCTCAGCTAACCAAGTAGCTGATGATAGATGCTTAGCTGATGGCCTGTCAGCTGATCATGGATCATCATCTAAATGCTCAGCTGATTAAGAATCTTCTAATTCTCCTTTAATAAAAGAAACTGTGAGAAAAGGAAATAATGCTTGCATTAAATCCGAACCTGCCACATCTAAAGTTGACCAAAAACTCATTATTACTAAGGGTCAACCTAAGATGCTTGTAAACAAAGACCTTTTAAGTTTACAAGGTCAGCTGCAACAGCTGAGTGGTAAAGTTAATCAGCTGATGACCCATAGTCATCAAAAGACTGACAAGGTTGCTCATAGACATTCATCAAAACATGTTCAATGCTCCGAGAATAAAAATGTTATAAATTTGGTAGCAAAGAACATAAGGCACATGACTGTTCCCAAGAAGGTAACTCAAGATAGCAGACTAATACTGAAAATATGATTGTTTCTTACCTTCACAAACAACCTGAGATGAAGTGGATAGCTAGGTGCAATCCACAAGGGTCCACTTAATTGTGGATACCCTATGTGTTACTAATCCTTCTTTCATTCTTAACTGTGCAGAGCCTTAGCACATGGTATCTAGACAATGGATGCTTAAGAACCATGGCAGGTTGTAATGCACTACTCAGCAACTATAAGAAGGAGAAAGGTCCAAGAGTAACCTTTGGTGACAACAACTTTAGGCAAACAAAAGGCTACGGTGAACTTCACAATGGGAACCTTAAACTGTCAAAAGTCTCATATGTTAAAGGACTTAAGTATAATCTCATTAGCATTAGTCAACTTTGTGATGGTGATAATGTGGTCTATTTCACTAAGACAGGAGGTTCCATTATAGATAAAGAAGGCAAAATAATTATCTGTGCCAAGAGAACTAATGATGTTTATACTCTAGACATGTCCTCTGGTGATCCATCTAAGTTAACCTGTTTGTACTCAAATATGTATCAGACACAAACTGGTTACGGCACAAGAGGCTTTCTCATTTAAGCTTCAAAAATATCAACAAGCTAAGCAACGGTGATCTAGTGTCAGGACTGCCTTCACTGACTTATGTTCAGCCTAAACCTTGTTCAACTTGTGAGAAGGGAAAGCAGCACAAGACATCTTTTCCATCAAAGCAAGCCTTCTCGATTACTGAACCTTCATACATGTTGCACATAAGCTATTTGGTCCTGTTGCCACTGCAAGTATTGGTAGAAGTATGCACTTGTTATGGTTGATGAGTTCTCAAGGTATACTTAGGTCATTTTCCTCAAATCTAAGAGTGAGGCTGCTGAAGAGATAATAAGCTTTATCAAAAAGGTGGAAGTGCTAAATGGCAATCTAGTGAGGATGCTTAGAAGTGATCATGGAACTGAGTTTAGAAATCAAACTCTAGAAGGTTTTTGTGATGAGAAAGGGATATCTCAAAACTTCCTTGCTCCAAGAACTCCTCAACAGAATGGTGTAGCTGAAAGGAGAAACAGAACCTTAATTGAAGCGGCAAGAACCATGTTGTGTGAGAGTAGGTTAAGTTTCAATTTCTGGGCTGAGGCTATCAGCTGTGCTTGCTTTACTCAGAATATATCCCTTGTAATCAAGAGGCACAATAAAACTCCTTATGAAGTGCTCAAGGGAAGGAAGCCAAACATCAGCTTCTTGCACATCTTTGGTTGTCAGTGTTTCAATCTGAACTAGAAGGATCAACTGCAGAAATTTGCACCTAAGGCTGATGAAGGTATGTTTGTTGGATACTCTGTCATTTCCAAAGCATACATAGTTTACAACATCAGAACTAAGGTCATTGAAAAGTCAATCAATGTAAGTTTTAATGAGAATGACTTTGATGCTTCCTGTTCTACTAATCATTTTACAAGTGAGGAATTTAATGATGTACTGCATACTGAAGACAACATTCCAGTATCAGCTAATCTACTCCCATCAGCTAATGTACATGACTTAGATGAACCTGTTCCTATACTATATGAATCCAATGCACAACCTATCTCAAACCAACCCATAATACTACTGAATGATGTGAATAGTGACTCAACATCAATGGACTCTAATTCCATATCAAATATTTCTTCATCAGTAGAAATACCTACAGATTGCAACCTTGAAATTCTATCAGCTGATCAACCAGAGATATAATCAGCTGATCCCAATATTGGAATTTCAACTCCCCAAATCCAAATCAATCCCAACTCTCCTTTAATCAAAAAGGCCTACAAGGACCACATAGATCATCCAAAAGATCAGGTCATAGGTAACATAGAAGAACCTGTACTAAAAGACCAAAAGCTTGTAATTTTTGTTTGTACATAGGTTTTGTTTCTATGATTGAATCAAAGAAGGTAGATGAAGCTCTTAATGATCCCCACTGGATTAATGCCATGCAAGAAGAGCTTGCAGAATTCACAAGAAACAATGTATGGACTTTGGTGCCAAGACCAAAGGACAAATCCATCATTGGCACTAAGTGGTGTTCGGAAACAAAATGGATGAACAAGGGCAAATCATCAGAAACAAAGAAAGGCTGGTTGCACAGGGGTACTGTCAAGAAGAAGGAATTGACTTTGATGAAACCTTTGCCCCTGTTGCTAGACTTGAGGCAATCAGACTGTTTCTAGCATATGCTGCCTTCAAAGACTTCAAGGTTTTTTAAATGGATGTTAAAAGTGCTTTCCTCAATAGTGAATTGAAGAAAGAGGTGTGTTGGGGAGATAAAGATATCAAACCATAATCAAACATGTCTATTATTTAAAATAGGATTTGATGCTAACAAAACCACAAATTCAGTTTTGTACTTGGATCAATGAAAAACATGTGTTGTTTTTCATGTTGGACTTAAAGAAATTCCTAAGTAAGAAATGTCAGCTGGAGAACAAGAGTATCAGCTGAACACTGAGTATCAGCCAAAGAACCAGCTTCAAGAAGATCAGCCAAGAAGAAAAGAAAAGTCTAGAAGCATCAGCTGAACAACTACAAAGCATCAGCTGATGGTTAAAACCATCAGCTGAGGGTTCTTTCAGGATCAGCTGAGCAGTCAACAGATCAGCTGAGTCAATTACTCGGATCAGTTAGGGACTCCTATCCCTCAGATAAGCTATCTTTTACTTATCTAGTCTTTTCCTTATAAACTTATCACTCTCAATGATCAGCTGAGCCCTTGGGATCTACTGATCATAAAGGTTGATTTTCTTATGTAGCATTACTCTAATATGTATTATTAGCTGAGCATTTATGATCAGCTGAGCATATTTCAATAGCTGAGTCTTTCACATTTATCCGTAGCTGAGCAAAAGTATGTTTGCACTTCAGTTTCTATATACTGAGTTATATTAAACAACCTCCTGGTTTTGAGGATGCAAGCTGTCCAGACCATGTTTATTTCCTAAACAAAGCCTTATATGGTAAGCAAGCTCCAAGAACCTGGTATGATACCCTCTCTTCTTTTCTAATCAATAAAGGTTTTACAAGAGGATGCATTGATAGCACTTTGTTCATTAGGAAATTCAAGGGTGATGTGATTCTAGTGCAGATATATGTAGATAATATAATATTTGGGTCTATAAATTTGGATCTTTGTAAAAAGTTTTCTGAACTTATGTCTGATAATTATCAGATGAGCATGATGGGTGAACTAAACTATTTTCTTGGACTTCAAATTAAACAAGAGGTTGATGGAATTTTCATTCATCAAACAAAGTATGTAAATAACTTACTTAAGAAATTTCAGTTTAAAAATTGTTCTTCAATGAAAACACATATGTCAACTGCTCTTAAGCTAGGAAAGGACACTGATGGTAAGTCAGTGAACATTACTGCTTATAGAGGCATGATAGGTTCTCTTCTATACCTCACTGCAAGTAGACCGAATATAATATTTTCAACATGTCTCTGTGCAAGTTATCAGGCTGATCCCAAAGAATCTCATCTTGCTGCTGTTAAAAGAATATTCAAATCTCAAAGAAACTCCTAATCTAGGTCTTTGGTACCCCAAAGACTTCAGATTTTGAGTTAGTTGGATACACAGATTCTGATTTTGCACGAAGCACATTGGACAGAAATACTACTTCTGGTGGTTGTCAACTTCTAGGTAGAAGATTGATAAGTTGGTCAAGTAAGAAACAAAACTCAGTGTCAACTTCTACTACTGAGGCAGGATACATTGTTGTCGGTAGCTTTTATGCACAATTGCTTTGGCTACAAAATCAACTCCTAGACTATGATGTGAAGTTTGAAGACACTTCTATACTCTGTGACAATACTAGTTTTATCTCTATTTCTAATAATCCTGTTCTGCACTAAAAACAAAGCACATTAAAATCAGACATCAAATTCTAAGAGATAATGTGCAGAAAAAGAAAGTTTACATGCATTATATTAGCACTGATTTTCAATTAGCTGATTTGTTCACAAAACTACTTGATGAGTCTAGGTTCAACTTCCTAATATCCAAACTTGGCATGCTAAATTTGTAATATATTTCTTTTATATGTTGTAAGTAGTTAGTTGTGTGTGAAATCAATTTTATTTAGTGTGTGAATTTGATCAATTACTTATTTAAACATGTCCATGCCTTAACTTAAGTGAAAAGCTTTGATTAACTAATCAGCTGATGTTATCAACTGATGGTTTACCTCAGCTGATCACTGTTAGACAAGGAAGAAGTGTTTAAATAAGTGACTTTATCAGCTAATGTTTATTTACTTGAAAAGATTAGCTGACACTTTTAATTCATCAGCTGATGTCTCTTTCCTAGTCAGAACTGTGTCCCCACACTTATCTAATTAATTTCTACACTCGTATTTATTACGTTTCCTAGGTTCAATTTAATGTCATTTAATTTCGTCCGTTACCTTACCGTCTATTACTGCTTTCCGTTAATTTTTGCTTTTTCAGATATGACAATTGCATTTCTACAAAGATATTACTGTGTAAGAGCGGTTTCCCAAGAGGATATCAATGATGATTATGTGGTTATTAAATACTAATTTTCAAAACCCATTTCTCAAACCTTTCCAACTTTCCCTCTTCCGAAGAAACCTCTCTCAAAAGAAACCTCTCTCAAACTGTTCACTTTCTTCTTCATCTGAAAATCAAAAATGGTGCTAACCGACAATCCCCTTATATCTCTGATGTTGTCGCCGGAGAAAATGTCACTGCCGGTGAAGTCATGAACATCTCTCCCAATAACCATCTCATTTGCACTAATCTTCCAGCAAGATATTCCAATCAAGGGTATGAGCCCTTCATAAATTTTATAACTGCGCATCCCCTGTTTCCATGTCTTACAGCAGACCCAGTCATAATTTACCCTTGCATTGTTGGGGAGATGTGGTATACTGCAAGATTTCATCCAAATGAAAACATCATCACTCAATCGCACAGTAACCCTTGTGATCAATACCCAGACCATTCAAAGAGCCATCTCCAATCCAGACATAGCACCCTATGCCCCATTTCCTGCTCACAATCAAACCCTCGAAGTTCTATCCAGAATTGGTTATCATGAAGCTGTTGCTCATGGGAAGTACAAGGTGTCTGTTGTAGGGCATCCATGGAAATACCTTGCTAACATCATCACAAGGTGCTTTGGCCCGAAATCTGTAAGTCATGATCAAATGAATCAATCTGAGTTGATGGTGATGTACTCTCTAGTCACTGGAAGAAACATTGATTAAGCACAAGTAGTGTTTGTGGAAATGGCTAACAGAATCTCCCTGGGATCACAAAAGAAGGTGTCCTGATCCCAAGTCCCAGACATCAGGTTCTTAAGTCTCATTGCTATGGAGCATCTTTCATATGAGACTTATGCATCATTCAATGATCAATTTGAAATGATGTACACTCCAAAAATGGCTCCAAAGGTCTTCTCTGCTATCAAAGCTGATAGAGACCCTGAAATTTCACTTGCTATGTAGGTAGTAATCAATGAAGCTGCACAAATCTAGCAACAACAACAACAAGAACCCATTGTTGAAGTTGAGGAAGGTAACGGTGAAAATGAGTCAGATGACTCTGAGGATGAGGAGCAAGGAGATGATAATGATGATGATGAAGATGATGATACTGATGGTGGTGATGAATGTGATCAAGGAGGACAAAATGTAATTCTGATTGAGAGTGATGAATCTGGTGATGAATCTGTCTTCAAGTTTCCAAGTGGTGGAAGAGCACCCAGCATTCAAGCTGTTGGTGCTAATTTAGTTGATATAGCTAGTGATGCTCGTGGTGCTCTTGGTGAAACACCCCAGGTTAAAGCTGAACAAACTCAGGAGATGGTTGATGCATCCGACCTTGGTAGCTCATTTGGTGGATTTGAAGAGGGAGCAGGCTCTATTCACTTTGTTACAACCACTGTTGCTCCCACTTCACCCCTAGAGGTCACATTGGTGGTCTCAACCCAAGCTGGTGGAACTCCCTGTGCCACAGAAAGTGTTCATCTTATTGAAGGTGATGGTGATGGTGACGATGATGCATACCACAACACTGATGCTATTAGTCAGAATGATGTTGCTGCTACTGATGAAGTTTCAGATGAGCTTGAAAAATTATTGAAAGCAGCAGGCATACACAATCTTCAGGTATGGTACTCTCAACTTTTGAGGACACTCAGATGGTAGACTGAGCCTTTGAGATCCAATCCTCACTCTTAGAAACAACAACTCCAAAGCGAAGCTAAAGCGCACCTCCAGTGGTCACATGTTCCACGCCTACTGAAACCCCAATAGGTCCAAGGTCAGATGAAATAGTGCAATTTTCACTATTTACAGTGAATTGGTTTTCCCAACCATAGACCTCTGCCCATTGACTTCCTTTCATGTTGAGTGGATATTTATGGAGATAAATTTACCCCAACAGCCAGTAGCTTCACCCTCCCAACAGGGTGTTCCTGTACAAATGGGACTCCTATCATATGGGTCACCCTCCTAACAGGGTGATACCATTGAACGACAGACCTTCTCCCAAGGTCACACTCTGTCTTTACCCTTTGTGAGTCAGCCCATTCCTCAACAAGCTCACAACAGCCTGTTGATGTACACAGGGGAACCCAACTAAGTTCAGCCCCAACTCAACCTCACTTTATTGTACCTACTATTGATTCAATTCTCACACATTCTAGAGCATTGCCTGTCAATAGTGGTGATATAAGTCAAGCACCAGTACAAGGCACAACATTTGTTCCTAGTGATCTTAGGATTTTACACCAAAGTCTAAGTGAGGGACCAACAACCATTCCCGATATTGGCATTCCACCTCAATCATTCCCTGTTTCTACTACCATTTCCTCTACCACTGAACCCACACCTTTAATGCATCAAACTCTTCTATCCATCTCTCAAAAGATTGATAGTCTTCAAGCCTCCTTTACCACATTTCAATCCCATACAGAATCTCAACTTCAATACCTACATCAAGAAGTTGAGTCCCTTAAAGCAAACCAATCCCAACCCCAACCCACCCCTCCTATAGTTGATCTTATCCCCATTCTCACCAAATTAGATCAACTCCTTTCACAGTCTTCTACACCTACCCCTACACTAACTCCCATCCTTCCTACTCAAACCCTCAATACTCTAAACCAAACCATAATCAACCTCCTCAACAACATCAGGAACATCAGACCTGAAACCCCTCCAGTTTTTGTTAACATCCCTGACCCTCTTCTTCAAGTCCCCTTAACCGTCCAAAAGTTTGACACCAACCTCACCAACCTTTCCCATCTTACCAGAGAAAAACATATTGACACCCTCAAACAATTCAACCTTCTTCTCTCTACCATTAATAATCTCAGACCCTCCACTTCAACTTCCCAACCAAATCTCTCACCCATCCCTTCTCATATCAGACCTACTTCTTCACTTCTTACACAACCTTCCATCCCAACCATGACTCCCTCTACCTCTACTAGCCCTGCCTCTACCATTCCTCAACCTACCCAAACCACTCCCATGACTTTTCAACCATCTACTTCCACTCCTGCTGCCCCTGCCAAGCCAGCTGTTCCTTTTCCCTCTCCACCCTCCAGTGGTGATGATGACAAAAAGGGGGAGAAGTCAACACCCTCATCTAGCTTAAAGGAACCTTCTCCAAAGGAAAAGGAACCTTCACCAGATACTATAAGAGCTGCCAAAGATGCATGGGTTGCTGAAATCAAGGCACAAAAGGAAGCAGAAGCCCTTAATGAAGCAGAAAACCAAAATAAACCATATGTTGAGGGGGAGCAACCATCAGAGGGGGAGCAACCTGCTCAAGAGGAGCAGAGGCCAAAAAGGAGATTGAAACAAATGGCTAGAAGGAAAAGTGCTAAGAAGCAGAAAAGAGAGGATCCCTTTACTCCATCTGACAGTCCATCACGAAAGGACTCAGATGATGATGATTCTGATGACAATATACCACTCTTTACACTGCTCAACTTGAAAAAGAAAGCTCCCACTCCTCAAGCAACTCCTGCTCAATCAACTCCTTAAGTCCAAAAGAAGCCTCTCTCTCCAATATCTTCCTCTAAAAGAAAGGGCAAAAATATTATGTCAGCTGAAGAGATAGAGGAAGAGGAAAAAAGAGAGTTAGAGGCTGAAAGAATAGAAAGAGAAGCCTAGCAACAGGAAGAAATAGAACAGAACCTGGAATACTTTGCTTCACTCTTTGGGGAACCACTAAAGTAGTTGGGAAAAGCTCAACAAAGACAAAGTGAGTTTTTAACTACCAAAGGGATAGCAGATATTCTAGGAATGACAGAAGAAGAACTTGATCAGTTGAAGCAACAAGAAGAAATGATGCTCTCTAGACAACAACAAGTTCAATCTTCAGCTCCTACTCCTACTGTTGGCAAGAAAGACAAGAGTGGGTTATCTCACAGAAAATCAACTGGAGACCCTCTTGAATCTAGATTTCTCTTCTATTCCATCTTTATCAAGGGAGATACAAAGAGAGTTTGATAATAGAAGAGCTGATCTTGTAGATAGAAACTATCCTGAGACTATCACCAATGCCAACTTATACAGAAGTGATAATGAGGACTACATGAAGATCTTAAGAAAGGATAAGTCAAACTGGGCTAAGGAACTGTTTACAAAAACCATTCCAACTTATGGTTTTACTGAGATGATTGAAATGCTCTATCTGATGTTGAATTCAAGAAGTAAGCTAGCTGACGGTTTCATAGGAGAATGCAGACACTGGATTAGACATTTAGTGGGAAGCAGACTCTTCTCTCATGATCATTTCATTCAACATGTGAATCACCTAGCACAACAGTTTAACAGGACATCCAAGCCCTTTGTCCCATTTGAACAGAGAGAACAACAACCCGGTCATACCTTCTTCACTAACTTTGCAAACCTTAACACCACTTTGCCACCAAATTCCAATCCTGAATACCTCTTATACATAGATCATCTATAAAGAGGAATGTTCTTCAGAGATAGAGCTGGAATTTGGAGATTTTTCAGGTTAGCTCAGTTAAGACTAGCATCTCTCAGCTTTCTCAGACAAATAGGTATGGACATCAAAGGAAAGACTGGAAGTGAATACTTTGAGAAGCTAGTAGATAAAAGGTTCAAGGAACTTGCCCCTCCAGATCCTGTGTGGGAAACCTTTCAAGTGAAGCAAGAAGAACCAGACTGGGATGCACCTTCATAATTGTTAACTTAGTTGTATTTTTCAATTTCCAAGACTAATATAATGTAGTTGCTCCTATTTTCTTAGTTATTAACTCTGTACAAACTTAGTTGTAATTTCAATTTTGTGTAATCAAGCTTGAAACTTTGATCATGGACTACTTAGCTAACTGCTAGTATAGATGAATCTTAGTAGATAGCTCACCTAGGGTAAATATAGAAAATCATAAATCATAAAAACAGAAAAAGGATAGAAAAGATACTACAAAAACAGAACTATGGTACTTCATAACTAAAAGTTTCCCAAAAATAGAATATTAATGGAACATACTTAAAGAGTTACCAAAAATAGATAGCTAGGTAACCAAAAATGTACTTAAAAATTACATATTTACCTATTCTGAATCAAACAGTTTCTTTCAAATAAGATAAGGTTTTGTCATCATCAAATAGGGGGAGATTGTTGGGGAGATATCAATATTAAACCACAATTACACCTATCTATTATCTAAAATAGGATTTGATGTTTATAAAACCATATTCTTAGTTTTGAGTTCAGAATGTTGAAAAACATGTATTGTTTTTGAAAACAGACTTAAAGAATTTTCTAAGTATTAAACCATCAGCTGATGAGTTAAAACATCAGCTGAACTCTAAGTATCAAAAGATGAATTAGCTTCAAAGGATCAGACGAGAAGAAAAGAGTATCAGCTACGGATTTACAAAGCATCAGCTGATGGTTTACAAAACATTAGCTGAGGGTCAAAAGCATCAGCTGACACCTCTAAAGCATCAGCTAAAGACTCAAAATATTAGCTGAAGACTTCTCCCTTTTAGATAAGCAGTTTACTTTCTGTTAAAGTAACCTTTATAAGTTTATAAGTAAATGATCAGCAGAACATGTTTCGTCTACTGATCATATAGGTTGATTAGCTTATACACTTTATTCCTTACTTATTTCATCATTTGAGCAAAATTATTAATGCAGTTTAGAGTTAGTTTCATCAGCTGAGTCGTGTTAAATATAAACACTTGGCTGTTTTTCATTTTAAGTCAAGGCAGAACATGCGTTGTTCTATATTGCCTTCAGAGATTTCTTTGTAAAATTATTAGCACTTTTTGTATCTGCAAAGAGACAAAAATGATAGATTTTGATCCCGTGGAAAAGGTGAAAGCTACTTTACAAAAGGAAGATCTCAAAGATTTGTTTCAATAACTAAGTATGGCTGGCAACTCCATACTTGGTATAGTCAAATCTGAAGAAAGCATGGTGTTGTATAAAGTACAAGCATGGAAAGAGAAACTCGCACCTCGAAGGCAAAAGGTATGGGTTTAATAATATAATAATAGATAGTGGGATTTATCTTTTCAGATAGTACATGCACTTTATACTTTTAGCGTATAAAGTAAATCTACTTTCCACCCACTAACTTTATCTATTATAATATTATTATCCTTATACTTTGTTGTTCCCTTCTCTTACCACCATCCAGGCTCCTAGCTTTATATATATATTCAAGCATTCCCCATGCTTGAATACATCGGTTGAACACTGAAAAATCTCATCAGTTGAGATTTAGAAGAGTTAGCAAATATTTAACAGTGTATACAAACATGTTCATGTGTTGAACATTCTAAGCATTAGTTGCTTAGAATTAGCTAGTCTATGTGTTAGGCTAAAACTTTTGCCACCTTTGTTGAACTTAGATTTTCCGCAAGTAATTCATGTAATTCTTGATTAACATCAATAAGAATTATATAAAGTACATCCGTGTGTTTTAATTTTTAATTAGCTAAAGTTTGTATTCAACCCCCCCCCCCCCTCTACAAACATTTATTGTTGTAGTATCCAATCGAGGCCAACAACAATAAAAAACTAGATATATAAAGGAGAAAAAAGAAGAAAGAAGAAAAAAGTAAATAGATAAAATAAATAATACTTCCATAAAAGGGTTGTTTATGTCAGGCCAACTCTATACCCGGGATTCTTTGAATTCGAACCGACCCTTCCCCAAAGACCGGCCTACATGCAATGATTACCTGTCTTGGCTGTCCGAGTAAGGGGTCAGAAATAAAAGTTAATGACACTTATTAGAAGAAGAAAAAATGGACAAAATCGTAAATATCATTATAAAAACTAACTCGAAAAAAGTTATGTTATAAATATATAAAGGATATTGGAAACTAAAGAGAAATAGAAAATAAATTAATAATAGTTAGCATGGAAAAAAGAAATAAGAATGTGTGTGAGATTCAAGTGTGGGAAGAGAAAAACAAAAAAAAGTGAAGGTGGGTTTCAAACATGGAAACACCTAACCTAAGGTTTGATGTAAAGGTAACAAACCAACTGAGATGGTACCAATATGATTTTAAGTTTCCCCAACTATATTTTGTAAGCAGAGTTACGCGCTTTTTTTCCGGAAAATTGTTTATCTTTATAATAATGTAACTCAGAAAAATAGAGAAAATTAAACAGAAAGGTAATCTAAATATCGAAATTGGCCAATACATGTAATGTTCAATTTTTGTGGCCAAGAAAGGATAATAAATTTTGATTTCTAACAAAAAAGGGAATCCTGACCAATTTTTAGCATGTCATGATACTCTTTTTAATTAACAAATTGAAATTTATAATCACTTTTTATGCAAAATTGAAACTTACAATCCTTTCTCGGCACAAAAAATTACACGTTACCTTTATTGACAAATTTTGATATATATGTTACTTTTTCCGGCCATTTGCCAAAAAAAATATGATACATATATGTTGGTCCCTTGTGTGAGAGAGTAACAACAAGCAACAGTGTGTAGAAGGGGGGGTTGAATACACTTTCTGCGGAAATTGAACAAATCAAAGAAAAGTGTTAGCACAGTAAATCAAACCACAATCAATCAAATGTTTTTATTAATCAGAAGATGATTACAATGCTTTGAATAAGAAGATGATTACAATGACTATCAAGTAAGCAACTCTTGATACATAATCATCTAATATAAATCTCTCAAATCTCTCAAACTTAGATATCTATAATTAACATATAATTATAGATACTGACGACTCTCTAAACAGGATTTTCACAGATTGAATCAACACATGGTTACTTACCAATATCACAACTGATGTGATTAATTCGAATACACGAACTTCTTTGGCAATCTGTGATTAAATCTTGATACTGAATCAAGACTCGTAATACATATGATGAGGTGAGGTTTGGCTCTGCAACACTTAGTTGTAATCGAATCAAAGTCGTACTGAGTCGTACCGAGTCATACCGAGTCGTACCTCTAAACTTATCAGGAGATAAGTATTTATAATCCTGTTGCTACGGTTCCTAACAAACTAGACTTAGCCTAATTCACTAACTAACTTTCGGATAAACCGGAATCTTGAATCTTGAATCTTCTTATCTTGAGTCTTCAATCTTCAATCTTGATTCTGGAGTCTTCTTATCCGCGCCGTAGATATATAGAGAGATAAAGATGAATTTAAAACATATTTAAATTATCTTTAAACTGACTTCTTCACTCGGACTGAGTTACTCAGCTTGAAACTCATCAAGCTGAGTTCTTCGAGAACAAACCCGAATTCAAACATGAACTAACATGTATAATTATTATCTCATCCTTAGAAGTCTAAAGACTTAAATAAAACATATTTGTTAACTCTGTCGAGCTGACTCTGCTTCTGAGCTGAGTCACTCAGCTTGAAACACATCAAGCTGACTACTCAATATATACCTTATGTGACATACACAGATTATTAAACATATTAATAAACAATCTAAGGTATAATATAAATTGATCAACATATGCTCAGCTTATATTCAGCTTATACTCAGTCTGAATCACTCGAAGTGTTCAGTCTGACTATGCTTCATAATTCTGTTTAAGTTATATGTAGAACTCATCTTACAAACTTAACTTTGTCTCATCAAATTCAAACTGATAAGAACATTTTCCCAACAAACTCCCCCTATTTGATGATGACAAAACCATCAAACAGTTCTTAAGTTTGTTTAACAGAATTATGTTTTAAATCTTAAACTTATTAAGATTTTATTATTTGAACTGATCAAATATTTATTGAACATATCAATATTAATTTAACTTATCAATTTAAATTGGAACACACCAATTTTTAGTTGAACACACCAACTAATTATATTAATGAATAAGAACTTATCATTTATTCATTAAGTTGAACTTATCAGACTTATAGCTATGAACACATCATAATACAGTTGAACATATCAAACTTTATATTTGTATTAATAGAACTGATCATAATACAAAAGTTGTTGATCACATAGATCATGCACACTAAGTGCTTACAAAATTAGAACTAATCTAATATTTACAGTAGAACTAATCTACTCAGGATGCAGCTCTTCAAACTCTTTAATCTCTTCGTTTATTTCTTCAAGGATTTCTTGCAGATTAGGTATATGTTGAAGCTGATCCTTCTGTGATCGTATTGCCCTGTTGATTCTGTATCTGAACCTTGCAGTCTGTTCAGAGCAAATACCTGAGATACCCCACAAGTATAAATGTTAGCATCAGCCTGGAAGCATTTTTCACCATTTCTGTCCAAGTACATAAACCCTTTCTGAGGCTTTTCAACATATGTATTCTCTTGAAACTCTATGCCTTCAGGAAGAGCAAGACTGTACTTATCTAAATTTGCTAGTCCAGATGGCTTTGTTTGCCTCTTCTTTCCAACTTTATGAAAAGAAGTTAGTAGGGTAGCTATCTCAGACCTGGGTATGAGTTTCATTGAATCATCTCTTGCAAGTAGCCTTAACAACTCATCTTTAACTCGATTTCTTTCAAAAGACTTTTCCATCTGTTTAATGAGCACTGCTACTTGTTTCCATTCCTCATAACCCAGCTTATGAAGTTGATTCAGCTCCAGAGAAGGTGTTTCACCATTCTTTAAAACGAACTCCATGATAATGATCCCTTGAACTGAATTCAACTTGAGTGAATCAATCTGAGAAGAGAAGTACAATTTTTCATAACATTGAGTTATATCTTCTTCCTCTTTTTGATCTTGGATAGGAAGTTCCTCTTCTTCTTCCTTGGGCACGATAGGCAGTCTGAGTTTTGTCAATTTCTCATTCTGCTTTCTGATCAGCTCAGCCCAGTTTTGTTCTCTTATTTCTTTTTCTCTAGCTAACACAGCTTGAGCATCTAATTGTCTTCTTCTTAGTTCTTCGACCGAGATCCCAAGCTGGTCAGCATCCTCCCTTTCTATTCTCCTAGAAGCCATCAGTGAAGCGCTTTCTTGAAGTGTCATTTTGTCAGCCGAGTCTTCATCTGAGACTGATGATTCACTAAGAATCATTTTCCTTTTCTTCTGTTGAGGGGCTTCTGATTCATCTTAGCTGACCACTACTGGTCTTTTGCCTTTTGCTTTCTCAGTCAGCTCAGGTTCTTTCTTTGTTTCTTTCTCCCCTTCAATCTGATCTGCTCCCTCTGCCAATAATAGTAGAGCTTCAGCTTTGACTGACTCAGCTTCAGCTTCTTGAACCTTCTCCCCCTTTTTGTCTTCATCAATAGGGGTTGAAGTCTTTTGGTTTTGTAAGGCAGCAACAGCAGATTTTAACATCAACACCTCCTCATCCAGATTATCAAGGATCATCAGCATATATTTCTTTGCTTTCTTCCTTTTGAGGTGCAATGTATCAAACTGACCTTTGAAGAATGTTAGCAGATCATCCAAGTCAGCTTGAGTAGGTTGGAATTTGGGTGCATCATCCGAAGTTCGGTGTATACCTTCAAACTCATTTGCACCAGAGTCTTGACCCTGTGAATCACCCTGGTTTGAAGATGAAACATTGATAGGTCGTGCACTAGAGTGTGAGAAATGAATAGAACGAATAGGGCTTGAGACGTGAAGTGTATGGGTTGGTGGTTGGCTTTTGGGTAAAGAGGGGGGGTGATTGACCCTGGGGATTGGTCATATGTTCAATGTAACCTGAATGTGTCTGTTCAGGCACAGAAGTAGGCTCTCCCATGGCACGAGCAAGTGTGGGCTGAGTATACACCACACCCAGTTTAGGCTGTTGGGTTTGAATGAGCCGTGAGGTCGACACCTTGAGAGTAGGTGTCTCCCCCTCAACTCCTGCCGGAGGGATCAATGTGATCTCAGCTCCAGTGATGCCTTTAGGATTGGCACCACCTTTGGCAATTTTTCTTTGGTAGGTTTGGATATTCTCCCTAGCAGCAGTGGGCATACTAGGGGTGGCTTCATATTGGAATTGTAGATGGAATGAAGGTGGAGGAGACGGGTTAGACTGAGTTGGTTCTACTGCAGTCTTATCTCCAAAAGTGGATGGAGAAAAGTGGGAAGAAAGAGAAAGTGGAGAGGTTTTACCTGAAGCAGCTTCTGTATGTGCGTGTTCAGCTTGAGCAGAGAGCTCAGCCTGAACCTCGGTGTCAGCGTGAGAAGCTCCCCCTTGATTCGATCCCTCATCTCCACTTGCAGATGAAACTCCCTCAGCGACCAAGAGCATTGGACCACTTAGACCCTCTTGCTCTGGGAAGATGTCATTGTTAAACATCTTCGGACTGAGAGTTGGAACAGGGAACACATCCCATCCAGCTTCATATAAATCCCCCAACTCAGCTTCAAGCACCAAGGACAAATACCTTATGAATGGTACATGGAGGTCCCTGGTGGCCTTCATTACTTGGACTTTGAGCTCGTTGAATATGAGTTGTGCATAATCGATACGCCTATCAAAGAACATGTTGTATAGCAGCTGCATTTCGAACTCGTTAACTTGGTCCAAGCCTCCAACCTTGGTTCCCAGTGAACGTACCACTGTGGAAACCATAAAGCCCCAGCTGGTGGGAAAAGTGGCCTTCTTAATCACCCCTTCAGTTTGAGGGTGACCCATTTGAGGTAGAACTGACCTCGCCACTTGTCTAGTCACGGTTGGCTCAAACACATCTTGAACAGGGAGTTGAAGAACATCCCTTAGCCGTTGAACCGTGAGGGCCATTGTTCTATCACCATTACGAACAGTGCCAGTTATCTCTCCTCTGTTCTGATTGAAGGTGCATGTAAACCAGAACTCCAACAGGTGTTGTGGAACGATGTGAACAGGCGCTCCAATGAAAGCAAATGCCAAAGGGCATTTCCGAATATAAGCAACCCATGCTTCATATCCTCTCCCCTGTTTCCTCGCAGGGATATCAAGACATGCACGCTGATTGTTGATTTGATCAGCGGCAATCCGTTGTTTTTCAACGCAGCACCACGAACCATTCGATCACTGAGAATGAGAGTGGTTCCTTCCATCGATGAAATTGCAGATTACACTGAGTAACTACTTTACTTTCACTGAGCAATGAGCGTCGCACTGAGCGAGTTAGGGTTTCAAAATCGATGGAACTGAAAATCGCACGTAGCAAATTTGTTGAAAGGTATATAGGCAGATGAGAGGTGTAGAGATGAGAAGTTGAAGCGTAAACCTCTAAAATGCTGTTAAGGTCGGTATATATACCTTTTCAAGGAGAGAGAAAAATTACCGTTGGAATCCCTTTTTAATTCGTTACGCCGAAAAAATTACGGTTTGACGTAACAGTTAGAGGGTAGAAACACGTCATTCTCCAACGGATACAAGTGTAAAATAATAATATTAACAAATAATAAGATTACAAACACTTTGTAAATATATCAATACACAATTGATATACGATACGAATTGAAACTGATTCAAATGCGTATGGACAGAAAAATTAATAACACGTAGTAATTAATTCATAGATTGGACACACCAAGCTGAGTAAACATATTACTCAGTCTAAGTCAAGCACTCAGCTTGATTCAAGCACTCAGCTTGAGTGGAGCACTCAGCTTGAGATTGATACTCAGCTTGAGTAGAGCACACAGCTCAAACTCAATGACACTTAGTCATTTATGTTTAAGACTGACTTAAACATGTAATTTTAGCCACACTAAGTAGGTAAAATATGTTTGGAACTTACCAAACGTGTGAACCAATCACACAGTGTGATTTAAGCACATAGCTCAGACTTAATGACACTTAGTCAGTTCAACCACACTGAGTAGTTGAATTATGTTTGGAACTGACCAAACGTGTGAACTCATTATTCAGTTTGACATATAAATCAGTTTATGACAACTTATTTATAAACTGTGCACCCAGCTTAAGACACTTAGTCTCTGTCAAACTGAGAACTCAAATTGTAGACACTTAGCTAGGGGTTGAGCATACCCAATTTACTTAGCAGATACATAATTTGCCATCAGTGGAGATAAATTTAATGTCAACTTTACCTTTTTCCACGATGTCCCTTATGAAGTGATGTCTAATTTCAATATGCTTGGTTCTTGAGTGAAATACTGGATTGTAAGTGATGGCTATTGCACTTTGGTTATCACAGAAGATAGAAGTTTTCTTGAAACTCATCCCAAAGTCCTGAAGTTGATGCTGCATCCACAAGAGTTGAGCACAACAGCTCCCTGCTGCAACATACTCAGCTTCAGCAGTCGAAGTAGCCACTGAGTTCTGTTTCTTACTAGTCCAACTTACTAATTTACCTCCAAGAAATTGACATCCTCCAGTGGTTGATTTTCTATCTAACTTGCACCCAGCATAGTCAGCATCAGAAAAACCAACTAACTCAAATCCAGAGTCCTTTGGATACCAAAGTCCTAGATTTGGTGTACCTTTTAGGTACCGAAAGATCCTTTTCACAGATTGAAGATGTGATTCTTTAGGATCAGCCTGATATCTTGCACAAACACATGTAGCAAACTTGATATCAGGTCTACTAGCTGTCAAATAGAGTCATGCACATATCATTCCTCTATAGGTAGACTGACACACAGACTTACCATTTGAGTCTTTACTCAGCTTGACAGCTGGTGACATGGGTGTTTTCATGGTTGAACTTGAATCAAAACCATATTTCTTTATCAAATCCAAAACATATTTGCTTTGATTGATGAAAATTCCATCAGGCTTTTGTTGAATTTGTAGGCCTAGGAAATATGTCATCTCACCCATCATACTCATCTTGTACTTTAGTGACATTATTTTGGAGAACCACTCACACAGAGATTCATTGGTTGAACCAAAAATAATATCATCAACATAGATTTGTACAAGAATCACCTGTCCCTTGCTCTTTTTAATAAAGAGTGTCTTATCTATACTACCTCTGGTGAAGTCCATGGATAGTAGATAAGTGGAAAGTGTATCATACCAAGCTCTTGGAGCTTGTTTAAGACCATACAAAGCCTTGTCCAACTTATAGACATGATGTGGAAACTTTGAACTTACAAAGCCAGGAGGTTGTTTCACATAGACTTCCTCCTGAAGTTTTCCATTTAGGAAAGCACTCTTCACGTCCATTTGATAGACTTTGAAGTCTTTATATGCTGCATAAGCCAGAAACAGCCTTATAGCTTCAATTCTAGCAACAGGGGCAAAGGTCTCATCATAATCGATTCCTTCCTCTTGCTTATACCCTTGTGCTACCAGCCTGGCTTTGTTCCTAACTATCACTCCATCCTTGTCCATTTTATTTCTATAGACCCACTTAGTGCCTATAATTGAATGATCTTTGGGGGCACGGACAAGGGTCCAGACTTGATTCCTCTCAAACTCATTTAATTCCTCTTGCATAGCATCAATCCAATCCTCATCTGCTAAGGCTTCCTCAGTCTTCTTTGGTTCCATCTGAGACAGATAACCAAAGTGAGCAGCATAGTTAGCTGTAGCCTTAGATCTGGTCATGACTTTCTCTTGGACATTTCCAATGATTTGATCTTGAGGATGATCTTTGAGGAATTTAAATGTGGTAGTTGGAGAGTCAGGTTCTGAATCTGAGTGATGTTGAGAACCTTGAGGTGAACTTATCTCCTCAGTCTCAACAGCAGCATTGTCAACAAACTGATTATCATTGAGATTCTCAGTCTGAGTGACACCAGCTCCAAAGGGGTTGATGAACTCATCATCCTTCTCAGCTTGAGAATCCCTTGGAGTTTGTGATGATTTCTTTCATGAACACACATCATCATCACTATCATCTCCTATGACATACATAGGATTTGATAAGTTGTTTCCTTAAGCCTTTCAAGCTCACTCAGACTAACCAAATCAGCTTGACTCTTATCAGCTTGATCAAAACAGTCTTCATCAAAACAGACATGAATTGATTCTTCTATTGCCTTTCTCCTTGTATTATATATTCTATAAGACTTGGAGATTGAGGAATAACCAACGAATATTCCAATATCAGCTTTAGGTTCCAACTTATGGAGCTGATCTCTTTGATTCAGCACATAGCATTTTGAACCAAAGATATAGAAATAACCTATATTGGGCTTTTTAGACTTATACATTTCATATGAAGTCTTTCCATGTCTTTTGACAATGATTGACCTATTCTGAGTATAGCAGGCTGTACTAACAGCTTCATCCCAGAAATAGAGTTTCAATTCTGCCTCACATAGCATTGTCCTTGCAGCCTCAATTAAGGTTCTATTTCTCCTTTCAGCAACTCCATTTTGTTGTGGAGTTCTGACAGATGAGAAATTTTGTAATATTCCTTTTTGTTCACAGATGCTTTCAAGGGTTGAGTTCCTGAACTCAGTCCCATGATCACTTCTGAGTTGCTTTACGGACAAACCTTTCTGCAACTCTTCCCTTTTGATGAAACTTATTATCTCCAGGACAGCCTCACTTTTGGCTTTTAGGAATATTACCCAGGTGAATCGTGAGAACTCATCTACTATCACCAGAGTGTACTTCTTGCCACTTAGGCTTGGAGTACTTATGGGTCCAAACAGATCCATATGCAACATATGCAATGGGTCTGTTACTGAAAAATTTTGCTTTGATTTAAAGGACCCTTTATGGTGTTTCCCTTGTTCACAAGCTGAACACAATTTGTCTTTGACAAATGTGATTTTTGGTAATCCAGAGACTAACTCTTTATTGGACAGCATATTTGTATTTTTAAAGTTCAAATGAGACAAACGTTTATGCCATAACCAACTCAGCTCAGGAACAGAATGGGAATACAAGCAGGTTTCATTATTAGGATCAGCAGAATTAAGATCAAGTAGATACACATCTCTTTCTCTTTTAGCTATTAATACAGGCTTTCCCTTAGCATTATAAATTGTTCCTGCTTTCTTCCTAAAAGTAACAACATTGTCCTCATCACACAATTGACTGATACTAATCAGATTGTGTTTGAGGCCTTTGAGATATGCAACTCTCTAGAAAGTGACTTTACCAGCTTGCATCTTCCCATAGCCTTTGGTTCTTCCATGGGAGTTGTCACCAAATGTTACTTTAGGACCTTCATCTTCCTTGAAATCACTGAGAAGTCCTTTCCATCAGGTCATGTGCCTTGAACATCCACTATCCAAGTACCATTTACTTGAACCCTGCACAAGATATAAAAACTAAACACATTAATTTTGCTTGGGAACCCACTTCTTGGTGGGTTCAGATGAGGAGCACTTAGCAGCTTCATCTTGTTGAACTGACTGCTCAGCTTGAGCAGGAACTGAATCCTGTATAGGCTGATCAGTTTGTTCTTGCTCAGGCCTTGAGATTTCAGTATCACAGTCCTTAGCCTCATGACCTCTACTTCTGCATTTGTAGCGTCTCCTTCTTCCAATGATGACAGGAGGTAGAGTGTCTAACAATCCTTGTGAGAATTTACTTTCAGTTTTAGGATTGTATATGGTGGACTTACCAAGATCAACAACTTTGGACTTACCATTGTTGTGATTTGACCTCTGACTTACAGTGGTCTTCCTGTTCTTATAACTTCTCTCCGAGCCAGATAGAGAATTTTGTCTTTTGAAAGGATTTGGATTAAGCCTTTCTATGAGTGAAGTTCTTTGAACAGGCTGAGTGCCTAATCTGTCCAACACATACTTACCATGTTGTTTGGATGTTGAGCACTCATTACCATGATCTTTGGCCTTCACAAACATATTGAATTTTAGGTTTGGATCATGTCTTTTCTCTGAGGCTGACTTCTGAGACTTAATCAGTTGTCTATCTTCCTCAGAATCTGTACTTGCTATCTCATCATCAGCTACATAAGTTGTTGTTTGATAGTCACCTCCAATTACAACCTTCACCTATTTAGGTATCTGTTGGTTTATGCATTGTTCAGCAAGCATTGATGACTTATACCAAGACTCAGTGATCTTTTGGAGTTGATCAACTTTGTCTTTAGCTTCCTGAAGTTCTTCACTAAGAAGTTTATTAATGTGCCTCTGACATTCAAGGTCACACTGTGCTTTCTTACCAACATCAATGAGAGATTTATTTTCCTTAATCTCGTCTTTAAGTTTAGCTATTTCAGCTTTGAGGTCAGTCTGAGACTTAAGCCTGGTCTTGAAATCATTCAACAAATAATCAAAAGCAAGACCTTTCTCATCATCTGTATAAGAGTAGAAATTACTGACCTTGTACATGGAAGCAGGATCCCAACCACTCAGTTTGCTGTTTTCCTCAGCTTCCTTCATGTCAGCTGCAAAGATTGATTCAGACTGACCATAATCAACCTCATCCAATTCAAGCTCTTCATCTTCTTGAGCCATTAGACATACATTATCATCTGAGGTGGATGATTCTGTATCCCAGGTTTCAGCATATAAACCTTTTCAACTGGGTTTGTCTTCAGGCTTTGATTTCTTGAGCCGAGTGTACTTCTTCTTGTACTTATCAGCTCTATAAGCATTCTTATCAACAACAGATGTTGATTCTACCTTCTTAGATCTGCACTCAGTAGCTATATGTCCCTTTTTCTGACAGTTGAAGCACACAGCGTTCTTGGGATCAAAGGAACTCTTCCCTTTGCTCCTGTCAGATCTTCCTCTTCCCCTTTGAGCTTTTCTCAAACGTCTGGCTAACATGGCCATTTGCTCAGTGATGGTCTGAACATCATCAGTATCACTTGAGTCTGAGTCTGAGTGGTCAGCTTGAGATTCTGACTCAGTCTCAGATTCAACAACCATAGCTTTTGAACCTTTCTTCTTCTTCTGTGCAACTAATGCAACTTCTGTTTTGTCCAAAGATTCTTTTAGTTGTTGTTGAGAAGCTCTTTTGTGTTCTATGATCTGTTCATGATTCAGCAAGAACCCATAGATGGTCTGTAGGTTATACATGTGTAATGTTCCTCCAGCCCTTAGTGCAGTGGTTACTTCATTGAACCTTTCTGGTAACACATCCGGAAATTTCAGCACGAGCTCAGCTTCATCTCTCTTTACACCCACACTAAGTAGGTCATTTATCAAGCAGTGAAACCTTGTGAACAAATCTGCCAAGGTTTCATTCTTCTTTGAAAAGAAGTTTTCATACGATCTATTCAAGTGATTCTTCTTTTGCTGCTTGACCAGATTTGTGCCTTCATAAGTGACACTCAGCGTATCCCATATATCCTTTGCAGTTTGACACCCAGTCACAGTGCGCAGAATTTCATTAGTTAGGGAATTTGCTAGAACACTCTTTGCCTTGTCATCTAGATTGAAGAGTTTTCGGTCTTCTTCAGTCCAGGATGCAATAGGATTTCTTGTTTCCTTTTCAGTTTTGCCAGGAGACGTATCACTGACAGTAGAAGGAATTTTGAAAATGATTGGTCTTTTTGTGATGACTTCCGACATACGGTTGTCAATGGACTTTAGGAAGAGCATGGCTCTGAACTTCCACATAGGATAGTCAGATCCATCAAATACGGGATATCCTTTTGCAGACATCTGAGGAAAGTTGGATGGAGTATTGCTTGTTGACATTTCAATCTTTCTCAGAATCTTGAACTATTCAACTGATGAAATCGTTCAGCCTGCTCTGATACCAGTTGTTGGTCCCTTGTGTGAGAGAGTAACAACAAGCAACAATGTGTAGAAGGGGGGGTTGAATACACTTTATGCGGAAATTGAACAAATCAAAGAAAAGTGTTACACACAGTAAATCAAACCACAATCAATCAAATGTTTTTATTAATCAGAAGATGATTACAATGCTTTGAATAAGAATATAATTACAATGACTATCAAGTAAGCAACTCTTGATACATAATCATCTAATATAAATCTCTCAATTCTCTCAAACTTAGATATCTATAATTAACATATAATTATAGATACTGACGACTCTCTAAACAGGATTTTCACATATTGAATCAACACATGATTACTTACCAATATCACAACTGATGTGATTAATTCGAACACACGAACTTCTTTGGCAATATGTGATTAAATCTTGATACTGAATCAAGACTCGTAACACATACGATGAGGTGAGGTTTGACTCTACAATACTTAGTTGTAATCGAATCAAAGTCGTACCGAGTCGTACCTCTAAACTTATCAGGAGATAAGTATTTATAATCATGTTGCTACGGTTCCTAACAAACTAGACTTAGCCTAATTCGCTAACTAACTTTCGGATAAACCGGAATCTTGAATCTTGAATCTTCTTATCTTTAGTCTTCAATCTTCAATCTTGATTATAGAGTCTTCTTATCCGCGCCGTAGATATAGAGAGAGATAAAGATGAATTAAAAACATATTTAAATTATCTTTAAACTGACTTCTTCACTCGGACTGAGTTACTCAGCTTGAAACTCATCAAGCTGAGTTCTTCGAGAACAAACCCGAATTCAAACATGAACTAACATGTATAATTATTAACTCATCCTTAGAAGTCCAAAGAGTTAAATAAAACATATTTGTTAACTCTGTCGAGCTGACTCTGTTTCTGAGCTGAGTCACTCAGCTTGAAACACATCAAGCTACCTACTCGATATATACCTTATGTGACATACACAGATTATTAAACATATTAATAAACAATCTAAGGTATAATATAAACTGATCAACAAATGTTCAACTTATATTCAGCTTATATTCAGTCTGAATCACTCGAAGTGTTCAGTCTGACTAAGCTTCATAATTATGTTTATGTTATATGTAGAACTCATCTTACAAACTTAACTTTGTCTCATCAAATTCAAACTGATGAGATCATTTTCCCAACAATATATTTATGTTATAAAATAATAAAATATAATAAAAACTAAAACGAAAGCGCAGAAGGTGCTATTGTACAAGTGTTTCACATGAGTCCAAATATTTATCACTATATAATAAACTAGACTAAATGTCCGTGTGATACACGGGTTGTTTTAAAAGATAATAAATATTAAACATTAATAAAAACATATTAAATGATAATAAAAAGTGAATCAAATGAGAATAAAAAAAATGACGACGTACGGCATCAACACTTTAACCAGCAGTGGAAATATCGAAGCGATCGGGAGGGCAGATTTGACGGCTGAAATATGGTTGCATGATACGAAGAGACGTGATTGTATTTCTTATGTAAATCATCAATTATTATTATTACAACTAAGAGTAATACAGTTAAAACATTATTGGCTATAATTATAACAGAATTAAAATGATTATAAATATTTAAAATGATAAAACTGAAAATTTGGTTAAATATGATATTTTGAAATATTAGAAAGGGTAAATATGATATTTATAAATTAAGGTGGACAAATACGATTTTGTATGATTTAATAAGGGCATATATGAAACTATCTTTATTAAATTTGACTCTAAAAAGTCAAAATTAATATTTGATTTTAAGTGAATAAACAGTCAAGATTAAATTACACGAATCGTCCATGTGGTTTGACACTTATTTCATCGTTCGTCCCTAGGGTTCATTAATTATACCAGACGTCCCCAAGGTTTAGGTTTTGTAACACTGATAGTCCCTCACTCACCTAAAATGACTAAATTACTCCTAACTTCTTTTTTTCTTTTTTTTCTTGATTTTATAATTATTTTAAAAGTAGTTTTTAATTATTTTCTTGATTTTAAAATGTTTATATACTTTTAAAACTTATTAAAACAATATATATATATAATATACATATACACACCGTCTCCTCCATCTGCTCTCCGGCCACACCTCCATCGACCTCCACACGGCTGCCCGCCGCCACCGTCAACCTTCACCTCCACCTCAACCTTCGGCCACTTTCCATCTCCAACTCCGCCCTCTGCTCTCTCTATAATAGATATATACACACACAAAACACCACCACCATCCCCTACCGTCAATCTCTCTCTCTCTTTCTTTAAGTTTGTCGAACCTCCGCCGTCCATCTCCCTTGTCACCGCCGTCGATCTCCCCTGCCAAACTCCTTCGTCGAACACAAACATGTACAAATCAAACCTAAAAATCAGATTAAAACCCAAAACCCTAAAATTAATGATGAGTTACCCAAATCCTCCGTCGATCTCCCTGCCACCACCGCTATCGATCTCCCCTGCCAAACTCCACCGCCGTCGATCTTCCCTACCAAACTCCTCCGTCTGAAGTCGATTTCAACATCTAATGATGTTACTTTGCTCCAAAATCCAACTTCGAAGGCTGCAAGAATATAGGTTCAGATAACAAAATTTGAGTTTGAATTTGAGTTTATTGATACTAAATCGACGAGTATTGGTTCAGATAACAAGATTTTCACTCGTCCTCGTCGAAATATTGGTAGTCGGAGGTTGTCACACTCCTTGCGGCGGTGGTTCCTCTTCAAAGACCCAGAGAGAGAAAGAGAGTGAAGAAGATAGATAGAGAGAGACGGCGGAGTTTGGGGCGGCGGAGTGGAGGCCGACGGAGTTAGGGCGGCGGTGAGTTCCAAATGAGCAGTGAGGTGCAGATGGCGTGAGGTTTAGGTTGGTGTGCTGTTTTAATAAGTTTAAAAGTACTTAAAAATAGTTATAAAATCAAGAAAATAATTATAAACTACTTTTGAAATAAATATAAAATCAAGAAAATAATTAAAAAAAGAAGTTAGAGGTATTTTAGTCATTTTAGGTGAGTGAGGGACTACCAGTGTTACAAAACCTAAACCTTAACCTTGGGACCTTTGGTGTAATTAATGAAGCCTAGGGACGAACGGTGAAATAAGTGTCAAACCACAGGGACCATTCGTATAATTTACTCTATTTTTTAAATGAATAGTTTAGATTGTCTAATAAATTTTGATCAAATTAGTCTTTTATATATATATTACAAGATAGAGATAATGTTATTCTTTTTTAAAGTCTACTTAATAAAATAGAAATATTAAGAATCTCATATTTAACTAACTATATAAATTTAACGTCTATCTATCTAATAACTTTATTAAAAGAAAAGGATTATGACACAATCATCCTTTTTTATAGGAATATTTATATTAATAATAACATTTTATTTCACAAATTTTCTTAAAAACCCTAATAATTTACCAATTATAACCTCCTACTTCCAATATTTACTTTCATTATATCAAGAGTGATTATTCAAAATCGAAACTAATTTAGATACTAAAGTTTTTTAATTTTCAAACTTTCCATAATTATAGGTGATTAGTTATGGTAAACATATGATATATAAAAAAATATATATGTTTATTATCCTACCATATCAATTAGTTAAAAACATGTTTAGTTTAAATACAATTAAATTGTTTTAATCCACCACCATATGAATTGAAATGCTAGCCGCCCATTTTTTTATTTTGGAAATTACTTATCAAATGTGGATGTTTATTAACCGGAGGATCATAACTATTGTATGCCTAATAAAAGACAATAATGTTTAGACTACATTCTATATTACTATGTATGTCCTACAAGTGCATTTTCTATATATGTTAGAGTAGTACTCTTAATAACTAAAAAGTTTAAAATTGACTTTAATTATCCCTTAAAGCTATATTAAGCGTTTTCTTATTTGTACATGAAATATTTCAACGAATGCGGTTCCCTTTGATGCTCTGCTTTTATAATGACGGAAAACAAAATCCAATGTCAATCATTATTTAATGTTGGCTTGTTTCTAAAACGTCATGTTCATGAACAGTCGTATGTTGTGGTTTCTCAAGTAAAAAATATAAACGGTTTGAAATTTCTTATTTGTGTGAAAAATGTAAGCGTGCAAATAAAAGGATGAATGTTTCATATAAAAAGGTTTTACAAAATATATAATGATATCTATGTATGAATTTCTTATTTCTGATAATTTACTCTTCTTTTAGATGTTTTTATATCATTATGTACTTTTTATAATTGTTTTACTATACACATTAGTAGTATTTCACATAGTGAATGTTTAAAATTCATATTAACTATCCTTGGTTGTCACTACGTGCATAATATATAGCCTCCTTAATAAAGGGTATAGGTGTGATCACTGTTTATGCAGTTATGTAGTAATTTTTTATGAATTAAGTTAGAGTTTTTTATTTTGTCAGAACATAGAGAAGGGGTGAATAGGTTATATACCCACTTTTTGAAATTTTTACAAGTATTTGCAAGAGATTAAAAAGATAGAGTTAGAAAGATATCACCAATCAAGAATGTTGAACACAATGATTTATAGTGGTTCAAGCAAGGGTTAACAACCTTACTCTACATCCACTCCTTGGCCTCACACACTAAGAGTTTCTCCACTATCTTCTCTCTTTGAAGGTAGAGATAAACCTTTTACAACTTCTCTTTTTCACTTACAAGAATTAACACTTCACTCTTGCAAGTAAGAAAAAGATAACCTTACTTCACTCTATTTATAATGGCTAGAGTTGATCCTCACTTCTCTCTAATTATATAGGCTAGAGATAATCTTCACACCATTACAAAGTTTATGAAAGATTGAAGTAGTGTTTAAGCTTTGAAAGGTTTGACTCTTGCATGATTCTTGATCTTGAGAGTTAGATGAATTATCAAAGAATATGACTCTTGCATGATTCTTCACACCCATTATGCTCATTTCAAATTCATTATGCATAAAAGTTGAGAATTCATCACATAACTTTTGACAAGTAGATTCAAAGATAATATCATCCACATAAATTTGCACAAGTAATATATCATTGTTCCTTTTCTTTGTGAATAATGTATTGTCTACTCTACCCATAACATAGTCATTTTTCAACAAGAATGATTTCAATCTATCATACCATGCAATTGGTGCTTGCTTGAGTCCATACAATGTTTTTCTAAGTTTGTACACATATGATGGACTAATTGGATCTTCAAATCCGGGAGGTTGACATACATAGACTTCCTAATTTATAAAACCATTTAGAAAAACACTTTTGACATCCATTTGATATAAATTAAAATCTAGAGAACAAGCATAAGCAAGTAGAATCCTAATGGATTCTAATCTAGCAACCTGATGGTCCCGTATACTACGGATGAAGCAATGCTAGATGATAATCTTGTTAGTGTGTGTTTGTGTGTGTATTCGGTTTAGAGAGAGAGTCGAGAGCTATAGAGAGAAAACACAAACACAAGAGGGATTACATATTGCACCCTCACTTTTCATATTCTAACATTCTCCCCCTAAGTGAGGTATGCAACGATTCTCAACAAAGAAATACATAATTTTATTCATAGGCTGATTTGTTACGAATCCCGAATGCTACTTGCCACTTCCTAACCTGCCTTCTGTTGTACAGTGTAGTCTTCATCTGTTCTATAGCACGATAAGCCTGAGCATGTTGTTATCAGTGAAGGCCTCACGGTTATCCCATACCTTCTGATGTATCTTGTGATGAAGGATTTTCAATGTGCCGTCTGAGTAGGACATTAGCTCATCAAGTCTTATGAAGATCTTTTTACCTTTGGTGTTTTTGGAGACGACTCCTCGTTCACCCTTGAAGCTTTCATGTCCTTCATCAATCACAGTCAACTCTTCAAGCTTTTCTAAGTCTGGATGGCTCTGGTTAGGCTTTAAGAGATTGATTTTCCAATAATTGTTCTCGGTTCCAAGTTGCAGATCATGCTCCTCTATAAATTCCATCAGATTTCTTAAGTATCTCATCAAAGCAACTCTCCCAAATTCTTCTTCTGGCCACTTTCCTCTCTTCTGAGAAAGAGTGTCAAAGATAAAGCTAATGTCTTCAACTTTAACAAACCTAAGATCTGCTTCGGTGAGGAAGTATGTTAGGTTCTTTGCTCTCTTGACGTGAAAGATGACATACTTTATTCTGAAGGTGGTTTGAGTGTAGACATTGATGAGTTCAATGATTGGATATTCTGATTTGTTCTCTTCTGGATTAGACATAGACTTAGTGTGGATGTGTTCGTATCTTCTTCTTTGCTTATCATCCATGTTCCGCAACTCGGGAGGGATAACCAGTATTTGTTCGCTGCAAAAGATGTCTGAGATTCTTTCTTCAAGATTGGCAGCATTAACATAATAGTTTTTCCATAAAGGTTGAAGGCCTGTACTTGTAGTGAACATATTGCTTGCATCCAGACCTGGATCTCCATGGTACACTGGAGGAGAAGGTTGTACTATGAAGTGTGGTGGCAAGGGCCATTCTGATTCTCTTCTAACTTTCTCAGCTGCTTCTCTCTGTCTATTTCTTTCCAATATGTCTGTAGCTGATTCTTGAAATTGACCACGAGCAGGAGGGAAGCTTTCATGAACTTCAATATTAACTCCACTGAGAACCCTGGACACGTCGAAGGTGGTTTTCTTCTGTTTAAGTTTCCTTCTAGCTTCCCTTCTAGAGATTGTTGCCCATTCTTTTCTATCACTGATGACATCATCAAATCTGTGGACAATTCTGGGTGAAGCTGGACGTATAGTGTCTTTCACATATTCATCTATATCTTTAAACATGTCACGGATTTCAGGATCCTCAGGTTCCTTCTCTGGTTGAGCTCCTTATGTTTGATCTAAATCAAAATCATTGAAGAAGTCAAACTGAAGCCCTTCTTCTTGAGCAGTACTGCTTTCTCCCTCATGCCTGATTTGTGATGTGGGCATATACTCATATAGATCCTCATTTTCAGAGTCTGTGAATAGCTCAAACATCTCATCATGGGACTGCTCATAAGGTATTTCACCTTCTTCAAGATCTATTGGCCTCTGTTCAGATTGTTGCTGTGGTACATAAAGTACGATCTACTTGTCAGCATTGTGATGTTGTTGTTCATGAACTTCATCGGCCAATTGTTGTTATTTCTGCTGCTGGCTAGAACTCGTACCTGCAGGCAATAAAGAACTTAATGGAGTAACTGGTACAGTTGCCTTAGCAGCCACCGAGGGAGAAGACATGTATCTTCTTCTTTTCTCCCCCTCGGGTTGATCATCGGGATCTAGATCATCCCATCTCCTTTTACCACTCTGTGCTAGAGCCTGGAAAGTTTGTTCAAGAATAGTCAACCTGTCAGTAATTTCCTCTTTAATATTCTTTGGTTCTATGTGTGATACAAAGGCAAAGGATGTACTAAGGTTTTGTGATTGAGATCTAGTGAGTCTTTGGTTTAGGTCTCCTATAACTTGGGTTATCGGATGGTTCCTATTTTCCAAAACCTCATTTTGTTCACTAGTAATCTTGTCATCTATTATAATATTTTGGTCACTAGGTTGCTCTAAGTTTAACTTGGAGAGATGTTGTTCTAAGGCTTCCTCTTCTTGTTGATCATCATCTACTAGAGGTTTAGTCTTAGGTGGTAGTGGAGATTCATCAAATGTGACATTTAGGGATTCCTCCACAACCATAGTAGATTTTTTAGGACTCTATAAGCTTTACTATTTAGAAAGTATCCTAAGAACACACTCTCATAGGCTTTTGGGTCAAACTTAGTCAAGTAGTATTTGGTGGCAAGGATAAAACATTTACTACCAAATACTCTAAGGTAACCTAAGGATGGTTTCCTACCTTTGATAATCTCATAGGGTGTTTTACTTAGCATTGGTCTAATCAATACTCTATTTAGTATGTATGTAGCCGTTGAGACCGCATCACACCAAACTTTTTGTGAAATGGATTGTTCATTAAGCATGGTCCTACTCATCTCTTGTAAGGTCCTATTTTTTCTCTCAACAATCCCATTTGATTGAGGAGTGTGAGGAGCCGAAAAATTATGAGAAACTCCATGTTTATCACAAAATACTCCAAATTGCGCTTCATTATCAAATTCTCTATCATGGTCGGTACGAATTGAAATAATCGTACAACTGAATTGGTTTTGAATTTTCTTTCCAAGAATTTTAAATTTGTCAAAAGCTTCATTTTTTATTTCAAAAAGGATGTCCATGTATATCTAGAAAAGTCATCTACAACAACTAGTGTGTAGAAGTTTCCTCCATAGCTTTGAATTGATGAATGTCCAAAAAGATCCATATGCAAGGTGGTGTTGTCAAAGTTTGTCTTTAGCTTGTTCTCTAAACTTATCAAGCTTGGAGATAGATGAGGAACAACTTAACTTTGTAAATCTTTGATAGTCAAGTTCAACTTCTCAATTTCCTTTTTCAAATTTTTGTTCTCACTTTTTAGTTCCTCATTTTTTGCAAGTATTTTTTAGTTAAAGTCACACAATTGATCATATTGGTTATTATCATTATCACTATAATAACTTGAATCGGAATGTACCTCACTTGTCTCAAAGGCCATGAGACATGTTTCCTACTTGGTTTCATCTTGATTTTCATCACCACTATCACTCCATGCACCTCCTAGAAATGTTTTGTGGTTTTATCTCTTCTTTGATGCTACTTTGGGGCAATCACCAATGAGATGTGAGGAATCTCCACATCCATAGCATTCCCTTGATGGTTTCTTGTCTTTCTTGGCATCAATGCCTTGTTTGAACTTTCTTGGATCATATGGAGCCTTCACATGTTTTCCTTTTCTCTTGATGAACTTTTTGAAATTCCTCACCATCATGGCATATTCTTCATCATCATCACTATTTGCTTCATCATCCTCATCACTTCACAACAACAACAACAGTACCAAATCCCACAATAGTGGGGTATGGGGGAGGTAGAATGTACAAAATCGTACCTCTACCCGTAGGTAAAGAGATTGCTTCCAGGAATTGACCTCCGGCAACGTAGATAAAAACAAAAAACTAAAAAATGGAAAAAGAAGAGTGACTAAAAATAAGAAGCAAAAGTCAAATATTAAATATAAAAAAATACCAAAAGAATATATAGAAATCTAAAAGAAACAAAAAAATGGAAATAAAAATATATATATATATATATATATATATATATATATATATATATATATATAAGAAAAGGAAGTAAACAAATATATAAGTATATATAAACATAAGAGGAAGCGAAATAAGTAAAAGCAAACTGCTTTAACCTAAGCTCAAACCTACGAATAAAAAACTACGCTAATTCCTAACCCTGGCTCGTAATCCTTCTTCTCTACTCAAGCCTATCGGGGATCATGTCCTCCACGAGATAGAGCTCCTGCAAATCTGCTTTGACTCTATCTTCCCACCTCAGATACGGACGGCCACATCTCCTAGTACCCTCAACTAAAATCGATTATGCTTTCCTAACTGGCGCTGTTTGTGGTCTCCTTTTCACATGGCCAAACCACCGTAGTCTCCATTCTCTCAACTTGTTAACAATGGACGTAACTCCTAATTCGTTTCTAAAAACACCGACCGGGATTTTATCCAACAAGGTCTTTCCACAAGTCCATCTAAGCATCCTCATCTCTGCAACTTCCATCTTCTCTGCATGCACCTTTTTGAGGGGCCAACACTCAGCTCCGTATAGCATTGCCGGCCTAACCGCTAGTCTGTAGAATTTACCTTTAAGCCTTAATGGTATTTTCTTGTCACATAAAACTCCATTTGCCGCTCTCCACTTCCGCCGCCCTGCTTGAATACGGTTTGTAACATCCTCATCTATCCTTCCCGATTTGTGTAGTATGGAGCCTAGGTACCTGAAGAACTCTTGGGGGCTCAAAACATGATCCCCTAAATGGATAACTTGGTTGTCATCGTATACAGTCTTGTTGAAGTGACAATAAAGATACTCAGTCTTACCTCTGCTAATCTTGAGTCCTGATTCCTCTAATGCTGACCTCCACTATTCTAATCTTCTGTTTAGCTCCTCTTTCGAGTCGGAAACCAAGACAATGCCATCCGTGGAAAACATACACCATGGTATATTTTCTTGAATGTCTCTCGTTAGCTCGTCAAGAATGATGGTAAAAATGAAGGGGCTAAGAGCAGACCCCTGGTGAAGGCCCTTTAGCACCGGGAAGTACTGGCTGTCTCCTACCGGGCTACTCACGCAAGACAACACACCCTCATACATATCTTTCAAGACCCTAATATAACTCCACGGGATATTTCTATCGTTTAAAGTCTTCCAGATAAGCTCTCTAGGAACACTGTCGTAAGCTTTCTCTAAATCTAAGAACACCATATGCAAATTTTGTTGTCTTGTTGGTGCATATCTGTGAATTCCTAGTTCGTATCAATAAAACACTTTGTAGGACCGGCTGGGGGACGGGGTTCTAAACTAAACTAAAACACCCTTACGCTAGGACTGATCTAGGATGAGAAATAGTGCGAAATTTCTATTTCCCAAACCTCCTAAGGATTCTAAGATCTGCTTAGGTGTCCGGCACACAGTAACACTAAGAAACACACAGAGTAGAAACAAGAACAAACTCTAAGAACTCACACAGAGATGCTTAAGGCTGCCCTTGGATTCGGATTAAACACACAGTATTCGTTTACGAGGTTTAAAGTCGCGATTTAGTAGGTTTAAAGTCGTATAAGGTCAATTACGAAGGCTCCCGGTTGATTACTCGATTGATTCGTAGGTTACCCGCTTGATTCGTCGATTTCCCAAGCTAATGCGGGGTTAAGCTCTATTTATAGAGTAATTAATTCACTACGCACGTAATGTATCACACTTCGTACGAAATGTGTCCAGTACGCACGTACTGGTTAGTTTAATAATAATTAATTTCATTTTAACCGACCTAATCACTACGTGCGAACTGAGATCCACTACGCACATAGTGGACTCACCACGCACGCAGTGAACACATCACGCACGTGGTGATCTGTCACACAGACTTAAACTTCCAAACACACATCAACACATGATTAAGTACTTGTAAGCTTAAGATCATCACAAAGAATCACTAAGAATATATACACATGCAAACAATTAATCAAAACACATTTGAATTAACATTTCATGTATGTATTTTATTGATACGAACTAGGGATTCACAAATATGCACCAACAAACTCCCCCTAAGACCTAGTTCTATCAATAACCATTGCACTAAGCAAAAATTCCACAAAGTAAAATGCACAAAGCAAAATGCACACAGCAGAATGTACTAAGCAAAAATTTACACACAGCAAAATGCTAAACGAATACCTTTCGTTATGTCCTTACCTGCACTACGCACGATGTGAGTTGTAACTCGTGTTTAGTGGGGTTCCATCTCGCATGTAATGAGTTTCTCATCTGTGAACCTTAATTACTGTTAGTACTGCACTCAGCAATAAACTGTCAGTAACTTCAAGATCACTTATAAACATTTAAGCAAAACACATCAAAGTGAGATGAAAGAAATGTAAACAGAACAAACTCCCCCTAATCAAAACACTAAGAATGATTAAGAACATACTAGAACTCTTTTTGTATTTTTCTAAACAGAAACGGGATAAAAAAAATTGCAAACATAAGAAATTATAAAAAAAGAAAATAGACATACCAAAAGAAATAAGAAACACACCAAAAATCTTTTTGTATTTTTCTGATTATAAAGAAAATGAAAATGCAGAAGTAAACTATTAACGAATTAAATCCTAAAGAACAGACTAACCAAAACAAAAAGGAATTGCAGAAATTAAATTGCTGAAATTTAATCTTTTTGTGAGAAGGTTCCAGTATGGAGTCAGTACTAGCTCGTCTATACTCAGTAATCATTCATTTCAAAACCTTGGGCATAAACATATTCTCTTAAACTCTGTCTGTCAACCTATCTTTCTTCAGATAATAACAAATTTTGTTTCAACATTTTCAGATTATCTAAACTGGATACACGGTTAAGACTATCTCTTTCAAAATTTCACAGTATTTTGATTCACACAGTAGGTGCACAACTTGATTACCCAACCACCATGCTTATGTGCTTTGTGATTTTGTCAACGCATTTTATGCTCTTTGACATGGAGGTCAATTTTTCACCTCTTCTAATAATTTTGTTGAGCTTTTGTCAATGCATTTTACGCTCTTTGACAATTCAACACTAATAGATCAATATAGCTTTTGTCACTGCATTTTATGCTCTTTGACAATTCAACATTGATAGATCAATGTATCTATTTCTTTTGACATCTCAGATTGGGGTCAAATTTTCACCCTCTTTTACATTTTGCTCATTGTCATCTAAGCACATTTGGCATGGTAACAGGTGTGTGCACCAGACTAAGTTAGTCTCAACTGTTATTGATTTGTAGACTTGGAATGTCTCGATAGTTTGAATCTTTGTAGGATTTTCACATGCATAACCACTTATCAGCCTAGACTCTCATCATATGCCTTACACGCCATCTGTTTCTTATCTGATTTAACTAAATTTTTCAGACAGTTTTCTCAAGAATGTGTGCATGCCTTCAGTCCTAATTTTACTAGACATACTTTGTATAGAACGCCAGTGTACCATCATTTTCCATTTGAGTTGAATCAACTTCTCATTTTTATATTTTCTGATTTTTTTATTTTTTTATTTTTTTATTTTTATTTTTTTGATTTTTGTTTTGTATTTTCTATGTTTTTCTGATTTTTTTGTATTTTCTATGTTTTCTGAACTATCTCCCCCTAAAATACTAAAGAAAAGAATACTAAGAAAATAGAATCGCAGAAGCACACAGGAAATAAACACAAAGACAAAAGAACAAATTAGTCACACAGAAAATAGACACACAGTCACAAATACCTCACACTTGATTATAGCGGTTGACATCCTTCACACAGAAAAAAGAATTAGAAAGCATTAGGAACCCAAGCCTGAATAGTCATGGGTTTCCCATCTTCTCCAATCACTGGAAGTTTCATCCAAGTTCCAGTCTTCTCAGCAGCATTGCTGAACCTGTCACTCGAATCCTTAGGCATTTGAACACACAGTTTGTTAGTCCACTTAGAAGTCTGATTGAGCGAAGATTTTCTTTTGCTAACAACTTCGGGATTTTTAGATTTTCTTATGGTATCCCCGTTTGTCCTTTGATGTTGAACTGGAAGAGTTGAGTTTTGATTGTTTTTAGTAAACGTTTTATTCTTTTGAAAAGTCTCAATTTTCCTGTTACAGCGCTGATGTGGCTGCTGATCACACTCGTAACTGAGGTGACCAGGTCTCCTGCACACATAGCAAATCCTGTCTGGACATTGCTTTATAGGACCCTTCGACATCCTTTGAGATCGATACCCTAACCCTTGATGTTTGGGTAAAAGTTTGACCACTTGGTACGGACGGGTATCAGGAGACTTGACACCCTCTTTTTCAAATTTCCAAAGGGCATCGCGGATACGATGCATCAACGGATCTTTCACATTAGAACTTGCCAACAGTTCTCTTATGCCTGGTTCAGCCTTTTTAATTTCTTCTTGCTGAACCTCATTCTTCTGAGGCTCACCCACATTCTCGTGTAACTTTAAATCCTCTTTTGGGGTTGATGCAGAAGATTCATCAACCTTTGTGAGTAGTGGGTCAGATTCAGAGTGAACATCATCATTCACCAGTTGAGGGAATGCAGAAGATTCATCAACCTTTTTGATTGTTTTAGTTTTACTTCTAATGTCAGTTCTTCAAGCAAGTCTGCTTCTGAAACTCCAAGTGGACCACCTTATTCTGCTCCTTCAAGCAAAACGTCAATGCCTGCCTTAAACACTGAGCATTTAAAACATGGCAGCACTGAAGAAGTTAAGGAGCATATGGGGATGCTTAGTGCATTGGTCACCTCCTACGATGATCTACTGAAGGGGAAGATTGGTAATGCTCATCTTACTCAAGAGGATTATGAACAGATTGATGACGATGAGATGGAGAGACAAGATATCCTCTGGTCATATGCTAACTTAGTCAGGAGGGCAAGAGCATATGAGAAAAGAACAGGAAAGCAAATATCAGCTACAAAGGATACCAACCTTGGTTTTGACAAGTCTGCGGTAACATGCTATAATTGCGGTGAAAAAGGTCATTTCGCGCGAGAATGTGATAAGCCGAAGAGTATGGGACCGAAGTATCCTTTCAAAACCAGTCCTGGCAGTAGATCATCTTCCTCTTCAACCATAAAGTCTGAATCAACTCCAAAACCGGCTAAGGCAATGGCAGTTGTTCAAAAGGACGAGGGAATTGACTGGTCATTACAATTTGGGAATGATGGTGCTGATATTAATGTGGCAAATGTTCATGTGTTGAACGAAGATTCTCAATCCGAGACAGAAAGTTACTCAAGTGAGGAAGAATCAATTGCCAGCATTGATGATGAATCAGCCTCGGTTCCAGCTGCAGAAAAGACACCAGTGAAGGTTCGTGCCAATGAGTCAAACCAAAAGGTGTGCAGTTGTGGTCAGTCATCCGAGGAAAAGGTATGTACTTTTGGCTTACCTTGTGGTTCTTGTAATGATTATGTAAAACAGATAGTGTTCCTAAAGTCTACAATTTCAGAGCTCACATCTAAGTTAGATAAAAACCTGTTGATAAAAGAAAGAGAAAAACAGTTGAAAGAAAAGAATGAAAGTTTAGGCAAACAGGTGCATGAACTAGGTGTGGCTCTGTTAAATAAACAGGATGCTATAGTGTTTTACATAAATGAGATTGATAAGCTGAAACGAGACCTTGCTACTTCAAAGGTCGATTATGAGACTCTGAGTCAAAAACTCAAAAGTTATTCCACGTCTTCTTACATATTTGAGTACATAATCGATCAGAGAGGTCAAGGTACTGATTCAGAAAAGAACAAGAAGCTATACTCTAAATGTCCACCACCAGTGTTAAATCAACTGGTGAATGATGATGTTCACTCTGAATCTGACCCACTACTCACAAAGGTTGATGAATCTTCTGCATCAACCCCAAAAGAGGATTTAAAGTTACACGAGAATGTGGGTGAGCCTCAGAAGAATGAGGTTCAGCAAGAAGAAATTAAAAAGGCTGAACCAGGCATAAGAGAACTGTTGGCAAGTTCTAATGTGAAAGATCCGTTGATGCATCGTATCCGCGATGCCCTTCGGAAATTTGAAAAAGGGGGTGTCAAGTCTCCTAATACCCGTCCGTACCAAGAGGTCAAACTTTTACCCAAACATCAAGGGTTAGGGTATCGATCTCAAAGGATGTCGAAGGGTCCTATAAAGCAATGTCCAGACAGGATTTGCTATGTGTGCAGGAGACCTGGTCACCTCAGTTACGAGTGTGATCAGCAGCCACATCAGCGCTGTAACAGGAAAGTTGAGACTTTTCAAAAGAATAAAACGTTTACTAAAAACAATCAAAACTCAACTCTTCCAGTTCAGCATCAAAGGACAAACGGGGATACCATAAGAAAATCTAAAAATCCCGAAGTTGTTAGCAAAAGAAAATCTTCGCTCAATCAGACTTCTAAGTGGACTAACAAACTGTGTGTTCAAATGCCTAAGGATTCGAGTGACAGGTTCAGCAATGCTGCTGAGAAGACTGGAACTTGGATGAAACTTCCAGTGATTGGAGAAGATGGGAAACCCATGACTATTCGGGCTTAGGTTCCTAATGCTTTCTAATTCTTTCTTCTATGTGAAAGGTGTCAACCGCTATAATCTAGTGTGAGGTATTTGTGACTGTGTGTCTATTTTCTGTGTGACTAAATTGTTCGTTTGTCTTTCAGTTTATTTTCTTAGTTTCTAGTTTGTTTAGTATTTTAGGGGGAGATAGTTCAGAAATCTTAGAAAATACAAAAAAAATCAGAAAACATAGAAAATACAAAAAAAAAATATATAGTTCAGAAAACATAGAAAATACAAAAAAAATCAGAAAACATAGAAAAAAAAATACAAAAAAAAAAAATCAGAAAACTTAGAAATTACAAAAAAAATCAGAAAACATAGAAAATACAAAAAATCAGAAAAACAAAAATGAGAAGTTGATCCAACTCAAATGGAGAGTGATGGCACACTGGTTCTCAATACAAAGTCGTCTAGTAAAATTAGAACTGAAGGCACATACATATTTTTGAGAAAACTGTCTGAAAATCTAGTTGAATCAGATAAGAAACAGATAGTGTGTAAGACATATAAGGAAAGTCTAGACTGATAAATGGTTATGCATGTGAAAATCAATCATAGATTCAAACTATCGAGACATTCCAAGTCTACAAGTCAATATCAGTTGAGACTAACTTAGTCTGGTGCACACACCTGTTACCATGCCAAATGTGCTTAAATGACATTGAGCTATATGTAAAAGAGGGTGAAAAATTGACCCCAATCTGAGATGTCAAAAGAAATAGTTACATTAATCTATCAATGTTGAATTGTCAAAGAGCATAAAATGCAGTGACAAAAGCTATATTGATCTATTAGTGTTGAATTGTCAAAGAGCATAAAATGCATTGACAAAAGCTCAGCAAGAAAAATGTCTAGAGAGGTGAAAAAATTGACCTCCATGTCAAAGAGCATAAAATGCGTTGACAAAATCACAAAGCACATAAGCATGGTGGTTTTGGTAATTAAGGTGTGCAACCTACTGAGTGAATCAAAATACTGTGAGACTTTGAAAGAGATAGTCTTAATCATGTATCCAGTCTAGACAATCTGAAAATGTTGAAACAAAATCTGTTATTATCTGAAGAAAGATAGGTTGACAGACAGAGTTTAAGAGAATATGTTTATGCCCAAGGTTCTGAAATGAATGATTACTGAGTATAGACGAGCTAGTACTGACTCCATACTGGAACCTTCTCACAAAAAGATTTAATTTTCAGGAATTTACTTCTTTTGCAAATTTATTCTGAGTTAATTTCATTTCAGTTATCTTCATTTCTATCTTTTATTTTTAAGTCTTTAAATAGTTGTTTTTAGATTCCCAAAAATCAGTTGTTAATAGTCTGTTTTTTTTATCCCGTTTCTGTTTAGAAAAATACAAAAAGAGTTCTAGTATGTTCTTAATCATTCTTAGTGTTTTGATTAGAGGGAGTTTGTTCTGTTTACATTTCCTTCATCTTACTTTGATGTGTTTTCCTTAAATGTTTATAAGTGATCTTGAAGTTACTGACAGTTTATTGCTGAGTGCAGTACTAACAGTAATTAAGGTTTACAGATGAGAAACTCATTACATGCGAGATGGAACCCCACTAAGCACGAGTTACAGCTCATATCGTGCGTAGTGCAGGTAAGGGCATGACGAAAGGTATTCGTTATGAATTTTGCTGTGTGCAAATTTTTGCTTAGTACATTCTGCTGTGTGCATTTTGCTTTGTGCATTTTACTTTGTGGAATTTTTGCTTAGTGCAATGGTTATTGATAGAACTAGGTCTTAGGGGGAGTTTGTTGGTGCATATCTGTGAATCCCTAGTTCGTATCAATAAAATATATTCATGTTTATTAATTCAAATGTGTTTTGATTAATGGTTTGCATGTTTATACATTCTTAGTGATTCTATGTGATTATCTTAAGCTTACAAGTACTTAATCATGTGTTGATGTGTGTTTGGAAGTTTAAGTCTGTGTGAGAAATCACCTCGTGCGAAGTCAGGCTCACTACGTGCGTAGTGGAGCTCACTACGCACGTAGTGATTAGGTCGGTTAAAATGAAATTAATTATTATTAAACTAACCAGTACGTGCGTACTGGACACACTTCGTACTAAGTGTGATACATTACGTGCGTAGTGAATTAATTACTCTATAAATAGAGCTTAACCCCGCATTAGCGTGGGGAATCGACGAATCAAGCGGGTAACCTACGAATCAATCGAGTAATCAACCGGGAGCCTTCGTAATCGACCTTATCTGACCTTAAGCCTACTAAATCGCAATCTTAGTGATAAATCCGAATCCAAGGGCAGCCTTAAGCATCTCTGTGTGAGTTCTTAGTGTTTGTTCTTGTTTCTACTCTGTGTGTTTCTTAGTGTTACTGTGTGCCGGACACCTAAGCAGATCTTAGAATCCTTAGGAGGTTTGGGAAATAGAAATTCCGCACTATTTCTCATCCTAGATCAGTCCTAGCATTAGGGTGTTTTAGTTTAGTTTAGAACCCCATCCCCCAGCCGGTCCTACATGTCTTTCCGTGTGTTTTTCTACGAGGCTTCTAATCAGATGCACTGCCTCTATCGAAGACCTCCCCGGCATAAACCCGAATTGATTTTCCGATACCCTTGATTCGCGACGAAGCCTGCTTTCTATCACCCTCTCCCATAACTTCGTAGTACGACTAAGAAATTTCATACCACGATAGTTCCCACAAACTTGGGAGTCACCCTTGTTCTTATAAACTGGGATAACTATGCTCCGCCTCCATTCTTCTAGAATCTTAGCTGTTCGAAAGATCAAATTAAAAAGTTTAGTTAACCACTTAACACCCTGCTCCCCCAAACATCTCCACGCCTCGATAGGAATTTGATCTGGACGTGCCACCTTTCCTCTTCCTATCTTGCGTAGCGCATTTCTAACTTCCCCTAAAGAAATCCTAGTGCAATAACAATTGTTGCGAACCTGAAGAACCCCCTCGAAGCCCTGTCTACTACCACTCCTCTCCCATCTTGTTTCGTGATTGAATAATTGATGAAAGTAATCGCTCCATCTACTTCTAATTTCACTATCCTTTGAAAGGGATTTTCCTTTGTCATCTTTGATAAACTTAATGCTTCCTAAATATTTTTTCTTCCTCTCCCTGGCTTTCACTAATTTAAATATTTCCATCTTTCCTTCCTTAGAGTCTAATCTATTATATAGGTTTTCAAAAACTCTTTCTTTTGCCTGTGCTACAGCTCTCTTGGCTTCTCTTTTTGCTTCTTTATAAGTAATCAAAGCTCTCAACCTGTCCTCCTCTCTACCTTCCCTAGCTAAGACTAACTCCCTAAAACCAGAATGCTTTCTTTTAACTTTGACTTGTACCTCATTATTAAACCACCACGATTCCCTAAGGACTCTTGACTTACCTGACGTAGATCCTAGGGTATCATCTACTACCTCTCTAAAAGTCTGAGCCATGTGGTTCCATTCTAGGGTATCATCATCATCACTTCAAGACTCTTTAACATGTTTGGATTTAAGTACAATGGACTTGGACTTTTCATTGTTTAACTTGGCAATCCCATCATCTTTTTGCATGATCACCTCATACACTTTGAGGTTTCCAATTAGCTCATCCATTTGAAGTAGATTCAAATCCTTTGATTCTACAATGGCCGTCACTTTAGCTTTCCATTTTGGTGAAAGAGCCCTAAGAAACTTTCTCACAATTTTCTTATTAGAGTAAGTAGTCCCAAGTGACTTGAGACTAGTAACAATAGTATTAAACTTAGAGAAATCTTCATCAATGCTCATTTCATCAAGAATCTGAAATTTCTCATATTTTTGTACAAGCAATTCAATCTTGTTGTCTAGGACTTGAGCCTTTCCTTGATGGGTAGTGACAAGAGATTTCCAAATTGCATTTGCACTTTCCAACATAAATACTCTTTCATACTCTTTTTTAGGCAAAGTTATATAAAAAGAGTTTTGCTTTAAAATTTTTGGAAATCATCTTCTTGTCATCTTGATCCCATTTGTCCTTTGGAGTTGGTACATATGCATTTGTTTTGGAATCAAAGGTTTTAGGCACATGGTCTCCATCCTCAATGATTTCCCAAAGATCTACATCTTTGGCTTTGACATATGTCATAAACCTTTGTTTCCAAAAGCAAAAACGTTCTTCTTCAAGAAGTGAAGGTCTAACAATAGAATTCCCCTCTACAAAGTTTTGTCACATTTTCAACTCAGAAAAATTTTTGAAAAATATTTTAGAAGACTCAAAACAAGTTTTCAAAAATTATCATGAGCAACTTGCTCTGATACCAATTGTTATAACCTAGAGGGGGTGAATATGTTATATACCCACATTTTGAAATTTTTACAAGTATTTGCAAGAAATTAAAGAGATAGAGTTAGAAAGATATCACCAATCAAGAATGTTGAACACAATGATTTATAGTGGTTCAAGCAAGGGTTAACAACTTTGCTCTACATCCACTCCTTGGCCTTACCCACCAAGAGTTGCTCCACTATCTTCTCTCTTTGAAGGTAAAGATAAACCTTTTACAACTTCTCTTTTTCACTTACAATAATTAACACTTCACTCTTGTAAGTAAGGAAAAGATAACCTTACTTCACTCTAATTATAATGGCTAGAGTTGATCCTCACTTCTCTCTAATTCTATAAGCTAGAGATGATCCCCACACTATTACAAAGTATATGAAAGATGGAAGTAGTGTTCAAGCTTTGAAAGCTTTGACTTTTGCTTGATTCTTAATCTTGAGAGTTGGATGAATTATCAAAGAATATGAGCTCACAAGATATACAGAGTATTTTGTGTTTTTCAGATTGCAAGAAGTGAGTAAAGAATGAGGTTTGAGTTGGTATAAATAAGGAAAAAGGTGTCATCTCAAAAGTTGTCCAGACTGTCCACGGTCGAACCACGGTCGACCGTGGCTTCGACCGTAGGTCTGCTGGAACATCTTGAGACTTGCAATATAGATGTTGGGCTTTGACCAAAACCATACACAACTCATTTTTACTTTTAAAATCCACTGAAAAGAAGATTTAGAAAAGGTTGGTTAATCCCATAATTCTTAAGTTTGAATTTAAACATAAAAATGAAAGTTTGGAAACCAATACACAAAGCATGTTGGAATTTTATCTCTTTGGGAGATTCATTTGCTAAATATGGTGTTGTATTGTTTCAAAGTGAGATTGTGTTTAGTATTTGCTTAAATGGGAAGTCTTGGATTTATTCAACCAACTTAAATAAGTTTATAAAATATTTGCCAATTTTTATAAAAATAATTTTATAAAAACTTAAACTTGTTTAATTATTTATTTTGTAAGCTGATATAATTTGAATGTTTTCATATAGGTGTCTTCGACGATGTCTTCTTCTTGAACGTTATTCTTCGACGATTGGAGTTGACGATTTGTTAGAAATGTTTTGTAACAAATAAATACGAATATTTATTTGTTTGAATATATGTATAGATGTGTATATTTTTGTGTCAACAAAAATGGATATATTTTATATTCCCATTTTTTCCAACAGATTCATTTGGAAATTTCTCACCTGCTTCAATTCTAATAAATTTTTTTAATTAGTGATTTATTTTTTTGAAAATTTGATTAATTAATGTCAATATTAATTTGATAGATTTGATCACAAAATTTCTGTATTTGCTTGCTCAATTGATCATGGCTTATTAGCTTTAATACTAAGATAAGAAGGAAGTAGCATGGGAAAATAATTAAACAAATGATGACAAAAAATTGAAGAACAACCATGGATGTCCCCGTGCATTTCCCATTTGGATTCACCGTTCATGTTACACCGGTTTACACGCGCTTAAAATTAGGGAAAATTTCAGCTTTTTAAATCAAAACGCATAGCGGAAGTAAACGTCATTTACAAAATATTATAAGTGTTAACTGACTTGGTAGTTATATTACAACAAAAGAATACGCCAAGTTCAACTGTCAGGTGTTACCAACTAACCGACTAACTACCGACCACCGGATCACAGATATAAACAACAAGAAGTGTTCCGCAAAAGATATTTACAACAACCACCAACAGGTTCCCACCTCTCATAGGCCAACTACTTCGCACCTGCAAAAAGGTAAATCAGGCACCGTTAGCTACAACTAGCTAGTGAGTACAGATTTACACATAAGCATCAACAAGCAGGGGAAGCCCGGCTCAAGGACTCAAACTGAGGACCATCAGCTACAACTATCCGTAATGGTGGAGGAGCGAAGAGCAGTCCACCAAATGCGTTACGAAGCTCGAAGCTCATCAACACAGATCTCAACGAAAGCTAAGATCCTAACTCATGTTAAGGAGCGGCGGTTTGCAAGACCACCCCGGTGTGCTGCACACCGAGTACCGTTGATCCCCGTTATTCCATCAAAGGGATCCAGCCTTCGGGAAGAAAGCTGACCTTAACCATGCCATCAACAGTCCGGACCAATACAACACACAACAACAACCCGTAGTGGGTCTAACGATACTCATGCGATTCATAACCAACGAGTAAAGCAACTTAGCATGGCAACAGTACATAATAATATGGCAAAACATACCTCATATACGCACATGTGCGACATCGACAACATATTTCAATAAACAAAAGACAACGCTACTTACCGAGACTCATGGGAAACCGGTACTCACCTCGAGATTACAAGAGGCAGAAATGAAATCGGGAATCTCAAGAACACAAAGAGTTGTCCAATTCACCTAACACATTAGGTTCAGGCTTAGACACCAAACAATGACAATCAACGAGGCTTAAAAACACAAGACCACAAAGTTGTCAGCATAACAACACATCATGCGATCGCAAGGCATAGCTATGCGATCGCAAGAGTCATGTTAAACCCCTCCTTTGCGATCGCAAAGGATATCCATGCGACCGCATGGGTTCTACCCAAACCACCCCAACTTACGATCGCAAGGCTTAACCATACGATCGTAAGGGTGGCACCTTGGGGGCTTACGATCGCAAGTTATGTACCAATGATCGCAAGTTATGATTCCTTCGTCCTTAGACGGTAAACCATGACAACAACCCTCTTACGATCGCATGACCCATGCATGCGACCGCAAGGTACTACAAACCAGCATGCGACCACAGGTCCTTTTCATGCGATCGCAAGGACATCAAAACCTGCTTGCGGTCGCATGGCCCATCCACGCGATCGCAAGGACCCCGATTACAGTGCGTTCTTGCACTGTTCGAACACAGCAACAGTTTTTCGTGTTCTTGACATAAAATCTAACTCCAACTTATGTTTAATCACTTATACAACTTATTTAACATCAATACAACATGTCTACATGATTCTTAACTCAAAACCATCATTGATTGATCAATTTAACCTTCAAAATACCATTTCATACCTAAAACCTTGAAAGTGAGTTTCATGGTCAAGAACACTTACAAATAAGCAAGAGGTACAGCAAAGTTGGACTTGAATTCAACTATGAATCCCCTAATTCAGCTTCCTCTTTTAATTTCTTCCTCAAATCTCCAAGCAAAGGGTGTGTGTGTTTTGGTACGCAATTATGTATGTCTGTATGTGTTTTGTGTGTGTTTTGAGATCTCAGGGGATAAGTGTTCCTTTAAACCGACCCAAGTGGGTTTAATACCCCACGAGGGTATTCCGTTCTCCTATTCAACTTAAAACACGACTTAGGTTTATCTGTTTCAACTAACGGAGATATTTTCGGAATCATTATCTGAAACCGTTCAATAAATTACCGACTCTATCTATTAACGACACATTTTCAACTTTAACCACATAACCACGTGTACCAACAATTAATCAAAAAAACAACTTAAACAACTTGGTTAATGTCAACGTACAACTAAACCAACACAATGTACAACAAGTTACTACTAGGCCTTAAACTAGGGTGTTACAAATCTATTCTCCTTAAGAAGATTCCGTCCTCAGAATCTGATCGTCCACAAACAAGTGAGGGTATCTAGCTCGCATGTCGTCTTCGGTCTCCCAGGTCATGTTTGAACCTAGGTTGTACTTCCACTTGACCAAAACCAGCTTTATTATCTTTCTGCTCACCTTCCTGATCTTTGAACCAAGTATTTCAACAGGCTCTTCAACTAGACGTTTTGAAGCGTCTACTTTCAACTCTTGCAGAGGCAGAATCTGGTTCTCCTCCACTTTGCACTTACGCAGATAACACACGTTGAACGTGTTATGAATTCAAAAAGCTCTGGTGGCAACTCAATCGACACCGTCTGGTCGTTAACCTTACAAAGGATTTTAAACAGACCAATATATCGCAGACTCAACCTACCCTTCCGACCAAATCGGATAACACATTTCCAAGGAGAGAATTTTAAGAATACCCGATCACCCTCCTTGAATTCAACAGGTCTACGTTTTGGATTTACGTATACCTTTTGTCTATCCCGAGCGGCTTTCAACTTCTCACGAGCGACTTTCACTTTATCAGCTGTGATCTGAACAATCTCGGGTCCGGTAAACTGCTTCTCACCAGGCTCGAGCCAACATGTTGGTGTGCGACAACGCCTCCCGTACAACATCTCATATGGAGGCATCCCAATACTGGAGTGATACGAGTTGTTGTAAGCAAACTCGATCAAAGGCAAGTAAGAATACCACGCACCACCGAACTGGAGGACACATGCACGAAGCATGTCCTCCAACGTATGAATTGTTCTCTCTGACTGGCCATCTGTCTGCGGATGATATGTCATGCTCAGGTGAACACGAGTACCAAGCTCATTCTGCAAACTATGGAGCCTGATCGTCCTCACGATCCTCCATTAACAAGAAATCGAGCAAAATCTGACCACCATGGCCGCCGCTGCAAAATCCGACCACCACGGCCGGAGTTAATGGTGGTAGTGCACATGGTTCAACTCGGTTTGACGAGAGGAGTCCAGATCTGGTCTCGGATTCGTCATTGGATGCTTCAAAAAAAGATCCGGGAGTTTTATGTCTCAGATCCGGCGCCGACGAGGCCAAATTCGCCAGCTGCCGGAGTTGTTCAGGGTGGGGATGGTGGTGGTTCAACTCGGTTTGATGAGAGGAGTTCGGATCTAGTCTCAGATTCATCATTTGATGCTTCAAAAAAAGATCTGGTCGGTGGCGGCGGTGGTGATGTCCGAAAGTGTGCAATCACATGTGATTGTGGCTTCAAATCACATGTGATTGTGTCGCCGGAGGAGGTGGCCGGAGGTGATGGTCGGTGGTGGTGGTTGGTGGTGTGCAATCACATGTGATTGTGGCTTCAATCATATGTGATTGTGGTGGCCGGAGGTGGTGTTCGGCGGCTGTGGTGGTGGCCGGTGGTGATGGTCGGTGGTGGTGGTTGGCGGTGTGCAATCACATGTGATTGTGTCGCCGGAGGTGATGGTCAGTGGTGGTGGTTGGCGGTGTGCAATCAAATGTGATTGCGGCGGCCGGAGGTGGTGGTCGGCGGCTGTGGTGGTGGCCGGAGGTCATGGTCGGTGGTGGTGGTTGGCGGTAATCACATGTGATTGTGCTTCAATCACATGTGATTGCGGCGGCCGGAGGTGGTGGTCGGCGGCAGTGGTGGTGGCCCGAGGTGCTGGTGGGCATTTGACTTTTTTTTTTTTATCCCGTGGCTGAGATTTGTCCGTTGGGACTACACAAAAACTTTGGACTATATTGAACATTTCACTATTAATGGAACTCCATCTTTTTAATCACGTTATTTGTTACAGAGAACACATTTTGACGAATATGTTATTTCATCATCTCTCTGAATCTCATTTTTTTCTCCAATATTAAACATTTAAACCTATAGCCTAAACGGTTTTCCCAGTTCCATTTTCAAACAATAATAATCAGCTTTCTCAAATAACAATTGGGAAGTGAAATTTTGAAAGTGAATATGAAATAAATAGTGGGAATTAAAACTTTATATCAATGGTTTTATATATTTAATTATTATGTTGGTACTAACACAAAAACTTGATGTTAAATTTATTTATTTTTTAATTTTAGTTATTATATAGTTATTTATATTAAAAACTCTCGTATATCATAGTTTTATATTTTAAATACCTTTAAATAATTTAATACATAATTAATTAAAATATATCTTTTTTAGATTAAATTCATTGTTTGGTAACTTATTTGAACAAAATCTAATCATGATTTACTCGATAATGATTTATTTATTTGAATAAAATACTATATTGATTTACTAGTGTTAACTATGATTGGTTTCTTCAAACAAATTTTAATGTATTCTAACCAAATATGACTTTGCTTTACTTAATTGACTATTGTTGATCACAATTCACTTATATGAACAAAGTGTAACCTTTTTTTTGTTAACCAAGCATGACCGTGATTTATATACATGAACATTTTTCAACAAAAAATAAACATGTTTGACCAATGAGTTGTATTAACCTCTATTCAATATAAATCCCACATTGACACCATATGATATGGATTAACCATCTTAATCATATGAAAGTCTAATGACAACCTATGATATGTGATTAGCCACTAATCTTTTTTGACCTGCGTTGAATATGTTTGACATTAAATGACGTTTTACAATTTATGTTGAACATGTTTGACTTGCATTAATAGAGTTTGACTCAAATAATAACAAGTTTTTACCTATCTAAACCAATTACGACTTAAATTGGTCAATCTAGACCATGATTCTTTATTTGAAGTAACTACGTCCTTGATTGACCAATATCGACAATGAACAAAGTTGCCTCTAGATCACTATGGACTGTATTTCACCTATTTGAACGATGCATTACTTAGATTGACCAATGTTGACAATGATGTAATTATTTGAGGCATGCATGATTGTGATGGACCAATAGTGACCCTAATTGACCTTTTAAACCAAGTATGACTATAGTTAAACAATGTAACCAATCTTCACCTATTTGACTCAAAAATGATTTTTATTGATCAATACCGACCATGATTCCCATATTTGAATTAACTATTTCTTTGATTGACCAAGAAGATGATGTACAACCAATATATAAAAGTTTAGTAAAACAGGAATAAGAAAGTTTCACATTAATTTCATTTCCGGAAATAAGTCGATATGATATTCAACCTAAAAATCAAGTTTTTTTAACCGAAAACAACTCATTTTTTCTTTGAAAAAGTGGGTCGTCACGAAAACACTACCCGAATAAACACAAATTAAGTGACACAAACCGAACGGGACACGAAACTAAATTGGGTCACAAATTGGTTAACACAAAAATAAACTAAAATGATCGACACGAAACATCTAATAGAACACGACCGAATTTCGAGGACTAATTTGGACACCTCCTTTGTTAAGATTGAGAATTAGACTCCAAAAAAGTTGTTATTGCTTTTTTTCATATTTAATGTAGCAATTATATATATTTGGCCCTAAGCATATTAGTATATGATTGCAATCTTCTTTTGTTTAATCAATCATTTTGACCAATGCAACATTTCATGTTCGATGCCGAGGATGCGATAAAATGTTGTTTAATACTCAAAAAGAAAAACAAAACGCATAAAGTTGTACCTCCGTTTTTCACATAAGAAAACAAACATATTGCATTTTGATTAGAGGAAAAAGAAATGTCATCTTATCATGATGTGACCAAGGTCAAAATACCATCTTTTACAACCACAACCATCATACTTTTATTATCATATAGCTTCCAAGAAAGAGATGGTTCCATACTTTCACATTCTCATATCTATCAATTTAAGAGTAAAAATATAATTTATCATGATATTTTCAAAAATAAATAGGTAATTACATATAAACTATTAAGAATTTGGTCTTATCATAATATTTTGAAATTATACATCCACCTATCCAATTCTTCAAAACTCCTACCATCAAATTAAAGTCCATAATCAACCCAAGCAGGCAAGCAGGGAGATATGTATACCACTAATCACTATAGCCTTAGTCTTTAATTAGAAAAAATAATTACTATATATTCTTTTAAAATTAAAGTTCTTAACGATTTATTTCTTAAATGAGTCATTTTCTACTTTTGTTTTTTCTGATTATTAACATTTATTTTTATGTAATTGTACGGAATTTTTATTATTAAAGTTTTATAAACTGATAAAGACCTATATGACCAACAATTAGTTTACATAGGAGATAAATATAGAAGGAAAAGAATGATAATGAGAGAAAAGTCATTTAATTGAAGAAATACCTAGATGTACTTGTTGTAATTAGTCCATTTTTTAATTAATAAAAAATTAGATTCCGGATTAATGAAAAGCAAATTTGGTGTAATATTTTTTCGTAGTAATTATTATCATTAATGTCGAATGTATACAATTTATCATTTATGCTGGGTAATTGTTTCGTAAAAAGAGTTAAGTGGTTTTTGTTTTTGTTTTTATGTACTTGGTATTTTTAACAAGAATAACATAATTCAAACTTTAGATATAAATAATTTAACTCCGTCGCGAAGCGCGGGTTACATAAATCAAGACTTAAATGCACATGGTCCCTTAACTAACCATTAATTGCAGCTTTGGTCCTTTTTTCAAAAAAGTTGCAAAATTGGTCCTTTGCCTACTATTTTTTTTGCAAGTTTGGTCATTTCAAACAGTTTCCGTTAACTTTGTCAAAATGACATTTTACCCTCTCCCAATTAAAAAGACTAAAACACCCTTTCTCATATTAAAATACTTTTAATAACCTTAAAAGATATTATTTTTCATATATAAAACTCTATATAACATCTTCGCCCCCTCATACACACATGTTTCCCATCTCCGCCACCACTAAACCCGTTCATCACCGTCGTCGCCTCTGAGGCGATCTTTGGCCTCCGACATCGAGGAGGGTGATGGTAGGGCTCTATGAACGTGCATCACCACAATCGTGCACCACCTTTAGGGCAATCTCCATCACCATTGTCGCCTGCCATCTCAGCTGCCACTTGTTTAGCAGATGTGATCACTAGGGGTGTGCATGAGGCAATTTGGGAGCAGTTTTATGCTCAAAACGAACTCAATCCGCTAATAACAATTTTAGGATTTTTAAACCCAATGGTTTCGGTTTCTATTGGTTTCGGTTTTGGCGGGTTCTGGTCATTAACGATTCAGTGCGGTTTTAAAACTGAACTCATCTGGTTTTCAACATTAATATATAAACTCTTGTACTAATAGTCGTATTTCTGATATTATATACACATTTCAGCAACAATATCTAATTTCTAGCATTAAAGTCAACGTTTAATAACATATTGCAGCACTAAATACTGTTTTCAGCTCAAATATTAAAAATATAAACATATTTTGTATCATATAATCAAAATATAAAGTCGATCTAAAATGTAAACGACAAAGGGAATGAAAAGTCATAGACCCTACGAATTAAACCTTGAAATATTTAATAAACTTCATTAATTTGTATTTAATAACTATAAAATCAAAAATATATATGATATATTAAATATTAGTGGATGGATTTCTTATGGGGCAATTTCTAGTTTAAACAAACACCGACCCAAACCCATCGGCTTTTTTTAAATTTAAAACTGAACCGTTGGTTTTGAAATGGTTTCGGTTTTATTGGTTCCGTATTGTCGATTTTATCGGATTGGTTTTGGTTTTTCGGTTTTTATGCTTTCCCGGATCACTACCATCGTGCACCGACATCGCTATCTCCATCTCCATCTACATAATGACGACATGTGGTTTAGGCTTTTTAAGATTTCAATTTTTGTGTAGAACTAAGGTCATCACTAGCATCATGCAACAGGTGATTTAGGGTTTTTAGGGTTTCAAGGTGGCAGGGGACGGTTGGTGTTTTCCGCTAATTTCAGGCGGCGGCAATTGGTGGTTTAAAGTGGTGAGTTTCGATTTGGGTGGTGGATCTTGAGTTGGGTGCACGAGCATCAAACGTTCTTGGTGGTTTTTGACTTTCCAATGGTGGGAGGCGGTGGTTGGTGGTCTTTGGTGGGCAGTTTCCAGTCGTATACGATGGAAGGTGGTGAGTGGTGGCAGACTATGTTAGTATAAGGTGCGTGAAGGCAGTGTCCGGTTGCAGCCGGGTAAAGAGGAAAGAGAGATACTGTTGACCGAGGGAGAGATTGAGAGATACAAAAGAGTGGTATTCTTTAAAAATAGGTTAAATATTATTTGAAATCAATCAAAATTAAAAAAGCGTAAAAATACCTAAATAACCTCAACTGAACATAAATTTTTAACAGCACATGTTTGAAATGGCTAAACTTGCAATAAGAAAATGGTAAACAAATGACCAACTTTGCAACTTTAATCAAAAAAAGAACCAAACTTGTGATTGATGATAGTTAAAAAACCATTTTTGCAATTAACTCTAAAAAACCTTTCTAATTTCTGACTGAAAATACATAGTAAAATAAAAAAACATACATGCTCCTACATTAAAAATAAATCATAATAATAATAACAATAATACATGAACTGCAAAATGGGAAAGGTATCATTTCACTTTACATATCCACCATTCAGAAAAAGCACCTCTCTCTTGACTCAAAAAGTCACAGAATCCTATTCTAGTGCATCCATATCAATTACCTACTATTAAATATCTAAAATACCCTTTAAAAGAAACTAACAAGATGTATCATAGACCTACAATAGTGACACCAAATTATTTGAGAATAATCTTTAATCCCTCATAAAAAAATCTTACACATAAATCACAAGCAGCCTTCAGTCTGTAACAATCCTGGGTACAAATAAGATGTTATATGTTTCAAGGACTTCACTGAATCTTCAAGAAAGGCATGCTCTTTAGTTGCTGCACTCGTTTTATAACGAAAATTAAACTTCTAATGCGCAAGAAAACTAAAAAACTTTCGTTGGGAAATATTAGTTTAAATGTTCAATATAGTCCATATTTATTTCATAGTCTTGAGGGATTAATTTTAGCCTTTGGATCAGCTCCATCAATAGTCCACATTGAATTTAAAATTTTTGGGCGCAACGGCATTTTCATAATTAACATGTGATGCTTTTACAATCACATGTGATTGAATATTAAAATTTCAGGACTACGTTTTTTTTATGGACTTTATTGAGCATAACTCCTAAAAGATAGAGCAAGAAAGAGTACCTGCAAATAATATTTTGAGTTCCTTTGAAAAATCTTCAATCCGTCCCATTACAGGTCTTAAACCGCAAACTTGTGAAACACAGTATTCCAAGTATAAACATTTTTCGGTTATTTGCAGAAGTAAATTGCAGACATCTTTTAGTTCGGGTGTCAACTGCTTTAACCTGTTGGCTTCAGATAACTCGCTAACAATAGCAATTCCTTGATCCTGTCGAAAACAAACTTGTTAAAAAGAGCCATAGCAGTTCTGACTTCTGAGTTGACTCAACAAAAAAGAAGAAGAATTATGTTTATATGTTCAATGATATTACATCTAAAACAAAGTATTATTATAAAATTTTCTTTTATCACGGCCAGAGGTCCTTTGCAGAAAGCAATCTCCCTACATGTTAGTGAGGGTATGATTGTCTACATTTATACCTCCCCCATACCCCGCTTTTGCGGGATTGGGTATCGTTGTTGTTGTTTGTTAGTTGTATATAATGTATATAGTAGTGTATGGCCCATGGGCTCGGCCCAACATAGATTTCTAGGGTTTGTTCATGAATTTATAGGGGTTCCCCCTTCTCATTATGTAATTCAGTTATTCAGTTACTTTTACATGGTATCAGAGCCATTGCTCTTGGTACAAGTCTGCACTGCATGGTACAAGTCTGCACTGTATGGTACAAGCCTAACAGCTCTTGGTACAAGTCTGCACAGCTCAAGGTACAACCCTAAACTGCATCTGTTCTCTTCTAGTCAGCCGTCGGAGACTACTTCCGTTGCACCGGAAACTCTAACCGCTGCCCTTGCACCGCCGGAAACCCGCCGCCGCCGCTGCCGGAACCTTAGCCGCCATCGCCGGAAAATCTTTGTTTTTCAGATCTGCAAACTTCTTTCTGTTGCCGGAGACTGCTTCTATCCGGATCTGAGTTATCTGTTGCCGGAGACACTGGAATAGGTCGCCGGAGAAGTTGGAATAGGTCGCCGGAGCTGCTGTTATTCGCCGGAGCTGCAGTTGTTCAGGCTATAGCTTCTGTTTTCATAGCCTGCTGCTACTTCTTGTCATCATTATACGAGTGTTACTAAACCTAGTTCACTCCTGCCGCTGCCGCCTGCCACCTGCTGCCGCCGCCCGCCGCCGCCGGAAAACCTATTTTTTTGGTCCTGATCTGAGGAGTATATTATGCTCAAACAATTGCTTAACTCTCAGTCGGGTTCTCCTAGTCCACGAACCCACTCGGCACGCTCAGGTATGTCTTCTAGTCTTGACTCATCATGGGTGATTGATTCTGGAGCCACACATCACATGACTGGGAATCAAGGTATCCTATCTAGCCTCCAAGAAACTTTTCACCCTCCTGTTCAAATTGCTGATGGATCCTCATGTCCCGTACGTGGCATCGGATCCATTAGTAACTTGAAAAACCTAACCCTATCTTCCGTCCTTCTTGTTCCTAAATTTCCTACTAGCCTTTGTTCTGTTAGTCAAATTACTAAACAGAATAATTGTTCTGTAACTTTCTATCCTACACATTGTGTTTTTCAGGAACTAGGGACCAACCGGGTGATTGGAACCGGTTATGAATCAAGAGGTCTCTACCGTATGTCCCCATTGTCGCCTCCAACAGCTAACATCTGTGATTCCAGTATTAGGGAGGCTCACTGTCGGTAAGGTCATCCGTCTGCCGCCGTTCTGAAGCAAATGAGACCTGATGTTCATGTTCCTTCCGATTTTCATTGTCAGTCGTGTCAACTCGGTAAACATACTCGACGTCCCTATCCTCCAAAAGTTTCTAGTAGAGTCAATACATTGTTTGAACTGGTTCATTCTGATATATGGGGACCTTGTCCCACTAAAACTCCCTTGGGTTTTCAATATTTTATTTCCTTCATTGATGATTATTCTCGTGCTACTTGGGTTTATTTACTCAAATCTCGTAGGGAAGCTAGTTCAATCTTTCGTGAGTTTCATTCATATGTTAAAAATCAGTTTAACACATCCATTAAGACTTTACGCACAGATAATGCAAAAGAGTATTTATCCACTGAACTCTCTACGTATTTGAAAACACATGGCATTATTCACGAGTCTTCATGCGTGTACACACCTCAACAAAATGGCGTTGCTGAACGCAAGAATCGTCATTTGTTAGATGTTGCACGCACAATCATGTTCATTCTCATGTCCCCCATCGTTTCTGGGGTGATGTTGTTCTTACTGCTGCTTACTTGATAAACCGTATGCTGTCATCTGTCATCAGTGGTCGAACCCCATTTTCTGTCTTGTTCCCTAACGGAACCCCCTTTCCACTCCCACTCAAAATTTTTGGGTGTGTTGCGTATGTCCATGATCATCGTCCGAGTGTCACTAAACTTGACCCTCGAGCCATTCGCTGTGTTTTTCTTGGTTATTCACGCGTCCAGAAAGGGTATCAGTGTTACAGTCCTACTCTTCACCGGTATTTCACGAGTGCTGATGTCACTTTTCATGAGTCATGTCCCTACTTTCCTGAGTCTTCCCCTCCAGTCTCCGACGTGTTTTCTGATTCTGATATACCTGCGTCTCACACCATTCCTGTCATTCTTGTGTCCATTAGTCCGTCTGTCCCTCAGGTCTCTGGCACCACAGCTCATGTTCCTGCTTCAGCTAGCTTACCGACTGATCCTCCACCTATACTCTTCACATATGCTCGACGACATAAGGACAAGACAACAGAGACACCTGATTCACAACCGGACCTTGACCCTGGTATGTCCTCGGTTCCGCTTTCTATGACTGAGCCTGCTACACCTATGCCCGATGTTACTCATGATACTACCCAAGTTACACCCGATACACCTGTTTCTGACCCACCCGGTGCACCATATCCTGATATACCCATAGCCTTCGGTAAAGCATCTAGACATTCCACCCGTTATCCTATTCAGGATTATGTTGCCTATGCTCACCTCTCCCGTGACTCCTATGCCTACACCACTGCCATTGACTCCTACCCAGTTCCCAAGGATGTGATGACAGCTCTTAATCACCCAGGATGGCGAAAAGCTATGGAAGATGAGATAGGGGCTCTTCGAGCGAATCACACGTGGGATCTTGAGCCACTTCCTCATGGGAAGCGTATTATTGGTTGTCGTTGGGTATTCACTGTTAAACTCAACCCTGATGGATCTTTGCATCGCCTGAAAGCCCGTTTGGTTGCTAAGGGTTATTCTCAGGCTTACGGCATTGATTATGAGGAGACATTCTCTCCGGTTGCCAAAATGCCATCTGTCCGCATCTGTATTTCTCTTGCTGCCATTAATCATTGGCCACTCTACCAGCTTGATGTCAAGAACGTCTTCCTTCACGGTGTTCTTGAGGAGGAGGTATATATGGAGCAGCCACCTGGATTTGTTGTCAAGGAGGAGGCTTCGAAGGTATGCAGGTTACGTCGTTCCTTATATGGCCTTAAGCAGAGTCCCAGAGCATGGTTTGGGCGTTTCTCTGATGTTATGAGAGAATTTGGCATGGCTCGCAGTGCATATGACCACTCTGTTTTCTTCAGACATCTCGATGGACGAAGGATTATTTTAGTCGTTTATGTGGATGATATCATAATCACAAGAGATGATGAGGTTGGGATTACCAAACTCAAACAGTTTCTTCAGTCTCAGTTTCAGATTACCGACTTAGGCCGACTTCGGTATTTCCTTGGCATAGAGGTGTCACGTTCTCCACAAGGAATACTTCTCTCTCAACGGAAGTATGTCCTTGATATGTTGACAGAGTGTGGGTTACTGGGTTGTAAACCAGCTGATAGCCCAATGCTTCCTACAGGGAAACTCCTTCCTGAGGATGAAAGCCCAATGAAGGATCCTGAACGATATAGGCGTCTTGTTGGGAAACTTAATTATTTGACAGTCACTCGACCAGATATATCATTTGTTGTTAGTGTTCTGAGTCAGTTCATGGTCACACCATACACCGGACACTGGGATGCTGCTCTTCGTGTTTTGAGGTATCTCAAGACCACACCAGGTCAAGGGATATTATATTCTGATCAGGGTCACTGTCGTGTGGGTGCATTTACAGAGAAGGGAGATGGACGGATATCAGGATTCTCAGATGCAGATTGGGCAGGATGCCCTATTTCACGACGGTCTACGACTGGGTATTGTGTGTTTGTCGGTGGAAATCTTGTGTCCTGGAAGAGTAAGAAGCAACACACGGTGTCCAGATCGAGTGCCGAGTCAGAGTATCGAGCCATGGCAGATGTCACATCGGAGATGATATGGGTCCGTCGTCTTCTTAGAGAACTTGGGGTTGTTTCTGACAACTTGATGCGATTATATTGTGACAGTCAATCAGCTATACATATAGCAAAGAATCAAGTATTTCATGAGAGGACAAAGCATATAGAGATTGATTGTCATCTAATCAGGGATCGGGTATTAGGCACTCAAACAGACCCTCCATCTATTCAACCGATTCATGTGAAGACAGAGTTTCAACTTGCAGATATCTTTACCAAACCTCTTCGGAAACCACAGATAGATTTCATTTGTAACAAGTTGGGCATGATTAACATCTATGCTCCAATTTGAGGAGGAGTGTTAGTTGTATATAATGTATATAGTAGTGTGTGGCCCATGGGCTCGGCCCAACATAGATTTCTAGGGTTTGTTCATGTATTTATAGGGGTTCCCCCTTCTCATTATGTAATTCAGTTATTCAGTTACTTTTACATTGTTTAGGTTGACTGAGTTTTGTATATGAAAGTTATTCTCCTTCCACAGGAAACTTCTATGATTAAGTTGTCCTTAATTTATGTTTGCACATAATTGTCTCATTTACAGCCCTAGTATTGGTCCTAACATTTGTGTCATCTCTCTCTCTCTCTCTCTCTCTCTCTCTATATATATATATATATATATATATATATATATATATATATATATATATATGTGTGTGTGTGTGTGTGTGTATAGGGGAGGGTTCATGCGAGAACCATTGTTAGTGCGAGAACCGCGAGAACCAATCTCAGCCGTCCTTGGATATGGGAAGTTAAACGGATGGAGAGCGAGAAGGGATAGAGTGTGGCAGGGTGCATGTGAGGAATTTATGGGTTGGCAATGACATTGAAGGAGAGGGAATTGGACGACTCAGATTGGTTCTCGCGGTTCTCGCACTAAGAATGGTTCTCGCATGAACTTTTTCATATATATATATATATATATATATATATATATATATATATATATATTTATTTATTTATATATATATATATATATATTTATATATCATATGTCAAAAAAGGAAATAAGAAATTTGGCAGGAAAATACAACATTATACCTGCAACCCGTGTAAGATATCAGGCATGGGGAGATCTGGAAATTGAGTTACATCAACAAACCCCAACTCCTCGGCTCTTTTAGCAGCAGCATCAGCTTGCAAACACAAAAAACTCAAAAGATAAAACGCAATTCTGTAAACTTCAATGGCAGCCATGTCTGAGAAACATGTTTGATGCGAAACATTGATGTTTTCAGCTGACGGGTCCTTAACTACAAGTGCAGTTGATGAAAACACTGTAAATTTGGGATCAATGTCGCACCTCATACGAGAAAAGGAAAACCAACCACTTTTGCTGTTTACGAATGACGGTTTTTTGTACCATTCTAACTCTTCTTTAAGACTAGGACGGCATAGAAATGGAGTAACCCGACTTCTTTCTCCAAGATGTGGACCCCTACTAATGAATGCTAGTAAACGTATACTCATTTCCCTTAACTGTAAATCTGTTTCTTTCATGGTTTTACTCCACAAGTTGTGGTGTTTGGCTAGCATGCATATTAGCACAAGGGCATGTTGCGTTTCCTTAAGAGCAGTTAAACTCGTTTGTTTTTGCTGTCCTCGAGTTCTCTTTTTTCTATCAGTATCGGGAGGAAAGTGTGGTGCATTTAGACAATAAGATATTAAATCCGATTTCTCCAATATAAAACAAGAAATAACATAATCCACAACTTCAGAAGAAGATGAAGAACCATCCTGTAACGAGTAAACAATCATCGACAAAACCGCCAACCCGATACCCCATTGGTGCCCATGCTTATCATTTTCGGCTTTCTCAAATTCGTTCCCATCTTCCAACACGACTCTCAAAGACGAAAAGAATCCAGTGTTTGTAAGCATCGCTGCACCTTCTCTTACACGTGCAAACGTTAGAAGAAACTTGAGTATCACAGGAGCTGAAGAAGTATAATTTTGATCATGAAGCTTTTTAGCAATATTCTGCACGTGTAGATGCTTCTGGATGATCGGGAACCATGTTGTAGGGCTCAAGAAACGTTTTAATAGTAAATCGATAGTAGCCAAAGAAAGGGTACAGTAGTCAACTGGTTCAACAAAGTTGCAGAGAATCGGTAAAAGCCTTAAAAAGTATACATCTGATACCTCAGACTCCTTATCAATAGAGTTTATGCAAGTGAGAAGAACCATAAGTAAAAGCTTCGTTGGAGGTTTGATATCAACAAATGTTGGCTTCATGTCTTTTAACGTTTTTAAGCTTGACCCAATGGTTTTTATAACGAGTATCGAAGAGGATAAAGATAATCTTCTCTGTACAAATTTTATAAAATAGAGAAGTAATTCTGCTTGAGCTGAGAGAAAATCAATAACATCTTTAACAGCATCAGTAAACGGGAATAATAATTCTGTGGCTTCATAAAGAAACTGGCATATAAGTTCAATGCACGAACTAATTACTTGCTCAGATAATCCACCACCAATTGCAGACTTACATGCAGAATAAACATAATGTTAATAATATCTGAAACCATATATAAAATAAATAAATAAACAAATGGATAATGGATAATGGAACTTACATTATCATCCTCGTTTAGAGGTAACATGGTTGCGAATGCCTTCAAAGCTGAGAGTTTGCAGTTACTAAGGAGCAACATAGAATTGACTTCTTTCATGTGACTCAACATTGTTTGTCCAACTGTTTTCACGTCTTTCCATTCAGAAATATCCCATAAATCTAATCCCAAATCCTTTTCCAAACGAGTGCAGTCGAATAAGAAGACATCCTCAGCATGAATTGACAAATTCCAAGCATTCTTATTTTTGTAACTTTCAAATAAGTTGGTATCTAACAGAAATTGAAATAGCTCTTTGAACAACTTATGCTCTATCTTACGACCTTCATACTCTCCTTGCATGTGGTAATATAAGTCACTCAATATCAAACTCTTCGCCTCCTTCCCTTCGCTGGCAAAAAAATCAAAATAAAAAGAATATTGACGGTATAAATTTGTTTTCTATTGCAGTGTGTGATATAAAGAAGTAGAAGTTTTTGGAGCTACAATAGAAGCCAAATGAATAAATGACATTATATTCAGGCTTAAAATAGGAACATAAATGTAATTGTACCTGTAACCTTGTTGTCTGTACTGGGTCACCAACTCAGAAAATGCAGGTAGATCATGTAACTGTAATATGAAATTATGAATATAATGTATTATTTACAACAAAAGATGTGCAACAAAAGTTGGAAAATTAAGAAACGAAACCTTTTCTCCCAAAATGCTTATTTTTTCAACTAGCGGAACAGACAAACTCCCTGTTTGACCATTCTGTAAGTTTGCAATAGCTTGAACAGAGAACAGAGCAGCAGAAACCTGCAAAAGTTCAATATATAAAGAATACATCAATAGTATAACATATTTTATACAAGCTTTTATCTTTGAAAAAAAAGACGAAGGAGAGTGAGTACCTGCCCTTTAAGATACTTATCATTATCATAGTCACACGAAGCAAAGGACTTGATGAGTTTTGTCAGGAAGGAGCTCTTGCACCAGCTAGATAATATGTCTCGAGGACCATTTTCTGTTTTTTCAGTATTACTAGCTTTCTTTGAAATATCTTTTCTAATAAATTCAGAATGTAATACTTTTTTCTGCAAAAACATCTCGAGGGACATGATTTGCATTATGTAAGATTGACATTGATATTTGTATGATGAGATTAAAGAGTCTGTACTCGAAGAATAATCGATACAGGTAGACAACTGCCTCCAGAAATTTTCAAACTTCTTCAGACGTTCCAGGATATTAAAATACTGTGAAGCTCCTTGCCACAATGCCATCAAGAAGTCCAAAACATTTAACAGTACTTTAGGATGACTGCAACCCGTATAAAATATATAAGTAAATAATTTTTGAGGTGGAACCTAAGATCAAGTATTAGAAATAAAAAAGATGTACCTGTTTAACAGTTCAGGAGATTTTTTAACATACACTAAAAGCACATCAAGTAGATTTTTTCCCTTGGTTACCGAAGATCCAAAACTGTCTTCGGTTGTACTATCCTTTAAATCAACTATCGCTACAAGAAAGGCAGGCTGCACACTTTAACAGTTAGCTAACTACTAATTCAGATAAATGAGTTGAAAAATAATGAAATATATCTATAAAAAGAGTAAATATTCTGTCATTAAACTGATACCATGAAGCGGCACATTGATTGATTAGATTTATGAATGAAAAGGAAAATAAATATCACCTGGTAATAGGCTGCTGAAGCTAGCATTTTAAACGTATTTGCAATGAGATCTTCATCTGAAAAAGAATCGTCGCTGATAATCATAATGATAGAATTCCTAAAATCTGCAATCTGATAGGAAGCATGCATAAAAGAGCTGAAATAAATTAAAAAGTAAATATACAAATAATAACCACAAAAGAAAGTATGAAGAGTATTTACCTGCTTGTCATCCAGACCAAAACATGCATTTCCAGATGTGTAAGGCTGTAAATCATCAGCCGTTAAGAGTAATGTAGAGAGAGCCATCGCAGCACCAACTTGAATCTTCTGTTTTAAGTAAATCATACAAAAAATCAGAACCAAATAAATAAACAAATAAAAATGTATTTAAATACTTTTCATGTTTTGTAATCCCTTACAGGATTTCGAAAGAATGATATAAGAGATATGATGGCCGTAACAACGGGAATTGGTTTTGTTGCAGAGGAGAACACTGCTTGATGGAAAACTGAATATCCAGGCAACGTATCCTAGAATTAAAAAAGTAAAACAAAACATCAGTTTATGCTCTCACATAATCGCTCAACATTTGCATATATCACAATATTGATATAAAAGAAAATGCACACCTTTGAAATATCAGACAGCATGCTGAAAATATCCAATACCGAACATATTGCTAGTTGTAATCCTTCGATTTCTGTTATATCACATAGTCGGCTAACATAAAGTTTCTGCAAGAAATTGGTGTGACTATAAGACTATTGATACATATAAAAGTGATTCAATGTTGACCGAAACTAATAGATATAAAATAAATCAAAAGTAACCTCTAAAGTTGGTGTTGTTATACAAATGATGCGAAAGAGAGCATTGTGGACAGAAGAATCACAGAGCAAAAAATCACGAACAATTTCAACCATTTTTGGGGAGTTTGAGACTGATAAGATACATGTCTTTAAGAATTCAAGCACCTAGAAAACGAATAAAGCGAAAACAAAATCAATAATCACCACTTCTGAAAGCTGCAAATTTAGTACAAATCAAGAACAAAGCTAGACATTTGTGGGAGACAGACATACCTTTAATGTCACCTTCCAACGACAATCTTTCACCATGTATTTCCAGTATTCATGATTGACTAAAACATACTGAACGGAGAAAATAACAAGATCCAATAAAAATTCATTTTCTACTCCCTTTTCCAAAAGCTGAATGGTGAACTCCAGAACTAACAAAGCACAAGACCATGGAATTAAAAGTTTAGCAGTGTTGGTTTTACTGTAAGAAAATTTTGTTAACAATAAAGAAGATTGAAAATGCACATATATTGATCTCGTCACGTGCCTGATATAGCAAGGGAGCAGGAACTGTCATTATGCTCACAGTCGATAAGAATTTGTTTTGCAAGCCTTCCAGAAAGCAACCACGAGCCACTGGCAACAACAGATGTGTCATGTTGTAGATTAGTTCAAAAAAACATATTTTGTTAAATAATATTGTTTACTGGAAAAACTTAAGCACATCAGGCACGTATGTCTGTCTCAATGAATGAATCAGTATTGGGCCTTGATTCAGCTGATATTAGTTATATTAAGAAAATGCACTGCAGAACCAGGAAGGATAAACAAAATAAAAGTAATTAAAAAAGCTAAGCTATAGCAAGATTAATATGATTTACAAGAAAATGTGACAAACATCTGAAACATTCAAGGGAACACACCTTGATAATCCATCAGAGCCATTATTAACCAGATTCATCCTTAAAGCAACATCAAATATATTGGTCTTCAAAAGAGTTGGAGTGACATGAGATGGGGAACTGCAACCAGAGAAAGATATCAGGGGTTGTTATTCATGCTTTCATAAAAAAAGGAAAGTAAAAAACCTGAAATTCTTACCAATTTAACATCATAGCAAGAATGTTAACACATGTTGACATCATTAATGCTCCTCTAGCATTAGGAGATAGATTCTTGATTAAGGTGCATATGATCTCAGCCACATTTAACCTTAAAATAAAAAATACAACAGAATGTTGCTTATAGATAACAAAATACATATCTGATCATGTAACAAGAAAGAAAAAAATGATTACACAGCTGACACATAATTAATATGCATCAACACAGTTTGCTTTGTACCTAGTTATGTCTTTGTTGTGGAACGTATCCCCAATATGCATCAGACGATAACACACAGCCTGAAGATAGAACACTTTAAAAGTAAATTTAAGCTACCAGATGCAATTAATGGCACATCCACCTACATTATCAAATAAAAAGATTACAAAATGATTATAAAAATAGTGCTTTTGCAATTACTCCTGAAAAATCTTGATAACAGAAAAAAAATGAGTTAAAACCTCCTTGGGAATGCACTCATAGTTAAAACCAAGAAACACACACGGGGTAGAACGGAAGTCCATTTTATGTTTATTGTAAGACCAAAGATGAGGATAGCATTGACAACCAAAGACCCGAAGAAAGGAAAAATCAGGCTGATGTTTGAAGACATGTTCAAAAGGAGAGGTGTGAGAGTTTGTTCGCGATGGCATTCGATTGATGAGATAAACGGCTGTACCAAAAGCAAAATGCCAAAACCGTTGTAGGACATGAGATTGAGCAAGTAAAGTAAGACCGTTTCAACGTCGTGTCGATGCCTTCTCTCCACAAAACCATTCTGTTCACTAGTATGAGGACAGGAGAGACGGTGAGCGATGCCAAGAGGAGAGAAAAAATTTGAGAGGTTACGAAACTCACCTCCCCAGTCAGTTTGAACAGATTTAAGTTTGGTTTGAAATTGTCGTTCAACACTTGCAAGAAATTGTTTAAAGGTGGCATAAACATCGGATTTTTGTTTTAAAGGGAAAAACCACATAAATCTGGAATAATGATCAACACACAACAGAAAATAACGATGACCATCAAATGAAGTAACAGGCGCAGGGCCCCGTACATCACAAAACACTAAATCAAAAATGTGCGAACTTTTATAAGTAGATGGTAATAAATGTAACTTAGATGATTTGCCAATAGAACAAGAATCACAAAAGGTACTAGAACATTTACTGTGTAAAGGTAAATGATATTTAGATAACATAGACTTCAAGAGCTGTGGATGTGGATGTCCAAGTCTTTGATGCCATGTGGAGGACGATGCACGGACGGTCGAAAAAGCAACTTTGGGAACATGCTGAGATTGAGGAAGACAGAAGGAGTAGAGACCACCATTACTTGGACCCATGAGGAGGGTAGTGTGTGTAGACTTGTCCTTCACAGCAAAAAAATTCGAGTGAAATTCAAAGTACACATGATTATCAAGAAAGAATTTTTGGACAGAAAGTAAGTTTTGTTTTATTTCAGGTACATGAAGTATGTTCTGAAGGGAAAAAGTTTTGGTAGGTGAATAGAGTTGTGAAGAGCCAATATGTAAAATGGGTAAACCCTTACCATTGCCAACATGAAGATTATCCTCACCATAGTAGACTTCAGAGTTGTCAAAGCTGGATAGGTCAGGTGCGACATGATGACTAGAACCAGTGTCCGGAAGCCAAGAATTGGATGCGTGTGAGCGGTAGGCAGTAAAGTTGGCGAAAGGTGGCTGTCTTGATCTTATAGTAGCAGGATCACGGTTAGGACATTGAGACGGTATATGACCGATCCCACACCTGTTGCAAGTACCAAAAACAGTGTTTTGATTAGAAGCCCAACTAAATTGATTGCGGTTACCTCCACCTGAACTTCTGTTGTTGTAAGTTCCTCGTCCACGGCCACGATTATTTCCACGGCCACGAGTGTTGTTAGATCTGTTGGTGTAAAAGGCTTGCATAGGCGGTGCAGTAGCTGGCTGAACTTGAAGACCAAGTTGTGACAGAAGCCGCTGAATGGCTTGAAGTTGATCCGGTGGAAGTGTAGACAAGCTGGAGCCAGCAGAGGCTGAATTGCTGGTGTTTGTGGCAGCCATGAAAGCCTGAGCAGGAGACATGTCTGGTGTGGATTTCTTGATCATATAATCATGATCAGATAACAAGCCATGTGATTCAGCAAAGGCAGTAGGGAATTGACGAGCAAGAAGAGTGGATTTTAGCCCGTTATATTCTTCTCGAAGACCGGAGATAACCAACATTACCAAATCTTTTTCTTTTACGGGTTCACCGATATTGGCGAGGGCATCAGAATACTCACGAGCTCGAGTCAGGTACGCGGAGGAGGATTCATCAGCTTTCATCTCCAACTTAAGAAGCTGTGTTTTCAAGGTGTATTCCCTCGAGGATGTGTGAGGAGCGTAAGCACGCTCAAGGGACAGCCATAGGTCACGAGAAGTAAGACCTTGCACGTGTTGGAATGATGCTTCAGAAATAGTAGACATAAGTAACATTCGTACGTGAGCATCATTGGCAATCCAAGTTGTATAATTAGGATTCAGTTGTGGTGGAGGCACTGTAGTGCTGTCACTAGGTTGTTCTTTTCCTGAAGACGGAAGAGTCATCGAGGGACAAGGGATCGTGCCATCAATATATCCAAAAAGATTATTTGTGACAAGAAAAGGCTGAATCATAGCCTTCCAATAGCCATAGTTGTGTGGAGATAATGTAAAACCAAACTTGTGAGAATTGTGGGTTGTTTTCTCAGTGGAAGTAAATGCAGCCAGTGAAGCCATCGATATAAGAATAAAAGAAAAAAAAAATCAAACACTGATATAAATTACTTAGCTTGCAAATACATAGCTTGTATTCAGATGAAGCAGAAACACGATGAAGCAATCAATCAGAAGAAGCAAGATTCTGATTACTGTTGTGAAGCAGTCGTATGAAACAATCAGATGAAGCAATCAGATACTGTCGTGAAGGGCAATGGTAGAAGGCAGTACGTACGTAGCCTTTTTTTTCGAAGCTTGTATCCAGCGAGGCAGCGACAGAAAGCAATCGCCTTTTCCCTTTTTTTTTCTTTTCGTGGCTTGTATTTCAGCGACGCAAGCAGCAGGGTGTGTATACGTACTGCTTGTATTCGTAGTGCTTGTATACGTACGAGTTGCAGGCTAGGGTCGCAGGTGCAGATTAGGGTTTTTTTGTGACGGCTCTGATACCAAGATAATCTTGGTAATCAGAATTAGTATCGGTAAATTGTATATTGTACTAAACATGATTACAAGAGGAGAATATATAAAAAATACAATTTACACTTTGAACCCTCTAATATAATAAAGTATAATAACTACACTTAATTGTCTAATACTCATAATTACAATAACTAGGGCAAACTTTGTTTTCAATTTGGTCTATTTATATAAAAAAGCCTTTTTCAAATAATTAATATTTAGTTTAGTATCAATTATACTACTAAAGAAAATTTGGAAAATATAAATAGACCGCTGCACGATAATGTGTTGATGCATGAGAAAGAGTATATATCGAACAGTGTTAAATTTATTACTCTATTTAAAGAAAATTAAACATATCCTACTTACAAGGGATTGAGTGCTATTGAATTGACAGAAAAGGAATAAAGGATAACAAAGATAGAAAATCAATAACAAACATATGGTTAAAATACTGCTCAGATATCTAAACCAAACATCAGCTTTACCAAAATTTCTTAAAGATGTACTCTCCCTGGCTATGGTGGGATTGTTTTTTATTTCTTTGGTCCAAATTTTGGCAAATAAAAAAATTTGGGAGAATAATGTTCAATTTACCTTGTTAAAAGTGACTAATCGACTAAACAAATCAAGGATTACAAAGACTTCCTCAGAGCCATCTGGATACAATTCTTGTGCCACACGCAAAACCAGCACTAGCACTCCAGATTGAGAAAACTAAATGAAAAAATAAATAAAAAGTAAATAAACGACAAGGTAAGATTATAGTACACATACATTAACACCATACAAAGTATAAATTGAACATAGAAAATTACTATAAAAAGTAATTTTTTTTACTTTACCTCCCACCGAACAAGGGCAGTGTTATCATCAATGACTTTTAACACATGACCTCGTGTATCACTAGGTATCTGAAGACCTTCAAACCCAGGAATACACAGTGGCAAACTAGTCTCAACAATTCTTGGATTATTATTAATCCCAATGTTTCCTTTAAGCTCAACTAAAGTAGACAATCCAGCAGATTTATCAAGAAAATTATACCTGTTCACATGTTAAAAAGATGTAAATTGTATGTGTAAATGTACAAAAAATATAAAACAAAAAGAATAAGCCAATAACACAAAAGAATAGTAAATTGCGTACTCACACACACTCTGCAGGCCAAGATCCTTCAGAGAGAGCTGATAGTAAGCTAATAATTTCCACAATCCTGAAGGGGAATTCACTTTCTAAGTTATAAAGCAGGCTCCGAATAGGGCCATCTATGAAACTATCTCGGTCCCAAAACTGAACACAAAGCAACTCCTGTACAATTAAACTTGAATAAACTTACAATAAAATGGTTAAATTTGGCCAATAATTTCCATCCTAAACAGTAAAAGACGAATAACCAAACCTCTCCACGGTAAATTTCTCCAAGAATACTCAATATCAATTTGAGATTATTGTCTTCTAACTACAATAAAGGAGTCACTGTAAATACAAATACACAATATAAACTGCAATGTCTAAATGCATATAAAAACCACTTACCTGAAGACTGATCTCATAGGACGCTATAAAAGCAGAGATAAATGTCCTTAAGACACTACGAGAACTAGCAATTGGGCCCTAAAACAGTATTGGAAAGAAAAGTTAATTAATAAATTTAGGTGATGCTAATTGAATATTGAATAATTGCTACAACTAAAAACATTAAGCAAGTTCAAGAATGGCCCACCTCCGAATCCTTCAAAAGATTACTGTGAAGAATTTCATGGAAATAATTTAATGATGCAGCTCCAATGGCTTGACGAACGTAACCCACATGATCAATTTCCTGTAAAAATATAAAACAAAAATATGATACAATTAATACAACCTGATCATTATGAGAATACTTTCAAAAAGCTGGTGTACCATAAGTACATTGTGTTCCTGTTTCTCTGGAAGAGACGAAATGAGACATAAAAACACAGCCCACGTTAGAATTAGTGGGCCCGCTTCTTTCGTCTCAAATGCATCAAGGCTAGAAATAATCACATCCACGTCTTGTATATCACTCATGGCAAAAGAAATATTGCCCTGCCTGTTACAAAATTCAATAACATAAAAACAAAATTTTAGTATATTAAATATTACCATTTATCAACATAATAAATAAAAAGTTTGAACCTGAAAGGTGTCTCATCATGCACCATTTGAAGAAGATTTTCGAGGTAAAGGGTTTCTATAAGAATAAGTAGCATTTGTACTTTAGCCAGATTTATAAATTTCACAGCTTCATTTGAAATAGCCAGTTTGCTAAAGTTACAAGACCCTGATATCATCCTCTGCATTCAATATTTTTAAATCATTCTTGAGCAAAAGTTAAAAGATATTAGAAAGCAATATAATTATAGAAGGAAAATATACCTCAAAAAGCAAACACAAATTCTTCCACTGTTTACCATCACATGTACAAAATGATTCATAATAAGCAAGAAAAAGAATATCTAACACTAAATTGTCTTCAATTAGCATCTCCTCAGCCCATAACGTGAAAACTTCCACATCCTGCAAAACACTTCAATTATGATTCTGTTTTTTTTTACCAGTGTAGATTGTCTGCCACATCACAGATTATTGTCATAAACAATATTCTTCAACCAAAGATTTCTAGAAACCAATTCAAAAGTCAAAGCAAGAATCAAAACTGCATACCATGGTTTCAGGATAACTGGCAGATAATAGACTCTCGATAACAGATAATAATCTGCTTTCGAGTCCATTAGAAATCAGCTTCAGTACCACTCCCGTCAAAGCAGAATCTGCTTTTGAGCCATCTTCAACATACACTGAACAAGTAGTTTACATGATTTAGAAATATGGAGATGGAGATTTAACAAACATTTACAAAAGCCAGAGCTTATGAACTTACACGATAGCATAAGAAGATGACGTGTACACTTCAAAACGCACTGTCGTTCAATGTAATACTGAAGCATAACCTTCTAAACCATAGAAAGAAAAAAACAAAAATACAAAAGTCAAATTGCTACATTCCACAAATAACTTGGTATGTTGAAATATAAGAAGAGACGAAAGAGCTAACCAAATGAAGTGGCTCAAGAGCTACAAGATCAGATGTCTCGAGATCACATGATCTTTCAACAATTATATAAGATTGCACTTCATCTAAACACTGAAAAATCGTCTCCACGTCAAAAATTTAAACTATAATTTAATAATGAATGTGAACTCTGAAGTCCATAATAAGATATATAATAAGAGTAATCTTTTCTAGTATATTCTACACGAGATGAATCCATAGAAAATCATTACAAACATACTAATGCTAGCATGTTAATTAACTATTTTATTTGAGTTACAAGTATTGGCACAAATCAATAGGAATGGATCATAATCGTATCATGCTCCTCTTTTTAACTTACCCTCCATTTATCACCTGTTTCACACTTTTTTTCTATCATTGAATTCAAAGATCGATGAATAGGTAGGCTGTTAGATTGAGTCAAAAGCCTACTAATGCATAAGGGTTTCAAATCGAGCTACGGCCCAAATGGGGGAGGATATCTTGATCGAAAGCTCCATTGTTATGAATAGCGAGAAAGACTTTTTCGAATTTGATCAAATTGTTTGAGAATTTTTTTAACATCTTAGGTGGGCCAACCGACAAAAAGTGAGTTGGTCTAAGCGTCGATGTCACACAATCTTTCTCTAGCCAAGAATCCCATTATTGATCAAATCGAGGCGGATCCAATTCATTGGAAAGTGGAAAATCTACCGTTCTCACACTCAGAAAAACCTAGAAAAGAAGAAGAGTCACTAAGACAAGAGCTAAATAGCAAGCAAGAAGGAGAGACTAAAAAAGGCAGAGGATGCTTTCATTATTTCATTCTCTAAACAAAAAAATGCAAGACTATAACCAAGATCCTTATCCATATGTTTGGTTTATTCCAAGGTTGTAAAAATCGCTCGGCGGTATGTCGGCAGTCGACCACCTTCAAGCGATAAATCGGTATTGGCGGCGATTAATCGGTTTCTCGGCGGGGACCCTAATTTCTAAAGGAATTTAATTTTAAAAAATAAATATTAGTCATATGCTAACAAAATAAGTCAAATAACCAAAAAATACTAAAAATGTTTAACAAACATGAAAAATCAAAAATCAAAAGTCCATAATATATATAACTTGACCACTTAAAACCAAAGTGTCAATATATTAGATAAAAAAAATATAAAACAAGAGAGAGTCGCCAAAGAGTAAGAAAGACGGCGAAGAAAGAAGCGTGAAATGGTACTCCTGTTGATCTGCCATCTTTTAAGTTTTAACCCTAGTTTTTTTTCAAAGTCAAAGAAGTAGTGTTAACCGCCAAGGCAGCCAACACCGCAAAGTACCGACGTTGACCGATATTGACGGGACCGATATATTCGACCGATTCGGTGATTTGTAGATCGGCTGGCCGCCGATACCTGCGAAGGCGGCGATATATCGGCCGCCAAGGGCGATTATCACAACACTGGTTTGTTCGTGTAAGTTATTCAATTAAACTGAAATTTATCCGATTTGGTAAGCGGTTTACAATTTGGGGAATCAGGTGAACCTATATACGGTTTCTATTATTATTAATAATTAACCAAAAGATAAAAACCTAAATCCTTGGCCCTAAGTAGTATCTTTGTACCTACTCATGGGTTTGAATACCTATTACCTGATTACCCAATGTCCCTAGCCATTTTTCTTCTATATTAGATCATAATCCCAATTACCCTAACAGCAGCTAGTTGGATGTCCAGGCTCGCAGGCTTCAGAAAGTGTGGTTTTATCAGCAATAGAAGCTAAATTCATAGCAGATGCTGAAGCTAGTAAAGAGCTAGCATGGTTGAAGACTTTTCTTGAAAAGCTAGACAAAAAGCAGGTTGATTACTCCTTATACGGTAATCATGAGAGTGCAGTGAAACTTGGAAAGAATCATGTTTATCATGAGAAAACAAAGCACATCGGGATGAGGAATCACTTTGTCAAAGGGTTTATCAGTGATGGTACTAGGAACTTGAAGAACATCTCAGATGCAAAGAATCCAGCAATATGTTCACCAAGTTTGTGATGGTAGATAAGCTGAAGTTCTGGGTAACTTCAGCTGGCCTTGAAATAGTGATCAGAAGGCGGGCAACAACTAAGGGGAGTTAAAGATCAATTGGTGTTTACAGAAGTACAAAGTACATAGGAATGCAGGTGATATGTTCAAAGTCTACAAGTGGGATATTGTTAAGGTGTAGGCTTTGGCCTACTTGGCCAGACCAAGAAGAGAAGAGAAGTTGTGGGGTTTGAACGGCCCTAGCGTCATTGCTCTGATCTTGTTTCCAAAATAGATGATTTAGTTTCCATAATTAAGTTGATCTAGTTTACATAATTAGATGTTTACCCTAATTATGTTTTCTCTATAAGTTGATCTCATTTGTACTTGTAAACATTGTAGCACCTAAATAAAAGGATAACCCTAGTTGCTCTCACAGACGTAGGTTGATAGCAGTATTAACCGAAACATGTTAATTCTCTCTGTGTTATTTATTCTTTCTATACATCAAGATTTTATAATGGTAGGATCTTCCTCTCTATTTTTCATTGTAGTTTATTACTTTCTTGTTGGATCTTGTAATTGGATATACTTGGATTTAGATGGTGACTTAACAATCTTTTATACTTTTACGAAGTTCAATTTGATGAATTATTGTTTCATTGCTAGATGTCTCAAAACAAACGAATTTATCAAAGAAGACATGATAGAACTTGAAACAATAAAAACAAGAAAGAGAGTTGAGTCAGAAGAGAAGCGGAGTCTAGACCATATAAACACAAATTGCCGGTTTGAGAACACTTCGAACTAATCCCAAACCAATGATCATTGCTTTTATGTTCTAGTATGTATATTTTTAATCCGATCTCTTAAATTAGTAAAAGAAACTAGAGAATGATGCTTTTACATTTAAACACCATCTAAACCCAAGTACATCCATTTACAAAATTGCCATGTCAATGCATTTACAAAATCCAACAAGTAAGAAACAATGAACTATAAGGTAAGACAGAGAAAAAATTTTGTACATTTACAAAATCTTGATATGAAGCTGAGTTCTCAAAAGCAAAAAGCACACCAAAGCGCAAAAGGGTCTCGGAGCTAAAGCGCGAAGCGCACAATATTAAAAGAGCTATATATATATATATATATATATATATATATATATATATATATATAGGGGAGGGTTCATTCGAGAACCGTTGTTAGCGCGAGAACCGCGAAAACCAATCTCAGCAGTTCCTTGGATATGGGAAGATCATGGATGAAGAGCGTGGAGGGATAGAGTGTGGCAGGGTGCATGTGAGGAATTCATGGGTGGGCAATGACATTGAAGTAGGGGGAATTGAACAGCTCAAATTGGTTCTCGCGGTTCTCGCACTAAGAATGGTTCTCAAATGAACTTCTTTATATATATATATATATAAAAGTTCATGCGAGAACCGTTGTTAGCGCGAGAACCAATCTAAGCCGTCCAATTCCCCCTCCTTCAATAACATTGCCCACCCATGAATTCCTCACATACACCCTGCCACACTCTATCCCTCCACGCTCTCCATCCATGATACTTCCCATATCCAAGGAACGGCTGAGATTGGTTCTCGCACTAACAACGATTCGCGCATGAACCCCCCCCCCCCCTATATATATGTGTATATATATATATATATATATATATATATATATATAAATAAAATAGCATCTCCACATGAAATGAAGTTAAAATTCATGTTCAAACATCAAACATGATTATAAAATTCATACCTCAAACATCAAACATTAGACATAATTCTAAACTTCATAGTTTAAATCAAACATAGTTCTAAATCTCAATATGTTATGCTCAAACATCAAAGTCATCAAGGATTTTAGAAGTCACTGAATGGTTTTGGGAATCCATATCATAAAACTAACTAGAAACCCTGATTAACGCAAAACAGAAAACAAAAACTACAATTAGTAGAAAAAAAAGGAAGTTGAGAATTAAGTCTAAAAAGGAAAACTTGATCAACATTCAACAAGAATAGATAACAAGAACAGAATTTGATTTAACAAGAACAGAAATTAGCAAGAACAAGGTTACCTGATGAGTGATGGGTGAAGAAAATCATCACAAAAAGACTGCCAAGTGCCAACAAGAACAGAATCAGTGAACCACAGAATGATCAACACAACATGACAAATCGTTGATGTTGCTATGAACAAGAACAGAAATCGACTGCTTTAGTCAAAAGTATATCAGAAACGATGAGTTTTGACTGTTTGAGGATCACTGCAGCAGAAGAGAAACAGAAGAAAACAACATGGGTAAGGTATGAGTCTGTCAAAGGTTAAAACATAAGGTCAGAGTTCAAACAACTGGTCAAAATTGCTATAATACACGGAAGGGTGCTTTGCGCTTTCCGCGCCTACATGGGCATTATAAAGGTTGTGCGCTTCGCATACAAAAAAAAACCCTCAATGCTGCACTTTTGGAGCACCAGACACGCGCTTTTGACAAATCTGGTTCCAACTATGAAGATTGAAGTCTTGCTCACTGCAACTCGCTTAATACTTTGAAAAGTTGAGACAACGAGGACTTATGAGGGCAAAGATATGAGACTTTTAAGTTGATGATGAGATAATTGATAAATTCCAGTCCAACAGGGTAGATAGATCAGAGATCAAAAAGATGAGGAGAGATGATGAAGACAAGAACCCACTAGGGACGTGGAGTAATGAGGTAACGGGTATTCTCGATCCAAACTGAGAATGTACATACTACATGGGATTATGAATGCATCATGGATATTAAAAAGTTTCTGTAATTTGGTTTGATTTTTGCTAGTTTAGCTAGGTTCATTTCTCAAAGTGTTTAACTGTCACTTTATTATGTAAAGTATTTGAACTTTCTGCATTAACGAACATTTTTAGATGACATTAGAGGTGACCTGTCTCCTACAGCAAAGAGTGTGTTATCCATCTAATTCATTCAAATTGCCAACTATAGTTTAGGTGTACACTTATGGATTTGGATCCCAGATTCACCGCTCATGATGACTAATGAGGCCAGGTTCCTATGCATCATAGCTTACCCTATGGCATGAAATTGGATGTGTCATTTTGTCATGTCATTAATTTTACTAGTACGTTCATCTTTATGTTAGCAGAATCTGAAATTTACATTTGCATTGTCACCTATCTTAGATTCAAATATATTTCTAAATACCGATTTATAATTTGTCATCCTCACCACATATCCCATCAAGTTATCCCGAATTTAACCTAATTTCCATAAACCATTCAGCTTAAATTATATATGAAACAACATTTTCAATTTCCATAAACCATTCAAGGCAGACTAAACAGCAATTAAAAATATAACGTAAGCAACTGAACTGACCAATGAGGAGCTAAACTCCAATGCCAATTCTTTTAATTTTGACTGTATGGTTAACTGGTGTGACCCAATTTGAACTTGTTGAGAATCCAATGCCTCTCTCGATTTCTGATTGGGTGGTTTGAATTGAGAGACAGAGTTCAATAACCACAAGTGATTTTCTTTCAACTTATTCGCCTGCAAGCCCACATTTCAATTTGAATTTACACAACCAAACGAAACGAATTACATCGATTTCATGAAATTAAAATTTGAAAACGAGTAAACTTTACCAGAGAGATTGGGAGTTCGGATGATGGAGAGAGGTTTTCAAGTTCTGCGAGTAAGCCTGCAAAAGGATCCCACCATAGCGAGGCGTCGACGGACTTCGTCGTCGCCATTAGAGTTAGATTGAAGCTTGATTTAACGAACTATTATAGAGAAAACCCTAGGGGTTTTGAGGGGTTTATGTGGTAATGGTGGAGTAGCCCGCGCTTTTGTGCTGAATTTAGTATATATTTCAAAAATGGCCCTTGTAATGATCTTCATTCGTTTCATTTTATAAAATAACCCTACGTTTGGGTTGAAAGATTAAGGGGGCGTTTGGTTTAAGTATTGGTTTTGGGGGGATTGGGATCTATAGAAGAGTTTTGCATTTGGGGGGAATTCATTTTGTGGGATTTGAAATCCCAAAGCTGTGTTTGGTTCAAATTTCTTATATGGGATTACCACCACCTACAACCACCACATTTGCCCACCACCATCTGTCGACTAGGGTTTCTGCCCCAGGGGAGGCGGACGTTGTCGGTGGACGTCGTCGGTGGACGTCGACGGTGAACCACAAGCGGCGAAGTCGACGGAAAACCACGAGCGGCGAAGTCGACTGTGAACCACGAGCGGTGACGAAGGAAGAACTAGGGTTTGCGAAGGGTTGCGAAGGAGACGACGAAGGAAGAACTAGGGTCGCGAATCACGAAGGAAGAACTAGGGTTGCGAAGGCGACGGCGAACCACGGTTTGCGAAGGGTTGCGAAGTCGACGACGGTTCGCGAAGGCAACGACGAAGGAAGAACTAGGGTTTCTGGAAGTCGACGACGGTCTGAACTAAGATTTGCGAAGGCGACAATGGTTTCTGGAACCACAGTTCGCGAAGGCGACAACGGAGGGGATGACAGAGAAGGGTCGCCGGAACTAGGGTTTCAGACGAAGGGGATGACTGAGAAGGGGTTGCCGGAATTTTAGCCGGACGGTCACTGGTGGAAATACCTCATATGAGGGATTTCAGAATACCAAGGGGGTAGGAGGGAATGATAAATCCTTCAGCTGAGGGATTTTGGTGATTCCTGGGATTTTGAATCCTTCCTCAAATTTGCAAACCAAACATATCATTTGGGGGGATTTGAAATCCCATTCCCATGAAATCCCCCCAAATACCACCAACCAAACACCCCCTAAAGATTCTCTTAAGGTTTACACTTTCGTTTATGCATAAATGATCATATAATATAATACACTAATATATGCCTTGGGATGTTTACAGGTCGAATATGGAGGAAAATTTGACGAAACGACGGACAAACGAGAGAAAATAAGAAAAGTTGTCAACTCCGACACACATCCACTGTTTTGATCATATCTCACTCATACGAACTCGGATTGAGGTGATTCAAGAGGCCACATAAACTAGGCTCAGAGGGCTACAATTTCAGTTCTATGGATATCTCTCAAAAATAAAATCTCACGCCGCGAGGAGGAGTAGTTCGCGCAGCGAGCCTTATCGGCCACGACCTTATCTCTTTCTTTAAAATTCAAATTTCGAATGGACAGTCACTATATATACCACTTGGCCGGCCCTAGAACCATAATGCACGACTTTTAAACACTTTTAGAGCATCATAACATCATTGGAGGGCAAGGATTAAAGATCAAACATCAACAATCATCATCATCAATCCGGTTTGTCGAATTCATGTTTAATCCTAGAATAGGGATGTTTTATATGAGTTTGTTGGATTGTTCAAGCCTGATTACGGGCTAAACACCTCTTGTATTCATCTTATAATTGAACCTTTAGGGAGACGTGACTTGATTTCCTTGTTTACTTATGGATTGATACTAGTTTCATGTTCATTCAATTAAAGTTTGGATTTTTATGGTTTTAATCTCTTGCTTTCTGGATTCATGGTTCATATTGAGTATAAATAGGAAATTTATATAATGTATGTTTCTCTTTGAATGTTAGTCTATGAATTATTCAAGGGTTTACTTGGAATAGTAATCAGGATTCAGAATTTGTAATCTAAACCTAAAGATCTATGCTTTATTTTCAAGGATATGATTGGGTTTTGTTAAACTTGCTTTAACTTGGTTGATGAATTATGAGCTAGGTTGTTTTAGATTTGATGATCAATAAGAAGTTGTTTATCTTATCTATTACGCAATAGCTATATGAAATCGGAAATTGAATATGGTTAAGTCAATCCAGGTAATCAATTAAACTGGTCTTGAGGTATAATGAACTAGGATGAGAGATTAAGGTAATTACTTGCCTTTATTTGGTTATTTTGTTTCATTAGTTAGTTATTTGTTTTTATTTAGTTTTTCTATTTAATTCTCTTTTTAAACTGAAAACCCGCAATCTTTAGGTTAACTATAAGTTTATCATTCTCTTTGGTGTTGCACTGCTCTTCGTGGATATGATACCTACTACTTACGTGGGCTATACTATCGCATAATCCAATCATACTTGGTGGTAGTGTGTGGTGAAACTTATGTGATTTTTGGACATAAAATTTATAACAAGATTTCACACATCACTATCACATTCAACAAATTGAAGATTACAATGATTGTCCATACCACTGATCACAAGTGTTCAAATGTATCCAACACACAATCATAAATATCATTTTGGAAAGATAGTTCGAGGGAGAAGTTGAAAAACATTCAAAGAGTTGAGGGTGAGAGAAAGGATCAAAAGAAAATAAAGATCGTCAATAAACAGTGTCAATCTGAGTAGCCACATCTACTACTAGTTTTATACTGATATTGAAAGAGGCATTTATGGACCCTGTGATGCAATGCACTTACCCCACCTAGCTACTCATTTACCTTTTAAAGATAGTTGCTTCAACTTCACACGGAGATTTGTCACATATTCTATTGACTTCTTACTTGAAAAATGTTGATAATGAAAATAGGAGGACAACTACTCTAGTCCCCGGCTTCTTTCGTACACTTATTAAGTCTAGAACCGATTGCAATTATTTTCTTGTATGACACATATGGAAACAATTGCCTATTTGTAACAGTGCCGGAACATCTTGAGTTATATATATGATATTTACAGTGATGAATGGAAATCCTACGAGCGCTAACATCAAACCAACACCGAACGTAGGTCACTCTGTTTATATATATATAGGGTGAGGTTCAACATAACCCCCCTCTTAAACATAGATCTCAAAGTCCCAATCTCAGCCACTCATTTAAAAGGGTAAAATAGGAATTGAAACAACTTTTAAAAACTCACGCGCTGCCTAACAAACTTTTCAAATTCAGTTTTTTTTATTTTTTTTTACCCCTTAAATCTTTAAATGATCATAACTACTTCAATTTTTTGAGTTTGAGCAAAAATATTATACCAATCTTCTCATTTTTTTAATGCTCTTTCAAACGAGACCACTCTTCCTATATTTCTGGAAATTTTTTTTTTTTACGAAAATGACGAAAATGATATGAATGACGAAATTAATTATTTTCGGCTGTTGAAAGAGAGTAACACCTACCAGTTTAATCATTTTCGTCCATCGCCTTCATACCCATAACACCTATCGTTTTCGGACCTCTGTTCACCTTTTTTTTACGAAAATGATGAAAGCAGGTGACGAAAATGATATGAAAATGACAAATTTTTATCATATTCGTCACCTGCTTTTACGTGACATACAGGTGACGAAAATGATATACAGGTGACGAAAATGATAGGGTGAGGTGACGAAAATGATACAGGTGACGAAAATGATATGAATGACGAAAATAATCATTTTCGTCCATCACCTTCATACCCATAACACCTAACAGTTTTCATCATTTTCGTGGCCCCCTGTATGTCACGTAACAGCAGGTGACGAAAATGATAAAAATTCGTCATTTTCATATCATTTTCGTCACCTGCTTTTACATAACATATAGGGGGCACGAAAATGATGAAAAAATCGTCATTTTCATCATTTTCGTACCCCCTGTATGTCACGTAAAAGCAGGTGACGAAAATGATAAAAATTCGTCATTTTCATATCATTTTCGTAACCTACCTTTACATGACATACAGGGGGGCACAAAAATGATGACAAAAATCGTCATTTTCATCATTTCCGTGCCCCCCTGTATGTCACGTAAAAGCAGGTGACGAAAATGATAAAAATTCGTCATTTTCATATCATTTTCGTCACCTGTTTTTACATGACATAAGGGGGCACGAAAATGATAAAAATTCGTCATTTTCATATCATTTTCGTCACCTGTATGTCATGTAAAAATGATAAAAACTGTTATCATTTTCGTCACCTCACCATATCATTTTCGTCACCTGTATATCATTTTCGTCACCTCACCCTATCATTTTCGTCACCTGTATATCATTTTTGTCATCTGCTTTCATTTTCATCACCTCACCCCTATCATTTTCGTCACCTGTATCATTTTCGTCACCTGTATATCATTTTCGTCACCTGTATGTCACGTAAAAAGCAGGTGACGAAAATGATAACAATTTGTCATTTTCATATCATTTTCGTCACCTGCTTTCATCATTTTCGTAAAAAAAAGGTGAACAGAGGTCTTAAAACGATGAAAACTGTTAGGTGTTATGGGTATGAAGGTGATGGACGAAAATGATTAAACTGGTAGGTGTTACTCTCTTTCAACAGCCGAAAATGATTATTTTCGTCATTCATATCATTTTCGTCATTTTCGTCAAAAATTTTTTTTCCAGAAATATAGGAAGAGTGGTCTTGTTTGAAAGAGCATAAAAAAATGAGAAGATTGGTATAATTTTTTTGCTCAAACTCAAAAAATTGAAGTAGTTATGATCATTTAAAGATTTAAGGGGTAAAAAAAAAATAAAAAAAAACTGAATTTGGAATGGCTGTCGGATGCGCGTGAGTTTGGACTTTGGGATTCAATTCCTATTTTACCATAATACCCTTCCTTCTATAATTAAATCTTATAATTGTTTACTTAATTACAATCATGCCATTATAGATCTTGATTTGATTAATCTAATAGCTAAGATTGGGACTTTGGTATCTTTGTTTAAGGTGGGATCTATATATATATATATATATATATATATATATATATATATATATATATATATATATATATATATATATATATATAGGGTGAGGTTTAACATAGCCCCCTTCTTAAACATAGATCTCAAAGTCCCAATCTCAGCCACTCATTTAAAAGGGTAAAATTGGAATTAAAACAACTTTTAAAAACTCTAACAAACTTTCCAGATTTAGTTTTTTTTACCCCTTAAATCTTCAAATGATTATAAGTTTTTCAATTTTTTGAGTTTGAGCAAAAAAATTATACCAATCTTCTCGTTTTTTAATCCTCTTTCAAACGAGACCACTCTTCCTATATTTTTGGAAAAAAAAATTTGACGAAAATGATATGAATGACTAAAATAATCATTTTCGGCTGTTGGAAAAGAGTAACACCTACCAGTTTAATCATTTTCGTCCATCACCTTCATACCCATAAACACCTAACAGTTTTCATCATTTTCGAACACCTGTTCACCTTTTTTTTACGAAAATGATGAAAATGATGAATTTTTATCATTTTCGTCACCTGCTTTTACGTTACATACAGGGGGCACGAAAAAATGATGAAAATGACGAATTTTTATCATTTTCGTCACCTGCTTTCACGTATCAGCAACAACAGGTGACGAAATGATGAATTTCGTCATTTTCGTCGAATTTTTTTTTCAGAAATATAGGAAGAGTGGTCTCGTTTGAAAGATGATTAAAAAATGAGAAGATTGGTATAATTTTTTTGCTCAAACTCAAAAAATTGAAATAGTTATGGTCATTAAAAGATTTAAGGGGTAAAAAAAATTAAAAAAAGAGGGCTTTTACCATAATACCCTTCCTTCTAAAATTAATTCATATAACTGTTTACTTAATTACAATCATGCCATTATAGATCTTAACCATTGATTTGATTAATCTAATGGTTAAGATTTGGACTTTGGGATCTTTGTTTAAGGAGGGATCTATATTGATCCAATTTCTATATATATATATATATATATATATATATATATATATATAATTTGAAACAAATACAAGCCTTTTTAGGATTAGTTAATTATGCTCGGAAATTTATACCTAATCTTTCAAAATTAGCTGGACCTTTATATAGTAAAACAACAAAGAGTGGGCAACGACATTTTAATTCAGATGACATTAAATTAGTAAAAAGAATAAAATAAATAGTAAAAAACATTAAGCCATTAGAGTTACCATTAGTTACGGATTATATAATTATTGAAGTAGACGATTGCAAAAAAGGATGGGGAGCCGTTTTACTTTGCAAACCTAATAAATATAGTCATAAAGATACAGAAAAATATATGTTCTTATGCTAGTGGAAATTTTAACAAAGCAGGTATGAATTGGACGAGTTTAGATTTTGAAATTCAAGCATTAATAAATGCTTTAGAAAAATTCAAAATCTTCTTACATGTAGAATTCCTAATTAGAACAGATTGTGAAGCCATTGTACGCTTTATTAAGAATGATCAAAGTAAAAAAGTAAACAGAACGAGATGGGTTAATCTACAAATATTATACAAGAAAGTGGATACAAAATAAATTTTGAACATATAAAAGGAAAAAATAATGGCATAGCAGATCTGCTTTCAAGAAATCTTAATAAACTATTTTCTGCAGATGGATAGTAGAGACAAAGGAAAGAAAAAATTGATACATCCTATACAGTTTAAAAAGACTTCATCTTCTATGAGTATTTCATCAGATGAAGAGAAAAATACAGTTGATACAAAGCTGATGCAATCAGCCATTAATACACAAATTTCACAAGCAGAGAAAGTCCACCACTTTTTACAGCAGTCACCAATGTCGGGACTCGATTTTACACAACCACAGTTTTCACAATCTTATAAACCTCCAAGAAGGTATGGGCTTCAACCAGAGACAGCCAAAAACAGTCCAACAAACACTTACTATACACAGTGTGGAGCAACAAGTACACAGAATACACAAAGGAAGGTTAATTCAGTCCTCAGCTATGGAAACTATGCTCTACAAATATGCCATGATGAAAATAAAAAATTTAGACCCATCATCGGCATGACTTTAACAGAAAAACAACAGTGTTTGTTAGATAACCTTTGGCATGTTCAAACTATGCCACAAGCTTCTTCGTTTAAAGTAAAGGTTTTAAATGCTTTAAGCATTTACTTCTATGAACAGAGTCAAAAAACCTCTGAAAAACAAAAACAAAAGTTTTCTCGTTACGTAATTTTTAGGGGGACAAAACTAGGTATTTTCAATAAATGGGAAACAGTTACAAAATATATACAGTGTCCTAACCTAATTTATAAAGGTTTTTATAAGTTTTCAGACGCTATGGAAATAGCAAGAGAATGTTTTGGTTTAAACAACTTTTACATAGAACCAGAAGAGGTGAAAACTTTTTCAGACATGGCAAAAACAAATCCTTAACAAATAATCAAGACTCAGGAAGAAGTTATTGCCAAATTACAAGAACAACTTATGAAATCTGGAAAAGATACACATTATATACAAGCCCATATTGAAAACAACATGCTTAAACAGAAAATAGCAGTTCTTGAAGCTAAAAATACACAACTTCAACAGTCTGTCAAAGAAAGAAAAGAGACAAACACAAATTTGGAAAGAAGCCTTGACTGCTTTAAAGCAAGAATCTTAGATCTCCCTTGGAGACAAACTTTTAAACCAGTCATAGAAAAATTTAAAGAGGTCGAACAGATTATTTCTGAAAAAATCTACATAGAGTTTCCTTTAGTTCTACAAAAATTACAACAAAAGATCATAGACATTGCTTTTGAAGAAAACAAATACAAAGGAGTTACAGTTATACAAAGGAAACACTCCGATGATCTTGACAACACTCAAATCAATCACACTACAGGACCATTATGTTTACAGGTTAATTTGAACACTTCAAATTTATCTAAAACAGAGATCCTTAAATTTTACCATAATGGTATGATTGATTATCTCGAGTTTAAACTTAACCCAAAAACAGAAGCTCTTCTTGATAAACTTAGAGAAAAATTTATTTTAACAACAGGGAATATAGCATCCCATAGTGTTTCTTCTACAGTTGGATGCAAAATATTTGCTTCTCTCCTAGAAGCAAACAACTACACATACAGACCTACAAGGAAAAGAGTATTCATTTCAGATAATCCATCAACACAAGCAGCTCTAAAGAGACTCGAAGCATCAACATAAATAGACTTTGAACTTTGTGCAAGATTTACACAGCAAATAGAGATATTTCAACAAACAAGACATCTTCCATTAAACTTCTGCTGGGCAAATTTCAAATTAATAGCAAAAGGACACTACATTCAAATCTGGACTCACAAAAAATGGGATATGCTTATCCCTTTTGCTGGGGAAGGAGAGACAATGAGTATAGACGATGTAGAAAATGAAGATGAAATATTGAAGATCTCTGATGAAGATACAATACCAACAATAGACAGTACATACAGAGACTTCTAAAAAGATGACATACGATTTGAAGATAAATGATGCTTAAAAAATAAAATCAAAAAAACAAAAAACAAAAAAACAAAAAAACAAGAATAATATATATATATATATATATAGGAAAAAGTTCATGCGAGAACCATTTTTAGTGCGAGAACCGCGAGAACCAATCTGAGCCGTCAAATTCCCCCTCCTTCAATGTCATTGCCCACCCATGAATTCCTCACATGCACCCTGCCACACTCTATCCCTCCACGCTCACCATCCATGAAACTTCCCATATCCAAGGAACGGCCGAGATTGGTTCTCGCGGTTCTCACACTAACAACGGTTCATACGAGCTCCGTTTGATCTCATTTTTGGATATGTTGTTCTTGTAGATGAAAGGAACATTGTGTAAAAATTTCATGCAAAAAATCCTTACGGTTTGAGAGAAATCTGAATTTTCGTTTTCTGGATTTTTCATGTGTTCTTCATGATTTTTGCCCAAAATCGAGAGTTTTGATACTTGTTTTCGAGTTTGTGTTGGTCCCTTGGTGAGAGTATTAACAAGCAAGTAATGTGTAGAAGGGGGGTTGATTACACTTTCTGCGAAATATTGAACAAATCAATAAAAAGTGTTAACACAAATCAAACCACACACAATCAAATGCTTTGCTTTCATTAAAAAGAAGATGATTACACGAACAATCAAGTAAGCAACACTTGATATGCAAACACCTAATGTAAATCAAATCTCTCAATCTCTCAAACTTTGCTATCTATAATCAACTTATGATTATAGATACAAGACGACTCTCTAAATCAGATTTATTCATAGATTGAATACTTACCAACTTCACAACAGATGTGAAGATTCGAACACATGAACAATTTGGCAATCTGTGAGTTTTCTTGATCACGTTGAACTTACAAACAGTGAATCAAGATTCGTAACACATACGATCAATAGGTTGAGGTGAATTGAGTTTGGCTCTGTAACTCGTTCTGGTAGTCGTTGTACCTCTAAACTTATCAGATGACAAGTATTTATAATCCTGTTCTTATGGGTCCTAACAAACTAGAACTTATCCTAATCTACTAACAAACTAACGGATAACCCCTCGGAATCTTGAATCTTGAATATTCTATCTTGAGTCTTCAATCTTCAATCTTGATTATGGAATCTTCTTATCCATGCCGTAGATATAGAGAGATAAAAGGAATTTAAAACAAATTTAAATTCTTTTAAACTAACTTCTTTAGTCGGACTGAGTTACTTAGCTTGAAACTCATCAAGCTAAGTTCTTCGAGGACAAACCCGAAAACAAACATGTACTAACATGTATAATGACTAACTCATCCTTAGAAGTCATAAGAGTTAGCTAGAACTTACTTAGCAACTCTGTTGAGCTGACTTAGTCTATAAGCTGAGTCACTCAGCTCGAAACGCATCAAGCTGAATACTCAACATATATCTTAGGTGACACACAGAGCTTATCAAACACATTGATAATCTTACTAAGATATAGTCTAAGCTGATCGAATATATGCTCAACTTATATTCAACTTGTGCTCAGTCTGAAACACTATAAGTGCTCAGTCTGATCAAGCTTCATAATTCTGTTTAAGTTATATTTAGAACACATCTTACAAACGTAACTTTGTCTCATCAAATTTTAACTGATGAGATCATTTGACCAACAAACTCCCCCTATTTGATGATGACAAAACCATCAAACAGTTCTTAAGTTTGTTTAACAGAATTATGTGTTAAATCTTAAACTTACTAAGATTTTAATTCTGAACTTATCAAATATTAATTGAACTTATCAATTATCAATTGAACTTATCAATTATAAGTTAAACAAACCAACCAATTATGTTAATGAACAAGAACTAATTAATTATTTATTCAAGCTGAACTAATCAGACTAATAATTATGAACACATCATACACAGTTGAACATATTAAACAAATCTTTGTATTCATTGAACATATCAGAGTACAAAATTTTGATCACTAAGATCATGCACACTTAGTGCTTACAAATTATTAGAACTAATCTAATAATTACAAATAGAACTAATCTATTACAAAATTATCTCTTAAACTCAGGATGTAGAACCTCCCAAAGAATAATTTCTCTGTGTATTTCTTCTAGAAGGCTTTCTACTTCTACATCTCCTTTGAGTTCCTTCTGTTGCACTCTGATGATTTTATTCAGCTTGTATTTCACAAAGTGATTTGAGCTATCACCATAACTTCTTAAATGTAAGGCATCCCTAGCTTTTAGATAATAGATCTCATTCAGCTTGATGAAGCTAGGTTTGCCTGTCTGATCCTTAAACATAAATCCCTAAACAGGTGTATCAATACCTTGATTCTCTTTGAATTCCACACCTTCAGGTATCTCGAATAGTCTCTCCCATTGCAGACCAGGAACTGGGACACACCTCAGCTCGAGAAATCAGCTTCAAGACTTCAGTTGTAATCTCTTGCTTGATCTGACTCTTTTTGAACTTCTTGAGCATCATCACTATTCTTTGCCATTCAAGGTAGCTCATCCAGTGAACATATCTCAGGTTCATTCCCACTGTTGATTTGTCATCAAACAGGAAGGTGAGAATGATGGCTCCGTCTACTCTGCTCAGAGTCATACTCTTGATTTCCTTGCTGGTGCTTCGTCTGAAGTAGCACTCCGGAATGTCTGCATCAGTGTATGGAATCGGATCAGGCCTTGGACCAGAATAATTCGCTTCAGCTTGAGATAAAGCCTTTTTCTCTTTCTCTCTTTCTTGGTCCTTTGCCTCTTTTTCTTTCCTTTTTCTTAGCTCATCAAGTGATATGCCTAGCTCATTAGCTTCCTCTTGTTCGAGCATTTCAATCACAAGCCTTGTGGCTTTTTCTTTCTCAGTCTCAGAAACACTGTCAGCTTCAGGTTCAGATTCTATTACTTTTTGTCTCTTAGGTACAGGTTCCTCTTTTTCTAACTCCAGCTCCCCCTCAAACTGAGCTTGCCTCTCTGCTCCTCTTGCTAGTACCAGTAGAGCTTCAGCTTTAGCTTGAACCTTCTCCCCCTTTTTGTCATCATCAACAGGGGTCGAAGTCTTGTTTTGTTGAAGGACAGCAACGGTAGAGGCAATCTCTTTAACGTCATTAGTCATCTTCTCAAGTCTCTGACAAATATGGCATTTGTGCTTCTTCTGCTTGAGATGGAACAAACCAAACTGAGCTGCTATGTATTGTTTCAACTGTTGGATGCCTGAGGAGGCAGATTCATCTGGAGGAGACTGACTCTTGTCCTTAAACTCAATATGTTTATCCTGTGAAGTGAAAGAGTCAAGAACATCAAATGGTGAGTGTTTGGGTGCATCATACAAGGGTTGGTTTATACCCTTAAAATCATGTGCACCAGAGTTTGGACCCTGTGATTCACCTTGGTATGTAGATGAATCATTGACAGGTCGTGCTATTGGGTGTGAGAAGTAAAGAAAAGTAATTGGGCTCAACACGTGATGTATATGGGTTAGTGGTTGGCTTATTGGGTGAGAGGGGGGTGATTGACCCTGGGGATTGGTCATTCGTTCAATGCAACCTACGTGTGTCTGCTCAGGCACATCAGTGGGCTCTCCCATGGCACTAGAGAGTGTGGGCTGAGTAGACACCACACCCGGTTTAGCCTGTTGGGTTGAAATGAGCCTCGAGATTGACACCTTAAGATTAGGCGTCTCCCTCTCAACTCCTGCCTGGGAAGGGATCAATGTGATCTCAGCTCCAGTGATGCCTTTAGGAGTGGTACCACCTTTGACAGTTTTGCATGTATAGGTGTGGATATTCTCCCTAGTAGCAGTGGGCATACTAGGTGTGGCTTCAGAGTAGAGTTGAATAGAAGGTGGAGGAGATGGGTTAGACTGGGTTGGGTCTACCACAGTCTTATCTCCAAAAGATACCTGGTTTGAGTCTGTCAACAAATGCAGACTCTGAAGATGACTTAGAACTAGAGGAGGATGAAGCACTATCAGCTTCAGAGGAAGGCTAAGCTTGAGCCAGCTGCTCAGCTCGATGATCTGGTTCAGCTCCAGATGCTCCCCCTTGATCCGACTCCTCAGCTTCACTTACAGATGAAGCTCTCTCAGCTATCCATCGCATTAGGTCACTCAGACCTTCCTGCTCTGGAAAGATGTCATTGTTGAACATCTTTGAGCTGAGTGTTGGAGCAGGGAACACATCCTGTCCAGCTTCATAATGCTATTCTCCCAACTCAGCTTCCACCACCAAGGATAAGTACCTTATAAATGGTACATGGAGATCCCTTGGTATCTTCACAACTTGGGCTTTGAGCTTATTGAAGATGAGCAGTGCATAGTCCAGATTTCTGGCATTATACATGTTGTAGAGCAGCTGCATCTCGCACTCATTAACTTGATCCAAGCCTCCAATCTTAGTGCCAAGTGAACATATCACAGTGGACACCATGAAGCCCCATCCAGTAGGAAAAGTGGATTTCTTTATCACACCCTCTGTTTGTAGGTGACCCATGTTGGGTAGGACAGACCTTGCCACTTTTCTTGTTACAGCAGCTTCGAACACACCATTTGTAGGGAGTTGAAGAACTTCCCTTTGCCGCTGCACATAATGACAACTGTTCTATCCCCATTTAGAACAGTGCCAATGATCTCTCCCCTGTTCTGGTTGTAAGTACAAGTATACCAGAACTCCAATAGGTGTTATGGAACGATGTGAAGTGGTGCTCCTGAAAATTCGAATGCCAAGGGGCATTTTCTAATGTAGTCCACCCATACTTCGTATCCTCGGCCTTGTTTCATCTCTGGAATTGCAAGACAGACATGTTTGATTCAAATCACGGCACACCATTGTTCTTCATCTGAGCACCTCTAACCATTCTATCACCAAGAATAAGAAGGGTTCCGCCCATTTTGAATCGGATTAAATTGAACGATTGACACTGACTTAATCGTATACACACTGAGTGATTAGGGTTTTGAAGCTGAACGGTTGAATGCACTAAGCAAGAGAGGTGTTTATGAAAGGTATTTGAGTGTATGAGAAGTTTAGAAGTGAGAATTGTAAGTGTAAACTTCTAAAAATCGGTTATGGGCGTTATATATACCTTTCTGAGGAGAGAGAAAAGTTACAGTTGGAAATCCCTTTTTATCCGTTATACGCAACAAACTTACGGCGCAATGTAACAGTAATCGAGATGAGACTTATCATCTCCCAATGGTTAATTTTGTAAATTAATATTATTGACTTACAATAATATTATTTACATTGTTTTATTACACCAATACATAATCGGTATAAAACGTGATTTAAGACCGACCCAAATACACAATGACTCATGAATTAATAACATATAGTAATTAAAACATGGTTTGGCACCAAGCTGAGTAAACTTATCACTCAGCGTAAGTTAAGCACTCAGCTTGATTTGAGCACTCAGCTTGAGATTGATACTCAGCTTGAGTAGAGCACACAACTCAGCTCGAGTAGAGCACACAAATCAGCTCAATGACACTTAGTCATTTTTATTCGAGACTAACTCGAACTTATATTTTAACCACGCTTAGCAGTTTAAAACATGTTTGGGATGCACCAAACTGGTGAACTCTTCATTCAGCTTGACAAGATATTCAGTTTTTGAAAACTTATTTATAAACTGTGCACTCAGCTTAAGACACTTAGTCTTTGTCAAACTGAAACTCAAATTCTAGACACTTAGCTATGGGTTGAGCATACCTAATTCACTTAGCAGATACATAAACCTCTTTTCATCAAGTGATTTTGTAAAGATATCTGCCAATTGGTCATCAGTGGAGATAAATTTGATGTCAACTTTACCTTTTTCCATGATGTCCCTGATGAAGTGATGTCTAATTTCAATATGATTGGTACTTGAGTGGAAGACTGGATTGTAAGTGATGGTTATAGCACTTTGGTTATCACAGAAGATAGAGGTTTTCCTAAAGTTCATACCAAAGTCATGAAGCTGATGTTGCATCCACAGGATTTGAGCACAACAGCTTCCTGTTGCAACATACTCAGCTTCAGCAGTTGAAGTAGCCACTGAGTTCTGTTTCTTACTAGTCCAGCTTACTAACTTCCCTCCAAGCATTTGACATCCTCCTGTTGTTGATTTTCTATCTAACTTGCACCCAACATAGTCAACATCTAAAAAACCAACTAATTCAAATCCAGAGTCCTTTGGATACCAAAGACCTAGATTTTGTGTACCTTTAAGGTACCTAAAGATCTTTTTCACAGCTTGAAGATGTGATTCCTTAGGGTCTGCCTGATATCTTGCATAAACACATGTAGCAAACATGATATCAGGTTTACTAGCTGTCAAATAGAGTAGTGAACCTATCATTCCTCTACAGGTAGACTGACATACAGACTTACCATCTGAGTCTTTGCTCAGCTTGACAGCTGGTGACATGGGTGTTTTCATGGTTGAACTTGAATCAAAACCATATTTCTTTATCAAATCAAGAACATACTTGCTTTGATTAATGAATATTCGATCAGGCTTTTGTTGAATCTGCAAACCTAGGAAATATGTCATTTCACCCATCATACTCATCTTGTACCTTTTTGACATAATTTTGGAGAACCATTCACATAGAGATTCATTTGTAGAACCAAAAATAATGTCATCCACATAAATTTGTACAAGAATCACCTGTCCTTTACTCTTCTTAATAAAGAGTATCTTGTCAATACTAACTCTGGTAAAGTCCATTGATAGTAGATAGTTGGACAGGGTATCATACCAAGCTCTTGGAGCTTGTTTAAGACCATACAAAGCCTTATCTAACTTATAGACATGATGTGGAAACTTTGAACTAACAAAGCCAGGAGGTTGTTTCACATAGACTTCCTCTTGAAGTTTCCAATTTAGGAAAGCACTCTTCATATCCATTTGATAGACTTTGAAGTCTTTATATGCTGCATACGCTAAGAACAACCTTATGGCTTTAATTCTAGCAACAGGGGCAAATGTCTCATCATAGTCGATTCCTTCTTCTTGTTTATACCCTTGTGCTACCAGCCTGGCTTTGTTCCTAACAATCACTCCATCCTTGTCCATTTTGTTTCTATAAACCCACTTAGTGCCTATAATTGTATGATCTTTGGGGGCTGGGACAAGACTCCAGACCTTGTTTCTCTCAAACTCATTTAATTCCTCTTGCATAGCTTCAATCCAATCTTCATCCTCTAAGGCTTCTTTAGTCTTCTTTGGTTCCATTTGAGATAGGAATCCAAAGTAAGCAGCATAGTTTGCTGTTGCCTTTGATCTTGTCATTACTCTTTCTTGAACATTACCAATTATTTGATCTTGAGGATGATCTTTGAGAAATTTAAATGTTGTATTAAGAGATTGTGGTTCTGGATCTGAGTGATATTGAGAGTTCTGAGGTGAACTTACATCCTCAGTCTCAATTGCAGCATTGTCATCAAACTGTTGATCACCAAGATCTTCAGTCTGAGTAATGTCAGCTCCAAAGGGATTAATGAACTCATCATCTTTCTCAACTTGAGAGTCCCTTGGAGCTTGTGATGATTTCTTAGATGAACACACATCATCATCACTGTCATCATCCATGACATACATAGGATTTGACATATTGGTTTTCCTCAGGCTTTTCAAGCTCACTCAGACTGACCAAGTCAGCTTGTCTTTTATTAGCTTGATCAAAACTTTTTTCATCAAATGAGACATGAATTGATTCTTTTATAGCCTTTCTCTTTGTGTTATACACTCTGTAAGACTTGGAGATTGAGGAATAACCAACAAAAATTCCAGGATCAGCTTTAGGTTCCAACTTATGGTTGAGGGTGAAGGAGAGGCAGTAGGTATAGGAGGCTGAGTGAAAGATGGAGGTGAGGCTTTTAAAGGAGATGGGATAGGTGAGAAGGATGAGACAAAAGTAGAGGTGAGAGGTCTAAGCCTGTTGATAGCATCAGTCACATTGGTGAACTCACGAAGAGTGTCTATGTGCTTTTGCCTGGAATAATGGCTTAATTTGATGACCTCATCATCTATGGTTTTAAGGAGGTAAGGAACTCTGAGAATAGAGTTAGGAATGGATTCAGAGATGTTAGGAGGGGAAGGTCTTAGAGTTTGAAGTTGGGTAAGAAGGTTTGAAATGGTTTGGTTTAGAGAAGTAAGTGTTTGGTTTGAAATAGTAGGAGGTGGGGTAGGAACAGAAGTAGAGGATTGGGATAACAGTTGATCCAATTTGGTAAGAATTGGAGAAAGATCAACTAGGGTAAGGGCGGGTTGGGGTTGGGATTGGTTAGCTTTGAGTGACTTAACCTCTTGGGTTAGAAGAGAGAGTTGAGATTCTGTTTTGGTTTGGAAAGAGGTGAAGGAGGCTTGAAGACTATCCATCTTTTAAGAGATAGATAGTAGGTTTTGAAGAATTTGGGGGGAAGGTTCAGAAGAGGTAGAGGGAATGGGTTGTACAGGGGTTGATTGAGAGAGATTGCCAATAACAGGAATGGATTGGGATCCCTCACTTAGACTTTGGTATGTAAGCCTAAGATCACTGGGAGCAGACAGTGTGCCCTTTGCTAATGGTTGGTTAATACCACTAGTATTGACAGGCAATGTATAAGTATGTGTAAGAATAGAATCAATAGGTTGTACAAGAATGTGAGATTGAGTTGGGGTTAAACTCATTTAGGTTCCCTTTGTTACATCAATAAGCTGTTGGGAGCTTATTGAAGGTATCAGCTGACTCATTATGGGTAAATACACAGTGTGACCTTGGGTGGAGGTCTGTCTTTCAATGGCATCACCCTGTTGGGAGGGTGACCCAGATTGCAGGAGTCCCATATTTACAGATGTAACTTGTTGTGAAGATACATCCACTGGCTGAAGGGTTAAAACAACATCCATAAGCTCCCCCTCAACATAAGAGAAAGCTATAGGAGTTGAGGTCAGAGGTGCAATGAGCATTTCCTCTGAGATAAGTGCAGTGTGCACTATCTCCATTGACCTTTGTTGGGAAAATGATCTCATCAGTTTAGATTTGATGAGACAAAGTTAAGTTTGTTAGATGTGTTCTAAATATAACTTAAACAGAATTATGAAGCTTAATCAGAATGAACACTTATAGTGATTCAGACTGAATATAAGTTGAATGTAAACTGAGCATATGTTCGACTAGTTTATACTACACCTTAGTTAGTTTATTAATGTATTTGATAAGTTGTGTATGTCACATAAGGTATATATCGAGTATTCAGTTTGATGTGTTTCAAGCTGAGTGACTCAGCTCAGAAGCAGAGTCAGCTCGACAGAGTTACTAAATATGTTTTATCTAACTCTTTGGACTTCTAAGGATGAGTTAATATTTTATACATGTTTGTTTTCGAGTGTCTTCTCAAAGAACTCAGCTTGATGAGTTTCAAGCTGAGTAACTTAGCCTGACTAAAGAAGTCAGTCTAAGAGAATTTAAATGTGTTTTAAATTCTGTTTTAACTCTCTATATCTACGGCGTGGATAAGAAGACTTCAGAATCAAGATTGAAGATTGAAGACTCAAGATAAGAAGATTCAAGATTCAAGATTCCGAGTTATCCGATAGTTAGTTAGCAAATTAGGATTAGTCCAGTTTGTTAGGAACCGTAGCAACAAGATTATAAATACTTATCTCCTGATAAGTTTAGAGGTACGACTACGATTCTGAAAAGAGTACAACTAAGTGTTGCAGAGCCAAAACCTTACCTCACCGTATGTGTTACGATTCTTGAATCACTGTTTGTAAGTTCAACGTGATCAAGAAACTCACAGATTGCCAAGCCATTCGTGTGTTCGAATTGTCACATCAGTTGTGATATTGGTAAGTAATCATTAGTTGATTCAATCTGTGTAAATCCTGTTTAGAGAGTCGTCAGTATCTATAATCATAAGTTGATTATAGATAGCTAAGTTTGAGAGATTGAGAGATTTATATTAGGTGATTATATATCAAGAGTTGCTTACTTGATAGTTACTGTAATCAACTTCTTATTCAAAGCATTGTAATCATCTTCATATTAATAAAAGCATTCGACTAATTGTGGTTTGATTTATTGTGTGTAACACTTTTATTTGATTTGTTCAATTTCTGAAGAAAGTGTATTCAACCCCCCTTCTACACACTGTTTCTTGTTGTTATTCTCACCAAGGGACCAACAACTGGTATCAGAGCAGGCTGAACGATTTCATAAGTTGAAATTTCAAGATTCTGTGAAAGTTCATGATGTCTACGAGCAACAATCCTTCAAATTTTCCACAGATGTCTGTCAAAGGTTGTCCTATATTTGATGGATCTGACTATCCTATGTGGAAGTTCAGAGCCATGCTATTCCTCAAGTCTATTGACAATCGTATGTTCGATGTCATTACAAAAGGACCTATCATTCCCAAGATTCCTGCTACTGTCAGTGATACGTCTCCTGGCAAAACTGAAAAGGAAACAAGAAAGACTATTGCATCCTAGACTGATGAAGATTGGAAACTCTTCAATCTGGATGACAAGGCAAAAAGTGTTCTGGCAAATGCCCTGACCAACGAAATCTTGCGTACTGTGACTGGGTGTCAATCAACAAAAGATATTTGGGGCACACTGAGTGTTACATATGAGGGCACGGATCTGGTCAAGCAACATAAGAGAAGTCATTTGAATAGATCTTATGAAAACTTATTTTCAAAGAAGAATGAAGCCTTGTCAGATTTGTTCACAAGGTTTCACTGCTTGATAAATGACCTACCAAGTATGGGTGTAAAGAAAGATGAAGCTGAACTTGTGCTGAAATTTCTGGATGTGTTACCAGAGAGGTTTAACGATGTAACTACAGCACTGAGGGCTGGAGGAACACTGCATGTGTACAACCTACAGTCCATTTATGGGTTCTTGCTAAATCATGAACAGATCACTGAACACAAGAGAACTTCTCAACAACAACTCAATGAGTCTTTGGATAAAACTGAAGTTGCATTGGTTGCACATAAAAAGAAGAAAAGTTCCAAGACACTAGTTGTTGAGTCTGAGACTGAGTCAGAATCTCAAGCTGACCACTCTGACTCAGACTCAAGTGATACTGATGATGTTCAGAATATCACTAAGCAAATGGCAATGTTAGCCAGACGTTTGAGAAGAGCTCAAAGGGGAAGAGGAAGATCTGACAGGGGCAAAGGGAAGAGTTCCTTTGATCCTAAGAATGCTGTGTGCTTCAACTGTCAGAAGAAAGGACATATTGTTGCTGAGTGCAGATCAAAGAAGGTGGAATCAACATCAGTTGTTGATAAGAATGCTTACACATGCGATAAATACAAGAAGAAATATACTCAGCTCAAGAAAGGAAGGCCAGAAGATAAACCCAGTGCAAAAGGACTATATGCTGAAACCTGGGATACAGAATCATCAACCTCAGATGATGATGTATGTCTGATGGCTCAAGAAGATGAAGAGTTGGAACTAGATGAGGTTGATTATGGTCTGTCCGAGTCAACCTTTGACGCTGACACGAAGGAAGCTGAGGAAAACAGCAAGCTTAGTGATTGGGATCCTGCTTCCATGTATAAGGTCAGTAATTTCAACTCTTATACTGACGAGCAAAAGGGTCTTGATTTTGATTATCTGCTGAATGATTTCAAGACCGTCCTTAAGTCTCAAAATGACCTCAAAGATGAGATAACTAAACTCAAGAATGAGATTAAGACAAAGCTAAAGACTTGAATGTTAGAGTCACATTAATCAACTTCTTAGTCAAGAAGTAAACTCAAAATGACCTCAAGGAAAAGGGTCTTGCACAATGTGATCTTGAATGTTAGAGGCACATTAATCAACTTCTTAGTGAAGAACTTCAGGAAGCTAAAGACAAAGCTGACCAACTTCAAAAGGTCAGTGAGTCTTGGTGTAAGTCATCAAAGCTTGCTGAAAAGTGCATAAACCAACAGATACCTAAACAGGTAAAGGCTGTACTTGGAGGTGACTATTAAACAGCAGCTTATGTAACTGATGATGAGATAGCAAGTATAGACTCTGAGGAGGATTGACAACTGATTGAGTCTCAGAAGTCAGCCTCAGAGAACAAACATGGTCAGAACCTGAAATACAATATGTTTGTAAAGGCAAAAGGTTATGACAACGAGTGCTCAACATCAAAACAGCATGGTAAGTCTGTGCTGGACAGACTAGGCACTCAGTCTGTTCAAAGAACTTCGGTCATAGAAAGGCTTAATCCAAACCCTTTCAAAAGACAAAATTCTCTTTCTGGCTCGGAGAGAAGTTACAAGAACAGAAAGACCACTGTAAGTCAGAGGTCAAAACACGACAATGGTAAGTCCAAAGTTGTGGATCTTGGTAAGTCCAAGAATATCTACAGTGGTAAGTCCAAACCTGTTGAAACTGGTGAGTCCCGCAGACATGACAAAGGTAAGTCCAAAGTCATGGAAAAGAAGGTTGTTAGTCAATCTTCTCATCAAAAGGATAACAAACAGAGACCTGACAAAGGTAAATCCAAAGTCAGTGATCACCAGGTGAATCAACTTGCTAAGAAAGTTGAAAAGTTATCCACAACATATAATCCTAAAACTGAGAGTAAGTTCTCACAAGGATTATTGGACACTCTACCTCCTGTAATCATCGAAAGAAGGAGATGCTACAAGTGCAGAAGTAGAGGTCATGAGGCTAAGGACTGTGATGCAGAAATCTCAAGGCCTGAACAAGAACAAGCTGATCAGCCTACACAGGACTCACCTCCTGCTCAAGCTGAACAGTCAGATGGAGATACTAAGTGCTCCTCATCTGAACCCACCAAGAAGTGGGTTCCCAAACAAAACTAATGTGTTTAGTTTTCATCTCATGTGCAGGGTTCAAGTAAATGGTACTTGGATAGTAGATGCTCAAGGCACATGACAGGGTGGAAAGGACTTCTTAGTGATTTCCAAGAAGATGAAGGTCCTAAAGTAACATTTGGAGACAACTCACATGGAAGGACTAAAGGCTATGGAAAGATGCAAGCTGGAAAAGTTACATTCCAGAGAGTTGCATATGTCAAAGGTCTCAAACACAACCTGATTAGTATCAGTCAATTGTGTAATGAAGATAATGTTGTTACTTTTAGGAGGAAAGCAGGAACAATCTATAATGCTAAGGGAAAGCCTGTATTAATAGCTAAAAGAGAAAGAGATGTGTATCTACTTGATCTTAATTCTGCTGATCTCTATAATGAAACCTGCTTGTATTCCCATTCTGTTCCTGAGCTGAGTTGGTTATGGCATAAACGTTTGTCTCATTTAAATTTAAAAAATATAAATATGCTATCCAATAAAGAGTTAGTCTCTGGATTACCAAAAATCACATTTGTCAAAGACAAATTGTGTTTAGCCTGTGAACAAGGGAAACATCATAAAGGGTCCTTTAAATCAAAGCAAAATTTTTCAATAACAGACCCACTGCATATGTTGCATATGGATCTGTTTGGACCCATAAGTACTCCAAGCCTGAGTGGCAAGAAGTACACACTGGTGATAGTAGATGAGTTCTCACGATTCACCTGGGTAATATTCCTTAAAGCCAAAAGTGAGGCTGCCTTGGAGATAATTAGTTTCATCAAAAGGGAAGAGTTGCAAAAAGGTTTGTCCGTAAAGCAACTTAGAAGTGATCATGGAACTGAGTTCAGAAACTTAACTCTTGAAAGTTTCTTTGAACATAAAGGAATATTACAAAATTACTCATCTGTCAGAACTCCACAACAAAATGGAGTTGCTGAAAGGAGAAATAGAACCTTAATTGAGGCTGCTAGAACAATGCTGTGTGAGGCAAGATTGAAACTCTATTTCTGGGATGAAGCTGTTAGTACAGCCTGCTATACCCAGAATAGGTCAATCATTGTCAAAAGACATGGAAAGACTTCATATGAGATGTATAAGTCTAGAAAGCCCAATATAGGTTATTTCCATATCTTTGGTTCAAAATGCTATGTGCTGAATCAAAGAGATCAGCTCCATAAGTTGGAACCTAAAGCTAATCTTGGAATATTCATTGGTTATTCCTCAATCTCCAAGTCTTATAGAATATATAATATAAGGAGAAAAGCCATAGAAGAATTAATTCATGTCTCATTTGATGAAGACAGTTTTGATCAAGCTGATAAAAGTCAAGCTGACTGAGCTTGAAAGGCTTAAGGAAACCAACTTATCAAATCCAATGTATGTCATAGGAGATGATAGTGATGATGATGTGTGTTCATCAAAGAAATCATCACAAACTCCAAAGGATTCTCAAGCTGAGAAAGTTGATGAGTTCATAAACCCCTTTGGAGCTGAAGTCACTCAAGCTGAAGATCTTGGTGATCGACAGTTTGTTGACAATGCTGCTGAGACTGAGGAGATAAGTTCACCTCAGGAATCTCAGCATCACTCAGATTCTGAACCAGACTCTCCAACTACAACATTCAAATTCCTCAAAGATCGTCCTCAAGACCAGATCATTGGAAATGTCCAAGAAAGAGTCATGACCAGATCTAAGGCTACAGCTAACTATGCCGCGTACTTTGGTTTCCTATCTCAAATGGAACCAAAGAAGACTGAATAAGCCTTAGAGAATGAGGATTGGATTGAAGCTATGCAAGAGGAATTAAATGAGTTTGAGAGAAATAAGGTCTGGAACCTTGTCCCTTCCCCCAAAGATCATTCAATTATAGGCACTAAGTGGGTCTATAGAAATAAAATGGACAAGGATGGAGTGATAGTTAGGAACAAAGCCAGGCTGGTAGCACAAGGGGATAAGCAAGATGAAGGAATCGATTATGATGAGACCTTTGCCCCTGTTGCTAGAATTGAAGTCATAAGGCTGTTCCTGGCTTATACAGCCTATAAAGACTTCAAAGTCTATCAAATGGATGTGAAAAGTGCTTTTCTTAATGGAAAACTTCAGGAGGAAGTCTATGTGAAACAACCTCCTAGTTTGTAAGTTCAAAGTTTCCACATCATGTCTATAAGTTGGACAAGGCTTTGTATGGTCTTAAACAAGCTCCAAGAGCTTGGTATGATACTCTGTCCACTTATCTACTATCAATGGACTTCACCAGAGGTAGTATAGATAAGACACATTTTATTAAAAAGAGCAAAGGACAGGTGATTCTTGTACAAATCTATGTGGATGATATTATCTTCGGTTCTACCAATAAATCTCTATGTGAGTGGTTCTCCAAGATAAAGTCACAGAAGTACAAGATGAGTATGATGGGTGAGATGACTTATTTTCTAGGCCTACAAATTCAACAAAAGCCTGATGGAATATTCATCAATCAAAGCAAGTATGTTCTTGATTTGATAAATAAATATGGTTTTGATTCTAGTTCAACCATGAAAACACACATGTCACCAGCTGTCAAGCTGAGTAAAGATTCAGATGGTAAATCTGTGTGTCCGTCTACCTATAGAGGAATGATAGATTCATTACTCTATTTGACAACTAGTAGACCTGATATCATGTTTGCTACATGTGTCTGTGCAAGATATCAGGCAGATCCTAAAGAATCACATCTTCAAGCTGTGAAAAGGATCTTTAGGTACCTTAAAGGTACACCAAATTTAGGTATTTGGTATCCAAAAGACTCTGGATTTGAATTAGTTGGTTTTTCTGATGCTGACTATGCTGGGTGCAAGTTAGATAGAAAATCCACCACTGGAGGATGACAATTGCTTGGAGGTAAACTAGTAAGCTGGACTAGTAAGAAACAGAACTCAGTGGCTACTTTAACTGCTGAAGCTGAATATGTGGCAGCAGGAAGCTGTTGTGCTCAAATTCTATGGATGCAGCATCAACTTCAAGACTTTGGTATGAGTTTCCAGAAAACTCCTATCTTCTGTGATAACCAAAGCGCTATAGCCATCACTTACAATCCAGTCTTCCACTCAAGAACCAAGCACATTGAAATTAGACATCCCTTCATTAGGGACATCGTGGAAAAAGGTAAAGTTGACATTAACTTTATCTCCACATATGACCAATTAGCAGACATCTTTACTAAATCACTTGATGAGAAGAGGTTTATGTATCTGCTAAGTAAATTGGGTATGCTCAACCCCTAGCTAAGTGTCTAGAATCTGAGTTTTCAGTTTGACAAAGACTAAGTGTCTTAAGCTGTGTGCACAGTTTATAAATAAGTTTTCATAAACTGAATCTTGTCAAGCTGAACAATGAGTTCTTTTGTTTGGTGAGTTCCAAACTTATTTTGTCTACTTAGTGTAGTTAAAAATATATAGTTTGAGTTAGTCTCAAACAAATTGAGTAAGTGTTACTGAGTCTGAGCTATGTGCTTAACTCAGGCTGTATGATTGGTTCACAAGTTTGGTAGGTTCCAAACATTCTTTAACTTCTCAGTGTGGTTAACAGGTTCGTTTGAGTCAGTCTCAGACGAAACTGACTTAGTGTCATTGTCCATGAGCTGTGTGCTCTACTCAAACTGAGTTTCAAACTCAAGCTGAGTGCACATCTCAAGCTGAATGCTTGAATCAAGCTGAGTGCTTGAGTTAAACTGAGTAATAAGTTTATTCAACTTGGTGTGTCCAACATCATGTTTAATTACTCAGTGTTATTATTTCATGATTACTGCGTATTTGAGTTAGTCTCAAATCGCGTATTATACTAACTTGTGTATAAGTATAATACATCAGTGTATATAATCTTATTGTAAGTCAATATTATTATATTACATTAGTATCCGTTGGAAGATGATAAGTTCTACCCGTTTACTGTTACATCAAAATTTTACGGCGTAACAGTTAAAAAGGGGATTTCTAACGGTAACTTTTCTCTCTCCTCGGAAAGGTATATATACCGATCACATTCGGATTAGAGGGTTTACGCTTACAATCCAGACTTCTCAACTTCTCATATACCTTTCACCTTCTTTGCTAAGTGCAAATCTCTGTTCCATCGATTTTGAAAACCTAAGTCGCTCAGTGCGCAATCGACAATCGCTCAGTGCGCAATCGAAAATCGCTCAGTGCGAATTCCTAATTGATTACTCAGTGTAACCTACATATTCAACGATGGAAGGAACTATTCTCGTTCTAGGTGATCGAATGGTACGGGGTGCTGCTTTTAAGAACAACGGTTTGCCGCTGATAAAAATCAACAATCAGCGTGCCTGTCTTGCTATTCCTCCAAGGAAACAAGGCAGAGGATACGAACCATGGGTCAATTACATCCGTAAATGCCATTGACTTTTGCTTTCACTGGCGCACCTCTACATGTGGTTCCTCAGCACCTCCTCGAATTTTGGTATACGTGCACCTACGACCAAATTAACGACGAAATTAGAGGTACAGTGCTGAATGGAGAGAGGACCATAACTCTCACAGTTAATAGGCTAAGGGAGATTCTTCACCTCCCTCAACATGATGTATTTGAGCCTGCTGTGACGAGATAGGTGGCGAGGTCAGTCCTTCCCAGAATGGGTCACCCACAGCAGAGGGTGTTATAAAAAAGGCCACCTTTCCAACCTGTTAGGGTTTTATGGTGTCCACAGTGATCCGTTCACTTGGTACCAAGGTTGAAGGACTGGACCAGGTCAATGAGTTCGAGATGCAGCTGCTGTACAACATGTACTTTGGAAGAAATTTAGACTATGCACAACTCATCTTCAACGAGCTCAAGGTCTCAGTGATGAAGACCACAAGGGATCTTTATGAGCCTTTTATAAGGTACCTATCCTTGGCATTTGAAGCCGAGCTAGGGACAGCACTCTACGAAGCTGATCAGGAACTGTCTCTGGTGCCAACACTTAGCCCCAAGATGTTCAACAACGACATCTTCCCAGAGCAAGAGGGTCTGAGTGAGCCCATGCTACTGTTTGCTGAGGCTTCGTCTTCAAAAAGTGAAGCTGAGGGATCTAATCAAGGGGGAGCTTCTCAAGCCGACACTGAGGTTCAGGGTGAGTACTATGCTCAGACTGAACCAGCTCATACAGAAGCTGCTTCAGGTAAAACCTCTCCACTTTCACTTTCTTCTCATTTTTCTCCATCTACCTTTGGAGATAAGACTGCAGTAAACCCAACTCAGTCTAACACGTCTCCTTCACCTTCTTTCCATCAACAATCCTACTCTGAAGCCACCCCTAGTTTGACCACTGCTGCTAGGGAGAATATCCAAACATACCAAAGAAAAACTGCCATAGGTGGTGCCACTCCTAAAGGCATCACTGGAGCTGAGATCACACTGATCCCTCCACAGGCAGGAGTTGAGGGGGAGACACCTTCTCTTAAGGTGTCAACTTCAAGGCTCATATCAACCCAACAGCCAATACCGGGTGTGGTGTCTACTCAGCCCATACTTACTCGAGCCATCGGAGAGCCTGTTACTGTGCCTGAACAGACACACTCAGGTAACATTGAAAATTTGACCAATCCCCAGGGTCAAACACCCCCCTCTAAACCAATTAGCCAACCACCAACCCATACACTTCACATCTCGAGCCCAATAACTTCTCTTCACTTCTCACACCCAACGACTCTTCTCCAAATAAACCTGCCTCCTCAGGCATCCAGCAGCTGAAGGACTATGTTGCTGCTCAGTTTGATCTCTTTCACCTCAAGCAGAAGAAGTATAAAAGAAAAATTTATCAAAGGCTTGAAAGACTGTCAAAGAATGTCAAGGAAATTGCCTCTGAGGTTGCTGCCCTTCCACAATTGAGAACTTCTACCCCTGTTGATGATGACAAAAAGGGGGAGAAGGAACCTGTTAATGCTGAAGCTGAAGCTGAGTTAGTTCGAGCTGAAGCTGAAGCGTTACTAGTACTAGCTTCAGGAGCAGAGAGGCAAGCTCAGACTGAGGGGGAGCAGGAAGGAAATAAGGAGGATGAACCTGCGCCAAGAAACAAAAGATATTAGAATCTGAGTCTGAAGTTGACGAGGGTTCTGAAACTGAGCAGGAAACTGAAGAAGAAAAGGCTACGAGAGAATTAATCGAGATGCTAGAGCAAGAAGAAGCAAATGAGCTCAATATCTCTGTAGCTGAATTAAAGAAGAGAAAAGAAAAAGAGCAACTGGACCAAGAAAAAGAAAAATTAAGGAAAGCTTTAGCTGAAGCTGAAGCTGACTACAATGGTCCAAGACCTGATCCTATCCCATATTCTGATGCTGCAATACAAGAATGCTACTTCAGAAGAAACATCAGTGAAGATATCAAAAGCATGACCTTGAGCAGAGTCAATGGAGCTGTCATCCTCAACTTTGAATTTGAAAATGGATCAACAATTGGGATGGACCTGAGATACGTTCACCGAATGGGTTTTATAGAATGGAATAGAATTTTGATGATGCTCAAAAGATTCAAACGAAGTCAAATAAAGCATGAGATCTTTACTGAAGTTTCAAAGCTAATAAAGAGGGCTGAGGAGCTGAGATATGTTCCAGTTCCTGGTCCACAATGGGAGAAGCTGTTTGATATACCTGAAGGTGTGGAGTTCACAGAGAATAAATTTATTGACACACCGGTTCAGGGATTTTTGTTTAAGGATCAGGAAGGCAAGCCTAGCTTTATCAAATTTGCTGAAATATGTTACTTGAAGGCTAAGGATGCAGCTCACATAAGAAATTGCTGTGGAAATAATGATTTAAATCAGCTCTTGAAATACAAGCTGAATAAAATCATCAAAGTCCATCACAAAGAATTCAGAGGAAGTGAAGAAGCTGAAAAGTTACTATATGAAGTAACTAAAGAAATTATCTACTGGGAGCTTCTACACCCTGAATTTGTACAATAGATTAGTTCTTTTGTAAATTAGATTAGTTCTAATTTCAGTAAGCACTATGTGTGCATGATCTAAGTGGTCAACAACTTTTGTATTATGATTAGTTCAATTAATACAAGTATAAAGTTTGATATGTTCAACTGTGTTATGATGTGTTCATATGTATAAGTCTGATAAGTTCAACAAAATGAATAACTGATAAGTTCTTATTCATTAATGTAATTAGTTGGTTTGTTCAACTGAAAGTTGGTGTGTTGCAATTTAAATTGATAAGTTCAATTGAAATTGATATGTTCACTAAATATTTGATCAATTCAAATATAAAAATCTTAATAAGTTTAAGACTTAAGAAATAATTCTGTTAAACAAACTTACTAACTGTTTGATGGTTTTGTCATCATCAAATAGGGGGAGTTTGTTGGGAAAATGATCTCATCTGTTTAGATTTGATGAGACAAAGTTAAGTTTGTTAGATGTGTTCTAATTATAACTTAAACAGAATTATGAAGCTTAATCAGACTGAACACTTATAGTGATTCAGACTGAGTATAAGCTGAATGTAAACTGAGCATATGTTCGACCAGTTTATACTACACCTTAGTTAGTTTATTAATGTGTTTGATAAGATGTGTATGTCACATAAGGTATATATCGAGTATTTAGCTTGATGTGTTTCAAGCTGAGTGACTCAGCTCAGAAGCAGAGTCAGCTCGACAGAGTTACTAAATATGTTTTATTTAACTCTTTGGACTTCTAAGGATGAGTTAATATTTTATACATGTTTGTTCATGTTTGTTTTCGAGTGTGTTCTCGAAGAACTCAGCTTGATGAGTTTCAAGCTGAGTAACTCAGCCTGACTAAAGAAGTCAGTCTAAGAGAATTTAAATGTGTTTTTAATTTTGTTTTAACTCTCTATATCTACGATTCTGAAAAAAGTACAACTAAGTGTTACAGAGCCAAAACCTCACCGTATGTGTTATGATTCTTGAATAACTGTTTGTATGTTCAACGTGATCAAGAAACTCACAGATTGCCAAGCCATTCGTGTGTTCGAATTGTCACATCAGTTGTGATATTGGTAAGTAATCATTAGTTGATTCAATATGTGATAATCCTGTTTAGAGAGTCGTCAGTATCTATAATCATAAGTTGATTATAGATAGCTAAGTTTGAGAGATTGAGAGATTTATATTAGGTGATTATATATCAAGAGTTGCTTACTTGATAGTTACTGTAATCATCTTCTTATTCAAAGCATTGTAATCATCTTCATATTAATAAAAGCATTCGACTAATTGTGGTTTGATTTACTGTGTGTAACACTTTTATTTGATTTGTTCAATTTCCGCAGAAAGTGTATTTAACCCCCCTTCTACACACTGTTGCTTGTTGTTATTCTCACCAAGGGACCAACAACCTTGATTCTATATGGGTGATAGAGGGAGTAGAACTAGTGACTATTGGAAGTACACTAGAGCTTGGCAATTGTGGGGGTGTTTCAACTGGAATGAAGGATTGGTTCTCACTGGTTGGGACTACTAAGTGAGTGTCCTCAGGGAGTTGAAAGAGGCATACCTGAGATGTTCTTTGCTTTGCTGATCTCAATGTGTTCGATCAGCCTGTCAGAGACTACATCATCCTCAGCAACATCCTCAATGGCAGCTTCAACATCACCAACTTGTGCAGAGGCACTTGATCCTTGAGAGTGATCAGGAGAGGGATAAGCAACATGCCATCCAAGAGTTCTATTAAGGGAGTCATCAACATACTCATCTTCCCTAGCAGGAGTGCTGAGATGCCCTGATCTTCTTGAAGTAGATGAGCTTACAGGAAATTCATTCAAGGGCATCATAATGGGTGTGGATGTGGTGGGTGTATAAGTGTGAGTACCATGTTCAATGAGCATACCACTAGCATCACCATCAGGTGCATGACCATCATCATTATCATCAGTAGAGTCATCACCACCATCACCTTCATCAATATCCTCAGCATCAGGATTAACAGGCTCATCCTGTGCTGGTTCATCAAATACTTCTTCATTAAACATCATCTCATGATCACCAGTACCCATAAACTCTTCATCCATCCTTTCTTCTTCAACCATGGCTTCATCTTGAGCATGCGTCATAGACTGTTCAGAATGCTCAGTGATTATATCAGGAGACTCAGAATCATTAGCCACTTCAACCTCAAGATTTTCAGCAACCCCTTCCTCTTCATTCTCATTCTCCTCAGTAGCAACATCAATTAACTCTTGAATCTATGCAGTTATGGCAGGACCTTGGAATTTCCTTATCAAATGGAATATTTTCTAACCCATTTGAGGAATGGTCATTATGTGCAAGTGTGCAGCTAACCCAGCATAGTGTTCCCATTGAATATCTCTAAGTGCAATCAAACTAAGATACCTGATGTAGGGAACATGGGTTCTGGTTGATTTCTTTGATGTGCCCAGAGTAATCTTATCCTCCATTTCAGAGAATATGACTTGTGCAAAGTCAATATTCCTCCCTGTGACCAGAGCATGAAGAACCATCAACTCAGACTGGTTCATTTGGTCATGGCTGCCAGACTTGTAACCAAAACACCGAATGATCACACTGGCCAAATACTTCCATGGGTGTCCCAGCACAGACAACTTATACTGACCATGGGAAACAACTTCATTGTAGCCAATCAGGGGCAGAACCTCTAGAACTTGATCTATTGTAGCAAAAGGTTGAAATGGGGCCAAGTTGGGTATGAAAATTGCTTGTCTGAGAGAATTTATAGTGATGGGAATGTTGATGGTGTTGTTGAGACAGGAACAGGTTATAAGTTCATCAGCAAGGTAATACCTTGCAGTATACCACATCTAGCCAACAATGTTTGGAAATATGAAGAGAGGATGAGCAGAAAGACACGCAAACAGGGGATGGGAAGTGATAAAAGCCACCATAGGTTCATATCCCTGGTTTGCTTTGATCTAAGGGATATCAGTGTTTATGAGGTAATTGTTAGGTTGAATGGTGATTTCTAAGTTAAGAGTTATGTTCTCACCAGGAATAGCATGAGGAGTAGCAACAAGGTTGAAAATCACCATGATTGTAGGACGGAGATACTGTAAGCACTGTGAGAATAGGGTTTGTAATTTCGGGAAGAAGAAGAGTATTTGGGAATTTTTGAAAGCTTAGAAAATGGAAAACCGCTCAAACATCATTTATATCTTCCTTGGAAACCTAAACTGTCCCATAAATATTTTTTTCAAAAAGTAACTGCCACGTCTGCAAAAAGGTAATAAACGAAGAAGTTATTAAATACACAGACAACTAACGGACAATTAAAAGAAATTAAATACTACCTAGTAACACATTAAAAACAAATGAGAAAATAATAAAATAAGTGTGGGGACACAAAATTTTAACTCTGAGTATCATCAGCTGACAAGAAAAGGTGTCAGCTGATCCTTTTTGAGAGAAAATAAGTGTCAGCTAAAGAATATACTGAGCTGAGCTGCTAGTTCTTAGCTAATGGTTGATCAGCTAAGGTATGGTATCAGCTCATGGTCATCAGCTGACATAATTCCTTTAGCTGATTCACCATTAATAAGACATAAAGAAGCTTAGATAAGTACTTCATTTCACACAGAAATAAAATTACTTTCTCACACATGGTTAACTACCTAAGAAAAGAATATGTTACAAGTTTAACATGCCAAGTTTGGATATTAGAAAGTTGAACCGAGACTCATCCAAAGAATTTGTAAAAAGATCGGCTAATTGAACATCAGTGCTTATGTAGTGCATTGAAACTTTATTTTGCTGCACATTGTCTCTTAAAAAGTGATGTCTGATTTCAATATGCTTCGTCTTAGAATGCAAAACAGGATTGTTAGAGATAGAAATGGCACTAGTGTTGTCACACAGGATTGGGGAGTTTTCAAACTGTATGTCATAATCAAGTAGTTGGTTTTGCAGCCACAGTAGTTGAGCACAGCAGCTTCCAGCAGCAATGTATTATGCCTCAGCTGTAGAAGTTGAAACAGAGTTCTGTTTCTTGCTTGACCAGCTGACTAACCTTCCACCTAACAATTGACAACCACCAGATGTACTCTTTCTGTCTAGTGTACAACCTGCAAAATCAGAGTCAGTATATCCAACTAACTCAAAACCAGAGTCTTTGGGGGTACCAGAGACCTAGATTAGGAGTTCCTTTGAGATACCTGAAAATTCTTTTAACAGCAGCTAAGTGAGATTCTTTGGGATCTGCTTGATATCTAGCACAAAGACATGTTGAAAACATAATATCGGGTCTGCTTGCTGTAAGGTATAAAAGTGACCCTATCATACCTCTATAAGCTGTAATGTTCACTGATTTACCATCAGTGTCTTTTCCAAGCTTTAAGGCAGTAGACATGGGTGTTTTCATTGAAGAACAATTTTCAAACTCAAATTTCTTAAGTAAGTCATTTACATACTTTGTTTGATGAATGAAAATTCCATCAACCTCTTGTTTAATTTGAAGACCTTGAAAATAGTTTAGTTCACCCATCATACTCATCTGATAATTGTCAGACATGAGTTTAGAAAACTTTTTGCAAAGATCAACATTTGTAGACCCAAATATTATATCATCTACATATATCTGCAATAGTATAACATCACCCTTGAATTTCCTTATAAACAAAGTGCTATCTATGCTTCCTCTAGTAAATCCTTTAGTGGTTAGAAAAGAAGAGAGGGTATCATACCAGGCTCTTGGAGCTTGCTTCAGACCATACAAGGCTTTGTTCAAGAAGTATACATGGTCTGACTTGCTAGCATCCTCAAAACCAGGAGGTTGTTTGACATACACCTCTTCCTTCAATTCACCATTGAGGAAAGCACTCTTAACATCCATTTTAAATACTTTGAAGTCCTTGAAGGCAGCATATGCTAGAAACAGTCTTATGGCTTCAAGTCTTGCAACAGGGGCAAAGGTTACATCAAAATCAATTCCTTCTTCTTGACAGTACCCCCAAGCAACTAGCCTTGCTTTGTTTCTGATGATCAGCCCTTGTTTATCCATTTTGTTTCTGAACACCCACTTAGTACCAATGATGGATTTGTCCTTTGGTCTTGGCACCAAAGTCCATACATTGTTCCTAGTAAATTCAGCCAATTCTTCTTGCATGGCATTTATCCAGTGGGGATCACTTAGAGCTTCATCTACCTTCTTTGGTTCAATCATAGAAACAAAACCTGTGTACAAACAAAAATTACAGGCCTTTTATAGGAGCTTCTATGTTACCTATGACCTGATGTTTAGGATGGTCTTTGAGGTCCTTGTAGTTATTTTGGATTATGGGAGTGTTTGGATTACTTTGGATTTGGGGAGTTGAAATTCCTTGGTTTAGCTCAGCTGATGATATTTCTGGTTGATCAGCTGACAGAATCTCATGGTTACAATCTGAGGAAACTTCTACTGAAGAAGGAATGTTTGATATGGAATTAGAATCCAGTGATGTTGAGTCATGATTCAAATCATTCAGTAAAAGTGTGGGTTGATTTGGGATAGGATGTGCAATTGTTTCTTGTAAATTTGGAACAGGTTCATCTAAATCCTCTACATCAGCTGATGGGAGTGGATCGGCTGATGCTGGAATATTATCTTCAGTATGCAGCTGATCATTAAATTCCTCACTTGTAGATGGATTAGTAGAACAAGAAGCAACAAGGTCATTTTTATTAAAACTTACATTGATGGATTCTTTTATGACTTTTGTTTTAATGTTGTAGATTCTGTAAGCTTTGGAGATCACAGAATATCCAACAAATACACCTTCATTAGCTTTAGGTGCAAACTTTTGCAATTGGTCTATTTGATTTAGAATGAAACACTGACAACCAAAGATATGCAGAAAACTGATGTTGGGCTTCCTTCCCTTGAGCACTTCATAGGGATGTTTGTTGTGCCTCTTGATTACTAGGGATCTGTTCTGTGTAAAACAAGCACAGCTTACAGCTTCATCCTAGAAGTTGAATCCTAACCCAGTCTCACACAACATAGTTCTTGCAGCTTCAATCAAAGTTCTGTTTCTTCTTTCAGCTACACCATTCTGTTGTGGAGTCCTTGGAGCAGAGAAGTTTTGAGATATTCCTTTCTCATCATAGAAACCTTCTAGAGTTTGATTTCTAAACTCAGTTCCATGATCACTTCTAAGCATCCTTACCAGATTACCATTTAGCACTTTCGTCTTTTTGATAAAGCTAATTATTTCTTCAGCAGCCTCACTCTTTGCTTTAAGAAAGATGACCCAAGTATATCTTGAGAATTCATCAACCAAAACTAGTGCGTAATTACTTCCACCAATACTTGCAGTAGCAACAGGACCAAATAAATCCATGTGCAGCATGTAGAATGGTTCAGTAATGGAGAAGGCTTGCTTAGATGGAAAAGATGTTTTGTGCTGCTTCCCCTTCTCAAAGGCAGAGCAAGGTTTAGGCTTAACATAAGTCAGTGAAGGTAGTCCTGACACTAGATCACCCTTGCTCAACTTGTTGATATTTTTGAAGTTTAAATGAGAAAGCCTTTTGTGCCATAACCAGTTTGTGTCAGTTACATATTTTGTATACAAACAAGTTAACTTAAATGGATCACCAGAGGACATATCAAGAGTATATACATCCTTGGTTCTCTTTGCACAAATAATTGTTTCACCTTCTTGATTTAAAATGGAACCACCTGTCTTAGTAAAGAGGACCTTGTGATCACCATCACATAACTGACTTATGCTGATGAGATTGTACTTGAGTCCTTTAACATATGACACCCTGGACAGGGTTAAGTTCCCATTATGAAGTTCACCATAGCCTTTTATTTTCCCATAATTGTTATCACCAAAGGTCACTCTTGGACCATTTTCCTTCTTGTAGTTACTAAGCAAAGCTTTACAACCTGACATGGTCCTTGAACATCCACTGTGAAGATACCATGTGTTCAGACCCTGCATAGATAAGATTTAAAGAAGGTTAGTGACACTTGGGCATCCACAGTTAAGTGGACCCCTGTGGATTGCACCTAGTCATCCACTTCATATTAGGTTGTTTATGAATGATAGAAACAACTGATTTATCAAAATCAGTCCGCTGTTTTGAGTTACCTTCAAGAGAACAATCACTTGCCTTATGTTCTTTGCTCCCACATTTGTAACATTTTTGATTTTTGGAGCTTTTAACATGTTTTGATAATTGCCCATGAGATGTCTTAACTGTCTTATGATGACTATGGGTCATCAGCTGACAGATTTCACCATTCAGCTGTTCAACTGATTTTGTAAACTAATAAGGTCTTTGTTTACAGTCACTTTAGGTTGACCCTTAGTTAAAATGAGTTTTTGATCAACCTTAGATTTGGCAGACTTAGACTTTTTGTGAACAGAAAGTCCTTTTCTCTTGGTTTCTCCTATTGAAAGAGTTTGAAGTGATACTTGATCAGCTAAACAAATAGAAGAGGATCCATGATCAGCTGACAGGCGATCAGCTGAGCAGTTATCATCTACTTTTTGATCAGCTGATATAATATCATTAGCTAAAGTATTATCAGTCAGCTGAGTGCTTAAATTTAATGTATCAGCTTTCAAGGTTTGACAACATGATGTCTCTTTGGTATCAACAAATGATTCCATTCCTTTACTTACTTCATTTACCATTAAATTTTCAGTACTTTTGCTTTCTGACAGAACAATAGAATTTGAAGCAACTTTTGAAGTGGTTAAGTCTTTCAGCTGAGTACATTTACTTTTCACAAATCTGTTAGTGATAACACTTTTTCAATTTACAATCGTTTGAAAAGTAAGAGGTAAAATATCAACCTTTTCTAAGATATTTATGTCCTTGCTAAAATCAACACAATTAGCAGCTTGAGAATAATTTCCATCAATAATAGCTTGAACTTGTTTTGGAATCTGCTCATTGAAACACTGAGTGGTCTTCTCAGCAGAAACACACCAAGATTTAACTACTTTTTGAAGGTCATTAAACTTTATTGTTGCTTCATTGGTTTCTTTTACCAAGATCTGATTAAGTATCTTTTGATTAGCTAAATCATCTTCCAGTTTTGTCATTTGTTTCAGTTTCTCATCTTTAATACTTAACTTCTCTTTTAGTGATTCTATTTCTAATTTTAGCTTCTTTTCTCTTTGAATATTTGACTGAAACTCAACACACAGATAATCAAACTCAGTGTTCTTTTCATTATCTTCGTAATTAATAAACTTTCCAACCTGATACATAGAATAAGGATCCCAGTTAGGAGAAGTACAAGCTTTAGCATCTTTCCTCATGTCCTCATCAAAGGAACTTGTACTTTCTGTGTTGGCCATCAAGCTGAGCTGTGCAGTGAGGACCTCATCTTCATCACTTGTGAGATCTTCCTCAGCCCAATCTTCTTCTTCAGCCACCAATACCCTGTTCTGAGCTTTCTTCTTTTTCTTGTCAAGGATAGCAGCAAGAAGTTTCTTATACTTAGTTTCATAGTCAATCTTGCTGTCTGAACTTGAGGAACTCTTGAAGCCTGTGTTTCCTTTGGACTTGCATTCACTGGCATAGTGACCAGTCTTGCCACAAGAGAAACAACCTTAAGAAGCCTTTGATTTAAACTTGGCTTTTTCTCCTTTAAAGGGTTTATTCTCAAACCTCTTGACACCCTTTCTTTTCAAGAAAGGTTTGAACCTTTTAACCAACATGGCAGCCTGCTCAACAGCAGCTTCAATGCTATCCATGTCCTCGAGATCTTCATCCCCATCAGCCACTTGCTCTTCATCGGAAGACTCCTCCTCTTCCTCTTCACTGGACTCATTCACCACTGTAACAAAACTCCTGGATCTTGTATCCTTAGACACAAGGGCATTTGATGGAGCTTTTGCACCCTCCTTCATATCCTTGGTAGAGAGTTTCCTTTGCTTCACTGATTGTTCATGGTTCATGAGATTTCCATACAAACCAACTAGTGTCAGACCCTTTATTTTCTCACCATGTTTAAGCACAGTGATAAAATGATCCCAAGATTCTGGGAGAGAGTCTAGAAACTTGTTTACAAGTTCCTTGTTGTTCTTGGGAACATATGCCATTCTTAAGTCATTAATAAGGTTGTTGAACCTAGTGTAGGTCTGAGTAAGACTTTCACCTTTATGAGCAAAGAAGAACTCATATTTTCTAACCAGAAGGAGTTTCTTGTTCTCCTGAACTTCCTCAGTGCCTTCATATGCAACAGTCAAAGCGACTAGCATCTCCTTTGTAGACTTGCAGTTGAGAACTTGATGATAGACATTATTGGGGAGTGCTGAGACTAAGGCTGTCCTGGCTTTGACATCAAGATTAACCAGCCTTTTGTCTTCATCATACCATTGATGAATAGCTTTGACAAGTGGAGGAAGGAACATATGGACCTTCAGTAACAGTCTTGAGCATCACATCATCAAGGCTGGACATGTAGAGAAGAACTCTACTCTTCCGGAGGGAAAAGTTTTCCCCCATCAAACATTGGACACCTTGTGAGTGAGCCATTGTTGGAAGAACTGTTAGAAGCAGTAGCAGGAGTGGCCATTTTGTAGTGTGGGGTAGAAGCAGTTGAAGAGTAAGCAAAAAAGATCTTAGATATGAATTATCTAGCCTGCTCTGATACCAGTTTTTGGTCTTGAATGGATACTACAACAACAAATGTTTGTAGAAGGGGGGGTTGAATACAAACTTTAGTAAATTAAAATTTAAAAGACACACGGTTTACTTTTATATAATTCTTATTGGTGTAAATCAAGAATTACATGAACTAGATGCGGAAAATCTAAGTTCAATAAAAAGTGGCAACTAAATTTGTCTAACACATAGACTAAGCTAATCTTAAACAACTTATTCTAAGATGTTCAACACATGAACAAGTTTGTTACACTGAAAGTAAAATGCTAACTCTTCTAATTCTCAACAGATGAGATTTTAGTGTTTAACTATCTATTCCCTTCTTAGCATGTTTCCATGCATGAGTATATATAAGTCATATGGTGTCCGGGTTGATGGAGCGGAGAAGGAGACAAAGGTACTTGGTTTAATAATATTATAATAGATAAAGTTAGTGGGTGAAAAGTAAGTTCACTTTATACATAAAGTATGTAAAGTGAATGTACTATCCGGTAAAGTATAAACCCACTATCTATTATTATATTATTAAAGTACTACCTTTATGTCTTGGGAGAGTGAACTTCTCTTTCCATGCTTGTACTTTTATCAACACTATGCTTTTTGAAGACTTGACTTAACCAAGTATAGAGTTGCCAGCCATACTTAGTTGTTGAAGCATATCTTCGAGATCTTCTCTTCTAAAGTATCTTTCTCCTTTTCCAGAGGATAAAGATATATCCTTTTTGTCTCTTTGCAGATACAAAAAGTGCTAAGTACTTTTACAAAGAAAGACCTAAGGCATAATATGAACAACACATGTTCTGCCTTTGACTAAAGAAAATATTACAATGAAAAACTATTAACTGAGATATCGTGTAAAGACTCAGCTAACAGACACTGAACTGCAAACATAACTTTGCTCAGCTAAGGATAAATGTGAAAGACTCAGCTACTCAGATTTGCTCAGCTGATCGAATTGCTCAGCTAATAATACAAGCCAGAGTACAGCTAATAAACTTGATTATACTAAACTATCAGCTGATCCTAAAGGCTCAGCTAATCATTTGAGTATGATTAGCTTATTAAGAAAAGATTGGATAAGTAACAAATACCTTATCCGATAGATGGGAGGCATTAGCTGATCAATGTGATTGTGTCAGCTGATCCTTGACTGCTCAGCTGAACTTGAATCTTTCTTTAGTTGATGGTTTTGGACCATCAGCTGATCCAATGTAGATGCTTCAGCTGATGCTTCTTGGCTGATCTTTTCCTCTTAGCTGATCTTCCTGAAGCTGGTCCTTTGGCTGATACTCAGTGTTCAGCTGACACTTTTGTTCTTCAGCTGTCATTTCTTACTTACAAATTTCTTTAAGTCTAACATGAAAAACAACTCACGTTTATCATTAATCTAAGTCTAAAACTGAATATGTGGTTTTGTTAACATCAAATCCTATTTTAAATAATAGACAGGTTTGATTTAGGTTTGATATTGCTATCTCCCCAACAGTACTTCATTGAACTTTTCTGGTAACACATCCAGAAATTTCAGCACAAGTTCAGCTTCATTCTTTTTAATGCCTACACCTAGCAGGTCATTAATCAAGCAGTGAAACCTGGTAAACTCATCAGCCAAAGTTTCATTCTTCTTAGAGAAGAAGTTTTCATAGGATCTGTTCAAATGATTCTTCTTCTGCTGCTTGACCAGATCTGTGCCCTCATATGTAATACTCAGAGTATCCCAGATCTCTTTTGCAGATTGACACCCAGTCACAGTATGCAAGATCTTATTAGTCAGGGCATTAGCCTGAACACTCTTTGCCTTGTCATCCAGAGAATATAGTTTCCAATCTTCATCAGTCCAGGATGCAACATGCTTCTTCACTTCCTTTTCAGTTTTGTCAGTAGACGTATCACTGACAACAACAGGAATCTTGGGGATGATTGGTCCTTTAGTGATGACATCGTACATACGATTGTCAATGGACTTGAGGAAAAGCATGGCTATGGATTTCCACATAGGATAGTCAGATCCATCGAATATGGGACAACCCTTAGCAGACATCTGAGGAAAGTTTGATGAATTGTTGCTTGTCAACATTGTATACTTTCTCAGAATATTGAACTTTCAATTTATAAAATTGTTCAGCCTACTCTGATACCAGTTGTTGGTCCCTTGGTGAGAGTATCAACAAGCAAGTAATGTGTAGAAGGGGGGTTGAATACACTTTCTGCGTAAAATTGAACAAATCTTTAAAAAGTGTGAACACACATCAAACCACACACAATCGAATGCTTTGCTTTCATTAATAAGAAGATGATTACAGGAACAATCAAGTAAGCAACACTTGATATGTAAACACCTAATGTAAATCAAATCTCTCAATCTCTTAAACTTTGCTATCTATAATCAACTTATTATTATAGATACAGGACGACTCTCTAAACAGGATTTATTCACAGATTGAATACTTACCAACTTCACAACAGATGTGAAGATTCGAACACACGAACAATTTGGCAATCTGTGAGTTTTCTTGATCACGTTGAACTTACAAACAGTGAATCAAGATTAGTAACACATACGATCAATAGGTTGAGGTGAATTGAGTTTGGCTCTGTAACTCGTTCTGGTAGTCGTCGTACCTACAAACTTATCAGATGAAAAGTATTTATAATCCTGTTCCTACGGATCCTAACAAACTAGAACCTATCCTAATCTACTAACAAACTAACAGATAACCCGGAATCTTGAATCTTGAATATTCTATCTTGAGTCTTCAATCTTCAATCTTGATTCTGGAATCTTCTTATCCACGCCGTAGATATAGAGAGATAAAAGGAATTTAAAACAAATTTAAATTCTCTTAAACTGACTTCTTTAGTCGGACTGAGTTACTCAACTTGAAACTCATCAAGCTGAGTTCTTCGAGGACAAACCCGAAAACAAACATGTACTAACATGTATAATGACTAACTCATCCTTAGAAGTCATAAGAGTTAGCTAGAACTTACTTAGCAACTCTGTTGAGCTGACACAATCTATAAGCTAAGTCACTCAGCTCGAAACGCATCAAGCTGAATACTCAACATATATCTTAGGTGACACACACAGCTTATCAAACACATTGATAATCTTACTAATATATAGTCTAATCTGATCAAATATATGCTCAGCTTATATTCAACTTGTGCTCAGTCTGATCAAGCTTCATAATTCTGTTTAAATTATATTTAGAACACATCTTACAAACTTAACTTTGTCTCATCAAATTTCAACTGATGAGATCATTTGACCTACAGTTTGGAGTACATAAAAAGTGTTTGTGGAAGTGGAGATACATAGATCTGAAGAATTCGATTTGGATAAGTTTTTAAAAATCAAGTTCTTGGTGTTCTTGAGGTGTTCTCGAGGAAAAAGATTAAGTTCTTGAGTGTTTGATCTGATTTGAGTGGATAGTGTGTGAAAAAAAGTGTTTGTATGTGTTTTTGGTTCCAATCGAACTCGTTTGGTTCTCATCGAACTGACTTGGTTACTAAAATCTCGCCACCGACACGTCATCATGCTCAAAATTTGAATTTTTCAAAGACTTTGATTTTTTTTGTGAAATAGAGGCTAATCGAACTGTCAACAGACCTGACCATCGAACTGCGATCCGTTTCTAATCGAACCAACTGTCCTCGATTGAATGCGATCAAACGAAATAAAAAAAATAAAGAGGAAAGCATCTTTCATTTTCGAGGTGTGCATCAATATCTGAACAAACCCATCAATATCTGTGCTGTCAACAAACAAATCGCATTGACCATCAACAGCTGTCATCAACAATCGCATAAAACAAAACAGCTGTCAACCATCAACAAAACAAAACAACAAAACAATCATTTTGAATTAAACCAATCGCATTGACCAATCGAGGTCAAGAACAGATGTTGATTTTGGCTTCCTGTTTCTGCACTAATCTTGTCAGGCGAGTGACTCGAGATCATTAAAACAACAATTAAATAACCAACATTCTGCCATTTGATTTAAAAAAAAACAAAGCTGACAAGTATTTGTCTTATTAACTTGATATCAGGCACGTGGGTTTTTAGTATACACATTACCGAGAAGCATTAATTGCTTGTCCCATTAATTGCTTGTTGACATTGACATTTCAGCAGGTTCAATTAATTTTTGTATATTGTGTGTCTTGAGGTCAGAAACCGTGTGAGGCAGTCAATAAATACCCATTTTCCTTGGTGTGTGTGTCTGTTCACTCAATAAATAAAGGATATCGAACCAAATAAAAAAAATAATTGATTCAATTGTTTGCCGTGAACTTCAATTAAAAGAAAATGGGAATTAATTTAGACACCCTAGTGTAAGGATCAAAACACCTTAGTCTAGGATCTAGTTTTCTGCAATCCATAAATTGACCAATTTGTATTGGTTTGTTTTTCACTTTTTCAGATGTGATTTGTCTTTTCAGATATATATGAACTTTTCGAGTATACTTGTAATTTCCAATGTCAGTCCACTCCTAAAAAACACAAATCAACACATAAAAAGTATAAATTGCATCAAAAAACTAAAAAGTAATTAATTAATCTTTATATTCATCAGATACATTTTACATTATATAAGAAGATACAAAAGAAAGAAATATATAATCTCATCAACCACCTACGGCATAACTCCGGCGAAACTCCGGCCAACCTTAGGCAAGACTCCAGCCGAACAGAGAGTAAAAAAACGCCAACACCCTATTTTCATACATACTAAAACTTGTTACAAGAAGAGAAGTTTTGACCCTTTGTGTTGATTTCGCCTCTTCAACCAGATCTGAAAAGATCTTGAGAAAAAGAACAAAGAAAATGGAGAACATTGAAAACCTCAGATGTGAAAACCTCCGGCCACGGTACATGAATAGGATATGGCTATGGCTATAGCTATGGCAACAGTTTCATAGTGGGAAGCTAGATCTGAAATAGTGAGTGGTGGCCAAGGTGGCGTTTGCGATGGGGACGGGCTGTAACCGAGGCTAGTGGCATCTCCGGCGATACTCCGGCGAAGGGTTTCAGAAGAGAGATAGATTGCTTAAGTTAAAGTTAGAGGGAAAGAGAAAATGGAATGGAGATGGGGAAATGGGAAATGGGGTTTTGAAAAAATAATGGGGAATTTGAATGGGTTTTTCTATTCGTGGCTACGTAAAGATCACCTAGCAAGCCCATTTTCTCAAACTGCCTCCATAGTCTTTTCTCATCCTAGTCTTCACGGAAGTTTGTAAAAAAGAAGGATGTTGCTTTACCTTGTACTTCATAGTCTCTTTTACTCTCATCTTCTTTATGCACTTAAAGTTAATCACATTACTCACTTCATGTCCATGGGTTATCGAGCCTCAGGCATCTACCAAATGGGTTTTTCTATTAGTTTTGCTTTTTAAAATTTGTTATTTCCATATGGGTTTTTCGATTAGTTTTGTTTTTAAAAAGAAAGATGGCCAACAGCTAAACAATGTGTTACTTCCATCAAATTTGTTATTTAATATGGGTTTCTTTTATTATTTTTGTTTTTATTATCTATACAAAAATATGTTATTTATAATATTAGTTTTTTTTCTTATCTACAGGATGATAAATACTTCAAAATTTACAACGAAGCAAATATATTATATATTGTTAATTATACTTATTGAAGTGTAATTATATTTCTTGTTAAAGTAATAATAATAAAATAAAAGGATAATAAATTAATTAAATAAAAATAAAAAAATAAAAAATAAAAATAATAAAGTAAATAATATATTAATTAATTATTATAATATAATCAAAGTAAGATTTGATGTGATATATATAATTAAATAAGTTGTTATTTATTAAAGTATTATTAATATATGAGTAGTTATATAGAGTAGGGTTTCAACACCCAAAGAAAATTGGTTCAATTGTTTTAATTGGTTGTTGACAACTCTCAATTTTGAATTAAATGAGAACCAAATTTGAAATAACTCATCGATTCACTCATCATGCAAAAAAAATCAATATGAATTTAGATTAACTGATTTCATTGCAATTAAAGGACATTGATTTAAAATTTTAAAACATCTATTTTATTTGAACATCAATTTCTATCCTTTTTGTTGTTCATCATCATTTCGTGATTATTGCTAAATCATTGTTGCCGCACATCATTTTTGTTACCGTTAATCAACTTGTACTAAATTGATTTTAAAAATCATTTTAGTTGGTTAAATTTTTGATCAAATCAAATCATTCCTAAACGATTATTGTATTTTTCAGCTATCACGATGGATCTTACAAGAACTTCCTTTGACATAATTTGCATTGAACAAGAGGTTCATAAATGGAAGAAATCTAAATATACGTTTACTGAAGAAGAAAGATTCACGTTTCGCATGTGGAACATAATATTTGGCCTGTATGATAATGCATGGAATGGACTGTGTAAAGAAGTCAGAATTACACAAGCATTGAAACAAGAGAATTCTGATATGTTTGCAAAATTACAAGAGCTTGAACAAAATTCTGAAAAATTACATTCTGAGAGGCAGAAAGCCTATGATTTAACCACAGCCAATGCAACGCTAACATAACAAGTGTCTACAGTGTCTGAACAATTTCAACTTGCCGAACAGATATGCAAATCTTATGCAGTTGAATTGGAGCAAAAACAAGCAGATATTGAAACTACGATGCATAAGATTAAAGAATTGACACAAGCCAATGCCGAGCTGAACGACAAATTGTCTAAAACAAACTGTGCATTGAAAATTAATTCAAAGATCATAGACAAACCGTGCATTGAAAAGGATGAGTTAAAGGACAAAGTCAAAGGACTTGAACAACAGCTACATGTGTCAATTAAATCATATGTTCCTCGTTCAATCTTGGAGAGGAAAATATCTGAACTACAAATGACACTGGACACTAAGAGAGTGGAGTTTGAGAAAGAGAAGAAAGAGTTAATGGCTAAAATTCAGAACGCTGAGCCTAGCGCTGCAAAACTTGCTGAATCAACGAAGACTTCCGCTGACCTTATCAATTTTGATTCAGTTTCACATTGTAGTAGTCAATCTAATTCTATTTCTCTGTTGCAGGTTCTGATTATTCAGCTAACGATTTCACCAATGCATCAAGTGTTGTGAAGAGTCCTAAGAGTACAATATCTGTTGGTTCTTCTTATCAAGTGAAATCACCTACAGCCACAACGACTCACTCTCCGAAACAAAACCCCAAACAGAAACAAGCTACTTTCAATTATAAACATAATACTTGTGGTTCAAGTAATTCTAGTTCTGCTTGTTCTGTGATTACAGATGATACTTTCCCAAAGCCTAAAAAAACATAGATTTCAAAGCAAAATCTAGCTGCAACATTTGCAAAGTTGTCATCAATCTGTAATCCATCAGTTTCAAAGCCTACGAAATAATCATGGATTGAAAAGAAGAAACCTTCAGCAACTACACCAAGTACATCCGAATTTAGAATACCGAAGGTTATAAATGATGATTTCTCGTCAAATTCAATCCCAACAATGAGGATTAAGAAACAGAATAGAGCTAATAAGTCAAATCCTATCAATCACAACAACAGACGCCGATCTTTCTCAAAACCAAGTTCAACAGGGGAGTATGTGGTGAAAACAGGCGTCATGTATCCATTCGTGGTTTACTCAGCCAAACACCTAATCCGCCCGTCAAAAGAGAAGATTTGTAAGACGTCACGCATTAAACAAGAGTTTGTTGTTAGAAATGGAATTCCTCAGTGGCATTCAGGACCATTGAAGCGAAAGGTCCATAAACCTGTTATTGTAACAAATACACAAAAATGGATGCCTAAACCTGCGACTAACAAATCTGGACTCAAACAAGAATGGGTACAAATTTTTGTTAATCCGTTTTGCAGGTAAACAAAGAGAGACATTGTTGGAGCACAATGAAGATCATTCAGAAGCAGTGAAGATCATTGTGTTTAGTGTGCTTATTTGGTTTTAAATCTCATAATTTCATAGATGATGGAGTTCCCCTGCATTTCAATTCAATTTCATTTTGTTCAGCATTTGCCCGAGTCTAATGTCTGAGAAACTTATTTTGTGCAGTTTTATCATTTCATGATGAAAAACTGATTTTCACGCATCAATTTAGGGGGAGTTTGTTTTTAATACTTTATATCTTTTCAGAAAAGCCAAAAACATTCAAATATTGAAAAGTCAAAAATATTATATGTTGGGTTTTAAAGCACTTCCTATATGTCATACTGATTCAAAGCTCAAACTGGTTTGAACCGACTTAAGAATGAAAATAAAATTGTTATTATTCATAAAGCGGAACTTGAATAATAAACAAGCCAAAAACCCTAAAGGGTTAGAATCTTTGTTTATCACAAACATGTATATATATCGAATTGTTGTATGTATAAGCAAATAATAATATGAACAACTACAAACGAATAAGAACATTCATATTATTCATACAACCATGATCAACATCATAATATATATATATTCTACGCATATATATATATATATATATATATATATATATATATATATAATCAAGAACACGAAGATGAATAGATGATTATACCTTTACTTACCTAGGGTTGCTCAAGTTATAATCCACCCGTGATGAGGAAAAACGAGATCCCGCTAGAAAGGTGAGCAAACCACGAACCACGATCACCATAGCTTGTGATCGAACCAAAAACCGAAGCTCGGTTTTTTCTTCTTTGTGTTCTCGGTCGAGAACAATAGTGAGTGAGGAGGAGAGTTTTTCTTTTCTAATTCCATAGAATGATTAACCCCTAATTCACCATATAATCTCCTATTTATAAGAATAGGATTTAGGATTATATTAGGAAACCTTCTTGAATGTTTCCTTATCTTGAATTAGGATAACTTAATCACAAAGTTTAAACTATTAATAATAATATTAGAAAACAATATATATAATTAATATATATATACCATACGTATATATATATATATATATATATATATATATATATATATATATATATATAATTATAATATATATTTTCTTTATTACTTTTCTTTATTATTAATCCTTATCCAAAATTAATAATTTAAACTTAAATTAATAATCTTGAATATTATTAATTAACAATATATATTTACTAACTAATAAATATATATTTCCTTGTTAATTAATTAACTTGGTAATTTATTCTCTCTGTAAGTTAAAACCATAACTTACTAACACTGGTTTATAACTAACTGTTATTAAACCGTTCTCCCACTTGTGGTTGCATTACTTCTCGGATTACATGCCCTCACAGGTGTGACCCTTGAGTGCCTTATGGCATTGGACGTGACATCAGGGTTCGACGGTTATGCACACAAATCCTATCAGACTCCCACTTGTGCTTGCCGTCAACCAGGGTACCTTGATGACACGGGCCTAAGGATACCTCTAGACAAGTACTTAGGTTAACCAAGCGATAAGAACTCTTATACCCAGGTGTGATAATTAAATCCTTATAAAACAAAACTATTTTATAATTTATAAAACTAACTGTTTCATAATAAAACTCATAAGAACCCCCTGTCTTATGATTGGGTATACTTCAGGATTTTCCCTCTGCAGCACGACGTTTCGATTGTGAGTGTGAGCATGGTATGAGTCAACTCTTAACACTCAGAAATTTTTTCTCGACTATCCAATTTTGACTGATGTGATAAACGACAAAGAACAAATCAGTTCGTTTGGGCATGACCATGCACTTCTACAGTCTAGATCCGTCAAGGGGCCCAGAAACATCTCTCCTAAAAAGGAGTTGTAGAATGCCTCTCACATACTTGTATTTGGCAACACGCTTTCTGCTGACACCAGATACGCCCGTTATGACTACCCTGTTACAGCGTAGCGTTAGGTGCGTTCCAAATGCCAGAAGTCCATGCATCCCAAACCAAATATCTTAGGCTTGAGGACAACCTATGTGACAAATACCTTTGACTCTATGACCACGCGGTATTCTTCACGATGTCACTATCCAGTATTCACACCCGTGGTGAATACCCGTACATCCTTGGCCTACACTCCTGGTAGCTGTCTTCAATCACTATGAATCTCCACCAAGGACTACGATGACGTTATTACCTCCCTAATCGAGGTTCCCACCAAGATAGGTAGTCACGGACAAGATTTTGAATAAAAAACTTTTATTGACGAATATTACCAAAACATACAAAATCTGTGAAGAGTAATGGGATTAATAATGTACTCTCCATACTCACTCTCCTGGAATATAGTACAAAATTAATACTAGTCCATCGTCTCAATTCACCACGTCTATTTGCGTTACTATGTTGGTTCAAGTGGACTTATCACGGGTCACTTCTTGAAACCACAACATTACTATGAACTAAAACAAGTATGCACTAACTAGTGCTCCAACTCATTTTGCTAGATGATTTGTTTTCCGCAAACCTTGAAAACAAGTCTAGTCTTTTAATTTTATCATATTCCCTGAACTTGGAGAACTGGATTAACTCCTTGTTCCTGAATATATAAAATTATTCCATAACTATACCTAGTTACATTGTAGATGTATAAAGATTTTCTATTCCAAGAAATAGACTAAAATAATAAACCTTTTGTTTACACTAACCCGCAAACAAAATTAGATACTTAGTGTATAAACACTTATCTAATATGCTGTTTATTATTTTCAACACTTAATTTTTTTATATATATTAATATTGGACATCGAATTCCAATATATAATTATGACATCCTGGGATTAGTCCTAACACCTGGACCATTTTGAATCCTCAAAAACCCGTGTTGGGAAAATGATCTCATCAGTTAAGATTTGATGAGACAAAGTTCAGTTTGTAAGATGAGTTCTACATATAACTTAAACAGAATTATGAAGCTTAGTTGGACTGAACACTTATAGTGATTCAGACTGAGTATAAGCTGAATGTAAACTAAGCATATGTTCGACCAGTTTATACTATACCTTAGTTAAATTATTAATGTGTTTGATAATCTGTGTATGTCACATAAGGTATATATCGAGTATTCAGCTTGATGTGTTTCAAGCTGAGTGACTCAGCTCAGAAGCAGAGTCAGCTCGACAGAGTTACTAAATATGTTTTTTAACTCTTTGGACTTCTAAGGATGAGTTAATATGTTAGTTCATGTTTGTGTTTGGGTTTGTTCTCGAAGAACTCAGGTTGATGAGTTTCAAGCTGAGTAACTCAGTCTGACTAAAGAAGTCAGTTTAAAGAGAGTTTAAATGTGTTTTAAATTCTGTTTTAACTCTCTATATCTACGGCGTGGATAAGAAGACTCTAGAATCAAGATTGAAGATTGAAGACTCAAGATAAGAAGATTCAAGATTCAAGATTCCGAGTTATCTGATAGTTAGTTAGCAAATTAGGATTAGTCCAGTTTCTTAGGAACCGTAGCAACAGGATTATAAATACTTATCTCCTGATAAGTTTAGAGGTACGATTCTGAAACAAGTTACAGAGCCAATAACCTCACCTCACCATATGTGTTACGATTCTTGAATCATTGTTTGTAAGTTCAACGTGATCAAGAAACTCACAGATTGCGAAGACATTCGTGTGTTCGAATTGTCACATCAGTTGTGATATTGGTAAGTAATCATTAGTTGATTCAATCTGTAAAAATCCTGTTTAGAGAGTCGTCAGTATCTATAATCATAAGTTGATTATAGATAGCTAAGTTTGAGAGATTGAGAGATTTATATTAGGTGATTATATATCAAGAGTTGCTTACTTGATAGTTACTGTAATCATCTTCTTATTCAAAGCATTGTAATCATCTTCATATTAATAAAAGCATTCGACTAGTTGTGGTTTGATTTACTGTGTGTAACACTTTTATTTGATTTGTTCAATTTCCGCAGAAAGTGTATTCAACCCCCCCTTCTACACACCTGTTGCTTGTTGTTATTCTCACCAAGGGACCAACAACTGGTATCAGAGCAGGTTGAATGATTTCATAAGTTGAATGTTCAAGATTCTGAGAAAGTTTACAATGTCTACAAGCAACAATCCTTCAAACATTCCACAGATGTCTGCCAAAGGTTGTCCCATATTTGATGGATCTGACTATCCTATGTGGAAGTTCAGAGCCATGCTATTCCTCAAGTCCATTGACAATCGTATGTTCGATGTCATTACAAAAGGACCTATCATCCCCAAGATTCCTGCTACTGTCAGTGATACGTCTCCTGGCAAAACTGAAAAGGAAACAAGAAAGCCTATTGCATCCTGGACTGATGAAGATTGGAAACTCTTCAATCTGGATGACAAGGCAAAAAGTGTTCTGGCAAATGCCCTGACCAACGAAATCTTGTGTACTGTGACTGGGTGTCAATAGGCAAAAGATATTTGGGACACACCGAGTGTTACATATAAGGGCACGGATCTGGTCAAGCAGCATAAGAGAAGTCATTTGAATAGATCTTATGAAAACTTCTTTTCAAAGAAGAATGAAACCTTGTCAGATTTGTTCACAAGGTTTCACTGCTTGATAAATGACCTACCAAGTGTGGGTGTAAAGAAAGATAAAGCGGAACTTGTGCTGAAATTTCTGGATGTGTTACCAGAGAGGTTTAACGATGTAACAACAGCACTGAGGGCTGGAGGAACACTGCATGTGTACAACCTACAGTCCATTTATGGGTTCTTGCTAAATCATGAACAGATCACTGAACACAAGAGAACTTCTCAACAACAACTCAAGGAGTCTTTGGATAAAAATGAAGTTGCATTGGTTGCACAGAAAAAGAAGAAAAGTTCCAAGACACTGGTTGTTGAGTCCGAGACTGAGTCAGAATCTCAAGCTGACCACTCAGACTTAGACTCAAGTGATACTGATGATGTTCAGAATATCACTGAGCAAATGGCAATGTTAGCCAGACGTTTGAGAAGAGCTCAAAGGGGAAGAGGAAGATCTGACAGGGGTAAAGGGAAGAGTTCCTTTGATCCCAAGAATGCTGTGTGCTTCAATTGTCAGAAGAAGGGACATATTGCTGCTGAGTGCAGATCAAAGAAGGTGGAATCAACATCAGTTGTTGATAAGAATGCTTACAGAGCTGATAAATACAAGAAGAAATATACTCAGCTCAAGAAAGGAAGGCCAGAAGACAAACCCAGTGCAAAAGGACTATATGTTAAAAACCTGGGATACAGAATCATCAACCTTAGATGATGATGTATGTCTGATGGCTCAAGAAGATGGAGAGTTGGAACTAGATGAGGTTGATTATGGTCTGTCCGAGTCAACCTTTGACGCTGACATGAAGGAAGCTGAGGAAAACAACAAGCTTAGTGACTGGGATCCTGCTTCCATGTATAAGGTCAGTAATTTCAACTCTTATACTGATGAGGAAAAGGGTCTTGCTTTTGATTATCTGCTGAATGATTTCAAGACCGTCCTTAAGTCTCAAAATGACCTCAAAGATGAGATAACTAAACTCAAGAATGAGATTAAAGAAAATAAGTCTCTCATTGATGTTGGTAAGAAAGCACAATGTGATCTTGAATGTCAAAGACACATTAATAAACTTCTAAGTGAAGAACTTCAGGAAGCTAAAGACAAAGCTGACCAACCTCAAAAGGTCACTGAGTCTTGGTGTAAGTCATCAAAGCTTGCTGAAAAGTGCATAAACCAACAGATACCTAAACAGGTAAAGGCTGTACTTGGAGGTGACTATCAAACAACAACTTATGTAGCTGATGATGAGATAGCTAGTACAGACTCTGAGGAGGATAGACAACTGATTGAGTCTCAGAAGTCAGCCTCAGAGAAGAAACATGGTCAAAACCTCAAATACAATATGTTTGTAAAGGCTAAAGATCATGGAGGAGAGTGCTCAACATCCAAACAACATGGTAAGTCTGTGCTGGACAGATTAAGCACTCAGCCTATTCAAAGAACTTCAGTCATAGAAAGGCTTAATCCAAATCCTTTCAAAAGACAACATTCTCTATCTGGCTCGGAGAGAAGTTACAAGAATAGGAAGACCACTATAAGTCAGAGGTCAAATCACAACCATGGTAAGTCCAAAGTTGTGGATCTTGGTAAGTCCAAGAAAATCAACAGTGGTAAGTCCAAACCTATTGAAACTAGTGAGTCCATCAGACATGACAAAGGAAAGTGCAAAGTCTTGGAAAAGAAGGTTGTTAGTCAATCTTCTCATCAAAAGGATAAAAAACAGAGATCTGACAAAGGTAAGTCCAAAGTCAGTGATCACCAGGTGAATCAACTTGCTAAGAAAGTTGAAAAGTTATCCACAACATATAATCCTAAAACTGAGAGTAAGTTCTCACAAGGATTATTAGACACTCTACCTCCTATAATTATTGGAAGAAGGAGATGCTACAAGTGCAGAAGTAGAGGTCATGAGGCTAAGGACTGTGATGCAGATATCTCAAGGCCTGAACAAGAACAAGCTGATCAGCCTACACAGGACTAAGCTCCTGCTCAAGCTGAACAGTCAGTTTAACAAGATGGAGATGCTAAGTGCTCCTCATCTGAACCCACCAAGAAGTGGGTTCCCAAACAAGACTGGGGAAGTGGGTTCCAAGAAAAGGTCATGTCCAGATCTAAGGCTACAACTAATTACGCTGCACACTTTGGTTTCCTATCTCAAATGGAACCAAAGAAGACTGAAGAAGCCTTAGAGGATGAGGATTGGATTGAAGCTATGCAAGAGGAATTAAATGAGTTTGAGAGAAATAAGGTCTGGAACCTTGTCCCTGCCCCTAAAGATCATTCAATTATAGGCACTAAGTGGGTCTATAGAAATAAAATGGACAAGGATGGAGTGATAGTTAGGAACAAAGCCAGACTGGTAGCACAAGGGTATAAGCAAGAGGAAGGAATTGATTATGATGAGACCTTTGCCCCTGTTGCTAGAATTGATGCCATAAGGCTGTTCCTAGCTTATGCAACATATAAAGACTTCAATGTCTATCAAATGGATGTGAAGAGTGCTTTTCTAAATGGAAAATTTCAGGAGGAAGTCAATGTGAAACAACCTCCTGACTTTGTAAGTTCAAAGTTTCCACATCATGTCTATAAGTTGGACAAGGCTTTGTATGGTCTTAAACAAGCTCCAAGAGCTTGGTATGATACTCTGTCCACTTATCTACTATCAATGGACTTCACCAGAGGTAGTATAGATAAGACACTCTTTATTAAAAAGAGTAAAGGACAGGTGATTCTTGTACAAATCTATGTGGATGATATTATCTTTGGTTCTACCATTGAATCTCTGTGTGAGTAGTTCTCCAAGATAATGTCACAGAAGTACAAGATGAGTATGATGGGTGAGATGACATATTTCCTGGGCCTACAAATTCAACAAAAGCCTTATGAAATATTCATCAATCAAAGCAAGTATGTTCTTGATTTGATAAAGAAATATGGTTTTGATTCAAGTTCAACCATGAAAACACCCATGTCACCAGCTGTCAAGCTGAGTAAAGACTTAGATGGTAAGTCTGTGTGTCAGTCTACCTATAGAGGAATGATAGGTTCATTGCTCTATTTGACAGCTAGTAGACCTGATATCATGTTTGCTACATGTGTTTGTGCAAGATACCAGACAGATCCTAAAGAATCACATCTTCAAGCTGTGAAAAGGATCTTTAGGTACCTTAAAGGTACACCAAATCTAGGTCTTTGGTATCCAAAGGACTCTGGATTTGAGTTAGTTGGTTTTTTAGATGCTGACTATGCTGGGTGCAAGTTAGATAGAAAATCAACAACTGGAGGATGTCAATTGCTTGGAGGTAAACTAGTAAGCTGGACTAGTAAGAAACAGAACTCAGTGGCTATTTCAATTGCTGAAGCTGAGTATGTTGCAGCAGGGAGCTGTTGTGCTCAAATCTTGTGGATACAGCATCAGCTTCAGGACTTTGGTATGAGTTTCAAGAAAACTCCTATCTTCTGTGATAACCAAAGCACTATAGCCATCACTTACAATCCAGTCTTCTACTCAAGAACCAAGCACATTGAAATTAGACATCACTTCATCAGGGACATCGTGGAAAAAGGTAAAGTTGACATTAAATTTATTTCTACTGATGACCAACTAGCAGATATCTTTACTAAACCACTTGATGAGAAGAGGTTTATGTATCTGCTAAGTAACTTGGGTATGCTCAACCCCTAGCTAAGTGTCTAGAATCTGAGTTTTCAGTTTGATAAAGACTAAGTTTCTTCAGCTGAGTGCATAGTTTATGAATAAGTTTTCATAAACTGAATCTTATGAAGCTGAACAATGAGTTCTTTTGTTTGGTGAGTTCCAAACTTATTTTGTCTACTTAGTGTAGTTTAAAGGATATAGTTTGAGTTAGTCTCAAACAAAATGACTAAGTGTCACTGAGTCTGAGCTATTACTCATACTGTGTGATTGGTTCACACGTTTGGTTGGTTCCAAACATTCTTTAACTACTCAATATGGTTCAAAGGTTCGTTTGAGTCAGTCTCAGATGAAACTGACTTAGTGTCATTGCCCATGAGCTGTGTGCTCTACTCAAACTGAGTTCCAAACTCAAGCTGAGTGCACATCTCAAGCTGAGTGCTTGAATCAAGCTGAGTGCTTGAGTTAAACTGAGTAATAAGTTTACTCGGCTTGGTGTGTCAAACATCATGTTTAATTACTCAGTGTTATTATTTCATGATTACTGCGTATTTGAGTTAGTCTCAAATCGCGTATTATACTACCCTGTGTATAAGTATAATACATCAGTTTATATAATCTTATTGTAAGTCAATATTATTATATTACATTAGTACCCGTTGGAAGATGATACGTTCTACCCGTTTACTGTTACATCAAAATTTTATGGCGTAACGGTTAAAAAGGGGGATTTCTAACGGTAACTTCTCTCTCTCTCCTCGGAAAGGTATATATACCGATCACATTCGGCTTAGAGGGTTTACGCTTACAATCCAGACTTCTCACCTTCTCAAATACCTTTCACCTTCTTTGCTAAGTGCAATTCTCTGTTCCATCGAGTTTGAAACCCTAACTCGCTTAGTGCGACGCTCTTTGCTCTGTGCAACGACATTTTTACTCAGTGTAATTTTCAAGCTTTCACGATGGCAGGAACCACTCTTATTCTAAGTGATAGAATGGTTAGGGGTGCTGCTTTCAAAAACAACGGATTGCCGTTGATCAAAATTAATAATCAGCGTGCCTGCCTTGCTATTCCTCCAAGAAAACAGGGCAGAGGTTATGAAATCTGGTTAGCCTACATCCGGAAATGCCCTTTGGCATTTGCCTTCATTGGAGCACCTGCTAATATTGCTCCGCAGCATCTTTTGGAGTTCTGGTACACATGCACCTTCAACCAGAATAGAGGAGAGATCACAGGCACTGTTCTTAATGGCGATAGAACAGTGGCCCTCACGGTTCAACGGCTAAGGGATGTTCTTCAACTCCCTGTTCAAGATGTGTTCGAGCCAACCGTGACTAGACAAGTGGCGAGGTCAGTTCTACCTCAAATGGGTTACCCTCAAACTGAAGGGGTGATTAAGAAGGCCACTTTCCCAACCAGCTGGGGCTTCATGGTTTCCACAGTGGTACGTTCACTGGGGACTAAGGTTGGAGGCTTGGTTCAAATTAACGAGTTTGAAATGCAGCTGCTGTACAACATGTTCTTCGACAGACGCATCGATTATGCACAACTCATATTCAACGAGCTCAAAGTCCAAGTACTGAAGAACACCAGGGACCTCCATGTACCATTCATAAGGTACTTGTCCTTGGTGCTTGAAGCTGAGTTGGGGGATTTATATGACGCTGGATGGGATGTGTTCCCTGTTCCAACTCTCAGTCCCAAGATGTTTAACAATGACATCTTCCCTGAGCAAGAGGGTCTGAGTGGTCCAATGCTCTTGGTGGCTGAGGGAGTTTCATCTGTTATTGAAGCTGAGGGATCTAATCAAGGGGGAGCTTCTCAAGCCTACACTGAGGTTAAGGCTGAGCACTCTGCTCAGACTGAACCAGCTCATACAGAAGCTGCTTCAGGTAATACCTCTCTACTCTACTTTCTTCTCATTTTTCTCCATCCACCTTTGGAGAGAAGATTGCAGTGGAACCAACTCAGTCTAACCCATCTCCTTCACCTTCATTCCATCAACAATCCCACTCTGAAGCCACTCCTAGTTTGCCCACTGCTGCTAGGGAGAATATCCTAACATACCAAAGAAAAACTGCCATAGGTGGTGCCACTCCTAAAGGCATAACTGGAGCTGAGATCACACTGATCCCTCCACAGGCAGGAGTTGAGGGGGAGACGCCTTCTCTTAAGGTGTCAACCTCAAGGCTCATATCAACCCAACAACCAATACCGGGTGTGGTGTCTACTCAGCCCACACTTACTCGAGCCATGGGAGAGCCTGTTACTGTGCCTGAGCAGACAAACCCAGGTTACATTGAAAGAATGACCAATCCCCAGGGCCAATCACCCCCTCTAAACCAATTAGCCAACCACCAACCCACACACTTCACATCTCGACCCCAATAACTTCTCTTCACTTCTCACACCCTCTTGCACGACCTGCCAATGATTCATCTTCAAACCAGGATGAATTACAGGGTCTAAACTCTGGCGCAGATGAGTTTGAAGGTATACACCAACCTTCGGATGATGCACCCAATGCCTTCTCTCCAAATTAACCTGCCTCCTCAGGCATCCAGCAGCTGAAGGACCATACATATATATATATATATATATATATATATATATATATATATATATATATATAATTATAATATATATTTTCTTTATTACTTTTCTTTATTATTAATCCTTATCTAAAATTAATAATTTAAACTTAAATTATTAATCTTGAATATTATTAATTAACAATATATATTTACTAACTAATAAATATATATTTCCTTGTTAATTAATTAACTTGGTAATTTATTCTCTCCGTAAGTTAAAACCATAACTTACTAACACTGGTTTATAACTAACTGTTATTAAACCGTTCTCCCACTTGTGGTTGCATTACTTCTCGGATTACATGCCCTCACAGGTGTGACCCTTGAGTGCCTTATGGCATTGGACGTGACATCAGGGTTCGACGGTTATGCACACAAATCCTATCATTATAAAATTTCAAAATTCAAAAATATGTTTGATTTTCATTTGCTGTTATCTCGTCAAGAAGGTATTCATTCTTTGCTTTATTCTGATGCCTTTCTTGATTTACACTTTGTTGATCTTTTGAAAGATCGCCTTTCATTTCCGCGTTTCCATCTCAAATCATTCCTTCTTTCTATGCTAAATGTTTCAAATCCTTTCTGGAACCATTCATTCATGTGTTATTAGTCATGTGATCGAAAAAGCACCATGAGTGAGGGTGTGTAGGCATTTATACTCCTATGGTCTATCCAGAACCGGAAGGACCTGCCCTAGGAGCTCACCATGCTTTAGAAAGCGATAGTAAGGGTAACTTACTAGGTCATCTAGGTGAGCAGAATCAGTTATCACGGGAAACTAATTGGTGTGCAGAGATAAAATTAAACAGAGAGGGGTGGAACAGAAGATGGGGTGCATATGATCAACATATTCTCTTGAGCTTACTGTTTAATCATTCTGTGACATCATTTGTCAAATTTCCTTGATTAGTTCATTTCTCTGATTATTCATTTTTTCTGATTGTTCAAATCATCCTTGACAATCCTTCTCGACAGTGAATTTCTTGAAAATCATTCTTGTTGTAAATCAGATGAATTCTCATCCGGTTGCGAACAACAAGTGTCCATTATTATCCAACAAACAGAGATACGTACATATATTTGGAAAGTGAGTTCGAGGGAGAAGTTGAAAAATATTTAGTGAGCTGTGGGTGAGACAGGATCAAAAGAAAACAAAGATCCTTACCAAATAGTATACATCTGGGTAGCCACATCTGCTACTGGGTCTCATACGTTGAGATTTGGTATTAAACTAGACATCATGGACCCAGTGATGCAATGCACTAACCCTACCCAACTACTCAATTATCTCTTAAAAGATGATTGTTTCAACTTCACACGATTTAGCACATTTCTATTGACATCAAACTTGCAGATTGTTGATATTGAAACAAGGAGGACTTCTACTCCGATCCCCGACTTCTTTCATGCACTAATAGAGTCTAGAGCTTATTTGCATATAATTTCATTTCTTAGGACACATGTTCGATCTATAATGCATATCTAGTCTTTCGTGACTACCGGAACATCTTGAAGTGATATCTTTTGTGATATTTACGATGATTAGATGGAAATCCTATGAGTGCTAACATCATGCCAACGCTGAAAGTAGGTCACACAGTTTCTAACTATTGTGTTAACGAGAATCTATGTGATCTCGGTGTTATTCCACGGGAACTTTGAGACGCTGCCCTAAAGACTGTCTCTGATACTTTTATTATCATATCATTATGGTGACACCTTCGAATACAGTTCAACTGATTCTCATGATACAGGTTCAAGCTTCAAGTGTTAATACATTCAGGCTAAAATCAAGCTAAATACAGAGTTCATGTACATGATGTTCATAAAGAATCCTGATCATCATGAGGGGGAGAAATTTTAATTCTATGTCAGTTGATTTTGAGTTTATTGATCAAGAAGAGATTCATGTGTTGAGGGGGAGACAAGGAGAGCTATAATTTGAAAATTCTTATGTCAAGTCAAAGGGGAGTAAAAGAAAAGAACAGAAGAGAAAGATATCAAGATTCAGAACAATGAAAGTGTTTGATTGAAAATTCAATAAGTTCTGAAGAAATCAACCAGATCTAGAGCTACATTCAAGGGGGAGAGATCAATTATTCTTCCTAAATCGTTTTGCTTAAAGGCTCGAGATCACAAATGCTGAAAACCACTACATGCTAAACCGTTCATACAACCACAAGTTGGAAAACCTTAGGTTACTGGTGCAAATCCAAAAATCAGAAGAAAAAGGATGTTACTGAATACTTTCAAGAATCAAGTTCTCATCAAGTTTTTAAAGTGAAGACCATTCTTAAAATTGAAGAGATGAGAAGAAATTCTGAAGACATCCAATCAAAGACTGAAGATTCAAAAAGAAATCATTCAAGTCTTATCTCCTAAAGCTTCTAAAGAATGCAGCAAGAAATTTGCAGATTTGTGAAAGGAGATTGTTAGAACTCGTATGATGCTGAAAAAACAAACATCTTCTATTTTCTATACAAAGGGGGAGATTGTTAGGACACTAATTTTGTATAGAATAGAAGATTACATTTTAGTTGAAGTTTGTATTAAATATACAAACTAAAGGGTTAAAATTGTAAATACCCTTAGGGGTATAAATACTAATGACTAATTGTCATTAGTAAGATCTTTGGCATAATCCTACTCTTAAGTGTGTGTTTTCATGGTGTAAGTCATTCTCTCTCATTTACTTGATTATTTGCCTTTGATTCTTCATTAGTTCTTTGATACCTGAATAACTTGGGTCCTATCATTCTCTCCGAGTGCGGTTGCATTACTTCTCAGATTATAGGTCTTCACAAGTGTGACCCTTAAGTGGCTTATGACATTGCCCATGTCATCAAGGTTCAGTGACTATGCACACAAAACTAACAAACTACCACTTGTGGAAGTCGGCCCCAAGACAAGCTCTTATAAATAACCAGGCCATCAGGACGGCTATACCCAGGTATTGTGATAATGCAATAAATAAAAACCTTATAAAACCAACTATTTTATAATGGGTATACTTTAGGCTTAAATTTCCCTTTGTAGCTCGATATTTTGATTATGAGTGTGAGCATGATAAGAGTCAACTCTTGAACACTAAATTTTTTTGACTATCCGATTTCAACTATGTGATAAATGACAAAGAACAAATCATTTCGTTTGGACATGACCATGTACTTCATCAGTCTTAATTAGTCAAGGGGCCCAAAAATATCTCTCCTTAATAGGAGTTGCAAATGCCTCTCTCATATTTGCATTAGGCAATACGATTTCTGTTGGCTCTAGATACGTCCCGTATGGTTACCCTGTTACGGCGTAATGGTAAGATGCTCCAAGTAACCAGAAATCCCCGCATCCCAAACCAAATATCTTAGGCTTGAGGACAACCTATGTGATGAATACCTTTGACTCATACCACGAGGTATTCTTCATGGTGGGTCTATCCACTATTCAGTTCCCTAATGAATATCTGTCAATACTTGGCCTACAACCATGTAGTTATCTTCAATAACTATGAATCTCAACCAAGGATAACGATGACGTTACAACCTTATCGAGGTTCCCGCCAAGATAAGTAGTCATGGATAACAATTCGAATAAAAAATTCTTTTATCCATGGATATTACCAAAACATGCAAAATTGTGAAAAATCAATGAGATTAATAATGTACTCTCCATATTCCATCCTCGAATAAAGTACAAAATTAATCACTAGTTCATTGTTTCAATTCACTGTGTCTATTTGTGTTACTATATTGTTTTCAGGTGTAACTTATCACGAATTACAACTTGTAGCTACGATATTACTATGAACCAAAAACAAGTATAACATTAATTACACAATTAGTGCTTTCACTTCTTTGCTAGATAAATTGTTTTCCGCAAACTTTGAAAACAACTCTAGTCTTTCTACTTTTATTATATTTCTTAAACTCAGAGAACTGGAATAAAACCTTGTTTCTGAATATATAAAATACTACCGTAACTATACTTAGTTACATTGTAGATGTATAAATACTTTATATTCCAAGAAATAGATGAAATAATAATCCCTTGTTTACCAAACCCATAAACATGAAATTATATACCTAGTGTTTGAACACTTGTCTAATAAACTGTTTAGTATTTTCAACACTAAACTCCTATATATTAATATGTGTGACATTGAATTTAATATATAATTATGATATTTTGGGATTTGTACTATCACATGGACCATTTTGAATCCTTCAAAATCCCATCTTTGAATCATATAAATTCTTAAAATTCAACATGCTAATAACCGCTGTGTTGTTCGAATACTAATTAGCTTCTACGCGATCATTTGTTTTAATTTATCAACACTTAGATAACTTGACAAATGTCATGGTATATGTCAATAGCTCCCACTAACTATTATGAAAACATGACATTACTTAAAATACCCAATTGACTTAGTCAAACTTGACCTTCGAGTCAAAATGTTGATTTTAAGTATTAAATCTAAAACATAGATTCCGGATAAGAATTTTAAAGCTGATGAAACCTCAAACTTATATTTTCCTTATATCTACTATTTCCTATTATGGAAATTGAATTCTCGAAGCTTTATTACAAGTATAAGAAACTTGTAATGATTCTTAAACATGTAGGTATTTAAACCTTGATTACAATATCTATCATAATCATCTTATACTCAAAAATTTATTACACTTAAACACGTCCCTCATAAATAATGTCTATTATTTTAAGTGTTTAATCCTAGTTCAAAACTTGAACTTGTTTTCATAATCACTTATTAAATTACTTAGTTCGATGAACTTTCTAATTTACAACATGAACTTTGTTGCTTCAAGTAATTCTATAAGTTTAGTCGAACAATTATTTTATATTTAACTTAATGGAAATAATTAATACATAAGATCTAAATCAACAACTAATAAGTCAAGAATTTGACTTCTTCGTCAACTTCTAGTCAACCTTGACTAGATAGATTCACAACGCACGTGCAACGATATATTGATTGAATAATTCATTGAATTTTAAAATCATAATTTCAAAACGGTTTCTTAAAACTTGAAATATAGAAAAATTTTAAAACTAAAAAACTATGAATTATTTATTATCATTGATATTCACGTGGGATCCTTGCATTCATGGCATATTCACTTTCCTTGACCTATTGCAATAAACTATTGCAAATGTCAAACTACTTATAAAAATAAGTTGAAAGTAAATACTAAATTTAGTCACAAAATCTACCTAGGGTGTTTCACTTTTCACCACCTTCGTGACGCTTCGGGCAATTGACCTTGTAATGTCCAGGCTCAGCGCACTTGAAGCACCGATTCTCGGCTCCTCCTTTGGCCCTAGGTGCAGTTTGTCCTGGCTCGGTTTTACCCTTGCTCCTTCCACTGCACCCTTTCCACTTTTTACCACCTCCGTTATCCATCATGAGGACATCCTTGGTCATAGTCCCAATATTCAACTCAGCAGTCTTGAGCATTGAATGAAGCGCAACTATGGATTTCTCCATGTTGTTCATGTTGTAGTTGACTATGAAAGTCGTGTAGTCATTTGACAATGAGTTGAGTTTCATATATGTTGCTAGCTGCAATGAGACTGGGTGTTCTTTCCTTTTCACGTGGTCCATGTGCCCTTTCATCTTCATGATATGGGCACTAACCGAAGTCCCCTTAGCCATCTTGCAAGTGTTGAGAGCTCTCGTGGCGCCGTAACGCTCAGTGAGAACTTGCTCCTAGAACTTGTCCCTCAACTGGCGAATCATGTGATATGCCGAAGTATCCATCATTCTTGTGTGCAACTTTGGACTCATAGTTGCAAGCATAAGGCAACATACATCTAACACGTCATTGAAAGGTCTTTGGTAAGCTTCCCTTACTTCAGCTCTTGCATTAGATGCAGGGGGATTTCCCACCGGCTCCTCCAGGACGTACCTGTCAGGATCGGATATAGATTATATCAAATAACAAGAACTAACTTTTGAATAACAAATCAGAGTTGAATAAAAGTTAATCTTTAACTATGATCACAATCAACTAAGAAGTTGCGGAATCACACTTAATTGATTAAAGAAGGTTTTGAACACAAAGCAATTCAATCAAACAGTAGTTTTATTGATTAATCAGAATGATTACAATAGCAAACTTCACCCCCAATCTAACTTATTATGTTAGACGAAGAACACAGATTGTTCTTGGGTTTCAAAGAGAAACTTAGAGGCTTAGCACTATTCTGAAAGCAAATTACAACTTGAAGAATGAATGCAAAAACTTAAACAATGAGTATGTACATATTATAAATTCAAATCTAGCATTTATATACTCCTTGATCTTCCTTGATTTGCTGACAGTTAGGTAATCTTCTATCCTCTGAGATAATCTTGATGATCTTCAAAATATTTCGAGATATCAACAAAGATAGGGTTTTCCATATTTAGCTCAACCGAAACTGTTCATTGGATGCAACAATTTTGGTTCTTCTAACAGTCTTCGGCTTCAAGGTCTTCAAACAGTTGTAGTGGTTTGTACTAACAGTTCTGAACTCTATATAACAGCTTTGAAGTTCACAACAACTGTTGGTTACAACTGTTTTTCACAATCTTCACTAACAGTTCTAAACTGTTTCTTCACCAATTCTTCTAACTGTTTCGAACTGTCTTCCCAACATCCATTAACAGTCTTAACAGTTTTGATTTTTGCATGTGTAACAGTTTCAATGACTTAGCCAATTTCCCAACAATCTCCCCCTAACTTAAAGTATTGAATCAATACAATTAAGTTGTTTGTTTTAAGGGTTCAATCATAGACAAATTAACATAAGTAAAGAACATATTTATCATTGTATGCAAAATCAAACTGTTACAATAAAAAATTCAAGAGATAGAAAAATTACATTTTCTTTGACTGTATAAGCTCCAATCTCTTCTTCAATCTCTTCATCAGATCTTCCTTCACTTGTGCAGGGCTATAAAACCTTGCTTTCAACATATACATTAGCTTTGGTTTACTGTGCTCGATGAACTCAAGATCAAACCACTGAGTTTGAGCATTTCCCATCACCATTTGATACACCCTTGATCTTTCATATACTTTCACAGTAATGATTGGAAATCTTTCATCACTTATCAACATGGGCATAACTCCCAGTGGATTACATATACTAGATAAGTGCATCATCAAGACTTTTATTTCAACCTCAGCTGCCCTGCCATAGTGACTTACTCCATATGTATACATCTCCTGTATGTCTCTCCTTGTCACACAATCCATCATATGTACGAAATTGGAATAACTTTCAATTGGTTCCAGTTCCCTGACAATAGTAAATCCTTGCTTTCCAGTCTCTACCCTCAAAAATTCAAATCTCCACTCAGTAATGTGGGATTTTTGACCAAGCTGCTCTTTTTCTAATTTTTCAATTCTTTCTGCAATCTCCACACTTAGTCTGTCTTGAAGAATGGTTTGACCTTTTTCAGCTTTAGCTTTTTCTTCAGACTTTTGGAATGTTTGGGGCTTTTGGACTGTTTGGGGCTTTTTCTTTTCAACTACTGGCTTGGGAGGTGGGACTGTTTTCTTCTTTACAACTCTTTTTCTTTTTACTCCCTTACCAGCCTTCTTCTCCCTTTCTTCTTCATTCAACTCTTGTGTAAATTCAACAGCTAGTTGTTGAGGTAGATCATGATCTTTCTTTTCTTGCTGTACAAGCTCAACATTCAACCTTTGTGCCAATTCCCTATCATGCTCTTCTTGTTGTTCTTTTGTGAGCTTGAGCTTGGGAATATCAACCACAACTTCCTTTCCCTTACCTAGCACAGGGGGCATCCTTTCATCTTTCTTTCCTTCAATAATTGCAATGCCTTTAAACCCTGGCTTAGGTGCAAGTGGTTTCAGCTTTGACACTTTTCCATCCAACCATCCATCATCAATCTTTTGTGCCATCTTGAATGTGCTGATATTCAGAGTTTGAGCACCTATTTCAATCAAATGATTTTGTTTAACTTTAGACCATGTTTTAAAAACCTCGGTTGTTGGATAGTCTCCTGTCATGATCATCTTGTTAATCAACACTCTATCCACAGCTGACAACCTTTCTTCTTCTTCTTCCACTTGTTGAACACTTGCAACTGTTTGTTCAATTGGTGCAACTGTTGTGCCTTCAGCTGCAACTGTTTGTGTACTAGATGCAACTGTTAGTTCAACTGGTGCAACTGTTTCAGCAACTGTTTTTGGCTTTAAAGATTTCTCCCCCTTATTGATTGGAACTGTTTGAGAGGAGGGTCTGGCACGAGTAGAAGATTTTTGGAGCATTTGATCATGTGCGTGAAGGACATCAGTAGCCTTCTTCAAAGAAGCTGACAAAAATTTGATTTGTTGATCCTACTTGATAATTAGCTCATTATGCTTTGTCAGAAGCTTGTCATATTGGAAATTCCTCTTTTTGAGATAGAGGAAAGCAGCAACAAATGGTACAAGATCAGGATTCGTCAATGCTTTAAGTTTCATACTTGCCTCAATGTCAGCCAGTGTTGCCACTGTGAACATATCATCGGCAGATAGAACTGGTGGTTCACTTCTAGAAGATCCCTCACCAGTACCCCTCTGTTCTTGGTACTGGGGATTTCCAGAAACTGTTTGACCAGCCTCTGTTGCCGTGGCTGAGGTCTTAGTTATATTACCCCTGTCCTGTTCATCCCTTGCGGATAAAACAGTAGTGTCAGCCTAAAAAACCACATGATCACCCTATAATGGAGTGATCACCTCCTCATTGTGCCTGGGAGACAGTACGAATGGTTCCCTTTCGATATTCTACACAGGTGAATGCACCTGTGCAGGGCTAACAGTTTCAGTTTCATGAACTGTGGTGGAAGGAGCACCAACAGTTCTTTTCCTCTTCTTTTGAAATATTTTTAGTGCAGGGGCTTGTGTTGTAGCTCTTTCAAAGGTAGCAGAGGGGATTATTTGAGTATCGTGAGCTGTGGGTTCCAGAGGTGGTGGTGTAGCAGTAAGTTGAGCTTCATGCTCACCCCTGGCAGCTCTGTTTCATGAAAGAAACTCTACCATTGCAGAGAGTGGTGGAGTTATGGCACCTGAGAAATTCTTCCCATTAACCATCAACTTGCTCAATGTGGAGGCTACATGAGCAGAGGGAATTAGGGCCCTCTTGTGTGCTCTAAGATTTGGCATAAAAAAGTTTAATAAAACTTGCACAAATCGCGGGTACATCAAAAAGAGACCATATTTGGTCCCGAGATGTTTTACCATGCCATTAAAAATAAGTTTTGAAAAGTTGAAACAACGATTGTTGGCCAAACAGATTAAGGCCAATGCAATGTTGCTTCCGAACTCGTTCCACCCTGTGCGTTTAGGACTTACACATTGCTGGAGAGTATGAATCAAATACTTCCAATGTGCGCAAAAATGTCCCTTGTAGAAGGTACCCTTGCCCCTAGGGCCCTCATACCCAAGCCTAACCAACTTGGTATGCACAAAGTCTAGGGAAACAGAATCAGAATACTCACCATCGCGATCATGAAGTTGAAGAAGTTGGCGGATGGAGTCCTCAGAGATTGAAACATTCAAACCATCAACAATGGAATCAATCCATTGCACTTCATCAGTTGTTCGAAGGGTAGCATGTTTCCAAAACTGATCAATATGAGAAGTGTAAATGGTTGGGTTTATGGTAAGAGCAGTGTGTAGAGTTGACATCGAGAGATAGTCAATCATGTCGTGGAAAGTAGTAAGATCAGCAGGTTTTGTAAGGAAGGCAAGCATATTATGTTCTTTGACAAATGGAAGGGGAGCCATTTTGATTTGAGAGCAAAATTCTAGGGTTTTAGCATTTGATCAAAGTTCAGAACGAGTGAATGAACTGGTGAGGAGGGAATTGCCTTATATATGTTTCGAATATTAGATGCAATTCAAACATCCTCAAAATTCTGCAAAGACCAAAACACCCTTTAGTAACTTAACAGTTGACGGACAAAAATAACGCTAACAGTTGAAGAACTGTTTTCATAAGATGTAACAAATGTTATTTAGAAATAACTCCCTTTTCGAAGATGATTAATTTGGACTAACAGTTATGCATTCTACACACTAACAGTTGAAGACTGTTTTTGTTAGAAAGTACAACTGTTATTGGACGAGTTTCTCCCCCTCAGATGCACATGGATTTTGCCTAACAGTTGTGCAGGCCATATGCTAACAGTTGAAAACTGTTAGTAGTATTTCAAACAACTGATAAAAAAATATGTGCAACTGTCAACAAAACTTAGCTCATTCACTCATCATAAGCTGATTCATCATAAACAAACCATTAGCCAACACAGACATCAACAAAATATGCATTTTATTCATGTTTAACACAGATGAACTACAAAGTACATGCATTTTCACAAGCCATTGTTGGTACTGTCTATCTAATTGTGCAAGGGTCAACGAAATTCAGTCTTTTCTGACTTCAATTTCTACACCCATCTGTTGGGGTTCTCAGGGCACGCAACGGAAGCAAAGGTACAACATAGAAGGCCCAAAGTACAAGCATGTAAAGCATAAAACGTAAAAACCCCTAACATGGATCATTCTCTATGAAACGAAATGCAACAAAGACAGAGAGTAAAGGAGGTTATACCAGCTCCTTAGCTCCAGAAATTTGATGAAGATGATGAACTTGTTCCTTGTGGCTTGAACGAATCGGCTATTGAGTGGATACCCCGGCAACACGCCAAATTCCTTGAGCTAGCAAGCCTTGGTGATTCTTCTAACTCGAAAATCACTTATGGAACAGCAACTCACGAAGCTTGGATCAAATTCTGGATCAAACTCTCTCTAGAACTCTCTCTAAATCAAAGAACCCTTTTAGAGAATTACAAGTGCATGTAGAGCCAAGAAGACCAAATGAGGCTGGAGTATAGCCTTATAAAGACTTCAAAACGACTCTAGGTTATCCCCAAGCCGGCCCAAGTCGCAGAAAGTAACATACATGCATTGGTCTAGTTGAGAGGTGATTTGACAAAAAGGTGCCGTTTGGACTTAGCGGCGCTATCCAAGATTTAGCGGCGCTAACTTATAAAAGTTAGCGGCGCTAACGCGGCTTGTCAGCTGACATGACACAAAGCCCATGCAGCCGTAGCGGCGCTAACCTCTAGGACTTAGCGGCGCTAATACCTAATAGTTAGCGGCGCTAACGCGGCCTGCGAAGTCAACTTTTCTCTTTTGTTATTTTTGATCCCTTTACTTAAGTTGCTGTCAGATTTGACCCCGGTGTATGACCCAATAGGCCCATACATCATCGGTAGTGATTCCAAATGGTGTACGTGCATCGGTGGGCATATTCTAACAAACTCCCACTTGCACACGATGTACCATTTCTAATAAACCACAGACAACGAGTGGCCTCTAGCAAAAGCATCATTTCCCCCAAGTCAGTATGGGTTTCGTTGTCCGAATGAAACCTGTTCATAAAGAAAGGTCCTATAGATAAGTGATCTTAAACATCCTTTTGTTCACGACATCAATGTGAACACGAGACATGGATTGAGTGTCAATCTCCAGATCGTCCACGATTGTGTTTCTCGATCTTGATTGGTGGTGACCAAAAGTTAAGGACATATCTGATTCTAAATCAATATTCCTTGCGCATGGCCATGCAAAATTTTGGTGTCAGCTCCCAATCATCGAGGGGCCCAATGATATCTCTCTTATCAGAGGAACAAATCCCTTTTGACTGCATAACCCTAAACCATACTCCTTAACTTACTTAGCCGTTTCCTTTATCACAGCCAGTTACGAACTGCTTTTGAAAAAGACTAAAGTAAGAAAGAAATATGATATAGCGGTTCATACATCTCAGGTCTAAGGACGTAAGATATTATCATCCCAAGTTACTCGTGACTATAATCCATGGAGTATACTTGGGTACGGGTCTTCCAATCACTTGAAACTCTTTTCAAGTATAGATAGGCATTACTCCTTAATTCGACCATCTTGAATTCAAGGTCACATGCTTATCTCGGTCTTGTTTCAATCTTCCTTCCACAAGATTGACCGACCGTGGAAAGTTTGAAATATAAAATATTTCCGGAAGTGATTAAACATGCTAAGATGGAACACAGTAGAGTCTTATGAATGTAACCGTATCATACGCATATATAATCTCTATTATATATCGAAACAAGCATAAGTTACAATACTGTCTATATCGTTCCCAAAATATAAAATAAAGTTTACATATCAAACAAACTAAATATACAAATTCAAACCAAGTCGCTAGCAAATCTTACACCTATAGCATTAGTGTGAGAATCATGAGCTGTTTGCGATAATGGTTTCGTGAACGGATCCGCAAGGTTCTCATCCGTTGCTACTCTGCTTATGACGATTTCACCACTCTCAACTACTTCTCGTATGAAGTGGTATTTGCGCAATATGTGTCTTGTTCTCTTGTGAGCTCTTGGTTCCTTCGCCAAGGCCACTGCACCCTCATTGTCACAAAATATCTCAATAGGGTCAGTGATGCTTGGAACCACTTGTAGATCTTGGATGAATTTCTTCATCCACACGGCCTCTTTTGCAGCTTCACTTGCCGCAATGTATTCCGACTCAGTAGTCGAATCAGCCACCGTGTCTTGCTTGGAGCTCCTCCAGCTCACAGCACCACCATTTAAAAGGAATACAAACCCCGATTGAGATCGGCAGTCATCCCTATCCGTTTGGAAACTAGCGTCCGAGTAACCCTTTACTCTTAGCTCTTCTTCCCCACCATATACCAAGAACATTTCTTTTGTACGTCTAAGGTACTTAAGAATGTTCTTTACAGCTTTCCAATGAGGTTCCCCGGGATTAGCCTGATATCTACTAGTCATGCTCAAAGCACATGACACATCAGGACGAGTGCATAACATGGCGTACATGATCGATCCCACAGCCGAAGCATATGGTACTCGCTTCATTACTTCTATCTCCTCTTGGGAGGTAGGACATTGAGTCTTGCTCAACATCAAGCCTTGCGCCATAGGGAGGTTTCCTTTCTTGGATTCCTCCATTTTAAAGCGTCTCACGACCTTATCTATGTATGCACTTTGAGAAAGCCCTAGTAGCTTTCTAGATCTATCTCTATAGATCTTGATTCCCAGAATATAGCTCGCATCGCCTAAGTCCTTCATTGAGAAACAATTCCCGAGCCAAGCTTTTACACTCTTAAGGCTCGGAACATGGTTTCCAATGAGTAATATGTCATCCACATATAGGACTAAGAAGACAATAGTGCTCCCACTAGCCCTGACATATACACATGGTTCATCTTTGCTTTTCGAAAATCCAAATTCCTTGATTTTCTCATCAAAGCACAGATTCCAACTGCGAGATGCTTGCTTAAGTCCATAAATGGACTTCTTTAGCTTACAAACCTTGTCCGGATATTCTGGATGTTCAAAACCATCAGGTTGTGTCATATACACCTCTTCGGAAAGCTTCCCGTTAAGGAAGGCGGTTTTAACATCCATTTGCCATATTTCATAGTCATAAAATGCGGCAATGGCCAGAAGTATCCGGATTGATTTCAACATAGCCACTGGGGAGAAGGTTTCATCATAATCAACACCGGGTGTTTGAGTGAAACCCTTTGCCACAAGTCGAGCTTTGAAAGTATCCAAGGTTCCGTCCATGCCGGTCTTCTTCTTGAAGACCCATTTACACCCTACGGGTCTAACCCCGGGTGTAGGATCAACCAGTTCCCAAACTTGGTTATCCGACATGGATTGCATCTCACTTTCCATCGCTTCCTTCCAATGTGCAGACTCAGGGCCCGCCATGGCTTCCTTATAGTTAGAGGGCTCATCAGAGTCCACTACTAACTCGCTGCCCTCAGATATGTAGAAACCATATCTCTCTGGCTCGAAACGAGTTCTACTGGAACGCCTTGGAGTAAGAGATGAAGTAGTGTCAGGTATTGCAGCATTTTCTTGCTCAGTTTCAACCGTCCTAGGTTGAGAGCTAGTGCCAACCTCAAGTTCTTTATCGGTTGATCCTTGAACTTCCTCAAGATCGATTTCCTTGTTGCCTCTTTGTTTGGATAGTAATTCTCTTTCTAAGAAGAATGCCCTTCGAGCAACAAAAACTTTGTTCTCAGAAGGTTTATAAAAAATATATCCAACACCGGCAGAAGGATATCCGATAAAGTAACACCTTTCCGATCGAGGTTCAAGTTTGTCCTCAGTCTCACGTCTCACGTAAGCTTGACAACCCCAAACTCGTAGATATGAAAGTGTCGGCTTCTTATTATGCCACATTTCATAAGGTGTTTTCGATACTTTCTTGGTTGGTGCAAGGTTAAGGATCCTTACCGCCGTTTCTAGGGCATATCCCCAGAAACTAATAGGTACCTCAGTTCGACTCATCATGGACCTTACCATATCTAGTAAAGTCCGGTTCCTCCTCTCAGTGACTCCATTCAATTGTGGAGTCCTTGGAGGTGTTAATTGCGAAATAATTCCACAATTCTTAAGATGATCGATAAACTCGGTACTTAGATACTCTCCACCTCTATCAGACCGGAGTATCTTTATTGTTTTGCCCAATTGATTCTCTACTTCGTTTTGGAATGTCTTGAACACCTCAAAGGTTTCATTCTTGTGCTTGACAAGATAGACATATCCATACCTACTATAGTCATCTATAAAGGTTACGAAGTATCTTGTGTTATTCCTTGTAACGTGTTTGAAAGGCCCATATACATCCGTATGGATGATGTCCAAGAGGTCTTTACCTCTCTCATTTGTCCCCGTGAAGGGTGCCTTTGTCATCTTGCCTAGTAAACAAGAATCACATACATCATTTGACCCTTGGTCAAATGACTCCAAGATTCCATTCGCTTGAAGCTTGGTGATGCGAGTATTGTTTATGTGGCCAAGACGACCATGCCATAAGGAATACTTGTCCAAACCATCTTTGGAACTAGAATCAATGTTCATGATAGACTTTGTTGAATTAATGTATGCAGTTGTTTCATAAATGCCATGACATGGTAAAGCTTTAAAATAAACAATGTTATCTTTAAAGCATATAATAGTACCATAATCAAAACGAAAATTGTAACCATCGTCATACAATTTATGAAGTGAAATAATGTTTCTTGCCACGCAGGGCGAATAGCATACATCAAATAAAGTAATAGAATAGCCAGTCTTGAATGAAAGCTCTAAACTTCCTTGAGCTTCCACCGGGACAACCTCCGAGTTCCCCATGACAAGATCTAGCTCTCCACTCTCCAAGCTCCTACTTGCCCTTAGCACCTGCACCATATTACATATGTGAGTGCCACAGCCAGTATCTAAAACCCAGCCTCTAGAAGTAGAAGTATGGTGAAGTTCTATCATAAACGTACCTGAAGTTTCCGGGCCCGATATGCTCATTGCCTTGAGCTTATTGAGTCCCTCCAAGTACTTGGGGCAGCTTCGGCGGTAGTGGCCCTTGCCCCCACAAAAGAAGCACTCCGCATCCTCCGGAGTCTTGGCTTGGGGAGTCTTCCCCTTACCCTTACCCTCGGAGGCCAGGGCAGGCTTGGTTGCACCAACCTTTCCCTTACTCTTCCTTTTCTTGGAAGGGGCGGCCTTCCTTTTGGTTATGCGGCCTTCCCGGATGGCAAGAACGGGAGTGGAGGAGGAGGACGGCTTGCTCTTGGTCATGCTCGCTTCGGCAGTCTTGAGCATACCATGCAACTCCATCAAGGATTTATCCATGCTATGCATATGATAACTCATAGTGAATTGGTCATATGCACTGGGCAGGGATTGGAGGATCAAATCGACCGCCATCTCCCTCCCGATGGTAAATCCTAGCTTCTCCATCCGCTCAATGTTTGCTTTCATACGCAAAACATGAGCACTCACGTTCCCTCTATCTTGAAGCTTGCAAGCGAGGGCCGACTTGAAGCATTCATACCTCTCTTGCCTCGCTTGCTGCTGGAACATATCCCGCAGCTGCACGATCAAGTCGTGAGCACTTAAGTGGTCCATTTGCTTTTGCAAATCGGTACTCATGGTGCTCAGCATGAGGCATGTAATCTCCTCAGTCTCCTTGAGGTGTTTTTCATATGCCTCTCGGATTGCCCTAGTTGCACCGCTTGGAGGTGCCTCGGGTAAGGGTTCCTCTATGGTGTGCATCTTCCCTTCATAGCGTAGGACAAGTTTGAGTTGCCTATACCAATCCATGAAGTTGCTCCCATCGAGCTTCTCCTTTTCAAGGAAAACTCTAAGAGAAACATTGGTGGTGGTGGTGTTTGCGCTTGTTGATGCCATCTAAAATTGCAAAGTAGACTTAAATTAGTTTGTTATAGATATGTATTATCTTGTTAAATTAATTTACCCATAAAGAATTAACTTTAACAAGGCTAAGAACCGTATTTCATCCCACCATGTGACGGGGTTACCGCGGATCACATGATAAAATTATTTAGGTCGGCAACCATTTTGCCAATTGCAATCTCTATTGCAATCCTTAGCGCCTTGCGGGATCCTACGACATCCAATGGTCGTTTGGCATGTTTGATCCCTTCTTGCACCAATTTTGAATCTTGAAACTTTGGTTAGCTCGTGCTAAGCTCGACAACTAACCAAGATTTCAAATCCAAAATTGCAAATAGTCCGTCAAGACATACGGTGACAAATTCACCAAAGTTGGCTCGTGCTAAGCTCGACAACCAAAATTGTGAATTTTCACACTCACCTTCCACATAGTTTTATGGGAGTTGGCTCGTGCTAAGCTCGACAACCAAAACCCATAAGACTAGATTCGGGTGGTATCATCTTACGGATGGTGCATTATTTACGTTTCGTGGAAAGACGGGCTTTTGTTTCCGGTTTGGTTTTAGATTAACATGCAAGTGACAAAAGCCTATTTTCACTAGGTGGGTTAATCTTGTATGTGAGCGCGCGAGAGAGTTGTAAACCATTTTTATCAAATCTCTTTTGATTTTGTTAATTTTCGAAAAATTATCTAGCATGCGAATCCTACACAATCCATGCATACAAAATCAAATCACACGCATAAAATATTAAAATTGGTAACCCTTGCCATAAAAACCTATGCGTTCTTCCCATGAGCCGAACGGGAAGAACTTGGTCAATTCTAGGGACAAAATCTTCGATGCGAGCTCCCACTAATCCCGCCATCTCCATTGGACTCCATCGTGGGCTTCATGGGCTCCTAGCTCCATCTCCTTTGACCCTTCTTGTGTGTTCATCATCCATCATAAAATACATACAATAGAATAAAATGGCATACAAGCCATAAAATACCTATTTATCTACTACTATTACATGGATGAATGAAATGGCATGCAAGCCACATTATTATTACAAATTAATCATAAGAATAATAATACAACCAAATTTGCATCCAAACACACAAAATAACCAAAGGGTCTAGGCAAGGTTACCAACTAACATATTCACATACAACCAAACATACATACATGCTACTGGAATTTAAACATCAAAGTAACAAGATTAAAATTTCTAGAAGCTCAAAACATGGCTAAAAACCCGAGACCAAAATCTGTTTTTAAACATGAACAAAAAACTGACCAGCGACGATAGCGCCGCTATCTTAAAATAGTTAGCGCCGCTAACTGAAAGTTAGCGCCGCTAACTCAGTTCGACAGAAACAAACAATTTCGATTTCGGGTTTTCAAAGCCACCATGTGCATAACAATCATAGAGGTGGCTCTGATACCACTGTTGGGGTTCTCAGGGCACGCAACGGAAGCAAAGGTACAACATAGAAGGCCCAAAGTACAAGCATGTAAAGCATAAAACGTAAAAACCCCTAACATGGATCATTCTCTATGAAACGAAATGCAACAAAGCCAGAGAGTAAAGGAGGTTATACCAGCTCCTTAGCTCCAGAAATTTGATGAAGATGATGAACTTGTTCCTTGTGGCTTGAACGAATCGGCTATTGAGTGGATACCCCGGCAACACGCCAAATCCCTTGAGCTAGCAAGCCTTGGTGATTCTTCTAACTCGAAAATCACTTATGGAACAGCAACTCACGAAGCTTGGATCAAATTCTGGATCAAACTCTCTCTAGAACTCTCTCTAAATCAAAGAACCCTTTTAGAGAATTACAAGTGCATGTAGAGCCAAGAAGACCAAATGAGGCTGGAGTATAGCCTTATAAAGACTTCAAAACGACTCTAGGTTATCCCCAAGCCGGCCCAAGTCGCAGAAAGTAACATACATGCATTGGTCTAGTTGAGAGGTGATTTGACAAAAAGGTGCCGTTTGGACTTAGCGGCGCTATCCAAGATTTAGCGGCGCTAACTTATAAAAGTTAGCGGCGCTAACGCGGCTTGTCAGCTGACATGACACAAAGCCCATACAGCCGTAGCGGCGCTAACCTCTAGGACTTAGCGGCGCTAATACCTAATAGTTAGCGGCGCTAACGCGGCCTGCGAAGTCAACTTTTCTCTTTTGTTATTTTTGATCCCTTTACTTAAGTTGCTGTCAGATTTGACCCCGGTGTATGACCCAATAGGCCCATACATCATCGGTAGTGATTCCAAATGGTGTACGTGCATCGGTGGGCATATTCTAACACCATCTCATTCTCTAACGGATGTTTGTCTCTAATGGTTATGGCTTCCATTAGACTCGGATGATGATGATGAGCACTTGCCAATTCATCATTAGCTAAGACCATGATGTGCAATGGAACTAGTCATCGATTTCAATGACCTCCACTGCATCATCATCCGAGGCTAGAACGTCATCATCAGCATCATTTCTTCGAACATTGAACCACACTACTAAGCCTGTAGTGCCTTCCAGGTTCAAGTCGAACCTTAAACAGTAGTTGGTAGGCAACTCGTGGAAGAGAGTGAAGTTTTCAAAATCACCTCTTATACGAATATGATCAGTCATTTTATATGGCCTACGTGGGTCTGGGTGCTGTGTCAAGGTGAACATATCTCGATCATCATGTATCTCAAGAACACAAGATGAGTATTTCCAATGCTCATGCATTCTAACAAATGGGGCAGGGATGGTTACATAACTTTGTTTAGCATTAATTTCTTTGAAGTTTATGAGGAAGAAGTTAGTAGCCATTTGCAAAGAAAATTTTGCTCTTAGGAATGCAAATGTAGGTGTGATTTATGAAGAATGCATGCAAGCTAATTTATAGACAAACTTGTGGTTGTGAATTGGTCAATAATTTAGCATGCAGTGACTTGTCAAAATAAAGTGACTTACCTTTATCAGTTTGGAACTGTTCCCAATAAAGTATTTTACCTTTACCACATATCAAGGACATTCACGAGTTTGAAAACTGTTTGTGGGACAGGCAACCAGATATGTCCAAAACTGGATTGGGATTTGCACTTCTACTCTTCCCTGAACACTTAAAATCAATAGTTGTTAGATAAGAATACTAACAGTTGCAAACTGTTAGTTTGAAAAACATTGAGTAATGAACAACTGTTAGTCCAAGTTAATCATTCCAATGTTGGAGATCAAAAAGTTGAATCTGCCCACATCAAATGCTTTAGTGAACAAATCAGCTAATTGATCATCAGTATGGATTTTCATAACTTGGATTAATTTCTTTTCATTGCAGTCTCTTATGAAGTGAAATCTGATTTCAATGTGCTTAGTTTTAGAATGCTTCACTGGATTATTAACTATGCTAATAGCACTGGTGTTATCAACCTAAATAGGTGTATTTAAGAAAGACAAACCATAATCCAGAAGCTGATTTTGGATCAATAGAACTTGTGAACAGTAGCTTGAGGCAGCAACATATTCAGCCTCAGCTGTGGAAGTTGAAACAATTGTTTGTTTCTTGCATTGCCATGAAACCAGCCTTGATCCAAAGAATTGACATCCTCCAGAGGTTGATTTTCTGTCCACATTGGCTCCACCATAGTCACTATCAGAATATGCCACCAAATCAAAAGGTGAATCTTTAGGATACCAAAGTCCTAATTTTGGTTGGCCTTTGAGGTATCTAAAGATCCTCTTCATAGCAAACAAGTGTGACATCTTCGGACTGCATTGAAATATGGCACAAACACACACAACAAACATTATATCAGGTCTAGAAGCAGTTAAATACATTAATGAACCTATCATTGACCTATATAGATGTATGTCTATATCCTCCCCCTCACAGTCTGCTCCCAATTGTTTGTGTGTCTCCATAGGAGTGCTTGCCAGTTTCACATCTTGATAGCCAAACTTGTCCAATATGTCTTTGACATACTTAGATTGGCTTAGAAAGATACAAGAGGGCTTCTATTTCACTTGTAATCCCAAGAAAAATGTGAGTTCACCCATGGAACTCATCTGAAATCTTTTGTGCATAATGACTTCAAATTCTTTGCACAGGCTGTCATCAGTGGATCCAAAGATTATATCATCAACATAGATTTGCACAAGCAAAATCTCTGTTTTAACAATCTTAGTAAACAATGTTTTGTCAATTGTGCCTCTCTTAAAACCATTCTCAAGAAGGTAGGATGATAATGTCTCATACCAAGCTCTAGGAGCTTGATGTAGTCCATATAGAGCTTTATCCAACCTATATACCCTGTCAGGGTACTTTGAGTCTTCAAAGCCAGGTGGTTGACACACATATACCTCCTCATCAATAGTTCCATAGAGAAATGCATACTTGACATCCATTTGATACACCTTAAATCCTTTGAAGCTCGCAAAGGCAAGAAATAGTCTAATGGCTTCAATCCTTGCAACAGGTGCAAAGACATCATCATAGTCTATTCCTTCAACTTGTGTATAGCCCTGTGCAACCAGTCTTGCCTTATTCTTGATTACAATCCCTCTTTCATCCTTCTTGTTTCTGAACACCCACTTGGTGCCAATTGCTCTTTTGCCTCTTGGAAGCTCAACCAACTTCCAAACTTGCTGAATTTGAAATTGTAAGAGCTCCTCTTGCATTGCTTCCACCCATGAAGGGTCTTTCAAAGCTTCAACTACTTTCTTTGGTTCTATTTGAGATAGAAAGCAGGCATTCACATCAAATTGGGCAAGATCCACACCACTGTTTTCATTTTGCAGCATGTTCCTTGTTCTGATAGGAGTGGTTGGATCACCAATTATTTGTGATATTGGATGATTCTTGTGAACTCTTGATGTAGGAATGTTTTCTTCAGTCAGTTCATTCCCTAGATTAGACAGATCAAACTCACATTCACTTGAATTTCCAGCAGTATCACACACTTGATCTGCAACTGTTTGAGATGCAGAGTCAGTGTGTTGTTGAGGATCATGAGAATTCATGTCCTTGGAAGATTCAGCATCAATCAATGGATCAACAGCATTGGAGAACTCTTGTTGTAGCATAGGAATCACAACAAAGTCTTTAGTAACTTTGTTTGAACCAACAGTTGTTGGTTTTGAGCTAACAGTTTCAAAACTGTTTGAACTAACAGTTTCAAAACTGTTTGGGCTGTTGGAAACTGTTTGTTAATTTTTACCAACAATTGTTGAGGTACCTGCAGCTGTTTCAGTAGAATACTCAAAAGAAATAGATTTAGACAATGCATCAATATCAAATAACCAATCAGGCCCATTACCTGCAATATTGATCCTATTCTCATTGAAAGAGACATTCATACTCTCTTCTATGATTCTAGTGACATTGTTAAAAACTCTATAAGCTTTACTTTGAGTGGAGTATCCTACAAAGAAACCTTCTTCAGCCTTACTCTCAAACTTGCCTAATTGTGATTTGGTATTAAGGATAGTGCAAGGACAGCCAAATGGTTTGAAGAAGTTGATTAAAGGTTTTCTCTTGAGGAACAACTCATAAGGAGTTTTCACTTTGTACTTGACTACTTGTACTCTATTCTGAACATAGCAGGCAATGTTCACTGCTTCTGCCCAGAATGTCATTGGAAGCCTAGAATCAGCTAACATGGATCTAGCAGCCTCTATCAAAGTCCTATTCCTTCTCTCAGCAACTCCATTCTGTTGGGGAGTCCTAGGGGCACTAAACTGTCTTTCAATACCTTTACTTTCACAAAAACTGTTTAGCTCATAGTTCTTAAATTCAGAACCATTGTCAGATCTAATGACTTTCACCTTCAAATCAGATTGATTCTCAACCCTAAGAATAAGAGACTTAACTAACTCAGCAGTTTCATATTTAGTTCTAAGAAATTGAACCCATGTAAATCTGGTGAAATCATCAACTACAACTAAACAGTAGGCTTTCTTACCTATGCTGATCACAGAAGTTGGACCAAAAAGATCCATATGCAAAAGTTGTAAAGGTGCAGCAATGGAAGAAACTTCTTTGGTCTTATAAGAAGTTTTGTGTTGCTTGCCTTTGAGACAAGCCACACAATGATCATCACATGAGAATTCTTTTTGCGGCAAACCTCTTACCAAACTGTTTTTAGCTAACAAGTTCATGGTTTTAAAGTTTATGTGACACATCCTTCTATGCCAAATGGCAGACTCATCATGAGATGTCTTTGAGAGCAAACAACTTAACACATTCTGTTTAGCAATCTTTTATGTGTCTAGACAGTATACATTATCCTTTCTAGGTGTTCTCAAAAGAACATCCTTCTCATTTAGTTTAAAATCTTTTGATAGGATAATGCATTCTGAATCTGTAAACAAAACTTTGTTTCCATTGTCACAGATTTGAGATACACTTAACAGATTATACTTAAGTTGTTCAACAAAGAAAACATCATTAAATGTAAGTGGACCTGCCTCCAAAGCTCCTTTACCTGTGATTTTTCCTCCCTTAGCATTTCCTCCAAATGCTACAAATCCACCATTGATGCTTCTGAAATCCTTCAAACAATGTGGATTTCCAGTCATGTGCCTTGAGCATCCACTATCCACATGCCAGATAGATCCATGATTGGCCATATGAATGCTCTGCACAAATAAAATCAGTTAGTAGCAGGAAGTACCCAGGCCATGCAGGTCTTGGGTACACCATTGAAGTCATAATACTTAAACAGAGTTTGGTTCTTTTTGATTTCATCCAAATTAGATTTCTCTAATTTGTGTGAGGAATACTTTGTAAGAACATGTGGTTCCCAATTGTTGTGATTAACATTTGAGACCTTTGAACAAACAGTTGTTGTAGATGGTAAAACAGTTGAGTCATCATGTGACTTATTCTGTTTTGCAATTTGAGTACCAGTTTTACCCTTTTCAGAAACTGTTTGTTTCTGCAGTTTCACCCAAGCCAGACCAACAGTTTTTGGTTTTGATAAAACAGTTGTGGAACTGTTAGTTGGTTTGGATGTAACAGTTGTAGAACTGTTAGCCTGTTTTGGCTTAGCAGTTTTAGAACTATTAATCTGCTTTGACTTAACAGTTTTAGAACTGTTATTTTGCTTTTTGAAACTAGGTTTTTTTGGTGCTACACAGTTGTGGGTTATAATAACAGTCTTGAGCCAAGTGATTGGATCTCCCACATGTATAGCACTTTTTAGCTTTCACAATAGGCAAACCAGTTCTATGTGACCAGAACTGGTTCCTATTTCTTTGATTTCCTCTAACGGGTGCTGACTGAGGAAACTTTTGGATACCATGCTTTTGACAAGTGCATGTAGGCATTTCAGTATGCCTTTTTACAGATCTGGGTTTAGTCTGTGCTTTTGCCGCCTCCTTCTTGGGCTTTCCAACTACAACTTCACCAACTTTCTCCTTTCCTTTGGTCTTGGTACTAACAGTTGAGCTGTTTGGGTTCTTTTTGGAACTGTTAGTGTAGAGATGGGAACTGTTGGCTAGAGTTGTGAAACTTTTTATGGAGTTAACAGTTTTTGAGGGTTTTGGCTCATTGGTGAGGGGTTCAGTGGATGCTTTTACAAACACCACAGGTTGTAAAGATGATTTTGTGGGAATGGGCTCACAACAGATGTGATTTTCATATGGAATAACTTCATCCTTCTTCACAACTCCCTCATTCTTATCATCACTCACTGCATACACAACTCCTTCCTCATCACTTTCAAATTGTGGATTAGCTGACTTCAGTTCCTCTGGTAATGATTCATTAACATACCTATCAGCTACATCAGACATGGGAGTTATGTAGTTGTGATTGTATGGAGGTGGGGTCTGCTTATATCCTAAACCAGTTTTCACCTTGTCTCTGATTTGTGATTATAACAAGGTTTCAAGTTTAAGATTTGTTGCCTTGAACATGCTCATATCAATATCAACACCCTCCAACTTCTTGGTTAACTCATCAACCTTACTTTCCTTCTCACTTAGCTTCTTTTTCAGACTATCAATCTCCTCTTGAAGCTGCTCTTTTTCCCACTTATGATATTTTCTATCATAATCCATTTGCAGTTCATTGGCTTGATAATCTTTTATTTTCTTTTCAAAGCTTTCAATGACTGCACTTGATTCATATCTCCTCTCCTCCATTTTGCTTAGAGCAGCACACATTTTCTTATTGTGCTCTCTAAACCTTTTAACAATAGCTTTACATTCACCAGGACATAGTTTAGAAGATACCTGAATGTCGTCAGATGCTGGTGAATCCAACTTGATGGAGGAGTCAGTCAATGCCATCAAAGCTTTGTTGTTTGTAGCCTCTTCTGCTTGATCACTCCAATCAAACCCATGGCCTTCTTGTGAGACCAATACTGAGGAGGTTTGATTCTGAGTTAGCCTCTGACCTTGATTCTGGACTTGTCCACCAGATCTGCACTCTCTTGCAAAGTGGCCAAGCTGTTGACATTTGAAGCATCTCACCTTTGACTTGTCAAATCCAGCCTTGCCATCAGCTCTGAAATTAATGTTTTGCCTTCCAGTCCTTTTGATGAACCTCTTGGCTCTAACAGTAAGCATGGCCATCTGCCATTTGAGATCCATCTCCTCAAGATCATTAGGGTGCACTTGTTCAAGATCCTCATTGGTGAGGGTTGAATGTGCATGGCTGGCAAGAAAAACTTCAAGTACAGCATCTGGAGTGTTCACATCTAGTCCAACAGCAGAACTAGTACCTGCACAACTATCAAAAGAGTTAGTTAATGAATTGTTTGATTCCATACCTGAGGATGACAGGAGAGCAGCATTGTGGCTAGGGACAACAATTTTTCTCTTTCCCTCTATCTCTCCCTCAAACACTATCAAACTATTATAGAGGTCATCTAACTCTATGTCTTCAAGGGAATCCTTAGTCCTCCATTGTGCAGCAAACACAGTCCATTCATCACCTAGAGACCTAAGAAACTTTCTATTTATCTCATCTTGATCAAGCTTAACCTTAGCACTCTCTAGTTAGCTTACCAGCTTGTAAAACCTATCAAAGATTTGGGTGATGCTCTCATTCTTTCCACTGGTGAAGTTCTCATAGGCTTGTTTAAGGAGATCTCTTTGGTTTCTCTTAGAGCTAGCATTCCCAGCAAACCTCTTTTCCAGAGCATTCCAAAGTTCATGAGCATCATCAAATTTCTTGAATTGATGTTGATACTCATTGGGAATTGCAATCTGGAGGATGCTGAGAGCTTTCATCTCAATCATTATCTCCTTCTTTTCACCATCTGTCTTTGGTGGTGGTTTCTTCTTTGGTTTTCCAGTCTCATCAAGATTAACAGGGGCAGTGGGAACAGTTTCAATGATTTCCCAAACAGCATAGTCCATTATTTGGACATGCTGCTTGATTATCAGTTTCCACATCTCAAAATCAGTTGGTTTGAGCATGGGAACACGAATGTTTGACCCAGAGCCATTGTTATCAGAAGATCCACCAGAATCCATTGAAACAAAGTGATTTGAAAACAGTTTTAAAGAACAAAGCAAGATTGAAGCAAAACCTTCAACTGGTGATCAAAGGAACCTTAATGATAAGGCTCTGATACCACTTGTCAGGATCGGATATAGATTATATCAAATAACAAGAACTAACTTTTGAATAAAAAATCAGAGTTGAATAAAAGTTAATCTTTAACTATGATCACAATCAACTAAGAAGTTGCGGAATCACACTTAATTGATTAAAGAAGGTTTTGAACACAAAGCAATTCAATGAAACAGTAGTTTTATTGATTAATCAGAATGATTACAATAGCAAACTTCACCCCCAATCTAACTTATTATGTTAGACGAAGAACACAGATTGTTCTTGGGTTTCAAAGAGAAACTTAGAGGCTTAGCACTATTCTGAAAGCAAATTACAACTTGAAGAATGAATGCAAAAACTTAAACAATGAGTACGTACATATTATAGATTCTAATCTAGCATTTATATACTCCTTGATCTTCCTTGATTTGCTGACAGTTAGGTAATCTTCTATCTTCTGAGATAATCTTGATGATCTTCCAAATATTTCGAGATATCAACAAAGATAGGGTTTTCCATATTTAGCTCAACCGAAACTGTTCATTGGATGCAACAGTTTTGGTTCTTCTAACAGTCTTCGGCTTCAAGGTCTTCAAATAGTTGTAGTAGTTTGTACTAACAGTTCTGAACTCTATATAACAGCTTTGAAGTTCACAGCAACTGTTGGTTACAACTGTTTTTCACAATCTTCACTAACAGTTCTAAACTGTTTCTTCACCAATTCTACTAACAGTTTCGAACTGTCTTCCCAACATCCATTAACAGTCTTAACAGTTTTGATTTTTGCATGTATAACAGTTTCAATGACTTAGCCAATTTCCCAATAGTACCACTTCCTCTCATTCCTGAGCATAATCCGGAGATTGCTCTCCTAGTTGAGGAAATTAGATCCGTGAGCTTATCCTTTTTCAAGGATGGAACGGAGCGAGAGGTTGTTAGTGTTGGATACGTTTGCCATCTACAATTATGTTATGGTTCAATTACTAACAAAATATAGAATTTTCTAATACATATCGATAAAACCCTTAAATGGTAAGTATTAGCCCTAGGATCCATATTTCACACGTGCCATGCACGGTCTGGGCACGACAACACCGACCCCATGCTATTTATGGTAGGTTGCTTCTTTTACCAATCGTATCTAGCTGATATTAGTCCTTGACTTCATAGAGTTTTAGACACTAATTATCTCTACTCTAAGTGTATTTTGGGCCCATTACATCAGGGAATCACCAATATATACCGCACAACCTAAGACAGGATGAACTCTGGCCTGTCACATAAGGGAATCACAAAGTCTTTCACCCCCTCCCCATATTGGTTTGAACCCTGGTATGCACAGTTTGGGTTCGACAACACACCGAGGTACTGGTAACAGCATAGGTGTACCATTAGATGGGTAGCACTGCTGGCCTAAGATTTAATGTGTTTTATCTAAGTTTTATGAAAACTTGTTAATTATCGTTTTTAAAAAACCATTTTAAAATTAACTATTTTAAAATCAATATAACTAGTATACCTTAGAACTAGGTACACAATACGTATTATGATAAATTCATTTTAAATGAACCTTTTAAAATGTTGATATTATTTTATATATCCGTTGGCATGTACCAAATTTATCATTAACCATGGTTTCACTCCTGATTAATAATGCTTATTATTAACCCCTACTCAATATATAATATCACATATTATCTATAAACATAAAGCACAAACACACAGTTAAAAAACTTGTTATAGTTTGTCAACTTTGTCCTAAGGGGTTAGCTAAGAACAACCTAGATTATCTTGATCCCGCGGCTTGATGTAGTGCTTCCTCTTATTGCTCCCACTAGCCTTGACACCTACGGTCATGAATCGAGCAACGTACGTCTTGTTCCTCCATCTTGAAAGGCTCTTCCTTCCGTCTTGGTTAAATAAAATAAATACATAAATATAAAAGAGCATGTTGGTCCCGAATGGATACTACAACAACAAATGTTTGTAGAAGGGGGGTTGAATACAAACTTTAGCTATTTAAAATTTAAGAGACACACGATTTACTTTTATATAATTCTTATTGATGTAAATCAAGAATCACATGAACTAGATGCGGAAAATCTAAGTTCAATAAAAGGTGGCAGCTAAATTTGTCTAACACATAGACTAAGCTAATCTTAAACAACTAATGTCTAAGATGTTCAACACATGAACAAGTTTGTTACACTGAAAGTAAAATGCTAACTCTTCTAGATTCTCAACAGATGAGATTTCAGTGTTCAACTCTATCTATTCGCATCCTTAGCATGTTTCCATGCATGGGTATATATAAGCAAGATAGTGTCCGGGTTGATGGAGTGGAGAAGGAGACAAATGTACTTGGTTTAATAATATTATAATAGATAAAGTTAGTGGGTGAAAAGTAAGTTCACTTTATACATAAAGTGTGTAAAGTGAATGTACTATCCGGTAAAGTCAAATCCCACTATCTATTATTATATTATTAAAGTACTACCTTTATGTCTTGGAAAAGTAAACTTCTCTTTCCATGATTGTACTTTTATCAACACCATGCTTCTTGAAGACTTGACTTAACCAAGTATAGAGTTGCCAGCCATACTTAGTTGTTGAAGCATATCTTCGAGATCTTCTCTTCTAAAGTATCTTTCACCTTTTCAAGGGGATCAAGATCAATCCTTTTTGTCTCTTTGCAGATTCAAACAGTGCTAAGTACTTTTACAAAGAAAGATCTAAGGCATAATAGAACAACACATGTTCTGCCTTTGACTTAAAAATATATTACATTGAAAAACTATTAACTGAGATACTATGACACTGAACTGCAAACATAATTTTGCTCAGCTAAGGATAAATGTGAAAGACTCAGCTGCTCAGATTTGCTTAGCTGATCATATTGTTCCGCTAATAATATAAATCAGAGTACAGCTAATAAACTGATCAATCTAGACAGTCAGCTGATCCCAAGGGCTCAGCTAATTATTTGAGTGTGATCAGCTTATTTTAGAAAAGATTGGATAAGTAATGAATACCTTATCTGACAGATGGGAGGCATCAGCTGATCAATGTGATAGTATCAGCTGATCCGTGACTGCTCAGCTAATCTTGAAGAGACTCTCAGATGGCTTTGGACCATCAGCTGATGCTTTGTAGTTGCTCAGCTGATGCTTCTTGACTTATCTTTTCTTCTTAGCTGATCTTCCTGAAGCTGGTCCTTTGGCTGATACTCAGTGTTTAGCTGACACTTTTGTTCTTCAGCTGACATTTCTTACTTACAAAATTCTTTAAGTCTAACATAAAAAACAACACATGTTTTTCATTGATCCAAGTTCAAAACTGAATATGTGGTTTTGTTAACATCAAATCCTATTTTAAATAATAGACATGTTTGATTTCGGTTTGATATCACTATCTCCCCAACAATCTCCCCCTATTTGATGATGACAAAACCTCATCTTGTTTAAGAAGAATCATTTTGACTCGGATTTGTAAAGATAAAACTTTTAAGTGTATTTTGGTTACCTAGCTATCTATTTTTGGTAACTCTTTAAAATATGTTCCCTTATATTCTGTTTTTGGGAATCTTTTCATTTATGAAGTACCATTATTCTGTTTTGTGGTATCTTTCTATCCTTTTTCTGTTTTTAGGATTTTTGATTTTCTATATTTACACTAGGTGAGCTATCTACTAAGAATCATCTATACTAGCAGTTTAACTAAGTAGTCCATGATCAAAGTTTCAAGCTTGATTACAAAACAAGTAACTAAATCTGAGTTTGTACAGAGTAACTAAACTAAGAGTTATACTAAGTTACAGAAGTTGAGCTATTCTAGGAAATTGAAAATACAACTAATCTATTTATGAAGTATCAGTTGCCTTCCTACCAAGGTTCTTCTTTGACATTCAGCAGTTTGCCTAAAGGATGAGTAGCCACCAGTTGATCAGATTTAGCTTCCATCAAACTTTCAAAGTGCTAACTTCATGTCTGTCCTCTTGCCAGTTTCACAGCTTGAAAGATTAAAACTCTTGGAGCTCTTCCTATGTCAAATTCTCTTAGGAATCTCCAATCACCAGCTCTGTTCTTGAAGAACATCCCTCTTTCTGATCTAATTATATACTTGAACATTTCAGGGTTGGTGTTGCGAGGAATGGCTGTGTTCAGACTTTCATAGGTACTAAGATAAGGATGGTCAGGGTTGAGTACAATCTGTTCAATGGGAACAAAAGCCTTATATGTTTTCTTGAACGCATCTTCAATCACTTGGATGTGTTCTATAAACTGATCATGTGTGAAGATTCTGTGGCATACTGTCATTCTTATCCAATATTCAAACTTTCCCATGAACCTTTGGACGACTTCACTTTTGGACTTTAGGAGATGGTACAAGATCTCAATCATCTCAAAAAAGGAGAACAACTTGCAATGTTGTAGATAAGTGTCTTCATAAGTGCTATGCTCATCTCTTCTAACTATTCTGAGATATGGACCTTCATCTGTACCTTTGTATGGAGTGACCATTGAAATGATGTCTACACATTTTCTATCCACCAAGTTTTCTTTGTTGTCCCAGAACTCTTTGGATTGCCTTCCAGTTGGCTTAGCAGTACTTCCAAAATAAAAGTTGAGTAAAGCTTGAATGGCTTCCTTGTGAGTTATTCCTCTTTTAAGAATTTTCTTGGCAGAAGGGTCATCTTGATGTGGTGTAGCTTGCACTTGATGGGCTTGAGAAGACAGCATGATCATTTCTTCTTCTTGTATCTCTCTCAGCTCATCATTAGTGGCACCAATGATAGCAGCAAGATCTTCAGGAGTAGTAAAATCCTGGTGCTTTTTCTTGGCTTTTAGTACATCTTCAATTGAAGTGCCAAGTGCAGCAGCCAGTTCACTAAGTTCCTAGAGATTTTCATCCTCCTTTTGAAGTTCTTCCTCTCTTCTTTCTTCTTCCTCAATCTCCTCAGTAGATATTATTTTCTTTCCTTTTCTCCTTGATGTGCTGCTGGGAGTTGGTTGACTTTGTTGCACTGGAGAGGAAGCTTGGACTGTTGAAGTTGTTGAAGGGAGGCTCTGCTTTTTAGATTGAGCAGAGAGAACAGAGGCATGTCATCTTCATCATCATCATCAGAGTCTTTTGATGGTACTTTAATTGGGGCACAGGATTCACCTTGCCTTGACTTTTTAGCACTCTTCCTTCTGGCCTTTTGCTTTAGCCTTCTTTTAGGCCTCTGCTCATCTTGAGCAGGTTGCTCCCTCTTAGATTGATTCTCCTCCTCAGCAGTTGATTAGTTCTGAACTTCTGCTTCATTGAGGGCTGATGCTTTTGATGCTCTTTCTGCTGCTTGGAGAGCTTCTACATGAGCAGTATATATATCACAGGCTGCTCTAACAGAAGGTGGAGATAAGCTTGAAGCAGAGCCTGAGGAACCTGACTTCTCCCCCTTTTTGTCATCATCAAAGGTGGGAAAGGAGACAGTAGGCTTAGCAGGAGCACCCGGAGTGAAGAAGGAATAGGGAAATGGAGAAGGTGTAGAAGTAGAGGGTGAAATGGTTGAGGTTGAAGGAGAGATAGTAGGAATAGGAGGTTGAGTGAAAGGTGGAGGTGAGGCTCTTTGGTGAGAGGGTATGGGTGAGAAAGATGGGATAAAGGTAGAGGTGAGAGGTCTAAGCCTATTGATTGCATCAATCACATTGGTGAACTCTTTGAGAGTATCCATGTGCTTCTGCCTAGAGTATTGGCTTAACTTGGTGACCTCAGCATCTATGGTTTTTAGAAGGGTAGGTACTCTTAGAATAGGGTCAAGAATGGTAACAGAAATATTGGGAGGGGTAGGTTAAAGTATTTGGAGTTAGGTGAGAAGGTTTGAAATGGTTTTGGTTTAGAGAGGAGAGGGTTTGGTTAGAAATGGTAGGTGAAGGGGTAGGAATAGGAGTAGAGGATTGGGATAGCAGTTGATCCAATTTGGCAAGTATTGGAGAAATATCAACTGGGGCAGGGGTGGGTTAGGATTGGGATTGGTTAGCTTTAAGTGACTCAACTTCTTGAGTTAGAAGTGAAAGTTGAGATTCTGTTTTGGTTTGGAAGGAGGTAAAGGAGGCTTGAAGACTATCCATATTTTGAGAAATAGATAGTAGGTTTTTAAGAATTTGGGGTGAAGGTTCAGAAGAGGTAGAGGGAATAGGTTGTACTGGGATTGATTGAGTGAAAGTGCCAACATCAGGAATGGATTGTGGTCCCTCACTGGGAACAGAGAGTGTGCCCTGTACTAATGGTTGGTTTATACCACTAGTATTGACAGGCAGTGCACTAGCATGTGTAAGAATAGAATAAATAGTTGGTACAAATAGGTGAGTTTGAGTTGGGGTGAAACTCACTGGGGTTCCCCTTATTACATCAATAAGTTGTTGTGAGCTTATTGAAGGTATTGGGTGACTCAATATAGGTAAAGACACAGTATGACCTTGGGTAGAGGTCTGTCTTTTAATGGCATCACCCTGTTGGGAGGGTAACCCAGATTGCAGGACTCCCATTTTTACAAATGCATCCTGTTGGGAAGATGCATCCACTGGTTGAAGGGTAAAGGCAACATCCATAAGCTCCCCCTCAACATAAGAGGTAGCTATAGGAGTTGAGGTCAGAGGTGCAATGAGCATATCCTTTGAGAAAAGTGTAGTGTGCACTATCTCCATGGACCTTGATTCTATTTGGGTGACTATGGGAGTAGAACTAGTGACTATTGGAAGTGCACTAGAGCTTGGCAGCTGTGGGGGTGTTTCAACATGAGTTGAGGATTGGTTCTCACTGGTTGGGACTACCAAGTGAGTGCCCTCAGGGAGTGAAAGAGGCATACTTGAGATGTTTTTGGCTTTACTAATCTCAATAAGTTCAAGCAGTTTGTCAGAAACCACATCATCCTCAGAAACATCCTCAGCAGTAGCTTCATCCTCACCGCCTTGTGCTCTATGTACATAGGCACTTGATCTTTGAGACTGGGTAGGAGATAGATAAGCAACATGTCCTCCAAGAGTTCTACTAGGAGAGTCGTCAACATACTCACTTTCACTAGCAGAAGTACTGATGTGCCCTGATCTCCTTGAAGTAGATGAAATTAAGGGAAATACTGTTATGGGCATCATAATAGGAGTGGATGTGGTGGCTGTAGTAGTAGTATCAACACCATAGTCAATAAATAGACCACCAACATCACCATCATGTGCATTACCATCATCATCATCATCATCATGATCATCACCATCAGAACCACCAACATCATCATCTATTGCAACATCATCTTGGGTACCTTGATCACCACTATCACCAACTTGATCAAAGAATGGGATACCCTCAGAGTGCACATGTTCCTCAGCATCAGGATTAACAGGCTCATCCTGTGCTGGTTCAGCAACCACATCTTCATCAAAGCTAAACCCCTGAACACCAGTATCCAAATCATATCTTCATCATTCCTTTCACCTCCATCAGTGGCTTCATCTTGAGTAGGAGCAACAGACTGCTTAGAATTTTCAGTGATTATAACAGGAGACTCAGAATCATCAGCCATCTCAACATTAAGATTCTCAGCAACCACTCCTTCCTCATTCTCATTAACCTCATCAGCAGCAACATCTATCAACTCTTGCATTTGCTCAGTAATAGCAGGACCTTGGAATTTCCTTATCAAATGGAATATTTTCTGACCCATTTGGGGAATGGTCATGGTGTGCAAATGTGCAGCCAACCCAACATAGTGCTCCCACTGAATATTTCTAAGTGCAATTAAACTGAGATACCTGATACAGGGAACATGGGTTATGGTTGATTTCTTTGATGTACCCAGAGTGACTTTATCCACCATCTCAGTGAATATGACTTGTGCAAAGTCAATATTTCTCCCCGTGACCAGAGCATGAAGAACCATCAACTCTGACTGGTTCATTTGGTCATGGCTTCCAGACTTGTGACCGAAACATCGCATGACCACACTGGTGAGATACTTCCATGGGTGTCCTAGCACAGACAACTTGTATTGACCATGGGAAATGGGTTCATTATAGCCAATCAGGGGCATGACTTCCAGAGTTTGATCCAGTGAGGTAAATGGTTGAAATGGAGATAAATCGGGTATGGAGATTGCTTGTCTGAGAGAGTTGACAGTAATGGGAATGTTAATGGTGTTATTGAGGCAGGAACAGGTTATCACTTGCTCGGCAGGGTGATACCTTGCAGTATACCATATCTCTCCAACAATGTTCGGAAAGATGAAAAGAGGATGAGCAGAGAGACATTGAAACAGAGGGTGAGCAGAGATGAACGCTACCATGGATTCATAGCCCTGGTTTGCTTTGCTTGAAGGGATTTGAGTGTTTATGAGAAAGTTATTTGGTCGAATGGTGATTTGAGAGTTCAAAGTGATGTTCTCACCAGGAATGGCATTTGGAGTAGCAACAGGGTTGAAAGACACCATGATTGCAGGACGGAGATACTGAAAGCAATGAGAGAATAGGGTTTGTATTTCGGGAAGAAGAAGAGTGTTTGAGAATTTTGAGAGCTTAGGAAATGGGAAACCGCTCAAACATCATTTATATCTTCCTTGGAAACCTAAACTGTCACATAAATATCTTTTTCAAAAAGTAATTGTCACATCTACAAAAGGTAATAAACGGAGATGTTAATAAATACACAGACAACTAACGGATAATTAAATGAAATTAAATACTACCTAGTAACACAATAAATACAAATGAGAAATTAATTTAATAAGTGTGGGGACACAGAATTTTAACTCTGAGTATCATCAGCTGATGAGAAAAAGTATCAGCTGGTCCTTATTGAGTGAAAACAAGTGTCAGCTAATGAATATACTTAGCTGAGCTACTAGTTCTTAGCTAATGGTTGATCCGCTGAGGTATTGCATCAGCTGACGGTTATCACCTGACATAATTCCTTTAGCTGATTTACTATCAGTATGACATGAAGAAGCTTAGATAAGAACTTCATTTCACGCACAAACATAATTACTTTCTCACACTAAATTAACTACCCAGGAAAAGAATATGTTACAAGTTTAACATGCTAAGTCTGGATATTAGGAAGTTGAACCGAGACTCATCCAAAGGTATTGTAAAAATATCAGCTAATTGAAAATCAATGTTTATGTAGTGCATTGAAACTTTCTTTTTCTGCACATTATCTCTTAAAAAGTGATGTCTGATTTCAATATGCTTAGTCTTAGAATGCAAAACAGGATTGTTGGAAGTAGAAATGGCACTAGTGTTGTCACACAAGATTGGGGAGTTTCCAAACTGTATGTCATAATCAAGTAGTTGGTTTTGCAGCCAAAGTAATTGAGCACAGTAGCTTCCAGCAACGATGTATTCTGCCTCAGCTGTAGATGTTAAAACAGAGTTCTGTTTCTTGCTTGACCAGCTGACTAACCTTCCACCTAACAATTGACAACCACCAGATGTACTCTTTCTGTCTAGTGTGCAACCTGCAAAATTAGAATTAGTGTATCCAACTAACTGAAAATCAGAGTCTTTGGGGTACCAAAGACCTAGATCCTTTGAGATACCTGAAAATTCTTTTAACAGCAGCTAAGTGAGATTCTTTAGGATATGCTTGATATCTAGCACAGAGACATGTTGAGAAAATTATATCTGCTCTGCTTGCAGTGAGGTATAAAAGTGACCCTATCATACCTCTAGAAGCAGTAATGTTCACTGATTTACCATCAGTGTCCTTTCCAAGCTTTAAGGCAGTGGACATGGGTGTTTTCATTGAAGAACAATTTTCAAACTCAAATTTCTTAAGTAAGTCATTTACATACTTTGTTTGATGAATGAAAATTCCATCAACCTCTTGTTTAATTTGAAGACCAAGAAAATAGTTTAGTTCACCCATCATGCTCATCTGATAATTACCAGACATGAGTTTAGAAAACTTTTTACAAAGATCCAAATTTGTAGACCCAAATATTATGTCATCTACATATATCTGCACTAGGATTACATCACCCTTGAATTTCCTTATAAACAAAGTGCTATCTATGCTTCCTCTAGTAAAGCCTTTAGTGGTTAGAAAAGAAGAGAGGGTATCATACCAGGCTCTTGGACCGTACAAGGCTTTGTTCAAGACGTATACATGGTCTGGCTTACTTGCATCCTCAAAACCAAGAGGTTGCTTGACATACACCACTTCCTTCAACTCACTATTGAGGAAATCACTCTTAACATCCATTTGGAACACCTTAAAGTCTTTGAAGGCAGCATAGGTAAGGAACAGTCTTATATCTTCAAGTCTTGCAACAGGGGCAAAGGTTTCATCAAAATCAATACCTTCTTCTTGCAGTACCCCTGAGCAATTAGCCTTGCTTTATTTCTAATGATTAGCCCTTGTTCATCCATCTTGTTTCTGAATACCCACTTAGTACCAATGATTGATTTGTCCTTTGGTCTTGGCACCATAGTCCATACATTGTTTCTAAAAAATTCTACCAATTCTTCTTGCATGGCATTAATCCAGTGGGGATCATTTAGATCTTCATCTACCTTCCTTGGTTCAATCATAGAAACAAAACCTGTGTATAAATAGACATTACAAGCTTTTAATCTTGTTAGTACAGGTGCTTACATGTTACCTATGACCTGATCTTTAGGATGATCTCTGTGGTCCTTATAGGCATTTTGGATTATGGGAGAGTTTGGATTAATTTGGATTTGGGGAGTTAAAATTCCTTGATCAGCTTGTGATATTTCTGGTTGATCAGCTGACAATATTTCAAGGTTACAATCTGTGGAAACTTCTACTGATGAAGGAATGTTTGATATGGAATTAGAATCCAATGATGTTGAGTCATGATTCACATCATTCAGTAAAAGTATGGGTTGGTTTAGGATAGGTTGTGCATTTGTTTCATGTAGATTTGGAACAGGTTCATCTAAATCATCTACATTAGCTAATGGGAGTGAATCAGCTGATACTGGAATGTTGTCTTCAGTATGCAGCAGATCATTAAATTCCTCACTTGTAGATGGATTAGTAGAGCAAGAAGCAACAAAGTCATTTTCATTAAAACTTACATTGATAGATTCTTCTATGACCTTTGTTTTGAAGTTGTAGATTCTGTAAGCTTTGGAGATCATAGAATATCCAACAAACACACCTTCATCAGCTTTAGGTGCAAACTTTTGCAATTGATTTCTCTGGTTCAGGATGAAACACTGACACCCAAAGATATGCAAAAAGCTGATGTTGGGCTTCCTTCCCTTGAGCACTTCATAAGGAGTCTTGTTGTGCCTTTTGATTACTAGGGATCTGTTCTGAGTAAAACAAGCACAGCTGGCAGCTTCAGCCCAGAAGTTGAATCCTAACCCACTCCCACACAACATGGTTCGTGCAGCTTCAATCAAAGTTTTGTTTCTTCTTTTAGCTACACCATTATGTTGTAGATTCCTTGGAGTGGAGAAGTTTTAAGCTATACCTTTCTCATCACAGAAACTTTCTAGAGTTTGATTTCTAAACTCAGTTCCATGATCACTTCTAAGCATCCTTACCAGATTGCCATTTAGCACTTCCATCTTTCTGATAAAGCTTATTATCTCTTCAGCAGCCTTACTCTTTGCTTTAAGGAAGATGACCCAAGTGTATCTTGAGAATTCATCAACCATCACCAGTGCAAACTTACTTCCACCAATGCTTGCAGTAGCAACAGGACCAAATAGATCCATGTGCAACATGTAGAAAGGTTCAGTAATGGAGAAGGCTTGCTTAGATGGAAAAGATATCTTGTGCTGCTTTCCCTTCTCACAGGCAGAGCAAGGTTTAGGCTTAACATAAGTCAGTGAAGGTAGTCCTGACACTAGATCACCCTTGCTCAGCCTGTTTATATTTTTGAAGTTTAAATGAGAAAGCCTTTTGTGCCATAACCAATTTGTGTCAGTTACAGATTTTGTATACAAACAGGTTAACTTAGATGGATCACCAGAGGACATATCAAGAGTGTACACATCCTTGGTTCTCTTTGCACAAATAATTGTTTCACCTTCTTGATTTAAGATGGAACCACCTGTTTTAGTAAAGAGGACCTTATGATCACCATCACATAACTGACTTATGCTGATGAGATTGTACTTGAGCCCTTTAACATATGACAACTTGGACAAGGTTAAGTTCCTATTATGAAGTTCACCATAGCCTTTTGTTTGCCCACAATTGTTATCACCAAAGGTCACTCTTGGACCCTTTTCCTTCTTGTAGTTACTAAGTAGAGCTTTACAACCTGTCATGGTCCTTGAACATCCACTGTCAAGATACCATGTATTAGGTCCCTGCATAGATAGGATTGAAAGAAGGTTAGTGATACTTGGGCATCCACAATTAAGTTGACCCCTGTGGATTGCACCTAGCCATCCACTTCATATTAGGTTTTTTATGAAAATCTTTAATCCAAATGATTTGTTAATAAACAAAACATGAAAGCAACATACAAAGGTCATTATATGTTGAACCACATGTGAAATAACCGATTTTTAGTTGTCTAACCTAGGATTAATCAACCACTAGTCTAGATTATCCAATGATCATAGATAATAAAGATCCAAGTTAAACTTAAATAGAATGATCATATAATTTAACAAAAACTCTGATTGTAAACAACCAAAATCAGATTCTAAAACATGGATTATGAAGTGATTAAGACATTCATAACATAAACTTGATTAAAAAACACACAAATCTCAATAAATACATCAACTTATCATTGGGTTCATCTCCTCTAGGGAGGAAAACTCAGATCTAGCCTAGCATGTTCATTACAAAGCTCTGGAAACATATTAGAATGAAAGCCATTAAGAGAATAGAACAATAGAACCCGAAATATGCAATTATGCTAGCCTTGATCTTCGAATTAAGCTTCAAATCTTCAATTCCTTGCTCCAAGCTGCCCTTGAGTACCTCTGGGATGTTCTTAGGGTTGTATGACGGCCAAATATGGTGCAATAGGTTCCCAATCCAGAGAGGAATGCGAGAATTTATAGTTGAAAGATCCTCCGAGATCGCGCTACTAACTACTAGTTTGCGTGTTAGATTATAAAAGTGAGGGTGCAAATATGTCAAATGTACAAACTTAGGCAAATGCTATAAAAGGCATTTGCCTCCTTGTTTCTAATCTAAGCTTTGCATATTTTACCACTCTCTAGCTTGTGTTCTCTCTAAGCTATCGGCTCTCTCTCTCAACCGAAACACATACACACATAAACTAGATAATCTCTAGCATTGCTTCATCCTTACATTAAGGGACCATCAATTGGTATTAGAGCCAAACTTGTTTTTGGCTCGTGATTGTTCGAAGACTACAAGCTACATCTCGAAGATTTCAAGCTCAAGGTGAGGAACAAGCATTCGGTTTCTTCAAAGTATTCAAACCTACGGTTTCTTCAAGAAAGGTTCAAGTTCTAGTGATTCCCAAGGGTGGAACACATTTTAAGGTATAAACAATACTTTTTCTACCATTTCTTTGGGTTATTTCAAGGGTTACTACTGTTTTATAGAGCTTTCTTGAAGAAAAAGATCAAACTGAGAAGTGTTTTATAAGCAAAAAGTCCAATGGTTCATTAAATTCCCACTTTTCGGCATTTAATTTTCTGGGTATTTAAGCATTTATGGTGTTCTTATTCCTGGAAGTACACACTTGAAGAAGAAGAAAGCTGATTTTTAATTTAAATAATTATAAAATCTTCTAAGGTTAATTGTTGTACAAGGAAAATCAAGTACAACCCATACCAATCAAGGTACAAGTGGGTAGACACCATAAGGAGTAAGGTCAACAAATTTGATAGTGACATTTCAGATCCTATAAGCTGGATCCACGAGGTATGCGATTGGGGGGTTATGCGGCTTATAGAGATCCCAAGCTAAGATCCTAAGTGTTACTCTATTAAGCTATCAGCCGCATTAGCCCTATCGCATTCGATTGGGTGAGTTCTAAGTGTTCTATCAAACGCAATCCTAATCAGTGCGATTCAACTGTTCCTGGTTACTTGGTTATTAAACACTCCAAAGGCAATCGCATTCGAATCCATGACTTGATCAGTATTCGATTGGCAATACTAACTGAATTATTTCTAAGTGTTTGGTGCTACAGGGATCAATCGCACTCTATTGGCTACTCTTTTACTCACAACCAAGTCGTTACTCTGTCCATTTGTTTTCAAGTGATATCATCTATCGCACATAACCATTCGCACTCCTTGAATCTTGAATCTATTGGACAAGTGTTGAACTGTGAGGACTTGACTTATTGAACAAGAGGATAATCGAACTTTAAACTTTAACAATCTAATTCAAAATTGAATTTAATCTAAACTGTATATAATTCAAAGTTGAATTAAATTAACTTTATTCTATCTAATTCAAAGTTGAATTTAATCTTTACAAGATCTAATTCAAAGTTGAATTAAATTGACTTAATTCCTCAATCATCAACTTGAAGTTTTTAAAACAAGCTTGAAAAGAATCTTATTCTTTATAGTTAGTAAAGTTTTTGAACAATCAAATCATCTAACAAGTGAACGATCATTTCTTACTAAAACATTCATTATGTCAAGCTCAAATGAAATGATGTCTATTGGTACCGACACAAAACCTCCTGTGCTGTTTCGAGGAGAATATAATGTCTGGAAAGGAAGGTTTATGGACTTCATGGAGCACAATGAGATATACGGAGAGATGATGATTGACTGCATCCTAAATAGGAACAAAAAGTTCATAAAAATTGAGGAAGCTGACCCGAACAACAATCCCGCCATTCTCCGTCATGAGAGGGAAAAGACTACAGAAGAGCTCACAGCACAAGAAAAGGAAACTAGAAAGGCTGAACGGCTTGCTAAGTACTATCTAAAGCAGGGACTCTCCTAAGAGATCTATACCAAAATAGATAGCTTAGCCACTGCCAAGGAGATATGGGATGAGATCAAGAAGCAGCTACAGGGCACTGAACAGGGAGAGTACATCAAGCGTACTCAATTAGTCAATAGTTATCATGAATTTAGTGTTCGAGAGAATGAACTTCTTTCTGAAACATATGGTAGATTTTGCAAACTGCAAAATGAGACGAGGTCTAATCAAACCATCAGGATTGACTTAGATCTGAACTGCGTCTTTCTTAAGTCACTAGGTCCAGAATGGAAGGAATATGCTAGACTGTACAAGCAAATCAACAAAGATCTTACCACAGTTACCTTCCACAACATATTCGAAGACCTCAATCAGTACCAGGATGAAGTTCTGAAATCTCCCCTAAAACAGCCAGCTGCAGATCCTCTGGCCTTAGTTGTAGCAGAAAGGATTCCAAGAGAACCTTCATCAAGATCAATGAAGTACAAGCAAGTGATTCTCAGTGAATCAGAACCGGATGATGACGATGAAGACTTAGTTGAAGCTTCCATTTATGCTCTCTTAGTTGTTGGGAAGACTTTTCGAAATCGCTTTAACAAAACCAACAACAAACAACGATTTACCTCTGGCTCCAAGAGACCAGAAAGGCTTGCTCCTGTTGACAAGCCTAGATTTCAAAGGGAAGAGAGGAAGGAGGAAAAGAAGCAGACTCTAAGTGCTACAACTGTGGAAGGTCTGGACACATGATCAGGAACTGTCCATAAAAGAAGATCAATGATGCTGAATACTATAGGCAAAAGTACCGCGTGTCAAAACAAAAGCATGCTAATGCACTTATGGTGGAAGATCATGCACAGTTCTGTCTGATGGCTACTGGTGAAGCAGGTGATAGGTGACCAAACTAACAAGTAAAACTCAAGTGTTAAAAGAGGTCATTCATACGCAAGATAAAGAAGCACAAATTACAATTGAACAATTAGCAAAGAATATAAATGAATCAAAGGTTCAATTAGCTGTGAAAGAATCTGAATTTACCAGAATTAACTGATAAGACATACATCATCATGCACGATCTTAAAGTAAAGCGTATTAGTGCAGAAAATGATTCAGAAATTCTTAAAAATGAACAACGTGCTCTTTGTTCAAAAATCAAAGAACTTGAAGACCTTCTAATCAAAAGAGGGCAAAGTGAACAAACCATCTTTCTGTATAAAGAAAAGGAACGACCTTTTTCAAGATGGACATTCGAAGGACTTGGTTTTAAAAACCCAAGTGTTCTGAGTAAGGTAACTACCAAACAGTTATATAATGCAAATTTATTTGGCGAAGTACTAACTCACCAAATAGTATTTGTTGGTCAAGAGGAAGAAAGACTTGAAGAGGATGTAAAGCGAACCCTTCATTTCAAAACTGAAATTCCCTTTAACTACTCTAACCTCAATGACTTATACTTCACTTACCCCCCTCCAACACTGAATTCGGTTGTCACCTCTCCAATATACACAGATGATGAACTTTATGCTCCTGAAATACGAAAACCCAAACTTCAATACATTCCCTACAAGGAATTTCAAAGAAGGTTTCAAACCTTGCAAGAGTTTTGCTACACACATATGATATTAGGAGACATTGCCAAAGCTTTCCACTCAGAAACCACACCTCAAACCATCTCTGTTTCTGACCAATCACCTGAGCTTACTCAATTAGCTCAAGAAAATGCAGTCCTTCACAAGTGTATCAAAACCATTTTCAATCATGATGAAAAGATAATAGACAACTTATGCAGGGAAAATACAGCATTGAAAGAACGCATCATCCAAGTCAAGCAAGAGATGTAGGCTCCTACTCCATTCACCTTTTCTCCATATGCAGAACGAATTGAAGATTCTAAGAATGCGTACACATCTTCCCAAGATGTCCAACCCAAAATAAAATCTGTTAACAATGCTATTTTGGTAACTTTAAAACAAAAACAGATTTTCAAACAGACACATACTTCCACTTCTAATCACATTTCTCGTATGCCCACTGACATACCTGAATCTTCAAAAGCAGCTGCAAGTCAATCACGACTCCCTTCTAACATTTTAACATCTGCTACAGATGTGAAGGAGCTCGGGAGTGAAGAGCGTAAAATAAACACAACTTGGAAGAAGGTAATTCCTAGGTTATCTAGGAAATGTTCTAATTTTAGACAAACATGTGAACAACTTTTGATCTTTGATAGAGTCTGTAATCATTCAAGTTTACATGATACAATTGTCTCTTCAGTGTTTTGTATTAGTGATGGTTGTCTCCATGGTCACTGTGAATTTAATTGTGAGTATGATCAATTAAGAAAACAAATCGGAATTAAACCATGTGAGGACTGGACATATTTTTACGCTAATCAAATCAAAGTTCCATTTATAAACTCTAAAGGGTTTATCATTCATCAATGGATCACTACTCGTCAGTCACATGCACTCAAACGTTTAAACAAATCAAGACGATTACTGTCGATTAAAGAACTGAAGGTCTACAGACGACAGGGTTATGATGTTTTAAAAAAGGCATGGATTGCTCAAGAAAAACACTTTCATTCTCAAAAACGATCTCACAATCCTCCTTCCAAACATGCACAAGCTTCCAAACCCAAGCCTTCATCCCATCAACGAGTAGTAAACCTACTGTACCCAAGGCTCCAGTTCAACAAAAGCTGGTTGATGTGCCGAGGCCACAAATGATTCCTAAGCATTCCTTGAAAACATGGATTCGCAAACATAACGCTTCCGCAACTCTACCGAATCCTAAACCTCCATCCCCATCAACTGTCAAACCAACGGTGGTACCAAAACTTCCTTATAAGCCAACTCTTTCTCAATCTATTTCTTCTCGACAAAAGATAAAACCCACATGGGTACCTAAGGATAGATCATTAGAAGTCTCACCACCACAAGCAGAAACAATCAGTACTCAACCAATTATAGGAACTAACAATCAAGGACCCATTCATATATGGGGACCTAAACGTTCTTTATTCTCTTTTTGCAGGTGCCTAACCTCTGGTACTTGGATCCCAAGTTAAGATTCAAGAAGGACCATCTATGTGCAGATTGCGAGAAGGGTAAGATGAAGGAGGCTTCCCACAAATCAAAACAAGTGTTCAGCACTACCAAGCCTTTGGAACTACTGCACATGGATCTCTGTGGTCCTATGAGGATACAATCGAAGAGTGGGAAGAAGTATATTCTAGTCATGGTGGATGACTACTCTAGATTTACTTGGGTCAAGTTTTTGTGATCAAAAGATGAAGCTACACCGATGATCATTTCCTTCATCAAATAACAACAGAACAAACACAGTCAGAGTGTTGTTTCCATACATACAGACAATGAAACTGAATTCAAGAACAGTACTCTGAAGAGCTTTTGTGACCTTGTTGGGATCAATCATCAGTTCTCAACTGCGTACACTCCATAACAAAATGGTGTCGTGGAATGATGAAATAGAACATTGGTTGAAGCAGCCCGTACCATGCTATCATACTCCGGACTCCCACCTTTCTTTTGGGCTGAAGCCATCAGCACTGTCTGCAAATAGATTTTGGTACAAATATACGTGGACGATATCATATTCGGGTCTACAAATCCAAAGTACAGTGACGAGTTTGCTAAGATAATGGCAAACAGATGTCAAATGAGTATGATGGGGGAGATGTCATTTTTCCTCGGAATCCAGGTAAAGCAGTTAAGTCATGGCTGTTTCATTTGCCAATACAAGTAAATTAAAGATCTTCTCACGAAGTATGATATGATTAACTATACACCTATATCCACTCCCATGGCTGCAAAGGCATAACTGTCAGCATATCTTGATGGTTCTCTAGTAGATCTCAAAACCTACCATGGGATGATTGGATAGTTACTGTATCTAACTGGAAGTCGTGCAAACATCATGTTCTCTACTTGTCTATGTGCCCGGTACCAGGAAAATCCTAAAGAGTCACATCTTCTAGCAGTTAAGAGGATCTTCAGATGTCTTAAAGGGTCTATGGACCTTGGTCTGTGGTATCCCAAAGATTCAAATCTGGATCTCCATGCTTACTCAGACGCTGACTATGCCGGTTGCAAAACTAAAAGGAAAAGAACCTCTGGCAGTGCACATTTTCTGGGGGATTGTTTAGTCTGCTGGGCGTCAAAGAAACAAAACCGCGTATCCACTTTCACAGCTGAAGCTGAGTATGTTGCTGCTGCAATGTGCTATTCTCAAAGTCTCTGGATACGTACACAGTTATCAGACTTTGGCCTGAGGTATGACAAAATTCCATTGCTATGCGATTCCCAGTCCGCCATAGCCATCTCTTGCAATCCGGTACACCACTCTAAAACTAAACATATTGATATCCGTTATCACTTCATAAAAGATAACGTACAGAAAGGTCTCATTGAGCTACAGTATGTTTCAACTGAAAATCAGCTAGCTGACTTGTTTACCAAACCATTAGATGAAAGTTGCTTTACTGAGTTGGTATCCAAGTTAGGCATACTCAACATGAAAATATGACATACTGTTGCTTCGTTTTTCCTTTCTTTCCCTTTGTTTAGAGTAGGTATTATACTGTTTGTTTCTTATGCAGATTACTGATGCAACATTCAAGGGGGAGTGAGTTTCTGGTTGTACACATGCTGCATATGTGTAGGGGGAGAAAATCATACGCATACTGCACATGTGTAGGGGGAGAAAAACACAATAGACACATTCCCTATGATTACGATTTTGAAAATTTTCAAAAATAGGTGCAAAAGTCTAGGGGGAGTGTGTCAAACAAAAACTTAAATCAAGAAATCTGGGGAAATCATTTTCTCAATTCTAAAACCCAGATACTTTGAATTTTTAGAAAATTTTCAAGTGTTGGGCTCGATTAAACATAATCACATACTATGCTTCTATCGCATAGGATTTATTGAACCCAACAAACAAAATTTTCTAAGTCTTGGTTCACACAAGAAAGGTCAATCGGATGGATTACTATCGCATGGATTGAAACTTGAACCATGATCCATAGGTCAATCGTATAGGATTTAAGAAATGAACATGAACTGTGAACATAAGGCCAATCGTATGCGATTGAACACAGTGCTAACATGCGATAGACTAACATGCTAACAATGAACCAAGTGTTAATCGCATGCGATTGACAAACCAAAGAGGAATCGCATGCGATTCATCAGTGTTAGCAGTTTAGATCGGTTTCAAGGCCAATTGCATGGTTCTATCAGCCGCTTAAAATTACCATGCGATTGCCTCTATCAGCCCACCCTTTTACCGTGGTTGGTCCAATCAGAACGTGACACGTGTGTTTACCTTTATAACCGTCCCATCCTACCCATCAGTCCATTCAAACGATCAGATTTAAAAAACTCTAAGTGTTTCTCTCGTTTTTGGTTACTTGAATTTACGAATCTTCTCGTTACGCTGCCAAAATTTATAATATTAGTCTGAAAACACTCGTGATCATATAGGTAACAACTTGTACGGATTACATTTTGAATTTTTTGAGTTAAAATAGTGATTTTTGACCCTAGAATAGCCATTAGCGATAGACACCTTTGAGACTTTGAATGGGTTTTTGAGACACGAAACAAACTGTTTGCTCAATCCAAAGTTGCGATGGGTATTAGGAACATATGGGGAACACTTTGTTAAAAAAATATTTCAAAAATCTCACAAAGTGTTCTTCGTGTTCTTGAGGTGTTGAACTTGAACTTAAAATTCACTTTTTGGTTCTAAAGAGGGTGTTATGATGATTTTTGAACAATACTCAAGTACTACAAAGTTGTTTGTTGCTATCCAATTGACATATTAAAAGTATTAAAACAACTTTTTTATACTTAAAATCATCATGTACACAATGGGGATTTCAGAGTTAGGGTTTTATCACATTTTCCAACTTGATAGTTTTGGTCAAATTTGGTCAACTTTTACTCATTCACTGAACTTTGACCACAATTCAAAGGTTCTACAAAGTCGAATGATGTCTGCTTGCATATCTCTATATCTTTGACTGGACTATTTTATCTATCTGTGCAGCTAAGATGGCTTAAGTATTACTTCAGCCCGAGGAGATAATGCCCCAAGCTGAGTTCCTAAGTTTAAGGACTCATGACAACAACCATTACATTGACCTTAACAAGTTCAAAAACCATACCGACTACATTGTTACCGAAATTCTAAAAATACATCCTTTAAACCACCTTCTTACATACAACCCATCCACCACCGGCACACATGTACCTGAGCTCTACGTCTAACAATTTTGGAAAACATGTGACGTCCGTACAAATAACAGGGGCAAGAAGTCATCCATGCTGAGGTGATGAGTACACAGTTGATATTCCTATCAATCGCCTCAGAACAATTTTCAGACTGCCAAAAGCTAACAGCAGGCCTCGGGCCACAGCTTTTGAGGACATCCCAGACGAGGACACTTGTCTTGTTGCAATACGGACAATGGGATATGATGGAGAGCTCACAAGGAAAAATCAGTTTAAACGCACCAATCTGCATCCAAAGTACAACACATTCATGATGGTGCTCCAGAGGTGTGTCACTCCAAAGCATTCAGGGTATGAATTTCCAACGGAGCATCAGCTCAAAATCTGTGTGGCGGCTGCCAATCACTTGCATATAGATTATGCATTCCTGCTCTTCCAAGACATCAAAGCAACAATGCTGAGGAAAAATTCACAGAAGAAGAAGGATGCTAACTTTCTGCCGTACCAAAGATTCATACCCATGATTGTCCAGTACTTGATGGATCACAATGCGGATATTCCTCGCCGGGCAGGTTTACCTTCTGTTACTCCTAAACTGTTTATATGTATCAAACCTGCAACCTCGGCCAATATGCCTATTCCTCAATCCATTTCCTATATCACTCCTTGACTTTTGTGAGCAGAATGAAATTGTTATGAGTTATAGGACGAGTGTAGGAGTACCTCCTTTGGTTGTGCCAGCACCGGACATACCTACATACAGAGGTGTAGTACCAGGTGAGGAAATAGAACCTAGGACTCAGACATCTATGGGGGATGCTGAGCGTGTCGAGCTGAGAGAAAATGTTGAGGAGAGGGGTGGGGAAGAAGGTGAAGGTGGTGAAATTAGAGAGTGAGGGGATGCTTTTGATCCCACCACTATTCAAACCATAACCCCATCTATTTCTCTAGCGACCCAAACCAAAATTGTCCTAGCAGAACTTGGTCTTGACATGTCTGAGTCATCCAGTTCCCAAACCTCCAGTGCTGAGTCTGCCTCTTAACCAGGTGGTGACCCTTCCCTTGAACCGGTCCAATCTTCTATGGGCACCCCTGACAGACCAGTTGATCAACCAGCAGACAACACCACTTCCTTCATGAAACTCACTGACCCACATACAACTTCTCCTGACTTGACGCACACTGCTCAAACTGAAACTGTCATTCCTCAAATAGGTGGTCTTGTCATTACTCAGAACCCTCCTACCCAAACTCCTGACATTCCTGCAGTAAAAAATGCAATAGTTGCTCCAGGCCATGACATGCCAGTTGTTACTCTAACTCAGGACTTGTCCTTTGAAATAGGATCTATCACCCCTGATTCCTTACTATCCCCGAATCAATATGCATGGTATGGTCCTGGTAGTGGTGAAGAAGGAGATAGTTTTGTAGTTAGAAGTGCGAGTGAGAATGAGGAGGTGAGTAAAGAAAAATAGAGTGCTGAGGGACCCCTAGCCCCAGAAAGCCGGGAAGCCACATCTTCTATGGGACCTAACATTGTTGGGTCTCGTATTGAACAAGTCATGGTTATCCCACCCGTGCAAGTTTCAACCCCACCAAGCTACTATGGTGTCTCTCAACAGGCACCGTCTTCATTGCATAGGGCTATAACACATACTCTAGGTCAATTCCAATCGGGAGTTCGACCTATTGAAACTAGTGGACCGCCTCCCTTGTCCTTAACTCCTTTCAATGCACAATTTGATATACCGCGGATTTCCGCTTATCTTGATCAACACGGAATCACAATTGATTCAACTTCTATAGGTGATACCTCTCAAGGTGCCATTCAAGGATTAGAGGGAAATCCTGCTGAAGCCTACATCCAAGCTGCTCCAGTAGGTGGTACTGCCTCTGTGGCTGGTACCTCAACCGGAAGTCTCCGTGATTCCAGGTTTGTTACACGTGCATAACTACAACAAACTATTCAACAAGCCGTGGCACCTCTCTAACAACAATTAACCGATACAAATTAGAAGTTGGATAGGATAGAAGCACTCTTTGCTGCAAGACCTCAAGCTCCAAAACCTCATCCGCAACCTGATCCAGCAAACCTGTTAGTGGATGCCCTACAGAGCATTCTATATGTTAAACAGCTTGAACAGAGACCTGAATCTGCTCATGACCAAGACCTTCTGACAACTCTTCGCAACGAACAACGGCCACAAGGAATCTCCTTGGACGATTTTCAAGAGTTTCATGAAGATGTTAATAGAAAGATTGATGGGGTAACTAAGGGGTTCTACACTACAATGGAGAAGGTTACTGATAGACTGACTATCCTTGAACAAACTTGTTAGGCTCAGGCACGGAGTAGCAAGAGGAGACGGGATGATCAAGACCCTGATGATCAACCCGAGGGGGAGAAAAGAAGAAGACTGTACATGTCCTCTTCCTCTGTGGCTACAACAGTACCAGTTACAACATTAAGTTCTTTATTATCTACAGGTACTAGTTCTAGTAGTCAGCAACAGAAGCAAAAACAATTGGCCGATAAAGTTTATGAACAACAACAACGTGAAAATGCTGACAAACAGATTGTGCTATATGTACCCCTGCAAGAATCTGAACCGAGGCCAATTGATCTGGAAGAAGGTGAAATACCTCAGGAGTAGTCCCATGATGAGGCTGAGTGGGTGGATCTGGATACAGATTCTGATGATGAAATGGCGGATTTATATGAAAACTTGCACACATCACCCACCAGGCTTGTGGAGGAAGCTGAAACTGCTCAAGAAAAGGAGCTCCAGTATGATACGTTTGTTGATTGGGGGCAGACTGAGGAAGCTCAACCAGTGGAGGAGACTGAGGATCCAGCTCTAGAAATACTCTTCAAGAACATTGATAATTATGTTGTGGTTGCAACATGCCCAGATTCACCCAGAATGGTCCACAGGTTTGATGATGATATCAATGAAAGAGAACTTGCAATCAATAAGAAATAATGGGCTGCAATCTCAAGAATAGAAGCTAGAAGGAAACCTAAAACGAAGAAATCTACCTTTGATGTATCTAGGGTTCTCAGTGGTATTACTATTGAAGTTCATGAACACTTTCCTCCTCCGCCTGGTCAATTTCAAGTCTCTACAGCTGACATCATTCAAAGAAACATGCAAGAAGAAGCTATAGAGAAAGCTAGAGAAGATTCAGAGTGGCCACTGCTACCAAGTTATGTAATTCCTACAACACGTCCAGTGTATACAGGTGACAAAGGTTTAGATAGCAAGAACATGTTTACAAGAACTGCTATGCAACAACCAATTTGGAAAAGATACTTTGTCAATGCTGCTCATCTTGAAGACAGAATTCCAAACATCTACAGTGACGAAGTTATCGAGCTCACACCTCCAGAGCTGAGGGGTCTAGATGAACATTAGAAAAGAAGATATGAAAATATCTTACATGCTACAAAGTCCCCAATGCAGATTGTCACCTCTGATTACCCAATTGTTGAAATTCTGAACGTCCTTACAGGGGTTTCCTTCAAGTATAAGTATGACGTCTTCGTTGTGAAGAGGGCTAAAGGCGAAAAGGTTCAACTGAACGAAGCTGATCTGAGACATTCATTTATGACACACAATCTCGGAAGCAAGGGAAAACTCCGGACTAGCAATTTGGGAGATCTCAACTTATGCGATACATGAGAAATTTCATAAGCTTTGTTGAAAATTACGACATGCAGCTTGGTGCAGAGAACAACTATCTCAAAGTCAACCTTCTAAAGCCAAACCAAACTTATCCTGATCTTGATCAGTTGGAAGAGTTGACTGCTGTCTACGAAGGCCATCCTAACTACAAAGGAGATAGGGGTGTAGCCTTCCACAATGAAAAGAAACAGAAAATATTTGTAAGAATGGAAGAATGCATGGCTTACTCTGATGGTACTTTGAAGCTTCTGCACTATGCTTTGCATGAAAAGGTGTGGGCTGCTAGTAATGAATTGACTGAAGAATATCAAAGACAAACCTTCAGGTCAATAGAGCAAATAAAGAATACACTGGAGAACAGGAAACAAATGAGGCACTGGCAGGTGGCCCTAGGGATTCGCAACAAGTCTAGACATGATGTTTAATTTATTTATTTCTTGTTGTGAATCTTTGCACACCTCACTTAGGGGGAGAATGTTAGATTATAAAAGTGAAGGTGCAAATATGTCAAATGTACAAACTTAGGCAAATGCTATAAAAGGCATTTGCCTCCTTGTTTCTATTCTAAGCTTTGCATATTTTACCACTCTCTAGCTTGTGTTCTCTCTAAGCTATCGGCTCTCTCTCTCTCAACCGAAACACATACACACACAAACTAGATAATCTCTAGCATTGCTTCATCCTTACATTAAGGGACCATCATCGCGCCGCTATCCTCTGGTTCGTGCCGCTAACTCCATCTGATCCAAAATTCATTGCAAATTTGAAATTCAAACACTCTGCTCTTATCCCCTCAATCGCGGCTCTATTTTTAACCCAGATCGCGCCTCGAAATGTACTTGGGATCGCGCCTCGTTCTCCAGAAATTCACATTTTTCTTCTTTTCTTGATCTTTCAACCTTTTGATCTTCTCTTTGCATGTCTTTGTACATTTTAGCCTGAATAAAATAAACAAAGGTAAAAAGCACCTTTTTGACATAAAAAGAATAATATTCGGCTAAAACTACCTGGATATCGCGCAAAATATATACCTAAAAACAGCGATATCAAAATACCCCACACTTGAACTTTGCTTGTCCTCAAGCAAATCACAATTTTATCCAGGCTACGAAATTTAAACTAGCAATATCACACTTGTAAACATTAAATATCATTGAGTCATGTCAGCATGTTGGATTAGAAACAAGACAACAATTATACATAGACTTATGCATATACTCGTGTTATGGTCCTCCGTTAACTTCTCGCCATTCCAAATACTTTCTCTTTTTATAAATAACCAACCCTTAATTCCGAATTATCTTTTGATGGATAATTTACCCCTTAGGAACCCCCTAACCTCAAGACTTATTGCAGACTTTCCAATTTTACTTGACACATGCTTTTATTATTCTCATATAAGTCTATGACTTTCGATGGAACCCATGTAGTGAACTTTCAATCCAACCGATCCCAAACCAGTTGGCTTTAGGGGATTAGGTGTAGAACACCCCTCAGAGTTTACTCGTTCGAGTTCTAAAGGCCACATATTTGACTTATACTACTAGCTTTTAGGCTTTATTGTTGCTTTTCTTGGCCTTTGCTCTTATTGCTGCTCTTTTTTTTTTCTAATTTTCTCATTTCTTTTGGTTTTTCTCAATTTTGCAAGCATATGATTAGTAAAAGAGGAAATTCACACTCAGCCTATTTTTGTCAAGCTTATGTTCAAAAAGGGCTTAACCATTTATTTTAATAATTCAAAAATTAAAAGTTGGTTATCATAAATTGAAATTTCTATGGAATGGTGGAAAGCTACAAAATAACATGCACTAAGTCTAAACATAACCCCTGAATTGTTTAGAAATCAAACATCTGACACTTTCAATTACTACTTAACCCTTACCCGAATGATATTAAAAATTTAAAAATTACAGCCCAAATACAAGAATGATTTAATCAAGGACAAATTAAGTTCAAGCGAAGAATCTTTTTCTAACCCCCTACCCCACACTTAGATTGTACATTGTACCCATTGTACACAAAATCAAACACTAAGGTAGAAAAAGAATAGAAATAAACTTCCTGTGTATCAACACGACAAACGGAGAAATAATAAATTTCGCTGAACTGACTGCCAACATATACGCATGTACTCCATACATCAATCAAACAACCACTGTAAAATAAACAACTCAGAGCATAGATCAGACAATCATCATAACATCAAAAGATATGTACATCAAAGTTCAAATGTCTTAATACATCAAAATATAAAAGATAACAAGGCATAAACATCATACATCATCATCACTGTCACTAGACTCGCGGCCACCGTGCCCAGATGGTCCGGGAATGTCTGGGTGGGCCTGAGCAGCGCGTCCTCCAATCCGGACATGGCGGTGGCAAAACAGGGAGGGAAATAGCCGAGCCAACCAGGCTATAAAGGCCGGTGCCCATGGCCCGCATATACTCAGCGAGCTGGGCTTCTTCTTCCTCCTCCTCAACATCATGGCCATCAGCGGCCACTAACCTATACGCTCTTGTAGGCGTCTACTCAATAACACACATGGTCTCTAAAAATGCAACCCCAATCGTCCGCGACTCAAGATGGACAAGATGTGCCTCCTCGGCATCAGTAAGAAGTCCATAAGACCTCGCTAGTACAGTAACAAACTGGCCACCGCAGATGGGGCTGGCCTGTTTATACCTACAGGCCTGTCTCGCCATATAGAAAGCCAAATGGTGAGGCACATCGAAGAGGAGCTCCGGATCTAAGATGGCAAACATGTAGAGGAGGTCAACGCCAGTGACCTTTTCGCCGCCACGACGGTGAGTGATAGAGGTGCTGATAAGACGATGAATGAGACGATGCGCCGGCGTGCGGAAACTGCTCTCGACATCCCTCTGCGGGTCGTACTCCCCGTTGGCTATTGTAGCATAGAACTCGGAGACTATGTACATGTCAGGAGACTCACGCGCACATGCAGACATAAACTGCTCTAAAAAAGGACTCGTCGTCTCCTCGGTAGTATAGAGACCCATAAGTCTGCTAAAATCTAGCAGATCGTACTCATGACTCTCGCCTCCCAGATGTAATGTGAAGAACCGCCGATCATGGATGTTGTGGGAGTGAGCGTTGAATCGGACGGTGGAGAAGAATTCGAGACATAGCTCGCGCTAGACAGGCTCGCGAATACGGAACAGCCGCTCCCAGGCGCGGCAAATAAATGTCGGCTCCCATCATTATCCCGGATATCCTGCCTCATGAAAGCCGAGAGTGGAACCGAAAGGCCTACATAATCGATAATGCCCCAGTCGAGTGCATGTGGAAGATCTATCTCCTTTACGAGGAGTGTGTTCAAAAGCGTAATGAACTCTGCTCGAGTCCGGGCCGGGAGAGTAGGTGCAAAAGCTAACCAGGAATGGTGAACCGGTGTGACAACTGTCACCAAATCATAATAAGGGTTGTCCTAAATACTTTAAATTTGAATTCGATAAGATTACGATAAATTAGAATTACCCTTCGTAGCTTAAGTAAATAAATAAAAGTCCTGGTTCTTGCAAAAATTCCGGTATCTCACCTACAAATCCTATTACGTGTATAAATGTCCATAATATTTACGTAAAAATTAATAATTAGCAAGTACATTTTTATTTACATTATAAAAAATTGTAATGTAATAATAAACATAGTAAATATGTTTATCTTACATTATAATAATAATAATAGTAATAATAATAATAATATTAATAATATTAATAATAATAATATTAAAATAATAGAAGTCAACTCCATCATTTTACCCAAACCCACACAAAACCACCTTAATCATCACCACCTCACCACCTCACCCCCCTCCCTCTCTTCGGCCGTACACCACCCCCCCCCCCTTCTCCTTCTTTTCTTCTATAAATACCACACAAACCTTCTTCATTTTTCATCCTTTCTCATTTCTAGATCTCTCTCACTCCCTCTAAGTTTTATCTTCAAGAATACTCAAATAGTGCAAGAAGGAGCCATTTCTTTTCTTCAAGAAAGAGAGCTATCTTGAAGGTATAATCACCAACCCTTAGTACTAGCTCTTGTACACTTGTTACCTCTTGCAAAATCCACCATCTTCATCATATTTTTCTCTTATTATCTTCTTGAATACAAGTATCAAAAAACTCAAGAAGATCAACATATAAACACATGCATGTAACTATCCTATTAAAGGACTTTATCCTACCATTTGATGTATGGAGTTAATCCTACCAAATGTTGTAAGGCAAGAAGCATGCATGTGGTTATCTCCTATAAGAACATGCATGTAACTATCCTATTAAAGGACTTTATCCTACCATTTCATGTATGGATTTAATCCTACCAAATGTTGTAAGGCAAGAAGCATGTATGTAATTATTTTTACTCTTCTTAATAAAAAAGATTGGTGAAGATGATGGATAATTTCCAAGGATTTCAAATGTACAAAGACTTACAATATATATATATATATATATATATATATATATATATATATATATATATATATATTACAATATAGATATATATAACATCCATGCAAGTATCTACCTATTATTTGTATAAAAGATAATTAATAATTTCAAAGCCATGCATATGGATATATATATATATATATATACACACACGATTTTATGCATGTGTGTGAGTATGATTCTAAAGACTATAAAATATACTATTATGTAGTAATATGTAAAAACTAAAGATATACTAATATTATATATATTTATGATTTCTTATAAAAGAAAATAACTTTATAATGCACTCATAGATCATCAAAGTTAGTCATAAATAAATATAATAAGGATGTGTGTCTATATTTTTATAACAATGCTATATATATATATAAAGCATCACACACACACACACACACACACACACACATATATATATATATATATATATATATATATATATATATTCGTAAATACACTACCTATATGTATAAAATAAAAATAAATAGAAATTTAAAAATAACAACTACATGCGATTATAAAAAGATATTCCACATTATAAAAGCGAGAATTATAAAGAACTTAAAACACTACAAACATTAACATAATATCTGTAAAAAAAGAAAAAAGAAAAAGAGTATTACTCTAAAAATGACCTTACGGTGGACATTAAACGTAATAGGAAAAAGGTGCGTCGACGAGTTAAAGAACTAGTAGGACTCACTATTACTTAGAAAGCTTCAACACAAGGTGAGTGTTCACAACCCCTTTTTAAATATATTTACTCAAATATTTGGGGTGAAAACATGAATATAAATGTTATATTGTTATTGTCATCATAAATATTTAAACTACACACTATGGTAAATTATACTTGATGTACTTGAGTTCTTATTAATAAAAGTCCCTCAACTAGACATTATCCATTAACCTCACTAAAGGGGCCTATGGTACTTGTAGGTAGCACTATTTGGGGTCGACATCCCCCACTTATGGTTGACGAACTATAGGTGTACTATACCATCTACTAACGTCATTTAACATAGGCGTTGGGTTAAAAAAAATATATCGGGCACAATATGTCGATATGATTGGAAATGACTCAAGCTTAGTAAAACATCATTATATACTCAAAAACTATGCGTATCAAATTGGGCAATAAACTGTAGTCATACTAAAAATTTCGGTTGGACTTAAAGTTTCCATCCTTACTAAATTGTTGGGCCCAAAGCCCCAGCACTATATTTTATTATTGTTGGATTAAAGCTTTATTTTGTGCATATAAATTATGTGTCCTCACCAACTCTCGTAGTTGACCTTTCTTTTGTTCATGCCTTTCAGGTAACCCTCGATAGGTTTTAGAGCACATAAGGGCATTTCATGTGTGGACATCATGAAACAAATTTCCAATCAATTGTTTTTATTTTCATGTCAAAGACAATATTTAATTTCTGTATTGTATTTGGATGATTGTAACTTGATCTTAATTTAAATTATTTGTTATGGTTGGAAATTTTCTACTACTTAGTGCTATGAGACCTTTTGCTGTAACACCTCGTGTTTCCGCTTTAGCGGGGTGTGACAAAATTGGTATCAGAGCCGAAGGTTATAGAGAATGTAGTTTTCCTTACGGGGGGGGGGGGGGGGGAGGGAACTCAAACTATAACCGAAGGTTTTCAAAAGATAAAATTTTCCTAAGGTAAAATTTTAACTTAAAGCATTTTACTAATGTAACTAAGTTGAGTTTTCCATTATCTTACTTTAATTAAACAAATCTTGATCACCTATGTTTAATTCAAGTAAGTGTGATGGAATACTCAGCTTAGTTATAATAGGACTATGCTTGAATAAAATTTTCTTTTAAGCATGATTATGTGTGTACTATGCATAACCTTCATTAGACACTCACAATAGTACACTAGTAACTAAATAGATCATTATCGCAGATCAGTATGTCGACCGAGTACACCCCTGGACCGGAGTATGACAGTGAGTCGGAACCCACCGAACATACTCAGAGTACAACAAGGGATGGTAAGAAGCATGCATCATCTGATGAGGAACCAGAAATGTCTAGCGGACGAAGTTCACCAAATCCCTGTGCACTACCACCTGGCTTTTTAGAACCCAAAAATAAACCACCAGTCCCACGCACCAAACTTACTGCTCGGAAGACAACCATATTACCCCCGCGCATTGCACCTTCACAGACAGTATCGGCTACTGGTGACTCATCCACCGTCAGAAGTGTAGCGGAGGGCACCCCGGTGTTACCGGGTATACCTGCCATAACACCCGTAATGATGGAAGCACAAACCCGACATCTGAGGCGGCTTACCTCCCAATTCGATTATCTTGATGGACGACTAGAGTGCCAGCGTCACTCAAATGATGCTCTTTCAGAAATGGCGGAGCCTCAATACCAGCACACATCAAGGGTGGAGGCTAATGCACAGGAGGGCATACGGAGAATCTATGAGCGTGTGAAGGCCATAGCAGTGCTGACATTGGTGGTCGGAGTCATGATAGGAGTAATGTTAGGAAGGAACCTCTAAGATGACCATTTCCTGATCTCTAAATAGGCTACTATTAACGTAGGAACTACTAATTAGGACTTATGTAAACCCAATCAAAATGACTTATGTATTACCATGTATTGGGAATTTTGACCATAACATATGTACCTAATTTTGGGAATTTTGTATTCGACATATGTACCCAAATTTATCAATGTTATTTATAATATTTTAAGAGATTTCCTGTCCTTATAGTGTTATCTAGAGCTTGAAAAATGTTGCATGATCATACTTAGCCTCATTAAGAATTAAACTTGACAAGGATCATCTTATCTTCACATCTTAGAACCATGCCTCCAAGAAAATAAAACGACATACACCAAATGGTGATGGATCGAGTGATAGCTACACTGCCCAACATCGTTAGCCAAATGGCAGCAGGCTTACAAGCTGGACAAAATGCGAATGCGGCAAACAGAGACTGCAACTACAAAACCTTTAGGGGCTGCAACCCTAAGGAGTTTTATGGCACTGAGGGAGCCGTAGGATTGCTAAACTGGATTGAGAGTGTAGAATTGGTTCTTAATATCAGCAAGTGCACGGAAGCCAATAAGGTGGAATTCGCTGCTTGCTTGCTACAAGGTCGAGCCTTGTCATGGTGGAACATCCAAGTGCAGACCCGAGGAAGGGAAGTCTCTCATCAACTCACCTGGGCAGAATTTGTAAAATTGCTGAGAGAAGAGTTCTGCTCCAAGAGTGAAACACAGAAGCTGGAAGCTGAACTGTGGAACCATGAAATGGTGGGAAGTGACATCAGCACTTACACTACCCGCTTTCATGAACTGTCTAAGTTAGTCCCACACTTGGTAACCCCTGAAGAAAACCGTATAGATAGGTATATCTGGGGTCTAGCTCTTGAGATACGAGCAAATGTCACCTCGGAAAACCCTACCACACTCCAGAACGCAGTAAATTTGGCCACCAGTCTCACCAACAATGCCATACGATCTGGAATGTTTGCCAGTGATAAGAGTAAAGGAAAGAGAAAGATGGAGGAACCTTCGAGGAAGCAATCAGATGAGAGGTTTGGGAGAATCCAGAAGGTTAGCAGGAACTATGGAGTTCAGGCACAGACGACAGGAGGTAGAAGGACCTATCCTAGGTGTAACAAGTGCGGTAAGCTTCACGAGGGGAAGTGCATCATCTGTCTTAAGTGCAAATGAGGAGGACATTATGCTAATGATTGTAAGGCACGACCATGCAACAAATGCAGGAGTTTGGAGCATCATCCACGTATATGCCCCCATCCCAACCAGGGACATGATGCTAATCAGAACCGCCAAGTAAACCAGCAGGGTCAAGGAGGCCAAGTTCGAGGACGAGTGTTTGAGATTGGAATGGATGGAGCTAGGCAGAATTCGGATGTTGTCGCAGGTACTTTCCTTCTAAATGATAATTATGCATCAGTGTTATTTGATTCGGGAGCAGATAGGATTTTTGTGTCATTGGAGTTTAGGACAACGCTTAACTTGAAAACTGAAAAGATGAAAGAAGCATATACCATAGAGTTTGGTAAGGAAACTAGGGTTAAGGATATAATTATTGGTTATACATTGAACTTAGCTGGTAAGATATTTAGTATAGACTTAATCCCAATTAAGTTAGGAAGCTTCGATGTAATTATTGGCATGGATTGGCTTACTAAATATCGAGCGGAAATATGTTGTTTCGAAAAGATCATACGTATTCCTATGCCTAAAGGCAAAAAGCTAGTCATATACGGAGAGAAGTCAGGAAAGAATTTGAAAATAGTATCCTGCATGAAGATGCAGAAATACTTGGGAAAGGGAAATGAGACATTCTTAGCTCACGTTACTAATAAGGATACAAAGGAGCATCGCATCCAGGAAATCCCCGTAGTTCAAGATTACCCTGAGGTTTTCCCCGAGGAATTACCAGGGTTACCTCCGAACCGTCAAGTCGAATTTCATATCGACTTAGTTCCTGGAGTAGCGCCAGTGGCTAAGATACTTTATCGACTAACGCCATCAGAAATGCAAGAATTGTCAGCACAACTTCAAGAATCGCTTGACAAAGGGCTCATTCAACCAAGCTCGTCCCCTTGGGGAGCTCCAGTCCTTTTCGTTAAAAAGAAGGATGGGTCATTACGGATGTGCATAGATTATAGGGAACTTAATAGGTTGACAATTAAAAATCGAAATCCACTTCCTAGGATTCATGATTTGTTTGATCAACTTCAAGGAGCCACGTATTTTTCAAACATCGATCTTCTTTCGGGATACCATCAGTTACGAGTATGTGAGGCGGATATTCCTAAAACAGCATTTAGGACTCGTTACGGACACTACGAGTTCTAAGTTATGCCTTTTAGGTTAAAAATGCTACAGCTATCTTCATGGATTTGATGAATAGGGTCTGTAGACCATATTTGGATAAATTTGTTATTGTATTCATTGACGACATACTCATTTATTCACAAAGCAAGGAGGACCACGAATGGCATTTGAAGTTGGTGTTAACACTACTTAAGGACCAAAAGTTGTACGCAAAATTCTCTAAGTGCGAAATCTGGATTCGCGAAGTACACTTTCTTGGTCATGTGGTTAACAAGAATGGGATTCAAGTAGATACGGCAAAGATCGAGGCAATTAAGCAATGGGAAGCGCCAAAAACACCAACCGAAGGTCGCCAATTTCTTGGGTTGGTAGGTTACTACAGGCGATTCATAGCAAACTTTTCAAAGATTGCACAGCCGCTAATCACACTAACCCAGAAAGATAAGAAATTTATCTGGGGAGAGAAACAGGAAGAAGCATTTCAAACTCTCAAGCACAATTTGTGTAATGCACCTTTCTTAACTCTACCTGAAGGAACAGATAACTTTGCGGTTTACTGCGACGCTTAACATCAAGGACTGGGGTGTGTATTGATGCAAAAAGATAAGGTCATCGCATATGCATCAAGACAACTAAAACTTCACGAGAAGAACTACACTACCCATGACTTAGAACTTGGAGCAGTGGTGTTTGCTCTTAAGATTTGGAGACACTACTTGTATGGCACTAAGTGTACCATCTACACTGACCACAAAAGTCTTCAACACATTCTAGATCAGAAAATGCTCAATATGAGGCAAAGGAGATGGGTAGAGCTACTAAATGATTATGACTGCGAAATCAAATACCACCCTGGCAAAGCAAATGTGGTAGCTGATGCGTTAAGCAGGAAGGAAAGAGTGAAGCCCTCTAGGGCTAGAGTTATGGGAGCATTAGTCCAAACCAGTTTAAAGAGTCGGATTATGGAGAGTCAGGAAAAGGCATTACAAGAAGAGAATCTAAAGGATGAAGCCTTATACCACTTAGAATCCAGATTCGTAACTAAGACTGATGGAGTGCGCTATTTCGAGAATAGAGTATGGATCCTGAAATACAACAACACAAGGCTGACTATTCTGGATGAAGCACATCAGTCAAAATACTCCATACACCCCGGAGTTGGCAAGATGTACAAGGATCTTAAGGAGTACTATTGGTGGCCGGGTATGAAGAAGGACATCGCCTTGTACGTAGGAAAGTGTTTAACATGTGCAAGGGTAAAGGCCGAAAACCAGAAACCATCAGAGTTACTGCAACAACCCAAAATCCCTCAATGGAAATAGGAACAAATCACAATGGACTTTATCACCAAACTTCCAAGAACGATAAGAGCTCACGATGCCGTATGGGTCATAGTAGACAGACTTACTAAGTCTGCACATTTTCTCCCAATCCGGGAAAATTACAAGATGGAAAAGCTTGCCCAAATATATGTCAATGAGATTGTGGCACGTCCTGGTGTGCCTATTTCAATTATTTCAGTCGGTTTACATCACGATTCTGGCAATTATTGCAAAAAGCATTAGGTACACGAATCGATCTAAGTACAGCTTACCACCCACAAACCGACGGGCAAATAGAAAGAACAATACAAACCCTTGAGGAAATGTTACGGGCATGTGTGATAGACTTTTGAGGGAGTTGGGATACTTACCTACCCTTGGTGGAGTTCTCATACAATAACATCTATCACACCAGCATACAGTGCGCCCTGTATGAAGCACTGTATGGGTGTAAGTGCCGATCTCCTTTGAGCTGGGTAGAAGTTGGTGATCGACAACTAATCAAACCCGATATTATTCAGGAAACCACCGATAAGATCTCTATGATCAAAGAAAAACTCAAAACGGTAAGAGACCGCCAGAAGAGTTATGCGGATAATAGGAGAAAACCCTTAGAGTTTCAAGTTGGGGACAAAGTGCTTTTGAAAGTATCCCCATGGAAAGGCATTATTCTCTTTGGGAAGAAAGGAAAATTGAGTCCTCGATATATTGGACCCTTTGAAATTACTGAGAAGGTTGGTCCTGTAGCATATAAACTCAATCTACCATCGGAGTTGAGTGCTATTCATAATACCTTCCACGTATCAAACCTCAAGAAATGCCTGTCTGACAACTCATCGGTTGTACCATTAGAAGAAATTCAAGTAACCGAACAATTGCGCTTCACCGAGGAACCAATCGAGATCTTAGACCGAAAAGTCAAACAGCTCAGACGAAGCAAGATTCAAATGTTAAAGGTCCGGTGGAATTTGAGACACGAACCCGAATATACTTGGGAACTTGAGAATTACATGAGACATAAGTATCCCCATCTCTTTATTGACGGCAGCGCCAAGTAAATTTCGGGACGAAATTTCTTTAACTAGGGGAGACTGTGACAACTGTCACCAAATCATAATAAGGTTTGTCCTAAATACTTTAAATTTGAATTCCATAAGATTACGAGAAATTAGAATTACCCTTCGTAGCTTAAGTAAATAAATAAAAGTCCTGGTTCTTGCAAAAATTCCGGTGTCTCACCTAGAAATCCTATTACGTGTATAAATGTCGATAATATTTATGTAAAAATTAATAATTAGCAAGTACATTTTTATGTACATTATAAAAAAATGTAATGTAATAATAAACATAGTAAATATGTTTATCTTACATTATAATAATAATAATAATAATAATAATAATAATATTAAAATAATAGAAGTCAACTGCATCATATTACACAAACCCACACACAACCACCTTAATCATCACCACCTCACCACCTCACCCCCCCCCCCCCCCCCCCCCTTCTCCTTTTTTTCTTCTATAAATACCACACAAACCTCCTTCATTTTTCATCCTTTCTCATTTCTAGATCTCTCTCTCTCCCTCTAAGTTTCATCTTCAAGAATACTCAAATAGTGCAAGAAGGAGCCATTTCTTTTCTTCAAGAAAGAGAGCTATCTTGAAGGTATAATTATCAACCCTTAGTACTAGCTCTTGTACACTTGTTATCTCTTGCAAAATCCACCATCTTCATCATCTTTTTCTCTTATTATCTTCTTGAATACAAGTATCAAAAAACTCAAGAAGATCAACATAAAAAACACATGCATGTAACTATCCTATTAAAGGACTTTATCCTACCATTTGATGCATGGAGTTAATCCTACCAAATGTTGTAAGGCAAGAAGCATGCATGTGGTTATCTCCTATAAAAACATGCATGTAACTATCCTATTAAAGGACTTTATCCTACCATTTGATGTATGGATTTAATCCTACCAAATGTTGTAAGGCAAGAAGCATGTATGTAAATATTTTTACTCTTCTTAATGAAAAAGATTGGTGAAAATGATGGATAATAACCAAGGATTTCAAATGTATAAAGACTTACAATATATATATATATATATATATATATATATATATATATATATAAACATGCATGCAAGTATCTACCTATTATTTGTATAAAAGATAATTAATAATTTCAAAGCCATGCATATGGATATATATATATATATATATATATATATATATATATATATATATATATATATATATATATATACGATTTTATGCATGTGTGTGAGTGTGATTCTAAAGACTATAAAATATACTATTATGTAGTAATAAGTAAAAACTAAAGATATACTAATATTATATATATTTATGCATTCTTATAAAAGAAAATACTTTATAATGCACTCATACTTCATCAAAGTTAGTCATAAATAAATATAATGAGGATGTGTGTCTATATTTTTATAACAATTATATATATATATAGCATGTTGTTTGTACACTTATTTATACTTTAAGACAAGTTCTACATAAAAGAGGTATATATATATATGTGTGTGATGCTTGTTTAAAATCAAATATATATATATAGAGTGAGGTTCATGTAAGATGTGAATTACCCTAAGATGTGAGAGATGCGATCTGAAAGGTCCATTTTTCATCGGATCTACAAATTATAGAAAGTTTCTATTTATTAAAATAATTTAATAAAAATGGTAATTAAGGGTATTTTTGACATTTTCATCATTCAATCATCCCCTAAAAATATGCTAACGTATTAATTTTTAGTCCAAATCAGTTTATTGAAAAATCGGTACACCAAAATTATTGATTTTGATTATGAAGTTGATTCAAAAACTGATGAATATATTGATAAATTCATCACCTGATCAAATTTGATAAAAAGTCATCACATAAACAAATTTGATAAATTCATCATCCAGTAACACAAAAAAGATGAACAATTTGATAAATTGATGTACAAATCTTGAAACCAAAAATACATATTAAAATGATGAAAAACAGCAACTTCAGACATACAACTTGAAATGATGAACAATCTTGAACCCAAATACATATAAAAATGATGAAACCAATAACCTGATGGAACCAAATACATACAAAATTTCCAAACTTCTGAGCATACATGATGAATGAAATACCGATTGATGAAGAAATGGACTATCATATTTAAATGGACTACATACCGATGAAGAAATACATACAAAATTACCAAACTTTAAACTTTAAATCAAAAACTGATGAAGAAATGGCTGCACCTCAAAAAATCAGCTGCGATGGAGGTGGTTTTTTGGGTTTGACGGCGACGGTGGTGGATACCATCTGACAACGATGGCGGTGGTTGTTGCGGCGGCGGCGGCTAGGGCAGCAGCGTGGCGACGGTGGTGGATACCATCTGACATTGCCGGCTTTGGTTGCGATGGCGGCTAGGGCAACAGCGTGGCAACAACCGTAGCAGGTGCGATGGCGGGCATGATCGACGGCGGCTGTGGTTGCGACTATGGTATGAACGACGACGAATATGGCTAGGGCAGGCGGCGATTGTGGCTAACGACGGCGATTGTGGCTAGGGCAGGCATCGTTTGTGGTGGAGGAACCTGCTTCTAGGGCATGAACGACGGCGATTGTGGCTAGGGCAGGCGGCGATTGTGGCTAACGACGGCGATTGCGGCTAGGTGTGGCGTTATTTGCGGTGGAGGAACCTGCTAGGGCATCTGCGATTGTAAGTGGGTATATTTATGAGAGAGAGAGAGAGAGATTAGATAGTTTCCATATTTAGGGTTACAAATTAAAAGTAAATAAATTAATTATAATGGTAAAAGGACTATCATACCCTTTTGTTAAAATGCCATGTGTCATCCTCTCAATCCATCTTTCACATCTTACTTTAATTCACATCTTTTTTGATCCCATACATATATATATATATATATATATATATATATATATATATATATATATATATATATATATATATTCGTAAATACACTACCTATATGTATAGAATAAAAATAAATAGAAATTTAAAAATAACAACTACATGCGATTATAAAAAGATATTCCATATTATAAAAGCGAGAATTATAAAGACCTTAAAAAACTACAAACATTAACATAATATCTTTAAAAAAAGAAAAAAGAGTATTACTGTAAAAAGGACCTTACGGTGGACATTAAATGTAATAAGAAAAAGGTTCGTCGACGAGTTATAGAACTAGTAGGACTCACTATTACATACAAAGCTTCAACACAAGGTGAGTGTTCACAATCCCCTTTTAAATATATTTACTCAAATATTTGGGGTGAAAGCATGAATATAAATGTTTTATTGTTATTGCCATCATAAATATTTAAACTACGCACTATGGTAAATTATACTTGATGTACTTGAGTTCTTATTAATAAAAGTCCCTCAACTAGACATTGTCCATTAACCTCACTAAAGGGGCCTATGGTACTTGTAGGTAGCGCTATTTGGGGTTGACATCCCCCACTTATGGTTGACGAACTATAGGTATACTATACCATCTAGTAACGTCATTTAACATAGGCGTTGGGTTAAAAAAAAATATCGGGCACAGTATGTCAATAGGATTGGAAATGGCTCAAGCTTAGTAAAACATCATTGTATACTCAAAAACCATGTGTATCAAATTGGGCAATAAACTGTAGTCATACTAAAAATTTCGGTTGGACTTAAAGTTTCCATCCTTACTAAATTGTTGGGCCCAAAGCCCCAACACTATATTTTATTATTGTTGCATTAAAGCTTTATTTTGTGCATATAAAACATGTGTCCTCACCAACTCTCGTAGTTGACCTTTCTTTTGTTCATGCCTTTCAGGTAACCCTCGATAGGTCTTAGAGCACATAAGAGCATGTCATGTGTGGACATCATGAAACAAATTTCCAATCAATTGTTTTTATTTTCATGTCAAAGACAATATTTAATTTCTGTAATGTATTTGGATGATTGTAACTTGATCTTAATTTAAATTATCTGTTATGGTTGGAAATTTTCTACTACCTGGTGCTATGAGACCTTTTGCTGTAACACCTCGTGTTTCCGCTTTAGCGCGGTGTGACAACCGGTGGTGCTGGTGGAACTTGAACATCCGGCTCTTGTTGTTGAGGCCTGCGTATGTGACCGCGCGCAGCCATAATCTGCACAAAAGATAGAACGTGGGTGGGTCAAGGTCAAACGCGAAAAGTCATCTCTGGTCAAAATTGAGGATCGAGGCGCGAACCTGGGGATGACGATGAACAGTAATCAGGGCATCACAGATCGCGATACACACCTCTTTTCGATAGAAATTAGTGTCAGATGTGTACGAGGGTGCAGAAGATACTTCCATTATCAATTTGTTGCAACAGAAATGCCTAAAAATCAAAAACCCCGCATCAGTTTTGAAAAACCTAAACCCTAGAATTGCAATTGGTGACACAGAGGTCAGGGGTTCTATTTAAACACCGAAAAACAATATTTAAGCATAGTGGGCTGATATGGAACGATAATATGAAGATTTAAAACTTAAATCATGATCAAAACCCCTAAACACTCCTCGGGTTTACGAAACCCTAATTTTGATCCAAAAAGTGACTATAAGAGAGTTTTTTGAACTTGATAACGCAATGCAGGGCAGGGGAACTTACTTGATGATGGTTGGAGGTGAAAACGCACGGAAAACGGACATCGGAGGCTGTTGGAGTTGCTTCGCGGGAGGACAGAGAGACGGGGGAGGAGTTCGCGTCAAGATCTGTTAGAAAGTTGGGGGTGATGAGAGAGAGTCAACCGAGTCAAACCTGGCTTTAAAGCCCGCCAGAGATCGCGCCGCTAAAGTAATAGTTCTTAGCGGTGCTAAGCCTAAGTTCGCACAGCGAAATTCGATTTTTTCATTTTACTCGATTTTTGACGCTTTGGCTCTCGTTTCTCGACAGTGACTGACTTAACTCGACTTTTGAATGATACCAGAGATGTGTGACATGCATGAGAAGGCTAAGAACTCCTAAAACAAAACAACGAACGAAAGAAAACCTAACTCACATTCGTAGGAATCACGGTTGCATTTAGCGTATGCAACAACCTTTAAACCCCTCGGTAGCCTGAGAGGACGAGTTGTAGTCTCGTGAGGGTTTCTTGACAACACACCCACAAAGTTGGACCGAAAAACGAAAAGCGGAAAGAGCGGAAACCTAAACTACACATGGGTTGCCTCCCGCGAAGCGCTTGTTTTTTATCGAGTCACTTGCTTGACTCCCGACCCCACACTTAGGGGTTTGGCACGGTGAGATTGAGATCCTCACCTTCCCTCTCTTTGGGCATTGCTTCCAAGTAATGCTTGACTCGGTGCCCATTGACTTTGAAGGTAGTTTTCTTAGGAACAAGAAGTTCGATTGTTCCATAGGGGAACACCTTATTAACCACGTATGGTCCTGGGAAACAACTTCAACCATGAATTAAACAAGAGAAATTTATCCCGAGGTTCGAAGTGTTTGTTTCCTTTCAACTGAGCATCGTGCCATTTCTTCGTTTTGTCCTTATAGATCAAGGAGTTCTCATACGCTTCGTTTCTCAATTCATTTAACTCGTTGACTTGCAAGAAACGATGGTCACGTGCTTTGTCAAGATCGGGGTGACAAGCTTTCAGTGCCCAGTATGCCTTATGCTCTACTTCCACCGGAAGATGAAACGTCTTACCGTAGATCAACCTAAAGGGTGTGGTACCCAAAGGTGTCTTGTAAGTTATCCTGAATGCCCAGAGCGTGTCATCGAGTTTATCGGACCATTCCTTACGATTCCCTTTTACTGACCGTTCAAGAATGCGTTTAAGCGCGCGGTTAGTAATCTCGGTTTGTCCGCTGGATTGAGGATGATAGGGTGTCGAAAATCTATGGTTGACACCATATTTTTGCAAAGCCTTTTCCAAATGATTGTTAGCGAAATGTGTACCCCTATCACTAATTAAAGCTTTGGGAATACCAAACCGAGAAAAAAGTTTCTTTAGGAATTTCACCACGACTCGTGTGTCATTAGTGGGTAAGGCTTGAGCCTCAGCCCACTTCGACACATAATCAACGGTTACTAAGATATATTTGTTTCCCTGGGATGAAGGAAATGGTCCCATGAAGTCGATACCCCACACATCAAAGATTTCACAGACCTGGATGTTGTGTTGAGGCATCTCATTTTTGGAAGAGATATTACCGGCCCTTTGACAGGCATCACACTCTTTTACAAGAGCTTGCGTGTCCTTAAAGATCGTGGGCCAATAGAATCTGGCTTCAAATACCTTCTTTGCGGTGTAGACCGCACCATGGTTCCCCCGGTCGGTCTACTATGGCAATCCCTCAGTACTTCCCTCACATCTTCTCCCCAAATACACCTCCGTATCACATTATCCGCACTGTGCCGAAACAGATTGGGGTCGTCCCATAGGTAATATTTCACATAACTCAAGAATTTCTTATTTTGCTGATGTAACATTCCCTTAATGAGAACTCCCGTAGCGAGATAGTTCACGAAATCGACAAACCAAGGAGGTTCGGTGCTTACCCTCATCAGATACTCGTCGGGAAAATTATCAAGGTTATCTGACTCGCGTAATTCCTCCAAATTCGGGTTCTCCAGCCTTGATAAGTGATCATCTGACACATTTTTAGCCCCATTCTTGTCTTTGATCTCGATATAAAACTCTTGCAGAAGCAAGATCCATCTGATGAGCCTCGGCTTTGCGTCTTGTTTGCTAAACATGTTCTTCAAAGCAGCGTGATCAGTGAAGACAATGGTCTTAGAGAGGACCAAGTAAGAGTGAAACCTGTCAAAGCCATAAACCATGGCTATAAGTTCTTTTTCAGTTGTAGTGTAATTCTCTTGAGCCGGGTTTAGGGTTTTACTAGTACAGTAAATCGGTTGAAACCGATTGTCAACCCTTTGATCTAAGACAGCATCTACCACATAGTCGCTAGCATCGCACATGAGTTAGAATGGCAGGTTCCAATCGGGAGCTACCATGATCGGTGTGGTGATGAGTTTCCCTCGGGTTTTGAAAGCAGCTAAACACTCGTCGGAGAACTCGAATTTAGCATCCTTTAAAAGGAATTGCGTCATAGTCCATGTGATTTTGGAAAAATCCTTTATGAAACGGCGGTAGAACCACGCATGACCTAAGAAACTCCTCACCCCTTTCACATTGGTGGGCGGTGGTGGTCTAGATATCGTATCTATTTTAGCTCGATCCACCTTAATCCCAGCTTGTGAAACTTTGTGTCCCAACACTATACCTTCTCGTAACATAAAATGACACTTTTCCTAGTTCAGCACAAGGTGGGTTTCTTCAGATCGGGCAAGCATTTTGTCTAGATTGGCTAGACATGAATCGAAGGAATCACCCAATACCAAAAAGTCGTCCATGAACACTTCCATAAAATCCTCAACCATATCGTGGAATATGGCGGTCATGCAGCGCTGGAAGGTTGCTGGAGCACTGCAGAGTCCAAACGGCATCCTCCGGTAAGCAAATGTCCCATATAGACATGTGAACGTCGTCTTTTCCTGGTCGACGGGGTCGATAGGAATCTGGAAGTAACCAGAAAACCTATCAAGGAAGCAGTAATAAGCATTACCAGAAATACGTTTAAGCATTTGATCAATGAACGGAAGGTAATCGATTCACACCAGCCACCCGGTCACAGTTCGGGTGGGAATAAGTTCATTTTTCTCGTTCGTGACCACTTTCATGCCTCCCTTCTTTGGATCCACGTGGATTGGGCTAACCCACGGGCTGTCGGAAATCGGGTAAATCATACCGGCATCTAAAAGTTTGACAACCTCTTTCTTCACAACCTCTTGCATTTTTGGATTCAGTCGGCACTGAGGTTGAACTACCAGTTTGGAATCATCCTCCATAAGAATTTTATGCGGAGCAAAATGTCGGATTGATTCCCTTGATGTCGGAAATGGACTAGGGGATCGCATTTCTCCTTTTCTTCAGAACAACGACTAGTTTGATTCTATCGGACTCGGAGAGAGCTGATGATATGATGACAGGGAATTGAGAATCTTCCCCGAAATAGGCATACTCCAGATGCGGAGGTTGCACTTTCAGTTTAGACTGAGGTGTAAGACTAGGGTAACATCTTGTGTTATGTTGGTCCCCACCTCAGCGATCTCAACTCGCAATGATTCAAGTAGTCACGACGCATTCATCGTGACGCGCGATGGCCGAAAATCCTGCGCTGCAGGTTCAGTTCCTTGCCCTTCAGTTAGTATGCGTACTAACTCCTCGTTGTCTCTGTCAGGATTGATGAGACATTCTCCAATGGGCATTTGGCCATTCGCCTCATTCATACTCGTCCCTTGCAGCTCATTCTTGAACATGGTGTTGAAAATTTCAACAAAGAACGTGGAACCATCGCAGCTCTTTGAATAGCGCATGGAGTGGTTAAGACCGAAGGTGACTGCATCGGTCCCAACCCTGAGTGTCAGCTGAGATTCTTGTATGTTGAATAAAGAGTGAGCTATACTCAGAAAAGGTCTGCCTAGAATGATAGGCACCTTGTCATCCTCCTCCATATCAATGACGATAAAGTCCACAGGGAAGATGAATTTGTCGACCTTTACCAACAAATCTTCCGTAGGGAAGATGAATTGTCGACCTTTACCAAAAAATCTTCCACTATCCCTCACGGATAAGTGACAGATTTGTGTGCTAGATGGATTTCCATGTGGATTGGTTTTGGTTCGAGCAGGCCGAGTTTGGCGAAGAAAGAATAAGGCATTAAATTCACACTCGCCCCAGAGTCAGCCAATGCGTGGCTAACAGGAAAGTTGCCAAACTGGCACCGTAAGGTAAGACTCCCAGGATCAGTCATCTTCTTCGGGATCTTATTCAGCATAGCTGCAGAGCAGTAATCATTGAGCGTGATGCTCGAGATCGCTTCAAGTTTCTTTCGATTATTCAGGAGGGCCTTCATGAACTTTGCATACTTAGGCATTTAAGCCATAGCCTCAACAAAAGGGATGTTGATGTGCAAAGATTTTAGGTGCCCTAAGAACTTGTGATACTGCTCATCCTGATCGTCTTTTTAGAGACGTTGCGGATATGGTATCGGAGGACGGTATGGTGGAACAGGAGGTGGAGGGGAAGGTGGAGCGGGTGGAGCGGATGGAGCAGTAGGATGTTCAGGAGTTACCTCCTTCTCTTCCTCTTTCTCAGGCTGTTTTGGAGGCTGCACATTAGGATCAGTGGTAGAACTACTAGGAAGTGGATCAGTGAATGTTTTACCACTCCTAGTAGACACAACATTAATGCCAGCTTTTGGGTTGGTTTCGGTATTGCTCGGAAGAGTTCCAGGAAAGCGGTCCTGGAGAACTCGAGATATCTGCCCAACCTGGGTCTCGATGTTGTGAATGGATGCCTACTGATTCCTAAGCACTGCTTCAGTGGATGATCCGATCCTTTTCACTAACTCCTTAGTGTCCTTATGCCTCTGTTCGGATGCTGCTACGATTCGGGAGAGCATATCCTCGAAATCAGACTTCTTCTCCGGCTCCTTCGGTTGGTCCTTTCTATAGTGCCCGGGACCTCGCTGCTTGTACTTGGACTCCATCTCCTTATGGTACTATGAATATGGCTTCCAAGGACGATTGTGGTAAGGATGATGGGGAACACGCTCTTCATCAATCGGGGCGTTGTACCCGTTATCGTAAACATGGCAAGTAGACTCCTTGAGATTCCCGTCTTCATCATACGGGAAATCTTTCGGGAGATGTGGTCCACTGCAGTTGCCACAACCAATATGAATAGCATGCATATTCTGTTGAACCTTTTTCATATCACGCCCTAATGCATCCAGTTTAGCATTTAGGGCTGCCATGCTATTAGAGCTGTTGGACGTGAAGGATGTCTTTTTACGAAAGGAAGGATCTCTCGCAGAATGCCACTGATAGGAGTGCTGAGCCAACTCCTTGATGATGGCATACCCCTGGGCAGGGGTTTTCTTCGGTAACCGTCCCTGAGAGTCGGCCATTTATCTAATGCAGACATTGATAGTGTTGTAGAATGTTTGGACGACCTGGTGAGAATTTAAATCATGCTGAGGGAAATTCTGGAGCATCTCCTTGTAACGATCCCAGGCGTCGTAGAGAGTCTCATCATCCAATTGCATAAAATTTTGGATTTGCGCTTTCTTTTTTGCAATTTTGGAAGGAGGACTGAATTGTTTGATGAACTTTGTCTTGAGCGCTTCCCATGTACGGATGGGTGGCTTGGACTTTAGCCAACATTTGGCTGCGCCGTGGAGTGCTATCGGGAACACTCGCAGCATAACGGCGTCTTTGGTTACTCTCGGGATGTGGAAGTAATCAGCAATATCGAGAACGGCTTCGACATGCTGGTTAGCATCCTCGTGATCCTTTCCAGTGAAAGAAGTTTCGCGTAAGAGATGGAGAAACTGACCCTTGATCTTGAAGTTTGTTTCCTCGCGAATTGCAGGGCAGTGAATACCGGCGGCGTTTCCTTCGCGAAGACGACTCACATATTCCTCCAGGGACAAATTAGCCAAATCTTCAGCCATTCTACGTAAGCTCTCTATCTCTCTCTCTCACATGCGGCTCTCCTCAAACGTCAGAATTCTCGCTCCGGTTCTTTAAAAGGCTCGACTAGCTCGGGGACGAGGCACGGGACATAAACCTAAAACAAACTAAGGGTGTCTAAAGTCAGAGAGCACTACCCTAAACAGGCCCGGAAAACAGAAACTGCAGCTACGACATCCGCGCCTCAAATTCGTAAATAGTTAGCGCCGCAATCGAACGGACAGTGAATAAAAACTTTTCGTTTTAAGCCGAAACTCGCAGAAAAGCTAGTTTAAACTATAAATTAATATAATTGTATCAAATGAAACCGTTCCATGGCAACGGCGCCAAAAACTTGATGTGCGTTTTACGTACCAGTTTTATATTTATAAATCCGTGATTAATTGTATCAAAAACGACACGATTAGGCAAGTGTACCTAGTCGGTTTTCTTTGTAAAATTGGCAAGCACAGGTGTCAAACTCTCGGGGAACGTGAATGATTTGATAATAATTATAAAAATTTAGAGGGTACACTAAATTAAACTACTAAATAAACAAATAAAGCAATAAAAAGGGGGGATTTTAAAGAGAGTTTTAGAACACTAATGAACCAAATCTAACCAAAACAACCTAAATCAATCTAAAGCATGCAAAGTAAGCAAGTGGCAAGGAAATTATCGGATTTACTTATATGAATAAAAACTTCCCTCCCTAGATTTGATTTAACCCTTTTCCAAGTTGATAATATTCAAGAGAATGTGTGCTATTTGACAATAAAGATCAAATATAGATTCCTAAATTGATTAGACTCTTGTTCCAAAAATCTAACCCTATAATTGTACTCATTAACAATCCTTATGGTCAAAGGATTAATTAACTCGTACAATTAGCCAATTAAATTCAATTTATGAAAATCTTTAATCCAAATGATTTGTTAATAAACAAAACATGCAACCAACATACAAATGTCATTATATGTTGAACCACATGTGAAAGAACCAAATTTTAGTTGTCTAACCTATGATTAATCAACCACTAGTCTAGATTATCCAATGATCATAGATAATAAAGATCCAAGTTAAACTTAAATAGAATGATCATCTAATTTAACAAAAACTCAGATTGTAAACAACCAAAATCAGATTCTAAAACATGGATTATGAAGTGATGAAGACATTCATAACATAAACTTGATTAAAAAGCACACAAATCTCAATAAATACATCAACTTGTCATTGGGTTCATCTCCTCTAGGGAGGAAAACTCAGATCTAGCCTAGCATGTTCATTACAAAGCTCTGGAAACAGATTAGAATGAAATCCATTAAGAGAATAGAACACTAGAACCCGAAATAAGCAATGATGCTAGCCTTGATCTTCGAATTAGGCTTCAAATCTTCAATTCCTTGCTCCAAGCTGCCCTTGAGTGCCTCTGGGATGTTCTTAGGGTTGTATGACAGCCAAATATTGTGCAAAAGGCTCCCAATCCGGAGAGGAATGCGAGAATTTATAGTTGAAAGATCCTGCGAGATCGCGCCGCTAACTACTAGTTCGCACCGCTATCCTCTGGTTCGCGCCGCTAACTCCATCTGATCCCAAATTCATCGCAAATTTGAAATTCGAACACTCTGCTCTTATCCCCTCGATCCCGGCTCTATCTTTAACCAAGATCGCGCCTCTAAATGTACTTGGGATCGCGCCTCGTTCTCCAGAAATTCACATTTTTCTTCTTTTCTTGATTTTTCAACTTTTTGATCTTCTCTTTGCATCTCTTTGTACATTTAATCTTGAATAAATTAAACAAAGATAAAAAGCACCTTTTTGACATAAAAAGAATAATATTCGGCTAAAACTACCCGGATATCGCGCATAATATATAACTAAAAACAACGATATCAGTAACATACATACATCTAGATCTATTAACGTTTCTCGATACCTCTTAATTAATAAAATTATTAATGGAGACGAGAAGACAAAATAGAACTTTGTCACCTTGTAATCAATTATAAACTATTAGTATTATAACTAATATACTAAATGTGTTCTAAACAAAAACACTCATAATTGATTAAAATGACTTGTTCCAATTTCTTTGTTCAAATAATACACCATTATGATTAACCTATTATATTTTAACCATAAATATAATAATCACCTTATTTTAACTCAACTAGGTTTTATAAACCCTTAATCATAATTTTTATATATATTAACCTTAAAACTTCAAAAGTAATATATATAAATTTGTTTATTTATAATATCCCGAAACATTCATATTATAAATTTAAGACGAGAATCTATAAATGAAAATTTTGGGCCGAAGCCCATTTACTCGGTTCTATCCAAATGGACAGAGAAGCCCAAAAAATTTTAAATCCAATTTGGACCCTAAAGCCTAAAAAAACAAAAAACATTTTTAGTTTCAATAAAGATCCATAAATATTTAGTTTTAAGAATCTAATATATTATTTTTGAACTTCAAAAAAACTTTTAAAAGAACGCATTTGGGTTATCACTTGAATTGGACCGAAGCCCGAAAAAATAACTAATCAACAACAAAACGGGCCAACAATGCAAGTCGGGCCGTGGGTTATGGGCCTCAAGCCACCATGACTCACCTCGGCCATGCTAGTGGGTTGGCACCATTTGGCCAAAGTTATTGACGGGCTAAGACCAAAAAGAAAAACTATTGGGTCGTTGGCCTTTTATTCGCACTGCTGCAAAGTAGCCCTTGGGAACGCTGTTTCTAGTCCACCTTGTGTGGGCTGCCGTTGCATGTTAGCCGTCACTTTCGGGCTGCCGCCGGTGGTCCGCGGTTGTTTCCGGTGACTAGAATATATTCAGAATAAAAATATTGAACAATATATATATATATATATATATATATATATATATATATATATATATATATATATATATATATATATAGGGGAGAGTTCATGCGAGAACCGTTGTTAGTGCGAGAACCGCGAGAACCAATCTCGGCCGTTCCATGGATATGGGAAGTTTCATGGATGGAGAGCGTGAAGGGATAGAGTGTGGCAGGGTGCATGTGAGGAATTCATGGGTGGGCAATGACATTGAAGGAGGGGGAATTGGACGGCTTAGATTGGTTCTCGCGGTTCTCGCGCTAACAACAGTTCTCGCATGAACTTTTGTCTATATATATATATATATATATATATATATATATATATATATATATATATCAAAAGAATTAAAAAACTAAAAATCCTAAATTTCTAGATTTTAAAGTTTAAACCTTTTTAACCAAAACAAAACTTGTTTTGATTTAAAAAACTTTAGAATTAAACTTATTAACATAACTTGTTAATAAATATTAGAGTTAATTACTCATTTGGTTCATGTATTTGGATCCTACTGTAGCAAATTTGTTACCTAAATGGTCCTTCGATAATTAACGATAACGGCGTGGCTTTTAAATATTGAAAATGGCCATTTTATCCTCTTGCAACAGTACAAGCTAATTCCGTGTGGTTTTCAACTAGTTTCTCATTTAGTTCTCTAACATTTTTCTAAAATAATTTACTATATAAACCTATATATATTTATTATTAGATTTAATAAGTTTTTTTCAATAATTTACTATATATATATATATATATATATATATATATATATATATATGTGTGTGTGTGTGTGTGTAATAGTAATTATTATATTTGTTTTTACTATTATTATTATTATCATTATTTATATTAGTATCTTTAATATGGATCGTCACCTTGTTATTGTGCATCATCTTCTCATATATTAGTTTTATAATGCACTATTATATATAACGCTTAATTATATTTTTACCATTTTTCAATGATCAACATCATTTTTATTTTTTATTGATATAAGTACCTCTTTAATCACTAACTTTATTAATACACATTGTTTGTTTTTCTCCATCTTATATTTTCTTTCACATAATAGAGTTAATTACATTTGTGGTCTCTGTGGTTTACATGAAATTTAACATTTGGTCCTTACAATTCATTCATTATAGAATTCATCCTTGTTCTTTGCGATTTGTTTCAATGTTGGTCCAACTGTCAATCCACAGTCTATTTAGACGTTAAAACCAATCACGTGTCCCTCATGTGAGGACATTTATGTCATTCCATCTCATTTGTTTACGTTATACAATGAAGAGTTAACATGACTTTCACTTTTCGTCCCTGTGAGTTGATTTCTCCCCTTCTAAAGCAGAGCTTCCCTCCATTTTCGTTGATACAGGTTCAAGGTTTGTAGAAAACCCTAATTTTAGAACATTGTGGTTTAGGCGTGGATGATTAGGCCTAAATATGAACCAAAGTATGATTATCCAAAGCTATAGATTGAGTAAAATTATTCCAATTCAACCTGAATTAAGTTTGAACGTGTTTGACTAACATTAGTTTCTTCTTCCATTAAAGAGGGATATGACAACACATTCATGGAGGGAAATTTTCAGATACACCTGGTAGGAGGTTTAGAAAAGGTGAGATAACATGTATAGATTTGTTTGACATTGACTGTTTCTCAATCATCGAGTTTAACAAAGTAATGGTACAACTTGGTTATGATGATGGTGTGGAATTGTACTTTATTTCTAAAGCCTGGTTATGATCTTGATTTTGGATTACATGCATTTGGGAATGATCTTGATTGTCTTGAATTATCAAAGTATATTGTGAAGCAAAAGTTGATGCATGTCTACATTGAGCATGATATTACTAAGTTATACACATACTTTACCCCCACCAAGTCATCTGGTGTAGTTATTAAGGGAATAGATGACAGTCCTGATATAAATGTTAAACAAAACAAAGCTATTAAAGGATTATTTTTAGAGTGGATTGAACCGCCTGTTATTGAGCCCAACACTGATGTTAGTAATGAAATGGATAAACTAGGTCTTAGTAGCCAGTCTAAGGGCAAAGGTGTAGCACAAGATGATAAGGGACCTTTAGATGTACTATTTGATGATGATTTCTTTAATTTTGATCCCTTTTTAGATACATAAATATTAACTTAGGGGATGCAACTTTTGAAAAAGGAAAACAAGTTGAAGAGTGTGAACAGAGTGAAAAGAGTGAAGGGAGTTAAGAGAGTGAAGATGATAGTCAAGATAGTGACTATATTGTTGATCATGAGAATGAAATATTTGATGTAGCAGTTGACATGAGAGATATTAATTCAAACATAGATGAAAATGTTGAGTTCATGGGACAAGGAAGATACAACTTTGAATGATGAAGATATGGATGTTGAGGTGATTAATAATGATGTATTTGGTTCTGGGGATGATTCTGGTGATGAAATTGAAAACAAAAGGGCAAGGAAGCTTAGAGAGTTACAAAGTCAGGGTAAGGATAGTTGTTTTTATGTTGGTTAATTGTTTTCTAATTCAAAGGAAGTGAAAGAGTTGATAAAGAAGCATGTTGTGGATACTAGAAGGGATAAAAGATTAGAAAAGAATGATAAAACCAAAGTTAGGGTTGTTTGCATGGGTAGTTGTCTAACTTTCACTCATGACATGGCTGACACTAAATGTAGTCAAAGTGGACCCCAAGATAAGAGTGTTGGAGCATTGAAAAAGGGCAAATATGTAAAATCAATTACTTTTCCATGGGCTCTGTTGATTTCTAAATTAAATCACTCTAAAACCTGGCAAGTGAAGACATATCTCCCATAACACAAGTGTCTACATTCAAGAAATGTTAGGGCTTGCAAAGAAGATTTCCTTTCAAAAGAAGTTGTAGACTTGGTTTAAGGTAACCCAACCATACCAATGAGTGCATTACAATATCAACTACAGAAGAAGTTTAACGTGGGTATTTCTAAAATGAAAGCATTTATGGCAATGGAAAGGCTACAATATACCTTAAAGGGAACCATATCTCAAAATATGGTATGTTAAGGGATTATTGCATGAAGTTGAAGAAGTGTAATCCTAGTTCTACTATAAAGATTGATGTTTACGTGCTCATAATCCTGATTCAACATGTAGACAGTTTAGGAGGATTTATGTTTGCTTGGGTCTACTAAAAGGTGGTTTAAAGCATGCAAGAGTGATTTTCATCGGTTGGATGGATCATTCATGAAAGTCCCATATCAAGGTTAGATCTTGACAGTTGTGGGAATTGATGCAAACAATGGTATCTATCCTCTGGCCTACGCAATTGTTGAGGCATACAAGGACTTACTCTGGATGTGTAGAACTGATAGGATTTGTGTGCATAACCGTCGAACATTGATATCACGGCCAATGCTATAAGATACTCAAGGGTCACACCTATGAGGGAACGTAATTCAAGAGGTTATATAATCACAGTTTGGAGATGGGTTTTATGACAGTTAGTCATAAACCAGTATAGAGAGTTATAAATAACCAGAGATGATTAATTTAACAAGATAATATATATTTATTAGTCAATAAATATATTTGTTAATTATTTAATATTTAAGATTAATACTTTGGATATTATCTTAAATAATAGGTTATTGCTAATTAATTATTAAAGGGAAAAACAAAATGTATATTTGTGTGTGTATATATATATATATGTATTCGGCCGAGAATATATATACATATGTGGTTAAAATATGTATTTTGTATTTAATAATTATTAGTAATAAGTAATTAATCAAGGTTTCGTTTTTGAGGATAACAAGGATGTTATCTATAAATAGGAGATTAGATAACTTAATTAGGGTTAACAAATAACACATTAGAAAATCAACTCTCTCCCCTCTCTCCCTTGGTTCGACGGTCAACTACCCCAAGCCCCAATGGGGTGTCGATTTTGGTGATTAACACATCAAGGAATCAAGAACCTAAGAGTGATTAAATCTTTCTAGCGGGTTCTTGTGGTGCCTCGTTATGGGTAGACGTTCTTGAACAATCCAGAGGTATAATCTTCATCTTATTAATTTTCTTGATGATGCATGAAAATCAATGGTGTTGATATATATATATATATATATATCGAATGGTATGCATGTATGATAAATTAGAAGGTAATCTTGATTAGTATGATTAATACATGTTTTGGCTAATCTTCATTATGATGATAATATGGTTTTCGAATATGTACACACAGACATACACATGTATCGATTTTATACATGTGCCATACACACTTGTGATATAACTAAGATCTTAATCCTTTTAGGGTTTTAAGGATTAATGTTATTGTTTTGTTTCCGCTTTATAAATGATAATTGTTTCTGTTGCAATTATGACTTGGTTCAAACCAATTAGGTTATGAATCAGTATAACTCAAGTTTTGAATTGTACCCTCTAAACCCAACAGTGGTATTAGAGCCTTGGCTCAGGTATCATAGTGTGTTGGATGATCTGTTATTGTTATATTATTAATATTATGTGTTGTGTTTTTCGATAATCAAAAAGTGTAACACTGTACTTTTTAAACATATAATTTACTGCACGCGGAAGCTACTTACATATAATTATCTTAATTACATAATAGATACAAAAAGATTTAACTTGCTTGATGTACAAAGACTTTTACAGTGTTAATACAAAAACAGGCTCTAACAAAAATTTCTAGCATCAGAGTATTGGTCCGTCCATATTCCCAGCCAAAAAGCATCAAGCTCACCAAAGAGAATCTGCAAAACAATCTAGTGGGGAATTAGCACAAAGCTAAGTGAGGGAACAAATATCTAAACATACACAGGGCAAAATATGCCTAAACCCAAATAACTCATGAATCCCAGGAGAACCGGCGGTGTTGCAAGTACCTACAACCAAGGTCGGCCAAAACCAAGGTTTACCGATAGCCCTGCTAACATGTGAAGGGTTTTGGACCTGACCAAACCACCATATGACTCAGACTGGTCAAACCTGGGTTTGATTCTACTAGTTCAATCCTAAAAGCGGAACTGGATTGAACACAACCCTTTAAACCCCAAAAGGGTTAGGATCTTTAAAACTTTAAATGATCAATCATAGTTTCTTACAAACAATCTATAGATAAGGTTATAAGATTATACCTGAACAAAACCTTTAGGATTGCTAAACATAGTCCACCACTACTGCACCTCAGATTGAACTGGCTGCTAGACCGCTCCTGGATCACCCAGCCTTCAACACTCAAAGTCGAGAGTGTGTATGTGTGTGCGTCGATCAGCAATCGCAAACACCCCTCGGGTTTTTTCTTGTTCGATGAAGAGAAGAGAGAGAGCCGAGAGAGAGTGCGACGGTCGAGGTCGAGATCGACCGTGAGGGAGACGAGATCGAGAGAGAGAGAGTGTTTGTGTGGTGGCTAGGTTTAATCCTTGTCTAGTATACTTTAATCCTTAAGGCTTAAGGATTATATAAGGTTTAGATTGGACCTAAGCCCGTTTAATTAAAAACCCACTGTTTTAATTAAACTTTCTATCTCTTCACTATGACCCCCTGGACTTTACTTGTTAATTAATTAACTATTAATTAACTGATCCGTTAAATATTAAAACTTAATATTTAATTCCGTTTAAATAATAAATAACTATTTGTTATTTATTCCTTTCTAATAATTAATCCAAACTGGATAATTATTTATATCTCTCTAACTGATTAATTATCTCCTTTTTCTCTTTAATAATTAATCTAACTGATTAATTATTTCCACACAGATTTATGGTGAAAACCAACAGTTCTGAATTGGGTGTGTAGCAGTGTGACCCTTTAGTCTCTTATAACATTGGATACAATATGCCCGTTAACTATCTCTGCACATAATCCAACAGACTCCCACTTGTGCAAGATAAGTAACAGTTACTGCACATTGTTAGCCTAAGGAGGTCCCTAGCCAGACACTTAGGATAACCAGGTTATAAGAACTCTTATACCCCAAAGTAACTTGTGATAAAACTTTATAAGCAACCTACTTAGAAGTAACCTGTTATAAACTAACTGTTTATAAACTAAACTATCATAAAGTCCCTGTTTATGAATTGGTACGTTTTTATATATACAAACTTGCATATATATAGGTTTGTCCCTTGCAGCGCGATATTTCAATTTTGAGCATGAGCATGGAAAAAGTCAACTCAGAGACTCAAGAATTTTTTTCATGACATACTTGATTTCAAAACTGCGTGATAAACGACAAAGAACAGATCAGTTCGTTTGGGCACGGCCGTGCACTTACCAGTTTCTCTAATCAGTCAAGGGGCCCGGAAATATCTCTCCTAAAAAAGAGGTGCAATTACCATCTTGCATATTTGCATTTGGCGACACGGCTCCCACTGAATCTAGACACGCCCCTTATGACCACCTTGTTACGGCGTAGCGTTAGAACGCGCTAAGAAGACAACAGTTACCGCATCCCAAAACAAAAACCTTAGGCTTGAGGATAACCTATGTGATAAATACTTTTGACGCAAATCCTCGAAGTATTTTTCACGGTGGGTCAATCCAATATTCGTAGCCATAACGAATATCCGTAAATTTTGGTCTGCAAAAAAAAAACGTTCGCAGCTATATTCGATAAACTATCGAATCTACCCCAAAATTACGATGACTTTATAGCCCTATCAAGGTTCCCACCAAGATAAGTAGTCACGGATAGTGTTTCGAATAAACGTAGTTTATTCCTGGATAAACCAAAACATACAAAATTGTGAAGAACAATGAAACTAATTTCTACACCCTTCCATATTCCACCCTGGAATAAAGGTGCATAATTTCTACCATTTCATTTACTCGATTCACGGTGTCCATCTGAATTACTTATTATTTTATATTGTAACTTATCACAGATTACAACGAAAAATAATATGATAAAAAACCTAAAACTCAAGATTAGTATCTAGAGGTACTCTTTCTTGGTTTTGCTAGAAATAGTTCTTGCAACCTAAGAACAATTCTAGACTTACTTATTTCATAAAATTCCTTAAACTTGGAGAAAACTGGAAAATAACTCCTTAGTTTCTGATTTTATAAAATAACCTTCCTGTAATTAAAACTTTAATTAAATTTGTAGATAAATTAAATCTTACTAGATTTATCCATTTGAAACGATAAAACTTCCTTACACCTTCTTGTAAGAACCTTGAAATTAGATTCCCTGTGTATGCCAACACTAATCTAATATCACTACTAAGAATGTTAAAGAACATCCTATTTTATCATTTATAACGTTAACCAACCAACAACATTTAATTAAGCTGACTTACTGAACTTAATGAGCATAATTTTTGTTTAAGTCATAACTTGACTCAAAAACTTGCAATAATATCTTTATCAAGTACCTCTCAATAAATCATGCATTCCTCGGATTAGTTCTTTCTCAAGAACTTACTATTTTAGATAACTTCTAAAAACATCCGATAATTACATACTCTAGAAGTTCAAACTTGTATTTATCACACAGTTAAAAAAAAAACTTTTATTAACTTTGATAAATACATTAGTCAGATGCTCCCACTATCTTTTATGAAAAAGTGCATTACTTTAAAACATTCCTTTAGGCTTTAGTCAATACTTGACTATCATGCCTAAAACTTGTGTTCCAAACACATGTTTTAAAACATAGTTTTTGCAAGAAATTCGTTTTATGAAACCAAGAACTTGGATCTTTACATATCCATCTTTCTAATTACAGAAAGTGGTTTCATCAAACTTGCCATGAGTGTAAAACACTTGTGAAGGCATTTTAAATTTCTTTCCAAAACATTTAGTATAAAACTCCCTTGATTACCATAATCATTTTTATACTTCCTTAAATGTTTTATCAAAAACTATTTTCACTTAGAAATAATAACTATCATTTCTATTTAGTTCAAGACTTTGAACATTCACTTTTCATAAATAACTTAAACACTTCTTAAATTAGAAAAACTATCTAATTTTATAAACAATACTTGTTTATTTAAGCGTTTGAAAAAGTGGAGCCAGTATTTATATTACTACAACAAATCATAGCATAAGATTATTATGAATCACCAATCAAGTCAAGACTTGACTTATTGGTATTCTTTTAGTCACAACTGGACTAATCCTGATTCATAAAATAAGAACACGTGCACGAATATATAACTAAATAATTAAATTTCCATAAACTCAAAAGTATTCATAAACCAACAATATAAAATTTGTTCAAATAAACTTTAAGAGTTTAGGAAATGTAAATATTAATAATATCCGTATGCTACACGTAGGATCTTCTCATGCTGGGCCGCATCACTTTCCATCTATTCCTGCAATAAACGATTGCAAGACGTTAAAATACTCGTAAAAACTTTTACAAGTGGAAAGTGACAAAGAAGCTAATCACGCAATACCTGAGGAGCCAGACTTGCCTCCTGCCTCGTGACCTTTCGGACAATCTCGTTTCCAATGTCCGGCCTTGCCGCACCTGAAGCACCGTTTTTCGGTCCTTGCCTTGTTTGGCTTCGGATTCTTGCCCTTGTTGTCGTTATTAGCCCTGGGTGCACTCTTGCTGGGCTGGGCCTTTCCCTTTCCCTTTCCGTTGCGCCCCTTCCTCTTCTTACGTCCACCATGTCCCACCATAAGAATGTCCTTAGACTTGGTCTCCATACTCTGCTCAGCTGTCTTCAGCATGGAGTGCAACTCAGCCATGGATTTCTCCATGTTGTTCATGTTATACTTGACTATAAAAGGCTTATAGTCATCTGACAACGAGTTGAGCATCGTATCCGTTGCTAGCTGTAACGGTACTGGGTGCCTAAGTCTCTCTAGGTGGTCCATGTAACCTTTCATTTTCATGACATGATCACTGACCGAGGTCCCCTTAGCCATCTTGCACGAGTTAAATGCCCTAGTGGCATCATTACGCTCAGTGCGGGCTTGCTCCTCGAACATGTCCCTCAGCTGGCGGATCATGTCATAGGCAGGAGTTTCCATCATGCTTGATTGCAACTCTGGACTCATAGTTGCAAGCATGAGGCAGCTAACATCCAAGGCGTCATTGGAGCGCTTCTGAAAAGCCTCCCTGACCTCTGCCCTGGCATTGCTGGCAGGGGAATTTCCTAGAGGTAGTTCTAGGACATGCCACTTTCTCTCGTGCCTTAGCACGATCCGGAGATTTCTCAGCCATGTGAGAAAGTTGGACCCGGCGAGCTTATCCTTCTCAAGGATAGAGCGGAGAGAGAGGTTATTAGTACTAGTAACGTTGGTTGCCATCAACAAATTAAAACCTTGGTTTTATTAGTAATTGCAGATAAACTTTCTAATTATATATCATCAAACCCATAAATAATATATATTAGACCTAGGATCCATATTTCACATACTTGACGCAAGGTTTGGGCACTTCCCGCCAAGTCATGCTATTTCTGGTAGGTAACACCCTGTACCAATCGTACCTAACTGATACGACTCCTAGAACCTCGTAGAGCACTTAGACCCAGTCTAGTATGTTTAACTCTACTCTAGTGCTTTTTGGGCCGGGACTCCCGATTATCACCAAAGTAGATCGCACCACCTAAGACAGCATGAATTCTGGCCGGGACTCCCGATTATCGCAGAATCTTTCATACCCTTTCCCGCAATGGTTTGAACCCGGATGCCCAAGGTTTGGGCACTTCCGACACCCGAGTACCGTTTAACAGTCAAGGTGTACCATTAGGTGGGTAGCACACTGATCTAAGATTTTTCTTGGGTTTTAATTAAGTTCAAAGAAAAACTTAATTTTCCACTTTTTGAAAAACCATTTTAAAACTAACTGTTTTAAAAAAATACACGATTTACATGTGTACCTTAACTAGATGCACAAAACGGCCTTTATAAGTTTCAAACTTATAGACTTGACAAAAAATTTAATTAATACGACTACCAGACTGAAGTCATATTCTAGTTTGTCATAGAACGTGGTTTTTCACTGTTTAATAACAACCTGTTATTAAACCCCTTTTATTTACCATCACACGCATGTATATATATACCATACATATAAAAAGCAGTAAATAAATCACAACCACGCAGATAATAATAAGCAGATAAAACCTATAGTTTTGCCAACTAATCCTAAGGTCAAACCTAAGGACAAAATGACTTGGATTCGCCTTCTTGATGTGCTGCTCCCACTAGCCTTGACATCTCCCCGAAGTATCCGTGCTACGCGTATAGAACACTATTTTCTTGATCACCTTCTTGGAGTCCATTTTGGTTGAGGGATTAAACTATTACTAATCTATTACAAATACAATATTGAATGGGGTTGTAAATGGCACGCAGGCCTCCCCGAACCAGTACAATATTACAAATAAGAAAAGGATTGTAATTGGCACGCAGGCCTTCCCAAAAACCAAAATAAAAGAAGAATAAGAAAAACGAGTCCTAAGTCGGCAAAACTATAGCCATACAACCACGCAATTATATATAAGCATTATATATATAAAAGTCAACCACGCAGTAATAATAAATAAACAAAAAACTGTGCTGTTAAGCATACAACCTGATTTGTTTAAACTATTCTCATTTATCCTTTTGATTAATACCTATTAACCAAAAAACGAGAATTATGATCTTCTAGTTTGATTGACCAAATTAGTTTTCCAACAAAAACTTAAAAAACTTGATTTCATTCAAAACTTGAAAGAAATCCTCATGTCGAGTTTTATTACTAGTTTTCCAAAAACTTAAAACCGACAACCTTTGGTCATTTAAATACTTTCTTATTTATTTCTCCACAATATTATATAAACTTTATCCTTTTTAGAATTTATTCAAAACGACTAAACTAGTCATAATAAATAAAAATCTAATATATATTTTAACTAAGCTAATTAAAATATATTATACTAGTTTATATAACACCTTTATTATTTTTATAACTTAAAATTAATAATCCTTTCGTATTAATCCGGAAAAACTATTTGGGCCAACATCTCCCGTCAACCCGAGAAACCTATTGGGCCGAGACCCTCTTGGGTCGAAGACCCACTGGACCGAAAACTTCCTTGGGCCAAAACCCCTTGGGCCGAAGTCCATTAGGCCTTAGCGCCGCTAAGTCCTACTTAGCGCCGCTAAGCCTTCTTTAGCGCCGCTAACTTGGGCCAACATTACTGGGCCGCAGTTTACTGGGCTTAGCGCCGCTAACTCCTCTTAGCGCTGTTAAACCTCTTTTAGCACCGCTAACAGTTATGGTCACGGTTTCAGTTCGCGTTTTCCGATTTAACAAAAATATTTTAAATCCTTTTTAACCTATTAAAACTAACTGTTTTAATATACTGATTAAAAACTGGATTTAATTCAAAAACCAAAAATATTAATTATTAATTTCAACAAAACTTGTTTTATTAATAATTAATTATCCTAAAACTTGATTTCAACCTTTTTTAAACAAAGAGTTCAAAAAATACTGGTTAAGATAAAGTTTTAGATAACAAGTTTTATCCCTTTTAACCGTTTAAACGCAAACCTGGTTTAAACCTTACTGGTTAAAATCAAACATTTTATTAACTGGATAAAAACAGAAAACTTGTTTTTACCACATTATGGTTTTCGAAAAACAGAGGAAAAGAAACAAGATGAAGTAGAAGATCATACATCTTAAACGAATCAAAAAACTGGATTATCTAGGTTTGATTAATTAAACAAACTATTTAATATTCTTGATCAAAACTTGTTCTTATCCAAAAATCACAATCCTTTTTAACCGTTTAAACTAACTGTTTAAACTTTCTGATTAATAGGATTAAATTTCTTAAAACTGGATAACAAAAAAACAAACTGTTTTTTTGTTGCCCTTAGTGATTTTCGAAATAGCCTAGAGCAAGTAGAAGATCAAGAATCAAACCTTAATCCTAGAAACAGATAAAAACTAGAAACTATGGATCATAGAGCCGAGGCTCTGATACCACTGAAGGGTTTTGGACCTGACTAAACCACCATATGACTCAGACTGGTCAAACCTGGGTTTGATTATACTGGTTCAATCCTAAAAGCGGAACTGGATTGAACACAACCCTTTAAACCCTAAAAGGGTTAGGATCTTTAAAACTTTAAATGATCAATCATAGTTTCTTACAAACAATCCATAGATAAGGTTATAAGATTATACCTGAACAAAACCTTTAGGATTGCTAAAGATAGTCCACCACTACTGCACCTCCGATTGAACTGGCTGCTAGACCGCTCCTGGATCACCAAGCCTTCAACACTCAAAGTCGAGAGTGTGTATGTGTGTGCGTCGATCAGTAATCACAAACACCCCTCGGGTGTTTTTCTTGTTCGATGAAGAGAAGAGAGAGAGCCGAGAGAGAGTGCGACGGTCGAGGTCGAGATCGACCGTGAGGGAGACGAGATCGAGAGAGAGAGAGAGTGTGTGTGGTGGCTAGGTTTAATCCTTGTCTCTTATACTTTAATCCTTAAGGCTTAAGGATTATATAAGGATTAGATTGGACCTAAGCCCGTTTAATTAAAAACCCACTGTTTTAATTAAACTTTCTATCTCTTCACTATGACCCCCTGGACTTTACTTGTTAATTAATTAACTATTAATTAACTGGTCCGTTAAATATTAAAACTTAATATTTAATTCCCTTTAAATAATAAATAACTATTTATTATTTATTCCTTTCTAATAATTAATCCAAACTGGATAATTATTTATATCTCTCTAACTGATTAATTATCTCCTTTTTCTCTTTAATAATTAATCTAACTGATTAATTATTTCCACACAGATTTATGGTGAAAACCAACTGAATTGGGTGTGTAGCAGTGTGACCCTTTAGTCTCTTATAACATTGGATACAATATGCCCGTTAACTATCTCTGCACATAATCCAACAACATGGACAACAGTATCAGCCCCCTTGAGTACCACAAATGTACTTCAAGATCAGATAATGTAAATCCCCAAGCAACAGGCCCAGCATCATACTGATCTCCAAATTAACATGTATATACAATCCAAACAAGAGCATTCCAAATATGATATCATATCCTGTATATCGGAAGATATAAATCCACTCACCACAGTCTGCACTATTGAATCCCACTCAGTTGACTAAATTCACTGAGTCTTCTCAGTTCCTGAGATTAAGGTAACATAAGTCAGTATTCAATTCATAATACTGATCCAAAATAAATATCATATTTATTCATGATTCTCATGTATATGCACATATACATATTTATTCATCATACACAAACCTAAATAGATATATAAATTCATGTTTATCTACAAATCTTCAAATCCGATTGTATTCAAATCTGATTAAGGTCGGATTCCGAATAAAAGACCAAATTCCGATAAAACCCAATTCCGATAATATTCAATTCCGAGCAAAGGCACAATCCCGAGCTAAGGTACAATCCGATAAACTGAATTCCGAGCAAAGGCAATTGCCAATTCCGATGATTAGAAATCCGACAAAGTATTTAGACATATATTAATTCCGAGTAATTGGCTAAATCCGATAAAAGGCACAATCCGGTAAAATACACAATCCGAGAACATACACAATCCAAGAAAATATACAATCCGATAAATCTTCAATTCCGATAAATGTCCAATTCCGATAAAACCCAATTCCGAGCAAAAGGCACAATACGAGAAAAATGTTAAGGCCCACAGTTCATCTTTTATCGGTATTTAATACAATCCTATCAATTTGCTCGGATTCATCACCAATCCGAGAATATTTTATCGGATTTCATCAATTCCGATACATTCATACTTAAATCCGACAGATTCATGTGTTCTTGCATAAAATCGATTTCGAACTTAAATCTTACTGATTTTAAACATGCAAGAGTTCTAAGTTTCCAGAAATCATTCTAATCACATAAAGAACATATAACAATCATAAAATCTAACATGCATACATCCTAAATTCATCAATTTACCAAGAACAATCGGAATTCATATATATATATATACAAAACCGAATACAAACAATAATTAACAATTGCATTTCAGTAATCTAACCTTGAAATGTTATGAATTCAGAATCCTAATTGCATGCAAGACTTGAAGATCAAATGTCTAATTCTTGATTCTTTCTTTCTTTTCTCCTTCTCGGCCGAAAACACACCCACAAGAACACACACTCACACATTGTTCAAATTTGCAAGTAATGTGGTATAGAGGAGGAGTGGGTGGCTATACCCACCAAACCGGCCACACCCCTCCCCACCAACTCAATATTAATTTAATTATTTACTTAAAATAATAAAACAAAATAATATCACAATTTATCAATTACTTCATATTTACAATTAATTCACATAATTAAATTAAATTTCAAGAATAATTAATTAATTACCTTAATTAACCTAGGCCGTTTGAGAGGGTGTTACATAAAGGAATAACAAGTTCATGTTAATCCTAGTTTGTTAAAAAACAGTTAATTTTTGAATAAGATTTGTAGTTTTAAACCTTTAATCAGAAAGGTTAAACCAGTTAATTTTAACCGGTTAAAAGATTAAAACTATGAATAGTTTGTTAATTCATATATATATATATATATATATATATATATATATATATATATATTTGTTGATATATTAAAAAATATGGGGATTGATGTGTTCCATGTCAATCTCAGATTTATTATTTGAATATTGTATATTTTATAGTTCTCAATCTTTTTAATTAGAAAAGTTAAACCAGTTAGGTTTAACCGGTTAAAAAAGGTTAAAACTATAAAAGGTTTATATTTGTATATTCTTATATGTATGTATCAATTATGATAAATATTAACCAGTTTAGTTAATATGGATAATTTTGAAGTTTTTAACAAGAAACTAGTTTAGTTTATGGTTAAAGGGTAAACTTCAAGATTTGAAATTCTATAATCTTATCAACAAGTTTTAGTTGATAAAATTTATTTAAAAGTTTAAATAAAACAAGTTTTATGTTTTAATTCGAATTTTAGATAAGTTGGAATTTCTAGTTTTGGATATATATATTTGATATATAAATATAAATGCATGTTTTTCCGAATTAAATGTTGACCGGAAGACACCGGAAACCACCATGGACCACCGAAAGAAAGCCCAGCAGCAGCGGCCCAAGGTGGCATCCCACGGTGGTGGTAGATCCGTGAAGGCGGCCCACTGTCCAGCAGCAAGGCTGCGGCCCAATACTTGGCCGGCCCAGTTACATTGCGGCCCGTTGGGCAGGTCGCGACCCAAGTATCTTTTGGCCCTATAGCAGCTTTGGCCCAAGTCCAGGCCCCTTTGCGGTGGCCTGGCAGTCCAGGAAGGGTTTGGCCCAGTTTGGTTCGGCCCGGATAGTTCATTGGTTAATTTCACATTAAAGCCCAAATTTTTTTTTACATGGTACTTAAAATATATTGTTCATGATTGTTTTAGAACTTATTTATTTTAATTAAAATTATAATGGGCTTATGTATATGTGTTATGGACTTAATGGACTTGGTGGACTTAATGGGCTTCACGGCCCAGTTAAGGTATGCCGATAATAGACTTAGGCCCATAGGCCTCGAATAGTAAATACTTAGGACGGATAATTCGGATTAAAATAATAATACAAGATTATATATATATATATATATATATATATATATATTAGTTTTACGGACTTAAAATTAATATATTTATATAGATTATGGTTAATGTTTTATTTTAACAAGTTAAGTTAAAATATAAGTTTTATTATATTTTTGGATTAAAATGTAATAACTAACCATAATGATGTATTATTATTGGACAATATAAACAAAGCTAATTCTTTAATTTTTGGATTAAAACACATTTGGTGTAATAGTTATTATACCATTAAATTGATTAAAAATGGATTGACAAGTTTTGTCAAATCATTCTCATCTCAGTTAATAGTTTGATTAATTTGAGAGTAAATGAGAAACGTTTTATATACGATGCTTGCATTACTATTGATATATTTAATGAGTAAATGGTTATTTATATATTGTTTATATTAATATTGTATTGGTTTGACTTGTATACTAAAGTCGCATTAATATTTTCAAGTCGTGTTTGTAGTTTTTACATGTCAACTACAAATGCTTGACTTAAACAACTCAACAGTATATTCTTGTTATGGTTAGACATGTAGGTTATATGTTTTGCTAACTTAGACCTGTGTTTGTGTTATTTCTTTTCTATATTTCTTTTTGGTTTTGGGGAGGCCTGCGTGCCATTTACAACCCCTTTTACAATGTAAAAGTATTTTGGAGAGGTCTGCGTGCCACTTACAACCCCTTTGTGCAATGTAAAAGTAATAGAATAGTTTTATTATTGTGACCAAAGCCAAAGACGAAAGATTACTCGAGACGAAGGAACAAAACGGAGTTTCTCGGTGTTGGGGTTCTATGAGCACAGCGGAAGAGAAAAGTACAACATGCATAACACAAGGTACAAGTAAATAAAGCATAAATTCCCATTAATGGACCAAAACTCTATGTTAAACATTTGCAACATGTAAAAAGAGAGGAATGAGATTATACCCTTAGTAGTTTCCTGGAACAAAGATAAAGATGGTGGTAATGACAAGAAGGCCAAAACCGAGCTTCCCTCTATTGCTAGTCCACCCCGGGTTTGCTCAATCCACTTGTACTAGCAAGCTTGTATGGACTTCAAGGACTTGAATCCACACCAAGAATGGCAACTAGCCTCTTACTTCTGGACTCCTTGTGGTTATACTCCAAGAACACTCTAATAGAACTTAACTAAGTGTATCAAGTGAGTATGTGACAAAAGGATAGAATGAGAAGCAATTAGAACTCTTTTATAAACATAAGAGTGCCATTTCAGATGCCCAAGACCGGCCATAAGTCTCCCAAAAAGAAGCCCATGCATTGGGCAAGGATGGAGGTTGAAAACACAATCATTGCATGCAGACTGACACGGGATCACGACGCTAACTCTAAAGGAATTCACGGCACGAACTCCTTAAGAGATAGAGCCGCGATCTCAACCTGCACACAAACCGTTTTCCACATTAACACTTTTAGTCCTTATACTTAGGTTGCTGTCAGGATTGATCCCCGGTGTGTTACTGTTAGTCCATTATAACAAGTGATTCAAGTAATATGTAGCATAGATGAAGGATTGCATATGTAGAACTTGAGAGAATGTGTAAAAACACCATGAAAACACATAGTTCTTTATTTCATTGTGTGCAAAACCCTTAGCTATTACAATAGCCATATCCCTATATATACTCCATGAGTATATTACATAGAAACTCCTATTTCTATACAATTTATGAATTTACATTCTCCCCCTTTGTATTGAAATAGGAGTGTACACGCCAGTAACCTAAGTCTTCCTTAGATTATATAAGCAGTTTTGGATGTAGCGTCCCACCATATACATCGGTCTGAAACATTGTTTTATGTTGAGCCTTTGATAGCGGAAGCATAAACACTTTTGATGTGTTGGGAAGAATCTTCTTTCTGTCTCCCCCTACAATGTAGCTCAGATTATTTACATGTCTTCATAAGTATGATAATCTTGACTCCCTCTAGACATGATATAGACTGGTGTTTCTTTTTCTCTCTCCCCCTTGAATAGACACCCTCAACAACTGAATCAACAATGTAAAAATTCTTCACTCTTTATTCTCCCCCTCATGATGATTATAATGCTTTATGAGCATCATGCATAAAAGACATCACCATGAGATTCAGTTGCAAAAACATGGAAGAGGGGTGGGGAGGATCCTACACTTCAAGTCAAAATAATCTTCAAACATTCCCTGACTTGAATAGATACTTGAACCACTCTTGATCGTTAAGGAGTGGTAATGATTTGATCTGAATTCTTGAAGATTAATAAATCTTTGTTGGATTTAGTATGATATTGGAGTATAATGTTGTCAAGTCTCCCAATACCGTGTAATCAACCTTGACCAAATCACCGCAAGAAACAAAGATTTTGAAATACATACGGGTGCAAATGAACTTGGGAACACATAAGAGGGTAGGTGACTTTGATATAATAATCAGTGAGTCGGATTCATCCTTATTCAAGAGCACCAAACGATTGACTTTGATATAATAATCAGTGAGTCGGATTGATATGCACGTGAGCAAGCGCGCATGTAATTCAAAATCCTCTAAAAAACCTGAAGTAATTTGATGTTTGTCAATTCTTCAAATAATTTCGCCAACAATGAGATCTGGGTTTTCAAATATGACTGATAAAGGATAACCAAGATTTAAAAGAAACAAGGAATGGATGGCCAAAATATGGTTTTGAGACCAAAAATTGGTGACACTAAGAAAGAAGACCCAAAAAAACAGTTAAGAAAGAGCAGGATGACTAGACATAAGGGTACTAGACAATCAACATATGGTAACAATGACCCAACATTGACCCGAAGCTAGAAACATCATAATGATAACTGAAACTTTGAGAACTTCTGACTCAGCCAAAAAAATCCAAACACTTGACTTAGGAATCAAGGTGACAAGATAATTCAGTCACAACAACGACGACAGGGGTTCGGGGGCAGCGCCCCTGATAGCGGGGTCCAAGGGCTGTCAACCCCTGGCGGGGTCCAAGGGGCAGAGCCGGGTGATCTTGAATTCCGATAAAATTGACAATTCCGAGCACTGAGAAAATTCCGATGAAATAGAGAATTCCGAGAAAATAGAGAATTCCGAGAAAATAAAGAATTCCGAGAAAATATGAATTCCGAGTAAAATCACCAATTCCGGTCAACAACCAATTCCGGTCAAGTTGAATTCCGAGAAAGTTTGAAATCCGATTCAATTTTCTCGGATTATAGCAATTCCAACCAATTCTACTCGGAATTCAGGAATTCCGACATATTTTTTCTCGGAATTTGACAATTCCGACCAAATTATTCTCGGAATTCAGCAATTCCGACATATTTCTTCTCGGAATTCGACAATTCCGACCAAATTATTCTCGGAATTCAGCAATTCCGACTGATTCAAAGGGCAATTCCGACACCTTCAAACCTGGAATTCCGACAGCTTCAAGATCTAACCCGCTCAGATTCAAAAAATCACGAATTTTGCCCAAATCTGATAATTTCTTATCCATATCACTTTGCCTACCCCCTATTTACACTTCTCAATCAACAATAATCATAAACAACGATCAAATGAGCAGATTCGATCGATTTTCTTCAAGAACTTCACAAACCCGAAAACACAAAAATCTTCAAATTTGGCCACTGATTTGTGAATGAATTGACTCCTTTTTGATCAACGAGTGTTACTATGATAAATTCAACCCTAATCCAAGCAATTAACACTCAAAAACTCCATTAAATCTTCACTTTGATTTCAAACCCGAAAGTACACTTTTTCTTCAAAAATCTTCAAAAAATCGACTTTTGTTGCTGAATTCAGAATCAAATCTTCACTCCTTTGGCTTTGATACCACTTGTTAGTCCATTATAACAAGTGATTCAAGTAATATGTAGCATAGATGAAGGATTGCATATGTAGAACTAGAGAGAATGTGTAAAAATACCATGAAAACACATAGTTCTTTATTTCATTGTGTGCAAAACCCTTAGCTATTACAATAGCCATATCCCTATATATACTCCATGAGTATATTACATAGAAACTCCTATTTCTATACAATTTATGAATTTACAGTTACCCAATAGGCCCACACATCATTGGAAGTGATCTATATGGCGTACGTGTGTCAGTGGGCATACTCCAACAAACGCCCACTTGCACATGGCACATCGTACCCACAAACCACAGACAAAGTGTGGCCTCTAGTAAGGCATCTTTTCCCCCAAGTCAGTATAGGTTTTGTCATCATGAACAAAAACCAAATCCAGAATCAGTACGAAATGGTCCTATTGATAAGTGATCATTCATCCCTTCGTTCACGATATCCATGTGAACACGAAACATGGTTTAATGTCAATCTCCAGATGGTTCATGATTATGTTTCTCGATCACTATTGATGGTGACCCAAAATCTAGTTGCAATTGATCAAATATCATTGCAACTAGAGCATGGCCATGCATTTTACGTCAACACTCAATCATCGAGAGGCCCATGGATATCTCTATAAAACTAGAGGAACGAATTCCTTTGACTACATTGCTCCGCCACATACACCATACTTTACCTAAAAACTCCCTTTATAACAGTCAGTTACAAACTGCTTTTGAAAGCAATTAAGGCAAAGCAGATCCATGCTTTGGAAGACATGTATCTCTAGTCTAAGGATGAAATGATATTATCATCCTGACTTACTCGTGACAGAAACCATGAAGTAAGTTCAGGTGTCGGTCACCCAGTCTCTTGACCTAGTCAAGCACAGGAGAAGTGTTGCGTCTCTTTGATCTAATCTATTATTAGATAGCGACCAACCACTTCCCTCAGCCTTCTCTTAAACTTCCTCCCCTTGAAGAATGACCGACTGTGGACATTTAGAATGAAAACGGCATTCTGGGAAGTATTAAACATGTTAAGATGGAACACAGTAAGGATTCATAAAATATTCGCCCTTGGCGTATCATTAAATCACAATTAATAATCAATATATTATGAAATACAATAGTGCTTCACGTTCCCAAAATACAAGTACATATCAAACATAAACCAAATAATACACTCAAACCAAGTCACTAGCAAATCTAACACCTATTGAACTAGTGTGAGAATCAAGTACAGCTTGTGACAACGGTTTAGTGAATGGATCGGCCAAGTTGCCTTCTCATGAAGTGGTATTTGCGAGGAATGTTCCTCGTTCTCTTATGATCCCTTGGTTCCTTAGCTAGAGCATCTGCACCCATATTGTCACAAAATATCTCAATAGGGTTGGATATACCAGGAATCACTCCAAGGTCTTGGATGAACTTCCTCATCCACACTGCCTCCTTTGCTGCTTCACTAGCCAAAATGTACTCTGAATCGGTAGTTGAATCAGCAACGGTGTCTTGTTTGGAGTCCTCCAACTAATAGCATCACCATTGAGAAGGAACATGAACCCCGATTGTGATCGGCAGTCGTCCTTATCAGTTTGGAAGCTAGCGTCAAAGTAACCATGTACTCTAAGCTCTTCCTTACCACCATAGATCAAGAACATATCCTATGTCCCCCGAAGATACTTGAGGATGTTCTTTACCGCAGTCCAATGTGCTTGCCCCTGATTTTCCTGATATCTACTCGTCATGCTAAAAGCACACGATACATCAGGGCGAATGCATAACATGACGTACATGATTGATCCTATTGTCGAAGCATATGGGACCCTCTTCATTACGTCTTGTTCCTCCTTGGAACTAGGACATTGAGCCTTGCTCAATGTCACTCCATGCAACATAGGGGTGTTACCCCTCTTTGAGTCCTCCATCTTGAATCGCTTCAAGACTTTGTCCACATATGCACTTTGGCTAAGCCCTATTAGCCTCTTAGATCTATCTCTATGGATCTTTATGCCCAAGATATACGCCACCTCTCCCAAGTCCTTCATTGAGAAATAACTCCCAAGAAAAGTCTTAACCTCATTCAAGGTTAGGACATCGTTTCCAATAAGTAGAATATCGTCTACGTATAGGACAAGGAATACTACAACGCTCCTACTAGCCCTGACATACACGCATGGTTCACCCTTGCTTTTCGAAAATCCAAACTCTTTGATTCTCTCATCAAAGCAAAGATTCCAGCTGTGAGATGCTTTCGTAAGTCCATAAATGGATTTCTTTAACCTACAGACTCTATCAGGATACTTTGGATATACAAACACCTCTTCATTAAGCTTCAGGTTAAGGAAGACGGTTTTTACATCCATTTACAATATCTCGTAATCATAAATTGTAGGTATGGCCATAAGTATTCTGATAGACTTCAACATGGCCACTAGTGAAAAGGTTTCCTCATAGTTAATAACATGAGTTTGTATGAAACCTTTAGCCACCAGTCGGGCTTTGAAGGTATCTTCAGATCCATCCACGCCGGTTTTCTTCTTGAAAACCCATTTACACCAAACTGTCCTACACCCGGGTGTAGGATCAACAAATTTGCAGACTTGGTTGTCCGACATGGATTGCATCTCACTCTCCATTGCTTCCTTCCACCTAGCAGACTCATTGCCCGCTACGGCTTCCCGGTTGCTGGTGGGCTCATCATGATCTACCAATAAGCCATTGCCCTCGGATATGAGAAAGTCATATCTCTTTGGCTCAAGACGTGGTCTACCGGACCTACGAGGAATCAATGGAGTGTCGTGAGGTACCGACGCATCTTCTTGTTCGGTTTCAACCACTTCGGGTTGAGTGCTAGTGCCGACATTAGTCCCTTGTTCCATGGGTTCTTGAATTTCTTCAAGATCAATCCTCTTACCACCGGATTGCATGTATATCATCTCCCTTTCAAGGAAGACGGCCCTTCTCGCGATAAACACTTTGTTTTTGAAAGGTTTGTAAAGCAAATATCTCATGGCTCTGGTTGGATACCCAATGAAATAACACCTCTCAGACCTAGGTTCAAGTTTGTCCTCTACCTCTCGTCTAACGAAAGAAGGACATCCCTAAACCTTGAGATATGCGATCTTAGGAGCAACTCAATGCCACATCTCATAAGGTGTTCTTTGGACTTCCTTAGTCGGTACGAGGTTAAGGATCCTGGCCGCCGATTCGAGATCGTACCCTAAAAAACTAATGGGTACTTCCATGTGACTCATCATCGATCAGACCATATCTAATAATGTCCGATTCCACCGCTTGGCGACACCATTCAATTGCGGTGTCCTAGGAGGAGTTAGTTGTGAAATGATCCCATAACTAGCGAGATGATCACGGAACTCCGAGATCAAGTATTCGCCCCCCCTATCGGAGCGAAGTATCTTGATAGTCTTTCCCAATTGATTCTGGACTTCGTTTTGGAATGTCTTAAAGACCTCAAAGGTCTTAGACATATGCCTAATCAAGTAGACATATCCGTATCTACAGAAATCATTAGTAAATGTAACGAAGTATCTTGAGTTATTCCTTGTCACATGCTTGAACGGACCACATACATCAGTATGCACTATGTCCAACAAGTCTTTACCCCTTTCACCCATACCGGTAAAGGGTGACATAGTCATCTTACCCAATAAACAAGATTCGCATAATTCATTTGTCCCGAGGTTAAATGATTCCAAGATCTCATCCACTTGGAGCTTGTGCGTTTCTTGTTTATGTGGCGAAGACGGCTATGTCATAAGGCATCTTTGCCCACAAGTCATTATAGGTTTTGTCATCAAGAACAAAAACCAAATCCAGAATCAGTACAAAATTGCCCTATAGATAAGTGATCATTCATCTCTTTGTTCGCGATATCCGAGTGAACACGAGACATGGTTTAATGTCAATCTCCAGATCGTTCACGATTATGTTTCTCGATCTCGATTAATGGTGACCCAAAATCTAGTTGCAATCGATCAAATATCATTGCAACTCAAGCACGGAAATGCATTTTACGTCAACGCTTAATCATCAAGAGGCCCATGGATGTCTCTCTAAAACTAGAGGAACGAATTCCTTAGACTACATTGCTCCGCCACATACACCATACTTTACCTAAAAACTCCCTTTATAATAGCAAGTTATAAACTGCGTTTGAAAGCAATTAAGGCAAACCAGATCCATGCTTTGGAGCACATTTATCTCTAGTCTAAGGATGAAATGATATTATCATCCTGACTTACTCGTGACAGAAACCACGAAATAAGTTCAGGTGTGGGTCGTCCAGTCTCTTGACCTAGTTAAGCACAGGCGAACTGTTGCGTCTCTTTTGTCTAATCCATTATTAGATGGCGACCAACCACTTCCCTCAGCCTTATCTCAAACTTCCTCGCTTTGAAGAATGACCGATTGTGGACATTTAGAATGAAAAACGCATAATGGGAAGTATTAAACGTGCTTGTGACAATGGTTTAGTGAATGGATCGGCCAAGTTGCCTTCCGATGCTACTCTGCTGATAGCAATGTCACCACTCTCTAGAACGTCTCTGATGAAGTGGTATTTGCGAGGAATGTGACTCGTTCTCTTATGATCCCTTGGTTCCTTAGCTAGAGCATCCGCACCCTTATTGTCACAAAATATCTCAATAGGGTTGGATATACCAGAAACCACTCCAAGGTCTTGGATGAACTTCCTCATCCACACTGCCTCCTTTACTGCTTCACTAGCCGCAATGTACTCTGACTCGGTAGTTGAATCAGCAATGGTGTCTTGCTTGGAGTCCTCCAACTAATAGCATCACCATTGAGAAGGAACATAAACCCCGATTGTGATCGGCAGTCGTCCTTATCAGTTTGGAAGCAAGCGTCAAAGTAACCATGTACTCTAAGCTCTTCCTTACCACCATAGATCAAGAACATCTCCTTTGTCCTACGAAGATACTTGAGGATGTTCTTTTCCGCTGTCCAATGGGCTTGCCCCTGATTTGCCTGCTATCTACTCGTCATGCTCAAAGCACACGATACATCAGGGCGAGTGCATAGCATGACGTACATGATTGATCCTATTGTTTGTTCCTCCTTGGAACTATGACATTGAGCCTTGCTCAACGTCACTCCATGGAACATAGGGGTGTTAACCCTCTTTGAGTCCTCTATCTTGAGTCGCTTCAAGACTTTGTCCACATATGCACTTTGGCTAAGCCCTATTAGCCTCTTAGATCTATCTCTATAGATCTTTATGCCCAAGATATACGCCGCCTCTCCCAAGTCATTCATTGAGAAACAACTCCCAAAAAAAGTCTTAACCTCATTCAAGGTTGGGACGTTGTTTCCAATAAGTAGAATATCGTCTACGTATAGGATAAGGAATACTACAACGCTCCCAATAGCCCTGACATACACGCATGGTTCTTCCTTGCTTTTCGAAAATCCAAACTCTTTGATTTTCTCATCAAAGTAAAGATTCCAACTGTGAGATGCTTTCTTAAGTCCATAAATGGATTTCTTTAACCTACAGAATCTATCAGGATACTTTGGATGTACAAAACCCTCGGGTTGTGACATAAACACCTCTTCATTAAGCTTCCCGTTAAGGAAGGAGGTTTTTACATCCATTTACCATATCTAGTAATCATAAAATGCAGGTATGGCCATAACTATTCTGATAGACTTCAACATGGCCACTATTGAAAAGGTTTCCTCATAGTTAATACCATGAGTTTGTGTGAAACCTTTAGCCACCAGTCGGGCTTTGAAGGTATCTTCAAATCCATCCACGCCGGTTTTCTTCTTGAAAACCCATTTACACCCTACTGTCTTACACCCGGATGTAGGACCAACCAATTCGCAGACTTGGTTGTCCGACATGGATTGCATCTCACTCTCTGTTGCTTCCTTCCACCTAGCAGACCTATTACCCGCTATGGCTTCTCGGTAGCTGGTGGGCTCATCATGATCCACCAATAAGTCATTGCCCTTGGATATGAGAAACCCATATCTCTCTGGCTCATGACGTGGTCTACCGCACCTACGAGGAATCAATGGAGTGTCGTCAGGTACCGACGCATCTTCTTGTTCGGATTTAACCACTTCGGGTTGAGTGCTAGTGCCGACATTAGTCCCTTGTTCCATGGGTTCTTGAATTTCTTCAAGATCAATCCTCTTACCACCGGATTGCATGGATATCATCTCCCTTTCAAGGAAGACGGCCCTTCTCGCGATAAACACTTTGTTTTCGGAAGGTTTGTAAAACAAATATCCCATGGCTCCGGTTGGATACCCAATGAAATAACACCTCTCAGACCTAGGTTCAAGTTTGTCCTCTACCTCTCGTCTAAAGAAAGAAAGACATCCCCAAACCTTGAGATATGTGATCTTAGGAGCAACTATATGCCACATCTCATAAGGTGTTCTTTGGACTTCCTTAGTCGGTATGAGGTTAAGGATCCTAGCCGCAGACTCAACAGCGTACCCTCAAAAACTAATGGGTACTTCCGTGTGACTCACCATCAATCGGACCATATCTAATAATGTCCGATTCCTCCGCTCCATGATACCATACAATTGCGGTGTCTTAGGAGGAGTTAGTTGTGAAATGATCCCACAACTAGCTAGATGATCACGGAACTCCGAGCTCAAGTATTCGCCTCCCCTATCGGAGCGAAGTATCTTGATAGTCTTGCCCAATTGATTCTGGACTTCGTTTTGGAATGTCTTAAAGACCTCAAAGGTCTCAGACTTATGCCTAATCAAGTAGACATATCCATATCTACTGAAATCATCAGTAAATGTAACGAAGTATCTTGAGTTATTCCTTGTAACATGCTTGAACGGACCGCATACATCAGTATGCACTATGTCCAACAAATCTTTACCCCTTTCACCCATACCGGTAAAGGGTGACTTAGTCATCTTACCCAATAAACAAGATTCGAATACTTCATTTGTCCCAAGGTTAAATGATTCCAAGATCCGATCCGCTTGGAGCTTGGTGATGCGTTTCTTGTTTATGTGGCCAAGACGGCTATGCCATAAGGAAAACTTATCCAAACCATTTTGGATCCAGAATCAATGTTCATGATTGTTCATTTATTCTCTATGTATGCATCAACTTCGTATATACCACGACATGGATAAGCTTTAAAATAAAAAATATCATTTTTGAAACAAGAACTGATTCCAATTTCAAATTTACAATAATATCGAATGTCATACAAAGCATAAAAAGATAAAATGTTTCACGACACAAGCGGCGAATAGCATACATCCTCTTAAATAATAGAGTAGCCGGTCTTGAAAGTAAGCTCAACACTTCCTTTCTCTAATACGGGGACGACCTCCTTGTTCCCCATTATTAGCTCCAGCTCTCCATCATTCAACCTTCTACTTTTCCTTAGCACCTGCACAATATTACCAACGTGAGTGCCACACCCGGTTTCTAAAACCCAGCCATTAGATGTAGAAGTATGATTGAGTTCAATCATGAATGTACCAGAAGTAGAAGTGCCCGCTCCCGAAGCTTGTAGCTTCTTTAGGCCCTCTAGGTACCTTGGGCAGCTCCGGCGCATGTGCCCCTTGATCCCGTAGAAGAAGCAAACCGCCTCCTCCGGAGTCTTAGCTTGAGGGATTGGACCCTTCGGCTTCGGCTCCAGTGTAGGGTTCGGCTTGGGAGCCACAATCTTACCCTTACCTTTACATTTTGGGGGTAAAGGCCGGTATCTTCCTCTTCTTGGACTCACCCTCCTTGATGGCCAAGACGGGAACGGAAGCGGAAAACTTTTGCATTGTCATGTTGGACTCGGCGGTCCGCAGCATACCATGCAATTCCATGAGGGATTTATCCATCCCATGCATATGATAATTCACTACAAATTGATCATATGATGGTGGGATAGACCGTAGGATTAAATCCACTGCCATCTCTCTTGTGATGGAAAATCCCAACCGCTTAAGGCTTTCCACCAGTGCCTTCATCTTGAGCACATGGTGGGAGACGTTACCGCCTTCCTGCCGCCGGTAACCGAGTAGGTCGTTAAGACAACCATACCGTTCTTGCTTCGCTTGTTGTTGGAACATGTCCGACAACTCACGTATCATGTCATAAGCACTCAGATGCTCCATAGACTTTTGCAAATCGGAGTTCAACGTGCTCAATATGAGCCAAGTAACCTCGGTGATTTCTTTCAGACGCTTTTCATAAGCGTCCTTAACGGCCCTACTCGCGTTGGTAGAAGGGGCTTCGGGAATGAGTTCCTTAATGGTGGCCAACTTGTCCTCGTGTCGGAGGACAATACGAACTTGCCTCGACCAATCCATGAAGTTGGTCCCATCGAGTTTTTCTTTCTCTAGGAAAATCCTAAGAGAAAAGGTGGTGTTGTTGGTGCTTGTTGATGCTATCTATAAAAAGCAAAGTAGATTTGGTTAGTTTGATTGAAATCCTTGTTAAAATAATTACCACAAGTGTTTAAGAAAAAAAACTTTTTTAACAAGGGCTAAGAACCTTATTTCACCTTGCACCTGACGGGTTTTCCTCGGATCACGTGGCAAAGCTATTTAGGCCGGCGACTATTGATCGATTGCAATCCATTATTGCAACTCTTAGTTCCTTGCGGGATCCTACTTCACAACCATTGTGTCAAGTTTGGCATGTTTGACCACTCCACAACAATTTCAAAGAAATATCGGCTAGAGCTCGACCATTATTTAAAATATTATTTTGAAATTGTAAATAAACCATCAAGATACATGGTGGTACTCTTGCCCAATGGTCGACTCGGCTAGAGCTCGACATTCGATCTTGCGAGTTGCCACACGCACCTTCCTCACAACTCACACAAAAATTGATTCGGCTAAAGCTTGACAATCAACTCTTGTGTGGTTAGACTCGGGTGGTGTCATCTTATGGGTGGCGTGAGATTTACATTTAAAAAACGGGATTTAGTTTTCCGGTTAAAAAACCATTTTGAGTTTGATTAACAAAGGTGACAATAACCAAAAGTTTTCACTACGTAATATAAACCAATTTTATATCCTGTTGTTAATCAAGTGTGCGCGCGAGAGTTGTTAAACCATTTTTAAAACTCTTGAGTTTTATTACTTGTCAAAAATTGTCTAGCATGCAATAGTCCTACAACTCATGCATAAACAATAAAAAATAAAACAATCACACGCATAAAACAAGTTGGTAACCATGCCCCTAAAACCTATGCGTTTTTCCGTGCGCCACTACGGGAAAACAAAGTCATCTAAGGACAAAAATTACTTAACTTGGATGTGCTCCCACTAAACCCTCCACCTCCATTAAGTCTTCCGGATTCGTGTTCGCCAAGACGTCATTCCATGGACTCCCCGATGGTTGCTCCAAATTACAATTACATAGAAAATGAAATAAATGGCATGCAAGCCACAAATTCTATTTTCTAGTACAAATACATAATATGAAAATTTTCAATGGCATGCAAGCCACAAATACAAATTATATTCCAAATAAATAAATTAACTATTATTACAAACCATGTGACATAAAGTCACCAAATGAATGAATAATAAACAACCAAACATCCACAAGGTCTAGGGCATTTTCTATGGTTACCAACATAACATGAACATACATAAACAACACATGAACAACATGGTGTGCCACTCAAAGACCATGTAAACTTATGTATAATGGTTAAGATTATTAAATAACTCAAGGCACAAAATAATCCCATGTACTTATGCATTAGTAACACCAAACCATTTTTTATGAAACATATTCATAAATACATAATGTAAGTATATGCAATTACCATTTTCATGCCAAAATGATAATATACATATAAATACACCAACCATTACACAAGGCAACTTAAATAATGAAATTTAATTTCTGGACCAAAAAATCCAGAACTAAATAATAATGCCAAAAACCTAAAAAGTAATTTTTAAACTTAAAATTCCAAAAACTGCACTGTCTGACAGATCGAGCTGCGAACTACAAAGAAGATCGAGCCGCGAATTGTGTAACAACGGGTTTCACGAGCTTAAAATCAGGAATAATTTAAGCTTTTTAAGTATATTTATCAATGGCACGCAGCGGAAACTAAACACTAGTTACAAAATATAAAGTGTTGTTATCCGACTTGGCAAATATAAACATCAAAACCAAGTCTCTAAACGAACCGGTATTACCGTACTATAAACCGACCATCGGGTCACCGATAATTATAACAGCAAAGTGTTCCAGAAGAGTTAAGTACAATTACCCACAAGCGCCCGCCTCACCAGGCTGCCTAATCTTTACCTGTAAAAAAGGTAAATAATGAACCGGTTAGCTACACTAGCTAGTGAGTACAGGTTGCACATAGGTATCAATAAGCATGCAGTCAAAACTCAGGAAAGCACATAGGGCTATCCTATCATATCGCGGTGCGCCAATTATGTCAGCAGGAGTCGTGTCTTGCAGGGTAGCGAGCCCCGCTCAACAACCCTAGCCAGGGAACCAGCCGCAACCAATTGCACTAGTGGGGGAGCGAAGATCAGTCCACATAGTGCACTCTGTCTAACATGCTGGTTCCAGCCTAAGCGAAGAACCCAATTCTATCAAGGAACGGCGGCCTGTAGAGACATACCCAAGCGTATACTCCTGAGTACCGTTACTTCCCCAATTCTTGTTGGATTCTGCCCACTGACACAAGTACATTGGTGTTTCTGCTGATGAAGTGCGAGCCTATTGGATCACACACCAAGGATTGATCCCGACAGCTTATTGATAAAGAGAAAAGATCCAAAAATCAAATTGTTTGATTTTGGGGCTTCACGGCCGTGAGGGATGCTCCACGGGTCGTGAAGCCCACTGCCCTCACGAATGGCTCAATGACTTTTACACGGCTCGTGGAGTCTTCACGGGTCGTGAAGAGGTCGTGGAGGGGTCGTGAAGGAGACGCCCTCACGAGTCACTCGAACGCGGCATGGGCCGTGAAGGACTATGGCCGGTCGTCGCACATTTAGTCTTCACGGGCTCTTCACGGGCCGTGAGAGGCCGTGAAGACCTGTTTGCATGAAAATCTTATATCTGATTGGGCCATCTGATGGTCCAATGAGGTTAAGTCTTCTACACCGGCCAAAAAGGGTTTTTGGTGGTCTGAAACAGCAAGAGAACATGCAAGACTAATATCTCTCTCTCTCTAACTTCTCTCTTGGTGCCTTTGAGAAATATACACATTATACACTAAGTTCTTGATGCTTGAGTGTTGTGTGAGCATTCTTGGTGCAAGAGGAGACTATTTCAAGGGCTGTTCCAGAAGGTGGAATCATGGTGGATGTTCACCCGATAGAGTACTAGCATACGGGGATTGAACCAACTTGGTGTGGATCAACGATAGAGGAGGATTCACTTGAGTTCTCGTTCATCCCGTTTTGTCACTAGCTTCAGCCGATTTGAGCCATGGTAAGGAGGTACTTTCTGTCCTTCTTTGTTCCTTTTAAGTTGCAATTTGGTTTTTGTAGAGAATCTATAAGTTTGGAACATGATACGTTCCGCTGTGTTTAGCTCCATATGTACAAGGATTGTTTACTTTGTGCCTTGAGTGTTTAGCTAGGTTTGAACAATCTTAATCGAGATACATTTTACACGGTTTTGTTGTGGCACACCGTGTTGTTGTTTGATCCGGTAACGCCTTGCCCGTTAGACCTATGTGTTGGTTGTTTGGTTGTATTTAATTATTCATTTATTTGGTGGTTTGTACCACAATTGGTTTGTAATAATTAAATTTATTCGGTTTTGTATTTTGTACTTTATTTTGGCTTGCATGCCGGTTGCTATTCTTTGTAATTGTTAGATTAGCTTAGATTAGCATTTCGTGGCTTGCACGACGTTTCTTTTCAAATTTTTGTATGTATTTGTAAAAGAAGACCGAAGACAACCATCGAGAGTCGTGGAGGAGACGTCTCGGCTATGGTGGATCCGGTGGTTCATTGTAGATGATGGATTCAGTGGGAGCACTTCCAGCTGGGCCAAGTGGCTGTGTCCTTAGTTTGGCCTTGCTTTCCTCGTTTAGCTCACGGGGAAAGCGCATTGGGTTTAGGGGCATGTTACCGGATATTACTTGTCCGTGGTTGATGTTTTGTTTAGTTTCTTGCATGGTTGTTTAGTTTCTTCGCTCGCTTGAAAACTTTTCAAAATAATAAAACCAAGAGTTTGGAATTGGTTTACAAACCTCGCGCGCCACAAGACCACCTTAAAAACAAAATCCCGTTTTTATCAAATGTAAATCACTCGCCTCCCGTAAGATGACACCACCCGAATCTAGTGAAACAAGATCGGTCGTCGAGCTTAGCCGAGATCGATTTTGTGTAACTGTGTGGATGGTGCGTGTGGTAACTCGCAAGGGTCGGTTGTCGAGCTTAGCCGAGCCGGCCATTGGGCTAGAGTACCACTATGTATCTTGACGGTCGATTTACAATTCCAAGACTTAAAACGCTTTGGTAGTTGTCGTGCCCATACCGAGCTATCAAAGTGGATTAATGAGGAATCGGTGAGAGAAGGGATCAAACATGCCAAATGGGTGCTATGAGTGCCTAGGATCCCGCAAGTGTCTAAGAGTTGTAATCTCGGATTGCAATTGGTAAAGTGTTTACCGGCCTAAGTAGCTCCATGAAGTGATCTGTGGCAAACCCGTCATGGATTGGGGTAATTTGAGGTTCTTAGCCCTTGTTAAGATAATTTGATTTTGTTAATCAGCTGGGTAATTATTTTAACGAGGATAATATTGAAACTAACTAAAACGTGTACTCTTTTATAGATGGCAAATATTAACGACACCACACCAAACTTTAAACTTCGATTATTCCTAGAAAGGGAGAGACTCACAGGAGTGAACTTCACTGACTGGTATCGTGTATTGAGGATTGTCCTCCGTCACGAGTCAAAGTTGCACATCCTTGAGGAATCCTTTCCGGAGCCACCTGCTACCAACGCGAACTGGGCCACTCGATACGCTTTTGAGAAGCGTGTTAGAGATACACAAGATATTTCTTGTCTCATGTTATCGACTATGAGCTTTGAGTTGCGTCAGCAGCTTGAGCAATTGAGTGCGTATGACATGATAAACCGGCTAAAGGACATGTTCCCGCAACAGGTTAGACAAGAACGGTTTGAGTGTATAAAGGCTTTGGTCGGTTGTAGGATGCAGGAAGGTGAGGATGTGAATGTCCATTTCCTTATGATGAAGGGATATATGGACCAATTGGAGAGACTTGGACTTCCAATAGGGAGGGAGATTGCGGTGGATATGATCCTCCAGTCCATGCCCGCGTCTTATGAGAAGTTTGTCAAGAACTTTCACAAAGACAATTTGGATAAATCCTTGATCAAACTTCAAGACATGCTGAAGGCTGTACAGTCTTACATGGTTGAGAAGGATCGTGTCTCGTCCACATCCACTATGGCTACTAGGAAACAAGTAAGCAAGAAGGAGAAACTGACCTCAAAAGGAAAGTCTAGTGAGAGTAGGCTATCCGTAATTGTGGAGTCAGAGGACAATGAGATTGTGCCTCAAGGTGATGTTCCACATGGGGTAGTTTGCTACTTTTGCGGAGAAATTGGAAATTGGCGTCGTCACGCCTGCCTCAAGTGCCTGGAAGAGCTAAGTATCCTAAAGCGGAAGAACGTTAGCTCATCTTCAGGTACATTCATGATCAAACTCCATTGATCTTCTACTTCTAACGACTGGGTTTTGAACGCTAGTCAAAACGCTCACGTTTGTCACAAACTTGTTTGTTGCAAAGTGCAGGTGTTAATCAGAAGTAGGTAATGGATGCATGGAGAGCTGGATCTTTAAGAAGAGAAGCATGGTGCTTGTCCCTAAGTAGAAGGATTGGAAGAAGAGTCTTGCCATTCCATCCAGCTATACTATTACTTCATTTAGATCTTTGTCTTACGCCCTGCGTGGCAAGAAGCATTGTATCTTATTTGCCTTTGATGACGATGAATATTACTTTGAATTAAGTTATTGTGGGTTCGAGTTTTATTTCAAAGTCTATTCATGTCGTGGCATTTGCAATAAGTTTTGCTTAAAGAAGTAATGGAATGATTATGAATGATTATTGAATTGTTATCCTTATGAAATAGTTGATTTAACCATATAAACAAGACTTGCATCACCAAGCTCCATGTGGTTAGGAACTTGGAATTTTTTGACCATGGGTCAATTGTTGATTGCAAATATTGCTTATAAGGCTAAATAACTAACATATCCTTCACTTGTGAATGTGAGAGGAATAAAGGCTTGTTGGATTTCGTTTGCACGTTTGTGTAAAGACCATTCAGGAAAATACATAAGGATTAACTATGTGTGATTTGTTACCTTTACCGATGATGGTAGAAGGAATGGGTAAGTCTAATTTATTAGACGAATGTCTGAAACCTGAGAGGTGTTCAAGACTCACCCTTAACAAACTTAAGATGAAGAGGGCAAAATGGAATAAAGATACTTAAATCTTGTGAGATGTTGAGCATCTACATTCTAAACCATCATAAGAATTGTGAGTTTGCCTCATAATTCACTTCTCCTAGGATACATGTTTTACATGGATCACTTAGTGGAGGAATGGAACATATTGGTTATGGTTCCGTCTTGATGGATTAAACTTAAGTAACCCGCTTGATAGGTGTACTTGAGTAGTGACGGGAAATGTTCTTGTTTTAAATCAACAAAGATGGTCGAATTAGCATCTGAAGAGATTTGACTAGAAAGAGTTCTTTGCTTCTCTATCTCATAGATCATAGTTATCCAGTCTACATTTAGTGGGAGATGGATGAACTTAAAGGATGCTAATGTATTTAAATAGTTCTTCTAGGTTTCAGATATTCATTTCATATCCTTTTGAGAACCAAATTAGGTTGCTCGAAAAGGGAAATGAACAACTGAAGCATTCCAGTGGAAGAACGTGAGATTTAAATAAAAGACCTGATGTTGGTACTAGCATTCAATCAGAAATGATTGAAACTCAACATGGCTATGTTGGAGTATCTGGCATAAAGTTATTACTTCTTCATATGTCTGGTAAGAGTCGTCATAAGACCAGAGGAATATAATTTATTATATCTGAGGACGATGACTTATTGATGATACGTGATGTATGCATCAATTACCGGAAGCTGTAGTAGGCCCTTGAGTCTGCTGAGAAGAGAAGTGTAATAACATAATATATATTCCATGCTGGATTTTCAAGTTTTGAACTTGGTTAATCCAACACCTAGGTTTTGACCTGACGGTGTATATAGCTCTTTTGGATATAAGATCTGCATGGATTAATTTGTAGATAACTTCAAATACTGACTGGATGAAATTGGTTTCATGATGATTGACCATAGGGTTGGAATCATATGAAGACATTCTCTTAGTAGTTATGTTGAAGTTTAAGGGGATGCTTATGCCATGTTATGGCAATAAGATGCAAAGACCGCATTCCGTTATAGGAATTTTATGAGGAAGTGTTCACAACACTGTCCGAGGGTCTTTTACATCCTGAGTATCCCTATGAAGTCTACAAAGGAGGAGTCCTTTTAGGCTTAGAATAAATCTAAGTTTTGGAATCTTTGCTAAGAAAATCAAGTGTTTGAGTTTTCAGTAAGCAATGAAGAAACTTGGATAGATGCCAGAGCTAGTGGGAGCGTTGTTATAATCCTATTTGGTATGTCTAGAACATACTATATTTTGAAGATAATGTCTTGGTTTAGCTTGGCAACAAGTGTAAATTGAGAATTATGCGTCCATAATAAATATGGGATATTCAAAGAAGTTTATGGAATACAAGAAATATGAATACATGTTCTTGTGGTGATGTAATTAGCAGAAGTTTAAAGTGAGTTTCTACTCTTGTGATAGCTTCTACTTTAAAGGATAACCGCTGATCTTGATTGGGGTTTGTGATCCTTTTCGAAATATGGTGTTGTTAATTTACGTGTGTCTTAAAGCGTCGTTGACTCTATTGGGTTCTTTTGAGGCAATGAGAGTACGATGGCTTATACACACTAAACTTTGTGAATCAAGCATTGTTTACTTTATTGGGTTCCTTTGAAACAATGAAGGTATAACTGCTTGGACAAAATGATCAAAATCCCATCAACGCACACTTTGGAAGTGGTTGGTTGTAGTAGGGATATGATCACTGAGAATCAAGCATCACTCACTCTATAGAGATCTTTGTGAAAACTATGAGGGTACAATGGCTTATGCACATTAAATTTGAGACCCGAGCGTTGTTTACCTTATTGGGTTCTTTTGAAACAATGAAGGTATAACAGCTTGGATAAATGATCGAAATCCCATCAACGCACACTTTGGAAGTGGTTGGTTGCAGTAGGGATATGATCAATTTCAGAGTACACACGGATAACATCGTGGATGGTGATCCGTTTACTGAGCTATAGTGGCAGTCTAGTGATGAATGTCATACTAAGGTCTGCATGAACTTGGCTTGAGTGTGTTTTAGTAATGATTCGATATGTTTTACTCTTGGGAACGTTAAGCAATATTGTGCTTCTGCTTGTATCGATTATCAAAGGGGTTTGGTAATGCGCGTGTAGCGGGTACTCTCAGCAAGCTTTATTGTGTTCCAACTTTGCATGTTTTACCTCTTCCCTGAATGTATTTACATTCTAAATGTCCACAGCCAGTCATTCTTTACGGGAAGGAAGTCTGAATGAAGGCTGAGGGAAGTGATTGGTCAAGTGTCCAATGGTGATTGGGACATAGGGACACAATACTTCGCCTGTACTTGAAAGGGGTTTCAAGTGACTGGACGACCCACACCTGAATTCACTTTGTGGTACTTATCATGAGTAATTCAGGATGATAATATCAGTTCATCCTCATACTAGAGATGCATGTGTCTGCATCACTTTGGTTTGCTTTGCTCTAGTTGCTTTCAAACGCAGTCCGTAACTGGCTATTATAAAGGGAGTAGCTGATCAGAGTATGATCACTGTGGTGGGCAATGTAGTAAAAGGAATTTGTTCCTATGTTCAGAGAGATATCCCTGGGCCCCTCGATGATTGGGCGCTGACACCAAAATGCATGGCCATGCTCGAGTGTGCAATGATTTGGGTAATCGATTGCAACTTGTTTATTTTGGTCACCACCAATCTCGATCGAGAAACATAATCGTGAAGGACTGAGAATGACTTAGTACCATGTCTCGTCTTCACATGGATATCGCGAACAAAAGGATGGTTGATCACTTATCTAGGGCCATTTCAAACCTTTGGTTGTGAATTGGTACGTTGTGTCATGTGCAAGTGGGAGTCTGTTGGAGTCTGCCCACTGACACAAATACATTGGTGTTACTGCTGATGAAGTGCGAGCCTATTGGGTCACACACCAAGGATTGATCCTGACAGCTTATTGATAAAGAGAGAAGGTCCAAAAATCAAATTGTTTGATTTTGGGGCTTCACGGCCGTGAGGGACGCTCCACGGGTCGTGAAGCCCACTGCCCTCACGAATGGCTCAATGACTTTTACACGGCTCGTGGAGTCTTCACGGGTCGTGAAGAGGTCGTGGAGGGGTCGTGAAGGAGACGCCCTCACGAGTCACTCGAACGCGGCACGGGCCGTGAAGACCTGTCTGCATGAAAATCTTATATCTCATTGGGCCATCTGATGGTCCAATGAGGTTAAGTCTTCTACACCGGCCAAAAAGGGTTTTTGGTGGTCTGAAACAACAAGAGAACATGCAAGACTAATATCTCTCTCTCTAACTTCTCTCTTGGTGCCTTTGAGAAATATACACATTATACATTGGGCCATATGAGTGTTGTGTGAGCATTCTTGGTGCAAGAGGAGACTATTTCAAGGGCTGTTCCAGAAGGTGGAATCATGGTGGATGTTCACCCGATGGAGTACTAGCATACGGGGATTGAACCAACTTGGTGTGGATCAACGATAGAGGAGGATTCACTTGAGTCCTCGTTCATCCCGTTTTGTCACTAGCTTCAGCCGATTTGAGCCATGGTAAGGAGGTACTTTCTGTCCTTCTTTGTTCCTCTTAAGTTGCAATTTGGTTTTTGTAGAGAATCTATCACTTTGGAACACGATACGGACCCGATTTTGTTCGGTTTTAAACTTTTGTTTAATGTTTCCGCTGTGTTTAGCTCCATACCGTGTTCCAACAATTCTATCAAGGAACGACTGACCTTAATCGTGTTAGAAACTGTTTGTACAGTTCCCCGAGTGTCCGAACATAATTTTATAAACAAATAGCTGATCCAATTAGGATACAATTCATGCGCGCATATAATCACATCAATTATTATTCTTACTAGTGAACAAAACATGCGAGTATAACTTAATCATAACATACACTTACCACATGATTCCCGTTACAAGTATTCACTTACTTTTACAGCAATTCTAATCATCATAAACATGGTATATCACATCATAACATACCTCATCATACGTACGTAGAATCACCAATACACGTGTAAAACACACAATGGTTAGCACTACTTACTGAGCCTCATGGGAAACCGGTACTTACCTTAAGCTCACAGAAAGCTGACACAACGATCAATAGTTTCCGTTTCCTCTCGAACACCTAACACAATACATACATACCTGATTATCACTTATACACAACATCCTAAGGTTAAAATATAAGTTAAACAAGCTATCAGCCCTGGACCCCCTGTTTGCGATCGCAAGTACAAGCCTTGCGTTCGCAAGGGCGTTCCTTGCGATCGCAGGAGGCCTTTTACCATAAACCCATGTTTCCGATCGCAAGGGAAGTCCCTTATACCCACAAACATGGTTCCAGGGTTGCTTACGATCGTAAGTTATGTACCTACGCTCGTAAACCTCATTTCCTTCGCTCGTAAGCGGTAAATCAGCAAAACAGCCCCTTTGCGGTCGCATGCCAACTGCATACAGTCGCATGGACCTTCTATGCGGTCGAATGGACTTTCCATGCGGTCGCATGTACCACCCATGCGGTCGCATGTACCTGCCATGCGGTCGCATAGACCTCTGATACTGTAAGCTTCTTCCCTGTTTTCTGCACAACCCTGAATTTCATATTTTTGACATCTTAACTAACCAAAACTCGTTTCCAATTACTCATACATTTTACTAGAAATCAATTGGAGCTTATAAACACATTTGACACCTTTACAAACCATAAAAACACATCAAAACACCACCAAATTGGTGTTTCTTGTTCATAAACTCAAACTAGGTTTTCAACAAGGAAATTACTTACAAAGAAGGAAGAAGCACAGTTGATAGGATTCGATTTTGATACTGGAATCACAAGCAAACCTCTTCTTTCATGATTTCTTCTTCAACGATTGAGAGAGCTAATGTGTGTGTGTGTTTGCAAAGACGTGAAAGTGTATGTACATACACAGTGTTTGAGTTTTAACTCAAGAAAGGATAAGGACACACACACAAACCGACTTAGTTGGCTAAACATTTAAAATACAAGTATTTTATTCCCCTATTCAACTTACAATACAACTTAGGTTTACCTGTTTCAACTAACGGGGATATCTACGGAACCATTACGCGAAACCGTTTAATATTTTATTACTTTTACTTGTTAACTCTAACTTTCATATGACACCTCATATATCCACTTTAACTAACTAAAAACATAAAATAACCACTAAAACACTTATTTAAAGTCAATGTACAACCACTTGAGCACGAAGTACAACTAGGTACTACTAGGCCCATTTTCAGGATGTTACAAATCTACCCTCCTTAAAGAGGATTCCGTCCTCGGAATCCAACCTCGATCACACACATAGTCACAAACTATTTTCACGATGTTACATTAAGCAACAACCACAATTGGTACGAAAACTATCAACACAAAACTTTAGTTATTCCACTAACTGTAAGGTTATAGTGCATAAAACCTACATATCTTACTTGATTAAAGGGAAACTACCTGCAACTGTTTCAAGGTTACACGACATTTCTAAACTTACAGAACACTTCAACTAGTTAGGACATTCCGAAGAGTCGTGCCCGTACTGACTACATTCGTAACAAAACTTACCTAAACATTCTTTAGCAAAGTGTCCCGTAAGTCCATAGTTGTAACAAACTTTCTCTATACCTGCATTCTCCAGCGTGATTCTTGCCATATGTTTCGCATGCAACTCTACTTCTAGATCCTCCAGTTTCAGTCTGAGTTCTCGCTTTCTTAGTTTCCTCGTCATCTTCTTTTAACTTATGAAATTCTTCTTGAACCACGCTTTTTACCTCTCTTCTCATTTCCGCCATAACTGATGGCATGTTTCTGCGAAAACATTTATCAAACTGGTCAGACATCACCTCTCGGAGATGTCGTGTAGGTACCGCTCCGCGTTTATTCCCGTATACGGAAATATGATCTTGTAGATCTCCTATAGTAGTTAAGTCTAAGCTTTCTTCAATTACTTCCTCGTTTCCCACTTGCGAGTTTAAACTTCTATCCATATCTCTGCAACAAAAGAACTCTTAATCAGTATAAAAACATCAACACTATACATATTCTTTCTTAATAAACCGTTTAGGTTCACTTAATATCCCCGATTATATTTTCACACTTCTCTTCTTAATTACCTCAACTTTTACATTAATTAAAACGCATTTGTCTTAATCATTTACTTTAATCTGTCATGTTTATACTTACTCCCTTTAATTTTCATAATACGTACTAACTAACGAGGGTAAGGAAAACTAATCACATCAACAACAATAGCTTAAAAGAACACAACTAACAACTAGAACAAGTTCACTATTAACTATTTTTCACTTATTACAACAAGACTACTAATTTACAACATTAAAATTTCATTTACATCCTACACTTTTACCAAATTCAATCTTAGCACGACAACTTCAATTATCCGTAGTATTACATATTCCTTCTTAATTTATCTTTCATATTTAAACAACAAGGTAATACGAATACCATTCTCTTATCGTCTTTCACGAATTTAGGTGGAGGTATAATCTAATCTAGTCAATATCAGTAATAACTCCAATAACATAATCAACAATTGTTACTACTTGATATTAACAAATCTTGCTTTAAACGAGTCAGTAAACATAGAACAGACACTTACAACCTCTTACAAAACCACTAATTTACAACATTACAAACACAAAATTACTGACTCTTGAACTTACTAATACAGTTACAACAAAACTACCAAGGTAAACACTTATAACTATTCTTCTAGTCAACATTCTCTGCTATTACTTGTTAAGGCCTTCCTTTGTCACAGAGAACGCCTACATTTTCTGGGTAGACGAAGATCCACTAGCCCTCAAAATTTTACCCACAGTACAATCAACAACCTCGTGTCCCGGGTTATGACACTTGTAGCACACACCTTGCTCAAATTTACACTCTCTCGTCACATGTCCTAATCCTCCTCACTGAAAACATCTAACGGTGGCTTTAGTACAATCTCCGACATGATAAGTGTGGCATTTAGAACACCAAGGACCATTAAACTTCAATTGTTTCGAAGAACCAGATTTTTCAACCGCAGAAGTCTGTCCTTTCGAGGGACCAGATTTAGAGGACGACCGAGACTTCCTTTTCTTACTTTTATTCACATGATCGCTTTCATAGTGAAGACACTCTTCTTCAATCTGTAGTGCCATCTAAAAGGCTTGTTTCAGGCTTCTAGCGGTTCTAACACAAACACGATGTCCGATCGGCAGCATACTTGCAAACTTCTGTATTTTGGCATTCTCATCTGGCAGCAACCGTGGAACAAACTCCATTTTATCTTTAAAAGCACAGATCAAGTCTCTCATGGATTGATTTCCTTTTTGGAGCTTGTTAATTTCCCGCTCCATATACTCTTTGTTGAAATAAGTGCAATACTTTATCGTCAACTTCTCACGGAATTGTTCCCAAGTCAATGCACCCAGTACTTTCTTACTGACCGAAGCTTCCACAACATTCCACTATGAGACAGCAATATCTTTCAACATATGTATCGCGTATTCCACGCGATATTTTGGTGCACAGTCGCATAACTCAAAAATCTGCTCCATCTCTCGAAGCCATCGAATAGCAACAAAAGGGTCGTCACTACCGTTAAAGCTATGAGGTTCACAGGAAAGAAATTCCTGGAAAGCATCGTACTTATCATATCTCCTCTTTATCGAATGAAACAGCATCTCTTTGGTCAGCCGTAACTCCACTTCCAACCGTCGAACGTAAGCCTCTCTCTCTTGCTCATGCTTCAAGCCCTCAGAATAATGGCGAAAAGCTTCGTCTCCCACTTCAAGACGAAGGCGAGCCATCTCCTCTTCCACTAGCATAACGTGTTGCTCAATACCAGTTTGCTGCCCCAACATTTTAGTTTACTACTGGTAAAGAAAGAAGTATGTAACGCGCGACTTATTCTCAAACTATTAACACTACAAGTTAGTTCATATCACATAACAATCACATAACACTCACACTCAACCCCAATCATCCCGCAAGGAACACTTAACGATGGTCGGGCCCGAGTTTGAGATCGAATACTTTTACAAGTGTCCGATTCCCTCAAACTTAGGCTCTGATACCTATTTGTAACAACGGGTTTCACGAGCTTAAAATCAGGAATAATTTAAGCTTTTTAAGTATATTTATCAATGGCATGCAGCGGAAACTAAACACTGGTTATAAAATATAAAGTGTTGTTATCCGACTTGGCAAATATAAACATCAAAACCAAGTCTCAAAACGAACCGGTATTACCGTACTATAAACCGACCATCGGGTCACAGAAAATTATAACAGCAAAGTGTTCGAAAAGAGTTAAGTAAAATTACCCACAAGCGCCCGCCTCACCAGGATGCCTAATCTTTACCTGTAAAAAGGGTAAATCATGAACCGGTTAGCTACACTAGCTAGTGAGTGCAGGTTGCACATAAGTATCAATAAGCATGCAGTCAAAACTCAGGAAAGCACACAGGACTTTCCTATCATATCGCGGTGCGCCAATTATGTCAGTAGGAGTCGTGTCTTGCAGGGTAGCGAGCCCTGCTCAACAACCCTAGCTGGGGAATCAGCCGCAACCAATTGCACTAGTGGGGGAGCGAAGAGTATTCCACATAGTGCACTCTGTCTAACATGCTGGTTCCAACCTAAGCGAAGACCCCAATTCTATCAAGGAACGGCGGCCTGCAGAGCCATACCCAAACGTATACTCCAGAGTACCGTTAGTTCCCCAATTCATAGCCCCTAAGGACCCTGGGAACCTAGCCAGATCATCACCCGTCTACCTGAATGACCTTAATCGTGTTAGAAACTGTTTGTATAGTTCCCCGAGTGTCCGGACATAATTACATAAACAAATAGTTGATCCAATTAGAATCCAACTCATGCGCGCATATAATCACAGCAATTATTATTCTTACTAGTGAACAAAACTATAACTTAATCATAACATACACTTACCACATGATTCCCGTTACAAGTATTCATTTACTTTTACAGCAATTCTAATAATCATAAACATGGTATATCACATCATAACATACCTCATCATACGTCGTAGAATCACCAATACACGTTTAAAACACACAATGGTTAGCACTACTTACTGAGCCTCATGGGAAACCGGTACTCACCTTAAGCTCACATAAAGCTGACACAACGATCAATAGTTTCCGTTTCCTCTCAAACACCAAACACAATACATACATACCTGATTATCACTTATACACAGCACCCTAAGGTTAAAACATAAGTTAAACAAGCTATCAGCCCTGGATCCCCTGCTTGGGATCGCAAGTAAAAGCCTTGCGGTCGCAAGGGCCCCCCAATAACATCCCTTACGATCGCAAGGGCGTTCCTTGCCATTGCAAGAGGCCTTTTACCATAAACCTATGTTTCCGATCGCAAGGGAAGTCCCTCATACCCGCAAACCTGCTTCCAGGGTTGGTTACGATCATAACGTACCTACGCTCGTAAACCTCATTTTCTTCGCTCGTAAGCGGTAAATCAACAAAACAGCCCCTTTGCGGTCGCATGCCAACTGCATCCGGTCGCATGGACCATCTATGCGGTCGCATGGCTTCTTGAACTGCATGCGGTCGCATGGACTTTCCATGCGGTCGCATGTACCACCCATGCGGTCGCATGTACCTGCCATGCGGTCGCATGGACCTCTGATACTGTAAGCTTCTTCCCTGTTTTCTGCACAGCCCCAAAATTCATATTTTTTACATTTTTGACATCTTAACTAACCAAAACTCGTTTCCAATTACTCATACATTTTACTAGAAATCAATTGGAGCTTATAAACACATTTGACACCATTAGAAACCATAAATACACATCAAAACACCACCAAATTGGTGTTTCTTGTTCATAAACTCAAACTAGGTTTTCAACAAGGAAATTACTTACAAAGAAGGAAGAAGCACAGTTGATAGGATTCGATTTTGATACTGGAATCACAAGCAAACCTCTTCTTTCATGATTTCTTCTTCAACGATTGAGAGAGCTAATGTGTGTGTGTGTTTGCAAAGACGTGAAAGTGTATGGACATACACAGTGTTTGAGTTTTAACTCAACAAAGGATAAGGACACACACACAAACCGACTTAGTTGGCTAAACATTTAAAACACAGGTATTTTATTCCCCTATTCAACTTACAATACAATTTAGGTTCACCTGTTTCAACTAACGGGGATATCTACAGAACCATTACGCGAAACCATTTAATATTTTATCGCTTTTACTTTTTAACTCTAACTTTCATATGACACCTCATATATCCACTTTAACTAACTAAAAACATAAAATAACCACTAAAACACTTACTAAAAGTTAATGTACAACCACTTGAGCACGAAGTACAACTAGGTACTACTAGGCCCATTTTCAGGATATTACAAACTGCCTTATATTTCGAGCCGCAGACGAAATAGCGCAGCAATTTTTCAACAAGTTCGCGCCGCTAACCACATCGAAGTTCGCGACTGGACAGAAAACAAAAAAACATTTTTGGGTTTTTTCAGGCCACCATGTGCAAATGTAGCGTAGAGCTAGCTCTGATACCACTGTTGGGGTTCTATGAGCACAGCGGAAGCGAAAAGTATAACATGCATAACACAAGGTACAAGTAAATAAAGCATAAAACCCCATTAATGGACCGAAACTCTATGTCAAACATTTTCAACATGTAAAAAGAGAGGAATGAGATTATACCCCTAGGAGTTTCTTGGAACAAAGATGAAGATGGTGGTGATGACAAGAAGGCCAAAACCGAGCTTCCCTATATTGCTAGTCCATCCCGGGTTTGCTCAATCCACTTGTACTAGCAAGCTTGTATGGACTTCAATGACTTAAATCCACACCAAGAACAACAAGTAGCCTTTTACTTCTGGACTCCTTGTGGTTATACTCTAAGAACATTCTAATAGAACTTAACTAAGTGTATCAAGTGAGTATGTGACAAAAGGATAGAATGAGAGGCAATTAGGACTCTTTTATAAACATAAGAGTGCCATTTCAGATGCCCAAGAACGGCCATGAGTCTCCTAAGAAGAAGACCATGCATTGGGCAAGGATGGAGGTGGAAAACACAATCATTGCATGCAGACTGACACATGATCGTGGATAGAACTCTTAAGGACTTCGCGGCACGAACTCCTTAAGAGATAGAGCCGCGATCTCAGCCTGCACACCAACCCTTTTCCACTTTGACACTTTTAGTCCTTATACTTAGGTTGTTGTCAGGATGATCCCCGGTATGTTATCCAATAGGCCCATACATCATTGGCAATGATCTATATGGCGTACGTGTGTTACTGGGCATACTCCAACATTCGGGTTAAGACCGGAGGTGTCAAGGCCAGTGGGAGTAAGTAGATTATTCGATAGATCCAGCCACGGGATGTATTTAGTATAGTTTGTCCTTAGTTGACCCCTTAGGACATAGTGGGCAAAACTAAAACAGTTTATTATCTGTGTGGTTGTGCTTTACTTTTATGATTATTATGCGATTATAAAATTAAATTAGTAGGTTAATAATGGTTGTTATTAATCAGAGGTAAAACCACGATATATGATAAATTTGGTATATGACAACAGATTATAAAATTTGAATATTTTATGAATGTCTTATCAGCATTTTTAAAACAGATTGTTTTTCAAAAATGATTTTATCATAAAACGTATTGTGTACCTAGTTTGAGGTATACTCAGAAATATGGATTTTAAAACAACTTGTTTTAAAATGGTTTTACAAAACTGGAATCAAGTTTTTCAAACTTCGATAAAACCCACTAAAATCTTAGATCAGTAGTGCTACCTATCTAGTGGTACACTTTTCCTGCTCCTGGTACCTTAGTGTGTTGTCGTGCCCAAACCGTGCACACTGGGGTTCAAACCGATGTTGAGAGGAGGTGAAAGACTTTGAGATTCCTGTTAGATTATGTGCAGAAATAGATAACATGTACTATCGTATCCAATACTATGTGACACTAAAGGATCACACCGCTGCACACCCAATTAGAACCATTTGGATTATACATGTTTGTGTATCGCAATAATTAATAGTTAAATTAATTATTGAGAAAGAGAAAAATAATAATAGTTAATTATTATTAAAAGAGAGATGTTAATATTTAGTTTAAATATTAACGGGACCAGTTAATTAATAGTTATTAATTAACTAGAAAGGTCAAGGGTTAATTTGTGTAATTGATTAATAGTTTAATTAAAGCTGGGCTTTAATTAAACGGGCTTGGCCTAATAAGGGTTTATTATATAAACCTAATTAAGCCTAATTAATCACATAATTCAATTACAAGCCTTAAGAGAAAAACCCTAACTCTCTCTCTCTACCCTTCTCGGCCGACCTCTCTCTCCACTCTTCGAGAAGTCGATGGCGGCACAAGGCCGCAGGCGATGGTTGACGGCGGCGCAAGGGCTCACACACACGGGTCACGGTTTGATCGGAGGTTTAATCCCTAGGCGGTCTAGCAGCCAGTTCGAGGCGGTGCAGTAGCGGTGAATAGCCTGCAGCAGTCTAGAGGTCAAAGAAAAGTTTTAATCCCTAAAGGTATAACTTTCTAACCCTCTTCTCTTTTAGTTCCTGTATGAGTTAGATGAGATCACTGGAGGGGGTTTTGATTTCCGCTGTGCATGTTTGATTATATGTTTTTATACCCTAAAAACCCTTCAGTGATATCAGAGCCACTTCTAACCTCGTAGTGAACTAGGTAGGTTTCTTTTATTCTGATGAAAAGGGTTTATCTTTTATCAAGAAAAAGGTTTCTGATTTATTATCCAGATTAAATCAAGTTTTGATTTTTTTTATTGGATAAACCTTTGATAAAAGATCATTAGATTTAATCTTTAAATTAAATCTGTTTTTTTATATATATTGTTGTTATTTGCGATAACCAAGAAAACTGAGACCACCATCATGAGCGGCGGCCTCAGGCGGTGGCTGTGGTCAGTTCGATGGCGTCCCAATCGTCGGCGTCAGCTGGTCGACGGCAGTCCCGAGGAGAGGCGGCAAGCCGGCTGTGATCGGCGGCGGTTTTACAGCGGTCTACCGTGATCTACGGTGGTACGCAGCGCGGTTTAGTGATGCGTTAGCGACGCGGTTAGCAGCCCAGTTAGCGGCGCTAACTGTGTGGTGGGCTTCGGCCCAGAGAACCACGGCCCAGTAAGCCTGCGGCCCAGCTAGGGTTTAACGGCTAGGGTTAGCGGTGCTAATGCTTTTAGGCCTCGGCCCAGTTTTTGTTTCACGGTCCGTTTCCAATAAACGACCCAGTTTAAATATTTGCCCCAGCTCGCGGTTCAGATATTTTGTGGTCAATATTGAATTGAAATACAGTTGTTATTTTAATTTAAGTTTTAAATATTATATTTGACTTTTTTGATTAATTATCAAAGTATAAAACTTGAAATATATATTGCAAATAAAGGAAAAACAATATAGGGATTTTCACAGGTTGTTAAAATCAGTTATTTTCATCAAGATGAATAATTAGAAATCAGTTGTTGCTTTACTTTCATGTATTAGTTTAGTACATTTTGGGATGCCATAGCCGAGCCCTAGACCTTGTGGATTGTTTAATTTCTCGCACTTGTGGTTGTTTTTGGATTTATTATTCTATGGTGTGGGGAGGCCTACGTGCCACTTACAACCCCTATTCTATTTTGTAAAAGTACTAGAATTAGCGGGCCTGCGTGCCTTTGATCAATCTTGTAATTTTTATATTTCTAGTTTTTTAGACTTTAGAATAGAATAGATTATTAGAATAAATATGAAGCTGATACAAGAACAAAGAAGCAAGGATCAAGGAGCAAAGAGAAGGTTTGGATGCTGGAGCCAGTGGGAGCTTCAGAACGCCATGCCATGTGTGTTGTGTTTTTCCACTTAGGTTTTGACCGTCGGGTTTTTCGTGTGGCTCACGAAACCGACATTAGTTAAGGGCAAGGCTAAGGCATAGTTGTTTGTGGTTGTTTTATTTCTTTACATATTATATATATATGTGTGGTTGTGATTAACACGATGAAATAAAACAAGGGTTTTAATAATAGTTAATTATTGAAACAGATGTTTTTTAAAAAGAAAACTGGCATTAAAGTTTTTCACTTTTAAAACTTGGAAATCCTTTTTAGAAAAATCTTAGATCAGTGTGCTACCCACCTAATGGTACACCCTTGCTGTTAAACGGTACTCGGGTGTCGGAAGTGCCCAAACCTTGGACATCCGGGTTCAAACCATTGCGGGAAGGGGCATGAAAGATTCTGCGATAATCGGGAGTCCCGGCCAGAATTCATGTTGTCTTAGGTGGTGCAATCTATTTTGGTGATAATCGGGAGTCCCGGCCCAAAATGCACTAGAGGGACTAAACATGCACGGTTCTCGTAACCGATGTCCCGCGGATCTAAGATTCGTGTCCAGTTAGGATACGATTGGTATAGTTTTTACCTACCAGAAATAGCATTGTCCCGGTGGGAAGTGCCCAAACCTTGCATCGGGAAATGTGAAATATGGATCCTAGTCTAATAATTTTTGTTAAAAGGTAATAATTATTAGAAGATATAATCAATACTGAATCGGTTCTATCTTTTTCTTTTTCTGTAGATGTCTATTATATCTGTTATTCCGTTTTATTCACCAAGAGAGTCTCTAAGTCTCATCACTAGCAAGTGGGAGCTTTCAGGTCCAAACTTTGATGTTTGGAAGATGCATCTGAAAAATGTTTTGGATGCACAGGGAAAGCTTCACATTATTGAGACATTGCCTACAGAATGACCAGGAGTAGATGCCCAGGATAGTGAGTATGACACTTACTATCATTCTCACCGCATCATCCGAGTTTACGGACGATCTTCGTGAGAAGTCATCTTATGAAGTTGTTCAAGGACTGGAGCAGAAGTTCAAGTTTAGTGAACGGATATGTCGTATGCTATTGATGAGGGAAATCGTTTCAGCCAAGATGAAAGAAATTCAGCCTATTAGCGATCATCTCATTAATATGAGAAGGCTCTAGGATTGCTATGAGAGCTTGGGGTCAAAATCAAAACCACATGAGCTAGTTATGCTCTTGTTCGGTTCCTTGTCGGACTACTACCAGAAAAGAGTAATGTATGTCCTCGGTGATTTTGAGATGACTGTCGCAGGGTTGCACGAAATCCTCATGTGCATTAGCGACGAGTTGAACCCAAAGCAGCTAGAGTCACCAGTTGTGGACCCTATGCAGGAGGATGACTGGCTGGAAGAACTTGGAGAAATTTGTTGCCCAGACTGTGGTAGCAAGGATTCATGCGAGCACTCACTCGACATAGATCAGCTGGACATTGGTTCGCTCAATGATACAGGTATCTTTATGATAGATTGTCTTATTACTTCTTATGAATCATGGGTATTGGATACCGGATGTGGTCATCACATATGCAATCATTTGTAGGGATTCATGAGAAGTAAGAAACTGAGACAAGGAGATATGGACCTGCGGGTAGGCGAAGGCTCCATGGTTGGTGCTGAAGCTGTAGGGACATATTGTCTTAGTTTGCCCTCGGGCATGGTCTTAGAACTAGAACCTTGTTATTATGTTCCAAGACTTATTAAAAATGTTATCTCGTTTGATTTACTTATAGACCGTGGATTTACTTATGTTTTAAATAAAAAGATTATTTCTTGTTTCAAAAATGATGTTTTCTATTTTAAAGCTACTCCAGAAAATGGTCTATATACGCTAAATCTAGATAACAATGACATCTATCATATAAGTAAAAGATCCAAGAGTAACTTGAATCAAACTTACCTCTGGCATTGTCGTTTAGGACATACAAACGAGAAACGCATAGAGAAACTCCGAGATGACGGAATTCTAGAACCATTTGACTTGGAGTCATATGATGTTTGCGAATCTTGTTTGTCTGGTAAAATGACAAAGCAGCCTTTCAACAGTGAGAATGAAAGGGCCAGCGAGTTATTAGGAATTATACACACAGATGTGTGCGGACCCTTTACTCCGGAGGCTAGAGGAGGATACCGGTATTTCATAACCTTTACTGACGACTTCAGTAGATTCGGTTATGTCTACCTCATGAGACTTAAATCTGAAAGTTTTGACAAGTTCAAACAGTTTCAGAATGAGGTACAAAATCAGCTGGACAAGAAGATAAAGTTGCTTCGGTCAGATCGAGGTGGTGAATATCTGAGTCAGGAATTCGACGATCATTTGAAGGAATGTGGGATTGTTTCACAACTCATACCTCCGTATACACCTCAGATGAATGGTGTATCAGATAGGAGGAATCGTACACTGCTTGACATGGTACAATCAATGATGAGTCGAAGTTCACTACCATTATCGTTTTGGGGACACGCACTCGAGACAGCAGCGTTCATGCTGAACCGGGTTCCAACCAAATCGGTTGAAAAGACACCGTTCGAGGTATGGACGGGGAAAAAGCCCAAAATGTCTTTTCTAAAGGTTTGGGGATGTGAGGTGTATGTTAAGAGAACATTCACGGATAAACTCAATCCCAAATCAGATAAGTGTATCCTCGTAGGCTATCCCAAGGAAACCATGGGATACTATTTCTACAACCCAGATGAGAACAAAGTTTTTGTTGCTCGTAAAGGGGTATTCTTAGAGGAGAAGTTTCTAAACTCAGATACTCCAAGAAAAGAAATAGAGCTTCAAAAAATTGAAGAGGAGGAGATTACACTACCACCGATAGTTGAACCTGTAGTCAACAGAGAATTATTGAACCTCAACCCGAGTCTGTGGTTGAGGAAGAGGTACAAACACAAGACCTTCGCAGGTCTAGTAGGCCTCGTATTGAGCCAGATAGGTATCTGGGATTCCTAGTTGCTCAAGACGAAGGGGATCTTTTAGAACCCACTACCTACCAAGACGCTGCCTCAGGTTTAGAATCTGAGAGATGGCTAGAAGCCATGAAGGCAGAGATGCAATCCATGTATGACAACCAAGTTTGGGAGTCAGTGGATTTGCCTCAACACAGTAAAGCTGTTGGGTGCAAATGGGTCTTCAAAAAGAAGACAGGCATGGATGGAAAGGTGCATACTTTTAAAGTAAGGCTAGTGGCAAAAGGTTTCACGCAAACTCATGGCGTTGACTATGATGAAACTTTTTCCCTAGTGGCAATGCTTAAGACAATTAGGATTCTGATGGCCATATAAGCATATTTTGACTATGAGATATGGCAGATAGATGTCAAAACCGCTTTTTTTAACGGGAAACTGACAGAGGATGTATATATGATACAACCGGATGGTTTTGCGGATCCAAAGAACCCTAATAAAGTATGAAAGTTTCTTAAATCCATTTATGGACTAAAGCAAGCATCTAGGAGCTGGAACTTACACTTTGATGAGCGCATCAAAGAGTTTGGTTTTACCAAAAGTGAGTTCGAGTCGTGTGTTTACACCAAATTCAGTGGGAGCGCGGTAACCTTCATAGTCTTGTATGTAGACGACATACTGTTAATAGAAAACAATATACCAGTATTACAAGGAGTAAAATCCTGGTTAGGTAAATGTTTCCAGATGAAAGACTTAGGAGAAGCTGCTTATATACTGGGTATAAAGATCTATAGGAATAGATCTAAGCGGCTTATCGGACTTAGTCAAAGCACTTATATTGACAAAGTCGTGAAAAGATTCAAGATTGATGGATCCAAGAAAGGATTTATTCCTATGCAATCTGGCGCGATTTGGAGCAAGGCTCAGTGTCCTGTGTCTAGTCAAGATCAGGACAAGATGAAATTGATACCATATGCCTCGGCAGTTGGGTCGATTATGTATGCCATGTTGTGCACTAGACCCGATGTTGCCTATTCTATCAGTGTCACGAGTAGATATCAGTAAAATCCTGGTGAAGCTCATTGGGTGGCCGTCAAGAATATTCTCAAGTATCTGAGAAGGACGAAAGACATATTCCTAGTATATGGAGGTTCGATGGATGAGCTCAGTGTAACTGGTTACACTGATGCTAGTTTCCAAACCGACAGAGACGACTTCAGGTCGCAGTCAGGATTTGTCTTTACCCTAAACGGAGGAGCCATATCTTGGAAGAGTCAGAAGCAAGATACAATAGCAGATTCCACTACAGAGGCAGAGTATATTGCGGCAAGTGATGCGGCAAAGGAAGCTGTCTGGCTGAAGAATTTTATCTCGGATCTTAGAGTTGTTGCCAGTATCTCTAGACCGATTGATATATTCTGTGACAACTTAGGGGCTGTAGCGCAAGCTAAAGAGCCTAGAGATCATCAGCGGACTAGGCACGTACTCAGGAAATATCACCTCATCCGAGAGATCATTGGAAGAGATAATATTAGACTGCAAAAGATACCGACGGATGACAACGTTGCTGACCCGTTGACAAACCCGCTAGCTAGGGCTAAGCATGAGAGGCATGCGAGTTCTATAGGAATGCAGTACTTGGAACATAGCAGCTAGTTCATGTTTTTGATTATTACTATGGATGTAACTTGAAACCTTTTATTATGTATTTACATTTCATGGGATTGAAATAGGAGGTATTTGCATAATGTTTCGTAGTTATCCATTTTTAGCATGTTTAACCTATCCATGACAAGTCAAGTTATGAATTGTCTAAATGCCCGTAGCTACTTAATGTAGTGGGAGCTACATTAGGGAGGTAACGCTATTATGGATATTTGATGATTTTTTGGGTATGAATAAAAGCACAAGGTTGTGACCAAATATTCATAGATATTTATCAGGGGATAAATATTGGGGTGATCCGCATTGGGCTTACTTCATGGAGCATTAACATAAGAAACCTGATAGGTTGTCCTTAGACCTGAGATATTTGGTTTGGGGCATGGTAACTTCTGTACTTTAGCATGTTCTAACGTCACGCCGTAACAGGGTGATCATAAGGGGCTTGTCTAGGTGCAGCGGAAGCCGTGTGCTCAAATTGCAAATAGTCAAGATGGGATTTGCACCTCTTTTTTTAGGAGAGATATTTTCTGAGCTCCTCGACGATTAAGACTACTGAAAATGCGTGGGCGCGCTCGGTTAGAATGATAGTTATTCATTCGGGAAACCGTAACTGCAGAGTGTCGAAATCAGAGTCGAGAAAATCTGAGTATTAGATGAGATCCCTGCTCCATGTCAAATACTCACATTACGAAATATCGTGATGCAAAAGGAAAAGCCTAGATAATCCAAGGCGTGGATTATGTCTCTAGATATAAGAGATCTCATAGTCTGGTAAACCTAAGCGTCTGGCTAGGGACCTCCTTAGGCCAACGATGTACAAGGAGTGATACTTATCTTGCACAAGTGGGAGTCTGTTAGATTATGTGCAGAGATAGATAACATGTACTATCGTGTCCAATACTATGTGACACTAAAGTACCACACCGCTGCACACCCAATTAGAACCTTTTGGATTATACATGTTTGTGTATCGCAATAATTAATAGTTAAATTAATTATTGAGAAAGAGAAAAACAATAATAGTTAATTATTATTAAAAGTGAGATGTTAATATTTAGTTTAAATATTAACGGGACCAGTTAATTAATAGTTATTAATTAACTAGAAAGGTCAAGGGGTAATTTGTGTAATTGATTAATAGTTTAATAAAAGTTGGGCTTTAATTAAACGGGCTTGGCCTAATAAGGGTTTATTATATAAACCTAATTAAGCCTAATTAATCACATAACTCAATTACAAGCCTTAAGAGAAAAACCCTAACTCTCTCTCTCTCTCTCTCTCTCTCTCTCTACCCTTCTCGGCCGACCTCTCTCTCTACTCTTCGAGAAGTTGACGGCGGCGCAAGGCCGCAGGCTGTGGTCAACGGCGGCACAAGGACTCACACACACACGGGTCACGGTTTGATCCGAGGTTTAATTCTTAGGCGGTCTAGCAGCCAGCTCGAGGCGGTGCAATAGCGATGGATAGCCTGCAGCAGTCTAGAGGTCAAAGAAAAGTTTTAATCCCTAAAGGTATAACTTTCTAACTCTCTTCTCTTTTAGTTCCTGTATGTGTTAGATGAGATCACTGGAGGGGGTTTTGATTTCCGCTGTGCATGTTTGATTATATGTTTTTATACCCTACAAAACCCTTCAATTCCCTAATATGACGGGCCAGAGTTCACCCCGTCCTAGGTGGTGTGGTCTATTTTTGGTGATTCCCTGATGTGACGGGCCCAAAATACACTTAGTGTAGAGATAAGCATACTTAGATTAGTTATCTAAGAAAATCTCTACAAGGTCTAGGAGTCGTATCAAGTTATATACGATTGGTAAAGGAACCCACCTGGCCTGAAATAGCAAGGGGTTGGTGTTGTCGTGCCCAAACCGTGCACAAACACGTGTGAAATAAGGATCCTAGGGCTAATACTTATCATTTAAGGGGTTTTATCGATTTCTATTTAGAAAAGTCTTTTATGTGTTACTAATTCAATTATATAATTGAAATTGTAGATGAAAAACGTATCCAACACTAATAACCTCTCAGTCTGTTCTATACTAGAAAAGGATAAGCTCACTAGACCTAACTTTCTTAACTGGGAGTGCAATCTTCGGATCGTGCTCAGGCATGAGAGAAAGTGGTATGTCCAAGACGAACCGATGGGAAATAACCCAGCCAACAATGCGAGGGCTGATGTTAGGGAAGCTTACCAAAAGCGTGTCAATGACGCGCTAGATGTAAGCTGCCTAATGCTTGCAACGATGAGTCCAGAGTTGCAAACAAGCATGATGGAAACATCAGCTTATGACATGATCCGTCAGCTGAGGGACATGTTTCAAGAGCAGGCTCGTTCAAAATGTTACGATTTCAGGAAGGCTCTTAACACTTGCAAGATGGCAAAAGGCACTTCGGTTAGTACCCACGTCATGAAAATGAAAGGGTACATGGACCACCTGGAAAGGCTTGGACACCCGGTACCGTTGCAGCTGGCAACGGATATGATACTCAACTCGCTATCTGATGACTATAAGTCTTTCATAGTCAATTATAACATGAATAATATGGAGAAATCCATAGCTGAGTTGCATTCTATGCTCAAGACAGCGGAGTCAAATACGTGTAATAAGCCCAAGGACATCCTTATGATGGATAACGGTGCTGCTAAAAGGAGGAAGGGGCACAACGGAAGAGGCAAGGGTAAAACCGATCCAGGACCATCTACACCCAAGGCCAAGGCAAATAGCAAAGGCAAGGGCAAGGAAATTTAAACCGAACAAAGCAAGAGCCGAGAACCGGTGCTTCAAGTGTGGTGAAATTGGCCACTATAAGGTCAACTGCCCGAAGCGTCACAAGGGTGGTGGAAACTGTTGGTCCCGAATGGATACTACAACAACAAATGTTTGTAGAAGGGGGGTTGAATACAAACTTTAGCAAATAAAATTTAAGAGACACACGGTTTACTTTTATATAATTCTTATTGATGTTAATCAAGAATTACATAAACTAGATGCGGAAAATCTAAGTTCAATAAAAGGTGGCAACTAGATTTGTCCAACACATAGACAATGCTAATCTTAAACAACTAATGTCTAAGATGTTCAACACATGAACAAGTTTGTTACACTGAAAGTAAAATGCTAACTCTTCTAATTATCAACTTATGAGATTTCAGTGCTTTTCAACGCATACTTAGCATGTTTCCATGCATGAGTATATATAAGCAAAGTGTGTCCGGGTTGATAAAGAGAGAAGGAGATAAAGATACTTAGTTTAATAATATTATAATAGATAAAGTTAGTGGGTGAAAAGTAAGTTAACTTTATACACAAAGTGTGTAAAGTGAACATACTTTTCAGTAATGAGTGTACCCACTATCTATTATTATATTATTAAAGTACTACCTTTATATCTTGGAAAAGTAAACTTCTCATTTCATGCTTGTGCTTTAATCAACACCATGCTTTCTGAAGATTTGACTTTACCAAGTATGGAGTTGCCAGCCATACTTAACATCATATCTTCGAGATCTTCTCTTCAAGAGTATATTTCTCCTTTTCCATGGGATAAAGATCTATCCTTTTTGTTTCTTTACAGATACAAAAAGTTTTACGTACTTTTACAAAGAAAGATCTAAGGCATAATAAGAACAACACATGTTCTGCCTTTAACTAAAGAAAATATTACACAAAAAAACTATTAATTGAGATGTAGAATAAGGACTCAGCTAACAGACACTGAACTGCAAATGTAAATTTGCTAAGCTAATAATAAATGTGAAAGACTCAGCTGACTAGATTTGCTCAGCTGATCGAAATGCTCAGCTAATAATTCAAATCAGGGTATAGCTAACCAGCTGATCAAACTAAACTGTCAGCTGATCCCAAGGGCTCAGCTAATCGTTTGAGTATGATCAGCTTATGAAGGAAAGATTGGATAAGTAGTAAATACCTTATCTGACAGATGGGAGGCATCAGCTGATCAATGTGATTGTGTCAGCTGATCCTTGATAGCTCAGTTGATCTTGAAATATTCCTCAGCTGATGATTTTGGACCATCAGCTGATCCATTGTAGATCCTCAGCTGATGCTTCTTGACTTGTCTTTTCTTCTCAGTTGATCTTCCTGAAGCTGGTCTTTTGACTGATACTCAGTGTTCAGCTGACACTATGATTCGTCAGCTGACATTTCTTACTTAGAAATTCTTTAAGTCTAAGATGAAAAACAACACATGTTTTTCATCAATCTAAGTCCAAAACTGAATATATGGTTTTGTTAACATCAAATCCTATTTTACTTAATAGATAGGTTTGATTTAGGTTTGATATTGCTATCTCCCCAACAATCTCCCCCTATTTGATGATGACAAAACCTTATCTGTTTAAGAAGAATCAGTTTGACTCGTATTTGTAAAGATAAACTTTTAAGCGCAATTTGGTTACCTAGCTATCTGTTTTTGGTAACTCTTTAAAGTATGTTCCCTGATATTCTGTTTTTGGGAATCTTTTCATTTATGAAGTACCATTGTTCTGTTTTTGTGGTATCTTTTCTATCCTTTTTCTGTTTTTAGGATTTTTAAAATTTTCTATATTTACACTATGTGAGCTATCTACTAAGAGTAATCTATATCTTGGCGTTCGTGGTTGAGCACAACGGAAGCATGCAAGTACAAAAAACGAATTTTCAAAGCATAAAAATAACCACAAGAAGAACCCCATAAGTGCACCATACTCTACAACAAGTTAAGCAACTTAAACAGAAAGAAAAAGAGGAATTATACCCTGGAAGTCTCTGATGGTTGTGTGTGTTGCTAACTCTAAGCACAAACTCCTCCTTGAGCTCCTTCTTGAACTATCGAGGTCCACACCGAGAAACAAGGTGACCCAAGTGTACTAGCACTCCAAGAATCCTTCCTTGATGAAGATTCTCTTCTGGAACACAACCAAATTTCAGGAACTCTCTCTTCTCTATCTTGACTTAGCAACTCTCAATATAGTTCTAAGTGTATATTCTTGCAACAATTTTTCAAGAGCAAGAATGAGAGAGTTATGCATGGTTTTATAGAGCAACCCATGACTCCAGGTCTCCCCAAGTCGGCCCCAGAGGTAATCATGAGATATCACATGCATTGGTGGAGTTTAGAGGTGAAAAGAATAAAGTTATTTCTGTCAGGCAGGGTTAGCGCCGCTAGCCGCCCACAGTTAGCGCCACTAACCACCCAAGGTTAGCGCCGCTAACGCGGCTGTTTAGCGATGCCAGGGTTAGCGCCGCTAACCCCTGCTGGAAACCAACTATCATTATTTATCCTTTCTCACCCTCATCTTTTAGGTAGTGTCAAGGTCAGCCCCCGGCGTGTGACCTGATAGGCCCATACATCATCGGTAGTAATCATTTAGCGTACGTGTGTCAGTGGGCATACTCCAACAGACTCCCACTTGCACATGACTCACCGTACCTAATAGATCACAAACATAGAGCGGCCTCTAGCAAGACATCTCTGCCCCCAAGTCAGTATGGGTTTTGTCTTCAGTACAAAAACCAATCTGCATCCCATGTGAAAAGGTCCTATCGATAAGTGATCAATCATCCTTTTGCTCGCAATATCTAAGTAAACACGAGACATGGTACAAAGTCATTCTCCGTTCGTTCACGATTATGTTTCTTGATCTAGATTGGTGGTGACCAAAATATACAAGTTGCAATCAATCATAAATTATTGCAAGCTTTGAGCATGGACATGCATTTTGGTGTCAGCGACCAACCATCGAGGGGCCCAAGGATATCTCTCTAAACAGAGGAACAAATTCCTTTGACTTACACTGCCCACCACAGTGATCATACTCTGCCCAACTACTCTCTTTATAACAGCCAGTTACGGACTGCGTTTGAAAGCAATTAGATCAAAGCAAACAAAAGTGATGCAGCCACGTGCATCTCCAGTTTGAGGATGAACTTGATATTATCATCCTGATTTACTCATGACATGTACCATAAAGTGAAATCAGGTGTGGGTCATCCAGTTACTTGAAACACTTTCAAGTACAGGCGAAGAATTTCGTCCCCGTGCCCCAATCCCCATTGGACACATGACCAATTACTTCCCTCAGTCTTAGTTCATACTTCCTTCCCGTGAAGAATGACCGACTGCGGACTTTTAGAATGCTTACGTATTCAGGGAAGAGCAAAACATGCAAAGTTGGAACACAGTAAAGATTTAAAGAAATACCCGCAACTTGCGTATTACTAAATCTCATTTAATAATCGATAAATACAATAAATACAATACTGCTTCATGTTCCCAAAAGGGTAAATACATCAAATATACTAACCAAATACATAATTAAACCAAATCACTAGCAAATCTAATCCCAATAGCACGTGTATAAGCATCATGCTTTGCTTGCGATAAAGGTTTGGTGAACGGATCCGCCACATTGCTATCCGTGTGTACTCTACTAATGACAATGTCTCCACTATCGACCACGTCCCGGATGTAATGATACTTCTGCGGAATATGCCTCGTGCGTCGGTGAGACCTTGGTTCCTTTGCTAGAGCAACCGCACCCTCGTTGTCACAAAACACCTCAACAGGGTCGGCAATGCTAGGAACCACTCCCAGATCTTGGATGAATTTCTTCATCCATACAACCTCCTTCACAGCTTCACTGGCCGCAATATACTCCGACTCGGTAGTAGAATCGGCCACAGTGTCTTGCTTGAAGCTTCTCCAGGAAATAGCACCACCATTAAGCAGGAACACAAACCCCGATTGAGATCGGCAGTCGTCCCGATCGGTTTGGAAGCTAGCATCGGAGTAACCAGTCACCCGTAGCTCTTCCGCACCTCCATACACCAAGAACAACTCCTTTGTCCTCCGAAGATACTTGAGAATGTTCTTTACTGCCGTACAATGTGCCTCGCCAGGGTTGGCTTGATATCTACTTGTCATACTCAATGCACAAGATATATCAGGCCTAGTACACAACATGGCGTACATGATCGAGGCTATAGCCGAAGCATATGGGACTCGCCTCATTACTTCCCGTTCCTCAGGGGAACTCAGGCTTTGAGCTTTGCTCAACACTAAACCATGTGACATAGGTATGAACCCCTTCTTGGAGTCCTCCATCCTAAATCTCTTTAGGACCTTGTCAATGTACGTACTATGGCTTAATACGATCAACCTGCGGGATCTATCTCTATAAATTTTAATACCAAGAATGTAAGCCGCATCCCTAAGATCTTTCATTGAGAAACAAATCCCTAGCCAGGCTTTTACCCCTTGAAAAGTTGGGACGTCGTTCCCAATTAGTAGAATATCATCTACATAAAGAACAAGGAATACAACTATGCTCCCACTAGCTCTAATGTAAACGCATGGCTCATCCTTGCTCTTAGAGAAGCCAAACTCTTTGATCTTCTCGTCGAAGCATAGGTTCCAGCTCCGAGAGGCTTGCTTAAGCCCATAAATGGACTTCTTAAGCTTGCAGACTTTATCTGGAAACTCTGGATGTACAAAACCCTCAGGCTGTGTCATATACACATCCTCTGAAAGTGTTCCATTAAGGAACGCGGTTTTGACGTCCATTTGCCAAATCTCATAATCATGAAATGCGGTAATTGCCAAGAGTATCCGGATAGACTTCATCATAGCCACCGGGGAAAAGGTTTCCTCATAGTCTACACCATGAGTTTGAGTGAAACCTTTAGCCACCAGTCGGGCCTTGAATGTGTCTACCTCGCCATCTATGCCGATCTTCTTCTTGAAGACCCACTTGCACCCTACGGGTTTAAACCCCGGCACGGGATCAACCAAGTCCCACACTTGATTATCAGACATGGATTGAATCTCGGATTCCATTGCTTCCAGCCAGTTGGCGGACTCAGGGCCCACCACAGCGTCCCGGTATTTGGTAGGCTCATCAGAGACCACTACCATGTCGGTGCCCTCAGATATGTTAAAACCATATCTCTCTGGCTCATGCCGACTTCTACCAGATCTTATAATAGGGAATGGGTTCACATTATCTCCAGCATCGTCATGCTGAGAATCAACCCTTACGGATTGTGAGCTAGTCCCAACATCAGGTTCTACATTGGCAGGCTCTTGAGTTTCTTCAAGATCAACCTTTCTCCCACTAGCGTCTTTGGATAGCAGTTCCCTTTCAAGGAACACTGCCCTTCGAGCAATAAATACCTTGTTCTCCAAAGGTTTGTAAAACAAATATCCCATAGACCCGGCGGGACAACCAATGAAAAAGCACCTTTCGGCCCTGGGCTCCAATTTGTCCTCAGCCTCACGTCTCACGTAGGCAGGACAACCCCAGACCTTTAAATATGAAATGGATGGAATTTTTTTATGCCACATCTCATACGGTGTTTTCTTAACCTTCTTTGTTGGTACGAGGTTAAGGATTCTACCAGCCGTTTCAATCGCATATCCCCAAAACGTAACGGGAACGTCCGTACGAACCATCATAGACCGAACCATATCTAATAATGTTCGGTTCCTCCTCTCGGCGACACCGTTTAATTGTGGCATCCTAAGAGGGGTTAATTGCGAGATAATCCCACAATCCCTTAGATGTTCACGGAACTCGGAACTAAGATACTCACCACCTCTATCAGATCGTAGCATCTTAATCCTTTTCCCTAGTTGACTTTCCACCTCGTTTTGATAAGTCTTGAACACCTCAAAGGTATCCGATTTTTGTCTCACCAAGTAGACATACCCGTATCGCTATAATCATCAATAAAGGTAATGAAGTAGCGGGAATGATCTCTTGTGGCATGCTTGAATGGATCACACACATCCGTGTGAACGATATCCAACAAGTCTTGCGCCCTCTCACAAACACCGGTGAAGGGTGCTTTGGTCATCTTGCCCAATACACAAGATTCGCATACTTCATTAGACCCGTGGTCAAAAGATTCCAAGATCCCATCCGCTTGGAGCTTGGCGATGCATTTCTTGTTTATGTGGCCTAACCGACCATGCCATAGAGATAATTTATCCAAAATACTTTTGGATCCCGAATCAACATTCATGATTGATCTATTGTTTTGCAAGCTTATGCTTGTCTCATATATGCCATGACATGGAAATGCTTTAAAATAAAAGACATGATCTTTGTAACATTCAATGCTACCATTCTCAAATTTTAAAGTTAAATCCATCGTCATACAAGGCATACAAAGAAAAAATGTTTCAAGATACATTTAATAAAACAATAGATAAGCCGGAAGGAAAGGCGAGCTCCACACTCCCAATTTTCTCAACTGGGACAACCGCTTTGTTTCCCATGATGAGATCCAGCTCTCCATCAACCAAGTCCCTACTTCTTCTTAGTACCTGCACATTATTACAAACGTGAGTACTACACCCGCTGTCTAAAACCCAGGCGTTAGAAGTAGAAGTGTTATGGAGTTCAATCATGTACGTACCGGAGGCAGCGACACCTTTAGCTCGTAGATTTTTTAGCTCCTCCGTGTACTTGGGGCAACTACGCCGGTAGTGACCCTTCTCCCCGCAGAAGTAGCAGGTTGCCTCTTCCGGAGTGGTGGCAGCGGGAGTCACTTGATTCCCCTTCGGCTCCGGGGTTGGGTTAGGTTTGGTCTTTGGCCCTTGGGCCTTGGCCTTCTTCTTTCCCTTCCCCTTGGAGCCCGAAGCGGGTTGCTTCCGCTTGTGCCCACATTCGTTGATGGTGAAGATGGCAGTGGAGGTGGAGGGCTTTCCCTTGGCAAGCTCGGACTCAGTAGTCTTGAGCATGCCGTGCAATTCCATAATGGTTTTATCCATACTATGCATATAGAAGTTCACAATGAACGGTCCATATGACGGAGGCAAAGATTGGAGGATTATTTCAACCGCCAACTCTTTCCCCATGGGAAAGCCCAACTCCTCAAACTGATCCACGTACCATTTCATCTTTAGGACGTGGGAGCTTACATTCCCGCCCTCCGGTATCTTACAATCGACAAAAGCCTTGACACACTCATAAACCTCTTGCCTTGCTTGCAATTGGAACATGTCCTTAAGCTGAGAAATCATCTCAAACGCACTCACTTTCTCGAATTGCCTTTGCAATTCGGGACTCATGGTCGTTAGCATTAGGCAAGTGACATCATTAGTGTCACGGACACGCTTTTCATGCGCGTCCTTCACGGCTCTTGGCGCATTGATTGCCGGCGACTCCGGAAGAGGTGACTCAAGGACCTCTAGCTTCATCTCTAGACGTAGGAAAATTCTCAAAGTCCTATGCCAATCAATGAAGTTTGGCCCCGTGAGTTTCTCCTTTTCCAGAAATGGACGGAGTGACATGTTGGTGGTGTTGGTATTGCTAGTAGATGCCATCTACAAGCAAAGTACGAAATTGGTTAGTTATGATGTATTAAATCCTTGTTAAAATAATTACCCACTTGTTATAAAAACAAATTATAATAACAAGGGCTAAGAACCTCAAAATACCCTAATCCATGACGGGTTTTCCGCGGATCACTTCATAGAGCTATTTTAGGCCGGTAAACACTTTACCAATTGCAATCCGTGATCACAACTCTTAGGCTCTTGCGGGATCCTAGGTACTCAAAGCACCCATTTGGCATGTTTGATCCCTCCACACCAATTCCTCATTAATACACTTTGATAGCTCGGCTAAAGCTCGACAACTACCATTGCGTTTAAGTCTTGGAATTTGTAAATCGTCCGTCAAGATACACGGTGGTACTCTAGCCCAATGGCCGGCTCGGCTAAAGCTCGACAACCGACCTTACGAGTTGCCACATGCGCCTTCCACACAGTTACCCAAAACCGATCTCGGCTAGAGCTCGACGACCAATCTTGTTTCACTAGATTTGGGCGGTGTCATCTTACGGGTGGTGTGAGATTTACTTTTGAAAAACGGTTTTTTTGTTTCTCCGGTTAAAACTCTTTTAACCGATTCTTGTCTATATGGCGTGCGGAGTTTGTAAACCAATTTAAAACTCTTTGATTTTGTTATTTTGAAAAAATTTCTAGCATGCGAAGATCCTAGACATCCATGCAAGAAAAAGTACAAAATAAAATCAACCACGCATGTAATACATATCCGGTAATGAGCCAATCCTATGCGTCTTGCCCGTGAGCCAATGGGCAAGACTAAGTCATCTAAGGACTAGACCGAATGACTTGATGTGTGCTCCTCCCACTTGATCCATTGCATCTCCACGCCAACCTCTGGATCCAAGTATGCCAAGACACACTCCAAGGTCCTTGTTGGTTGCTTCGGTCCTCCTTTTAAAATTTACAAATTTAAAAAGGAAATGGCATGCAAGCCACAATTTACTATTCTAAGCTAATACTACAAATTACAAAGAATAGAAATTCGGCATGCAAGCCGTTAAATATACAAACCGAATAAATAAATTTATTATTACAAACCATTGTGGTACAAACCACCAAATGAATGAATACAATAATTTAAACAACCAAACACATCACATAGGTCTTATGGCTCATATTGTTACCGGATTCTAATATCACAACCACATTCAAGAAATTTAAAACAACACATGGTGTGCCACACAAAACCATGTAATCTTATATGTCTTGGTTAAGATTATCTAATCACTCAAGGCACAAATAATCCTATGTACATATGTATTAGTAACCTTAAACAAGTCAAAATTCCATAGTCATATGTACACAATGTAAGTATATGTAATTAACCATTTTCATGCCTAAATGTTAATCCACATATAAATACATCAACCAAGACATAAGTAAACTTAGAACTAATCACATCCCAAATTCTGGAATAATTCCAGAAAGTACATCAAGCCCAAAAATCCAACAAAATTGATTTTAAAAACAAAACATGCATTCTGCCAGAAGGGTTAGCGCCGCAAACTATAAAAGTTAGCGCCGTTAACTCCAGGTTAGCGACGCTATCGCGAGACGGCTTAGCGGCCGCTACGGAAGGTTTAGCGCAGCTAACATGGAAAAGTTAGCGCCGCTAAACCCTGGACAGAACCAAATATCACATTTTTCGGATTTTCCAGGCCATCTAGTGCAAAACCAGTGTAGAGTTGGCTCTGATACCACTGTTGGGGTTCGTGGTTGAGAACAACGGAAGCATGCAAGTACAAAAAACAAATTTTCAAAGCATAAAAATAACCACAAGAAGAACCCCATAAGTGTACCATACTCTACAACAAGTTAAGCAACTTAAACAGAAAGAAAAAGAGGAATTATACCCTGGAAGTCTCTGATGGTTGTGTGTGTTGCTAGCTCTAAGCACAAACTCCTCCTTAAGCTCCTTCTTGAACTATCGAGGTCCACACCGAGAAACAAGGTGACCCAAGTGTACTAGCACTCCAAGAATCCTTCCTTGATGAAGATTCTCTTCTGGAACACAACCAAACTCCAGGAACTCTCTCTTCTCTCTCTTGACTTAGCAACTCTCAATATAGTTCTAAGTATATATTCTTGCAATAATTTTTTAAGAGCAAGAATGCGAGAGTTATGCATGGTTTTATAGAGCAACCCATGACTCCAGGTCTCCCCAAGTCGGCCCCAGAGGTAATCATGAGATATCACATGCATTGGTGGAGTTTAGAGGTGAAAAGAATAAAGTTGTTTTTGTCAGGCAGGGTTAGCGCCGCTAGCCGCCCACAGTTAGCGCCGCTAACCACCCAAGGTTAGCGCCGCTAACGCGGCTGTTTTAGCGACGCCAGGGTTAGCGCCGCTAACCCCTGCTGGATACCAACTATCATTATTTATCCTTTCTCACCCTCATCTTTTAGGTTGTGTCAAGGTCAACCCCCGGCGTGTAACCCGATAGTCCCATAGATCATCGGTAGTAATCATTTAGCGTACGTGTGTCAGTGGGCATACTCCAACACTATACTAGCATTTTAGCTAAGTAGTCCATGATCAAAGTTTCAAGCTTGATTACAAAACAAATAATTACAGAGAGTTTGTACAGAGCAATCTAACTATGAGTTAAAGTAAGTATAGAAGTTGAACTATTCTAGGAATTAAAAGAAAACAACTAGTCTAGTTATGAAGTTTCAGTTTTCTTCCCACCAAGGTTCTTCTTTCACATTCAGAAGTATGTCTAGTGGATTTGCAGCCAACAACTCTTCAGCTCTTGCTTGAATCAGACTTTCAAAATGTTCACTTCCTGTCTGTCCCCTTGTTGAAGTTGTAGCTTGAAAGATTAACTCTCCAGGGGCTCTTCCTAAGTCAGTTTCTCTTAGGAATCTCCAAACACCAGCTCTGTTCTTGAAGAACATCCCTCTTTCAGGTTCAGTTATGTACTTAAACATTTCTGGTTCAATGTTGGAGGGCAGAGCAGTGTTGAGATTTTCATATGCAGACAGGTAAGGATGATCAGGATTAAGTATAATCTGTTCAACAGGTACAAAAGCTTTGGAGGATTTCTTGAAGGCATCCTCAATCACATCAATGTGTTCCACGAATTGATCATGAGTGCATATCCTGTGGTAGACAGCCATTCTGATCCAGTATTCGAATTTGTTTATGAACCTTGTGGCAATTTCACTTTTGGATTTAAGGAGGTGGTACAGAGTCTCAATCATCTCAGTGAAGGAAAATAGTTTGCAGTAATGAATATATGCATTCTCATGTGTTTCTCTTTCATCTCTTCTTACTAATCTGAGATATGGCCCTTCATCTGTTCCCTTATATGGAGTGACTCTGGAAATGAGATTTGGATCCTTTCTTTCTATCAAGTTCTTCTTGTTTTCCAAGAGCTCTTTGATCTCCCTTTCAGATTGCTGAGTTGTAACTCCAAAGTTGAACTCATGCAATGCTTGAATGGCTTCTGTGTGAGTTCTTCCTCTTTTAGGAACTTTCTTGACAGTAGGATCATCTTGCTGTGGTGCAACCTGTGTTGGATGTGATTGAGAGGATAGCATGATGATTTATTCTTCTTGTAATTCTCTCAATTCATCATCAGTGACACCAATGATTGCAGCAAGATCTTCAGGAGTAGTGAAATTCAGGTGTCTCTCCTTGGTTTTCAGAACATCTTCAATGGTTGTACCAAGAGCAGCAGCCAGTTCACTTAGCTCTCTGCGATTCTCATCCTCTTGATTTAACTCTTCCTCTCTTCTTTCTTCTTCTTCAATCTCCTCAGCAGACATTATTTTCTTTCCTTTTCTCCTTGATGTGCTGCTAGGAGTTGGTTGACTTGATTGTACTGGAGAGGAAGCTTGGACTGTTGGAGCTTGAGTTGAGAGGCTCTGCTTTTTCAAGTTGAGTAGAGAGGACAGAGGCATCCTATCTTCATCATCATCAATATCAGAATCTTCTGATGGCATATTGATTGGTGCACAAGATTCATCTTGTCTTGGCTTTTTAGCACTCTTCCTTCTAGCCATTTATTTGAATCTTATTTTTGGCCTCTGCTCATCTTGAGCAGGTTGCTCCTCCTCAGATTGATTTTCCCCCTCAACATCTGATTTTCTTTGAGTTTCTGTTTCATTGGGGGCAGATGCATCTTCTGCTTGCATAGCCTGAACCTCAGCTGTATATGCATCAACAGCTGCTCTGATTGTATCTGGTGAAGGTTCTCTTCTAACTGACTTCTCCCCCTTTTTGTCATCAGTAAATGAAAAAGGAAAGTTGTCAGATGGCTTGGCAACAGAAGGAGGTATAAAAGAATAAGTAGATGGAGAAGGAGTAGAGGTAGAGGGAGGGATAGGTGGAGTTGAAGGATAGGTAGTGGGGATAGGAGGTTGGGTGAAGAATGGAGATCTCTTCAGGCTTAGGATAGCATCAGTGATATAGGTGAATTCCTTAAGGGTGTCACTGTGCTTTTGGATGGAGTAGTTGTTTAGGTGTTTGAGGTCAGTAGTTATGGTTTGGAGAAGAGAAGGGACTCTAAGGAGAGAGTCAGGTTTGGTTACTGAAATGTTAGGAGGGGAAGGTCTTAAGGTGTGGAGTCGGGTTAGAAGGTTAGAAATGGTTTGGTTGAGGTTGGTAATGGTTTGGTTTGAGATGGTAGGTGAAGGAATAGGAGTAGGATTAGAAGTTTGGGTAAGAAGTTGATCTAATTTGGTGAGAATTGGTGAAAGATCAACATGGGCATGGGTGGGGGTGGGATCAGTCTTTAGGGACTCAACTTCTTGGGTTAAATGAGAGAGTTGAGTTTCTGTTTTAGTTTAGAAGGAGGTGAAGGAGGCTTGAAGACTATCCATCTTTTGAGAGATGGACAGTAGGCTTTGAAGTATTTGGGGTGAGGGCTCAGAGAAGGTAGAGGGAAGGGGTTTGGTAGGAATTGATTGAGTTGAGGTGCCAAGAACAGGAATAGATTGAGGTCCCTCACTTAGACCTTGGTTTATAGGCCTAAGATCACTGGGAACAGAGAGTGTGCCCTGTACAAATGGTTGGTTTATGCCACTAGGATTGACAGGCAGTGCACTAGTATGTGTAAGTATTGAATCAAAAGTAGGTGCAAGTATGTGAGTGTGAGTGAGGGTTGCACTCAATGGGGTATCCCTTATTTCAGTAGCAAGTTGTTGTGAACTTACTAAGGGAAAGGCTTGACTCACATGGGCTATAGACACAGTATGACCTTGGGAGAAGGTCTGTGTTTCAATGGTATCACCCTGTTGGGAGGGTGACCCAGATTGCAGCAATCCCATATTTATGAGTGTGACCTTTTGTGAGGGCACATCCACTGGAAGTTGGGTTAAAGCAACATCCATAAGCTCCCCCTCAACATAAGAGGTAGCTATAGGAGTTGAGGTCAGAGGTATGGATAACACTACCTTAGAGACTTGTGGAAAGTGCACAAGCTCTTGTGACCTTAATTCAGTATGGGTGTAGGAGGGAGTAGAACTAGCAACTGTTGAGAGTTGACTAGACCTTGGCAGTTGTGGGGGTGTTACAACTGGAGGAGAGGATGGGTTCTCATTGGTGGGGTCAACCAAATGAGTGTCCTCAGGGAGTGATAAAGGTATACCTGAGATTCGTTTTGCTTTACTGATCTCTATGAGCTCCACCAGCTTATCAGAGATCTCTTCAGCATCAGGAACCTCTTCATCTTCACCACTTGGTGCTCTATGAACAGAGTCACTCGATTCTTGTTGTTGATCAGGGTTGGGATATGCAATTGTGCCTCCAAGAGTCCTACTGGGAGAATCATCATCAGATTCTTCCTCACTGTCATAAGTTTTTTGATGTCCATGTTGGCTGGAAGAAGTAGAAGCAGAGTGATATGCTTTATGTTCAATGAAAAATCCACCAGCATCATCATTATCATCATCTCCTACATCATCATCATCCTCAGCATCAGAACTGATAGGCTCATTCTGTGCTGGCATATCAACAACCAACTGTTCCTTTCCAATACTGGCTTCATCATGAGTATGAGTAGTGAAGTGCTCAGAGTTTTCAGAAATCACATCTGAAGACTCAGAATCATTAGCCATTTGTTCCTCAATGTTTTCAGCAATAACCTCTTCTTCAACCTCAGCTTCATCACCAGCAATATCAATTATTTCTTGCATCTGGGCAGTAATAGCTGGACCTTGCTCTTCCCTTATTAAATTAAAAATCTTTTGACCCATTTGAGGCATGGTCATTGCATCAAGCACAGCAGCTATCACAGTATACTGTTCCCATTGCATCTGATGAAGGACAAGTAAGCTCAAGTACCTTATGTAGGGAACAATAGTCCTTGTGGACTTCTTTGAAGTAGCAAGAGTAATTTTTTCCAATGTATCCGAGAATATGACTTGGGCAAAGTCAATATTCCTCCCTGTGACTAATGCATGAAGTACCATCAGCTCTGTCTGGTTCATTTGATCGAAGCTTCCAGTTTTGGGACCAAAACAGCGAGTGATGATACTTGCCAGATACTTCCAAGGATGTCCTAGCATGGACAACTTATACTGACCATGGGCAACAGGAGCATTGTAGCCAATGAGAGGCAGTACCTCCAAAACTTGATCCATTTGAGCAAATGGTTGATAAGGAGCCAAGTTTGGCAGAGAGATGGCTTGTCACAGAGTGTCGACAGTGAAATTTATGTTGATGTGTCTATTCAGACAGGTGCAGGTGATGAGGTTTTGATTGGGTTGGTACCTAGCAGTGTACCACATCTCACCAATAATGTGAGGGAAAATGAAGTAAGGATGAGAAGAGAGACAAGGGAACAGGGGATGTCCAGTAATAAACGCAACCATAGGTTCGTATCCCTGGTTTGCCTTGTTTGAGGGAATTTCAGTGGTTATCCGAAAGTTATTGGGACGAATAATGAGTTCAGAGTTGGGTGCAACATTCTCACCAGCAATGGCAAGAGGAGTGGAAGCAGAGTTGAAAATCACCATGATTACAGAGTGAAACAGTTTGAGCAACGAAGGTTTAGGGTTTGAAAATTTTAGAGAGAAAGAGTGTTTGGGAATTTTGAAAGCGTAAGAAATGAAGAACCGCCCGAAAACACCTTTATATCTTCCTTGGAAACCTAAACTGTCACACAAATATTTTCCATAAAGCAACTGTCACGTCTGCAAAAAGGTAGATAAACGAATTAGATAATAAATACACGGACAACTTACAGAAAAGTTAACAGAAATTAAATACTACCTAGCAACATAATAAATACAAATGAGAAATTAATAACATAAGTGTGGGGACACAGAATTTTTGACTTTTGAAAATCATCAGCTGACAAGAGACAGTGTCAGTTGATCCATGTTGAAATAAAATAAGTGTCAGCTAATGAGTGCACTTAGCTGAGCTTCTAAGCCTTAGCTGATGGTTTATCAGCTGAGGTATAGTGTCAGTTGATGATCGTCAGCTGACATAATTTCATTAGCTGATCTACCATAAGTAAAATATCTAGAAGCTTAGAATAGTACTTCATTTCACACACAAATTAAATTATTTTCTCACACAAAATTATCTACCTAAGAAGAGAATATGTTAAAAATTTAACATGCCAAGTTTGGATATTAGGAAGTTGAACCGAGACTCATCCAAAGGTTTTGTAAAAATGTTAGCTAATTGAACATCAGTGTTTATATAGTGCATTGAAACTTTCTTTTTCTGCACATTATCTCTAAGAAAATGATGTCTGATTTCAATATGCTTAGTTTTTGAATGCAAAACAGGATTGTTAGAGATAGATATGGCACTTGTGTTGTCACACAGAATTGGGGAGTTTTCAAACTGTATGTCATAATCCAGTAGTTGATTTTGCAGCCATAGCAATTGAGCACAGCAGCTTCCAGCAGCAATGTATTTTGCCTCAGCTGTAGAAGTTGAAATAGAGTTCTGTTTCTTGCTTGACCAGCTGACTAATCTTCCACCTAATAATTGACAACCCCCAGATGTACTCTTTCTATCTAGTGTGCAACCTGCAAAGTCAGAATCAGTGTATCCAACTAACTCAAAATCAGAGTCTTTGGGGTACCAAAGACCTAGATTAGAAGTTCCTTTGAGATACCTGAAAATCCTTTTAACTGCAGCTAAGTGAGATTCTTTGGGATCTGCTTGATATCTAGCACAAAGACATGTAGAAAACATAATATCTGGTCTACTTGCAGTGGGGTATAAAAGAGACCCTATCATACCTCTATAAGCTGTAATGTTTACTGATTTACCATCAGTGTCCTTTCCAAGTTTTAAGGCAGTGGACATGGGTGTTTTCATTGAAGAACAATTTTCAAACTCAAATTTCTTAAGTAAGTCATTTACATATTTTGTTTGATGAATGAAAATTCCATCAACCTCTTGTTTGATTTGAAGACCTACAAAATAGTTTAATTCACCCATCATGCTCATCTGATAATTATCAGACATGAGTTTTGAAAACTTTTTGCAAAGATCGACATTTGTAGACCCAAATATTATATCATCTACATAAATCTGTACAAGAATCACATCACCCTTGAATTTTCTTATGAATAAAGTGCTATCTATGCTTCCTATAGTAAATCCTTTAGTGGTCAGAAAAGAAGAGAGGGTATCATACCAGGCTCTTGGAGCTTGCTTTAGACCATACAAAGCTTTGTTCAAGAAATAGACATGGTCTAGCTTGCTAGCATCCTCAAAACCCGGAGGTTGTTTAACATACACCTCTTCCTTCAGTTCACCATTGAGGAAGGCACTCTTGACATCCATTTGGAATACTTTGAAGTCTTTGAAGGCAGCATAAGCAAGAAACAATCTTATGGCTTCAAGTCTAGCAACAGGGGCAAAGGTTTCATCAAAATCGATTCCTTCTTCTTGACAATACCCCTGAGCAACTAGTCTTGCTTTGTTTCTGATGATTAGCCCTTGTTCATCTATCTTGTTTCTGAACACCCACTTAGTACCAATGATGGATTTTTCCTTTGGTCTTGGCACCAAAGTCCATACATTGTTCCTAGTAAATTCAGTCAATTCTTCTTGCATGGAATTTATCCAGTGAGGATCATTTAGAGCTTCATCTACATTCTTTGGTTCAATCATAGAAACAAAACCTGTGTATAAACAGAAATTACAAGCTTTTGATCTTGTTAGTACAGGTCCTTCTATGTTACCTATGACCTGATCTTTAGGAAGATCCTTGTGGTCCTTATAGGCATTATGGATTCTAGGAGAGTTTGGATTTCTTTGGATTATGGGAGTAAAAATTCTTTGGTTTGGATCAGCTGAAGAAACTTCTGGTTGATCAGCTGACAGAATTTTAGGAATGTCAGCTGATGAAACTTCTACTGATGAGGGAATGTTTGAAATGGAATTAGAGTCCATTGATGTTGAATCATGATTCTCATCATTCAGTAAAAGTGTGGATTGGTTTAGGATTGGGCGTGCATTGGTTTGATGTAAGTTTGGAACAGTTTCATTTAAATCCTCTACATCAGCTGATGAGAGTGGATCAGCTGACACTGGAATGTTGTCTTCAGTATGTAGCAGATCATTAAATTCCTCACCTGTAGATGGATTAGTAGAACAGGAAGCAACAAAGTCATTTTCATTGATACTTACATTGATTGATTCTTCTATGACCTTTGTTCTGATGTTATAGATTCTGTAAGCTTTGGAGATCATAGAATATCCAACAAAAACACCTTCATCAGCCTTTGGTACAAACTTTTGCAATTGATCTTTCTGGTTCAGTATGAAGCACTGACACCCAAAGATGTGAAAGAAACTGATGTTTGGCTTCCCTCCCTTTAGCACTTCATAGGGAGTTTTGTTGTGCCTCTTGATTACTAGGGATCTATTCTGAGTAAAACACGCACAGCTGACAGCTTCAGCCCAGAAGTTGAATCCTAACCCACTCTCACACAGCATGGTTCTTGCAGCTTCAATTAATGTTCTGTTTCTTCTTTTAGCTACACCATTCTGTTGTGGAGTCCTTGGAGCAGAGAAGTTTTGAGATATGCCTTTTTCATCACATAAACCTTCTAGAGTTTAATTTTTAAACTCAGTTCCATGATCACTTCTAAGCATCCATACCATATTTCCATTTAGCACTTCCATCTTCTTTATGAAGCTTATTATTTCTTCAGCAGCCTCACTCTTAGCTTTGAGGAAAATGACCCAAGTGTATCTTGAGAATTCATCAACCATCACCAATGCATACTTACTTCCATCAATACTAGCAGTAGCAACAGGACCAAATAGATCCAGGTGCAACATGTAGAAAGGTTCAGTAATGGAGAAGGCTTGCTTAGATGGAAAAGAAGTCTTGTGCTGCTTTCCCTTCTCACATGCAGAACAAGGTTTAGGCTTAACATACGTCAGTGAAGGTAGTCCTGACACTAGTTCACCCTTGCTCAGCTTGTTTATATTTTTGAAGTTTAAGTGAGAAAGCCTTTTTTGCCATAACCAGTTTGTGTCAGTTACATATTTTGTATACAAACAGGTTAACTTAGATAGATCACCAGAGGACATATCAAGAGTATATACATCCTTGTTTCTCTTTGCACTAATTATTGTTTTACCTTCTTGATCTAAAATGGAACCACCTGTCTTTGTAAAGAGGACTTTATTATCACCATCACATAACTGACTTATGCTGATGAGATTGTACTTTAGCCCTTTAACATATGATACCTTGGACAAGGTTAAGTTCCCATTATGAAGTTCTCCGTAGCCTTTTGTTTGCCCATAATTGTTATCATCAAAGGTCACTCTTGGACCTTTTTCCTTCTTGTAGTTACTAAGCAAAGCTTTACAACCTGTCATGGTCCTTGAGCATCCACTGTCAAGATACCATGTGTTCAGCCCCTGCATAGTTGTGATTGAAAGAAGGTTAGTGACACTTGGGCATCCACATTTAAGTGGACCCCTGTGGATTGCACCTAGCCATCCACTTTATATTAGGTTCTTTATGAATGAGAGAAACAACTATGTTATCATTATCAGTCCGCTGTCTTGAGTTACCTTCAAGAGAACAATTTCTTGCCTTATGTTCTTTGCTCCCACATTTATAACATTTTTGATTTTTTGAACCTTTAACATGTTTTGGTAATTTCCTAAGAGATGTCTTAACTGTTTTCTGATGACTATGAGTCATCAGCTGACATATTTCACCATTCAGTTGTTGCAACTGATTTTGTAAACTGATAAGGTCTTTGTTTACAGTTACCTTAGGTTGACCCTTAGTTAAAATAAGTTTATGATCAACTTTAGGTATGGCTGACTGAGACTTTTTGTAAACAAAAGGTCTTTTATCCTTAGTTTCTCCTATTGAAAGAGTTTGAAGTGATGTTTGATCAGCTAAACAAACAGAAGAGGATCCATGATCAGCTGACAGGATATCAGCTGAGCAATTATCATCTACTTTTTGATCAGCTGATGTAATATCATTAGCTAAAGAATTTTCAGTCAACTGAGTTTCTAAATTTAATGTATCAGCTTTCAAGGTTTGACAACAGAATGTCTCTTTGGTCTCAACAAATGATTCCATTCCTTTACTTACTTCCTTTACAATTAAATTTTCAGTACTTTTGCTATCTGTCAAAATAATAGAACTTGAATCAACTTTTGAAGTGGTTGAGTCTTTTAGATGAGTACTTGTACTTTTAACAAATCTGTTAGTGATAATACTTTTTCCTTTTACAATCTTTTGAAAAGTAAGAGGTAAAATATCAGCTTTTTCTAAGATATTTATGTTCTTACTAAAATCAACACAGTTAGCTGCTTGGGAATAATTTCCACCAATAATAGCTTGAACTTGTTTTGGAATCTACTCATTGACACACTGAGTGGTCTTCTCAGCAGATACACACCAAGATCTAACTACTTTTTGAAGGTCATTAAACTTTATTGTTGCTTCATTGGTTTATTTTACCAAGATCTGATTAAGTATCTTTTGATTAGCTAAGTCATCTTCCAGTTTTGTCATTTGTTTCAGTTTCTCATCTTTAAGACTTAATCTCTCTTTTAGTGATTCTATTTCTAATTTTAGCTTCTTTTCTCTTTGAATATTTGACTGAAACTCAACACATAGATAATCAAACATAGTGTTCTTTTCATTATCTTCATAGTTAATAAATTTTCCTACCTGATACATAGAAGAGGGATCCCAATTAGGAGAAGTACAAGCTTTAGCAGCTTTCTTCATGTCCTCATCAAAGGAACTTTGTCAGGATCGGATATAGATTATATCAAATAACAAGAACTAACTTTAAATAATCAATCAGAGTAAAATAAAAGTTAATCTTTAACTATGATCACAATCAATTAAGAAGTTGCGGAATCACACTTAATTGATTAAAGAAGGTTTTAAACAAAGATTAATTCAATCAAACGGTAGTTTTATTAACCAACCAGAATGATTACAAAAGTAAACTTCACCCCCAATCTAACTTATTCTGTTAGTCGAAGAACACAGACTGTTCTTAGGTTTCAACAAGAAACTTAGAGGCTAAAACACTTTCAGAAAAAAAATAACAATAAGAACAAATGCTTTTAATAAAGAGATCAAGTCGTCGTTCTAAATTGATCATCTAATGAAGTATATATAGACTCTTGATCCTCCTTGAATTTTTGACAGTTAGGTAATCTTCTATCTTCTGAGATAATCTTGATAATCTTCAAAGTATTTCGAGATATCTTCAAAGATAGGATTTTCCAAATATAGCTCAACAGAAACTGTTTAATGGACACAACAGTTCTGCATGTCTTCTAATAGTCTTCACTTCAAGGCCTTCTAACAGTTTTTGACTTTGCCAACTAACAGTTCTGAACTTTTGTACCAACAGTTGTAAACCTTGCAGCAACTGTTAGTTACAACTGTTTTCGTATCCATCTAACAGTTTTCAACTGTTATCCCCAAAATACTCTTAACAGTTTTACCTTTGCATGTTCAATGGTTTCAATGACTTAGCAAATTTCCCAACAATCTCCCCCTAACTTAAAGTATTGAACAATACACTTAAGTTGTTGTATAGGGTTCAACCATAGAAACATTCACATAAGCAAAGAACATATTAACATTAATTATGCAAAGTAAAATTGTTATAATCAAAATATGAAGGAAAAATTACATTTTCTTTTTCTCTATCAGCTCCAACCTTTCTTTCAGTCTTCTTCCCAGATCTTCCCTTAACCTTACAGGACCATAATACTTTGCCTTCACCATGTACATCAACTTGGTCCTACTATGATCAACAAAATTAAGATCAAACCATTGGGTTTTAGCATTGTTTGTCACAAGATTATACACCCTTGATCTTTCAAAAACTTTCACAGTCAATATTGGAAATCTTTCATCATTTGTCAGTATTGACATCACTCTCTGTGGATTGCATATACTCGATAAATGCACCAAAAATACTTTTATCTCAATTTCAGCATCCTTTCCAAAATGACTTACCCCATATTCATACATTTCTTGTACATCTCTCCTGGTCACACTATCCATCAGTGCAGTGAAACTGACATAGCTTTCAATTGGTTCCACCTCTCTAACAATGGTGACTCCCTGCTTTCTAGTTTCCACTCTCAGCATTTCAAACCTCCATTCTTTGATATGTGACTTTTGAGCTTCAAATTTATCAATTCTTTCTTTTATCTCTATTGAGAGTCTATCTTGCAAAATAGTTTTGACCAAGCCTGTTTTGGCTTTTTCTTCAGACTGTTGGGGTTTTTGGACTGATTGGGGTTTCTTCTTTTCCACTACTGGCTTGGGAGGTGGAACTGTTTTCTTCTTTACAACTCTTTTTCTTTTTACTCCCTTACCAGCAGCTTCCTTTACTTTCTCTTCCTCATCAATCTGAGTAGTAATCTCATCAGCCAGCTTCTTTGCTATCTCAAAATCAGACTGTTCTTGTTCTCTTAGCTCAGCTGCTAGCCTTAATGCAAATTCATGATCACGCTCTTCTTGTTGCTGTCTTGAAAGCTTGAGCTTAGGACAAACAACAACAATTTCTTTACCTTTGCCTGAAACAGGAGGCAACTTTGATTCTTTCTTTCCTTCCTGAATGACTATCCCTTTATACCCTTTCTTTGGTGGTAAAGATTCTAACGTAGCAACCTTTCCATCAAGCCATCCATCATCAATTTTCTGTGCCATTCTAGAAGAACTTATTCCCAGATATTGAGCACTAATATCAACCAAGTAGTTTTGCTTAACTGTTGACCAAGATTTGAAAATCTCAGTGCTTGGAACATCTGCAGTTGATACCATCCTGTTGATTAGCATCCTATCAACACTTGAAAGCTGTTCTTCTTCTTCTTCATTAACCGCTTGGACACTTGCAACTGTTAGTTGATTTGAAGTTACAACTGTTGGTTGTTGTGTTGCAACTGTTTGTTCATTTGGAGCCATAACTGTTTGTTTATCCTGTGGAACTGTCTGTTTAACTTCTTCCTGCTTGGATTTTCTTCTTCCTTTAGCTCGAGCAGTTGAAGAGATTTTCACCAAGGATTTGGGTTTAAGCAGCATCTCATGAGTATGAAGAACATTAGTTGCCTTCTTCAGATTCTCATCAAGAAAGTTCAGCTGCTTATCTTGCCTTATTAGCACCTCATTGTGAATTGCTACTACCTTGAGTACTTCAGTTGCCTTCTCCAACTGTTCAGTCAGTTCTTTTATCTTCTCATCTTGAGAAACTATCCTTTTGTTTTGAAGAGCAATCCTTTTCTTTAGGTGTAAATAAGCAGCAAGGTAAGGTGCAAAGTTAGGATCCGTCAATGCATGTTGTTTCAGTCTAGTCTCAATGTCAGTTAGTGTTTCCACTGTGACCATATCATTGACATTTTTCACTGGTGGTTGACTCCCCTGAGTATCACCATCAGTACCCCTCTTTTCTTGGTTCTGGGGATTACCAGAAACTGTTTTACTAGTCTCTGTTGCCATGGTTGAGGTCTTAGCTATATTGACACTGTCCTGTTTATCCCTTGCGAATAAAACAGTAGTGTCAGCCTCAAAGACCATATGATCACCCTCTTGAGGAATGATCACCTCCTCATTGTGCCTGGGAGACAGCACCAAAGGTTCCCTTTCGATATTCTGCACAGGTGAATGCACCTGTGCAGGGCTAACAGTTTGGGGTTCTCTAACTGTGGTGGAAGGAGCACCAACAGTTTTCCTCTTCTTTCTAAATATTTTTAGTGCAGGGGCTTGTGTTGTAGCTTTTTCAAAGGAAGCAGGTTGGGAATTTTGAGTATCTTGGACTGTGTGTTCCAGTGTTGGTGGTGTAGCAATACGATGGGTTTCATGCTCAACACTGGCAGTCCTGTTTTTTGACAGAAACTCCACCATTTCAGAGAGTGGAGGAGTTATGGCACCAGAGAAACTCTTGCCATTAATCAACAGTTTGCTCAACGTGGAAGCCACATGAGCAGAGGGAATAATGACCCTCTTGTGTGTTTTTAGATTTGGCATCAAAAAGTTTAACAATACTTGCACAAATCGAGGATACATCAAAAAGAGACCATACTTGGTCCCTAGATGTTTTACCATACCATTAAATATCAATTTTGAAAAATTAAAACATCTGTTGTTGGCTAGACAAATGAGTGCGAGAGCAATGTTGCTCCCAAACTCATTCCAGCCCGTTCTCTTAGGGCTTATGCACTGCTGGAGAGTATGGATAATGAACTTCCAGTGTGCGCAAAACTGCCCTTTGTAGAAGGTACCCTTACCCCCAGGGCCCTCATACCCAAGTTTCAGTAACTCGGTGTGTAGATATTCTAATGCAACCGAATCAGAATACTCACCATTAAGATCATTCAGTTGTAGTGCATGGAGAATAGTGTCTTCGGTTATAGAAACCTCCATATCATCAACAGTTGTAGAAATCTGTTGCACTTCATCAACTTCTTGGACTTTGGCATTCTTCCAGAAGTTCTCAATATGTGAGGTATAGATTGTGGGGTTGGCAGTTAGAGCATAATGAATGTTTGATACCGTGAGATAATCAATCATGACGTGGAAAGCGTCAAGATTGTCTGGTTTTTCAAGATAAGCGATCACATTGTGCTCTTTGACAAATGGAAGAGGAGACATTTTGATTTCGATCTCTGAGAGTTGTTGAGGGTTAGGGTTAGTTTCTGATCGAAGTTCGTTTTGGACGTGTGAGTTGCTTGGTAAGGAGGGAATTGCCTTATATATGTTTCGAATGTTGAATGCAATTCAAAGTTTCCAAAATTCTGCAAAGACCAAAACACCCTTTAATAGCTTAACAGTTGACGGACAAAATAAACTAACAGTTGAGAAACTGTTTTCATAAGATGTAACAACTGTTATTCAAAAGTTAACTCCCTTTTGTTTGATCATTTATATGAATTGACAGTTGTTTAGAGTTTACAACTGTTCTTCATTTATCGCCCTTAGTTGACAAATTTCTCCCCCTCAGTTGCACATGGACTTTGTCTAACAGTTGCCGAAGCCATATGCTAACAGTTGAAAACTATTAGTATTGATTGAAATAGAAATGTGCAACTGTCAAACAACCTTTCAGCTCACATATATCAAATGCTCATAACAAGGACAGTCACGGGTGTGAAAACTGTTTGTGAGACAGGTCAGCAGATATGTCCAAAACTGATGTGTGAAATTGCATTTCCCTCTCTGAATACTTAAAGGATAACAGTTGTTAGAAAACGTAACTAACAGTTGCAAACTGTTGGTGTGAAAAACACAGAATAATGAACAACTGTTAGTCCCAGTTAATCATTCCAATGTTGGAAATCAAAAAATTGAATCTACTCACATCAAAAGCTTTAGTGAAAAATCAGCTAATTGATCATCAGTATGAATTTTCATAACTTGGATTAATCTCTTTTCATTGCAGTCTCTTATGAAGTGAAATCTGATTTCAATGTGCTTGGTTTTAGAATGCTTCACTGGATTATTAACTATGCTAATAGCACTGGTGTTATCAACATAAATAGGAGTATTTAAGAAAGACAAACCATAATCCAGAAGCTGATTTTGGATCCATAACACTTGTGAACAGCAGCTTGATGCAGCAATGTATTCTGCCTCAGCTGTTGAAGTTGAAACTGTTGTTTGTTTCTTGCATTGCCATGAAACCAGCCTTGATCCAAAGAATTGACATCCTCCAGAGGTTGATTTTCTGTCCACATTGGCTCCACCATAGTCACTATCAGAATATGCCACCAAATCAAAAGGTGAATCTTTAGGATACCAAAGTCCCAATTTTGGTTGGCCTTTGAGGTATCTAAAGATTCTCTTTACAGCAAACAGGTGTGACATCTTCGGACTGCATTGGAACCTGGCACAAACACAAACATCAAACATTATATCAGGTCTAGAAGCAGTTAAGTACATTAATGAACCAATCATTGATCTATAGAGGTGTATATCAACATCCTCCCCCTCAGAATCTGCTCCCAACTGTTTGTGTGTTTCCATTGGAGTACTTGCCAGCTTCACATCTTGATAGCCAAACTTGTCCAATATGTCCTTGACATACTTAGATTGGCTTAGAAAAATACCAGTTGGCTTCTGTTTGACTTGCAATCCCAGAAAAAATGTGAGTTCACCCATTGAACTCATCTGAAATCTTTTGTGCATAATGACTTCAAATTCTTTGCACAAGCTGTCATTAGTGGATCCAAAGATTATATCATCAACATAGATTTGAACAAGCAAAATCTCTGTTTTAACAATCTTTGTAAACAATGTTTTGTCAATTGTGCCTCTCTTAAAACCATTTTCAAGGAGATAGGATGATAATGTCTCATACCAAGCTCGAGGAGCTTGATGTAGACCATATAGGGCTTTATCCAACCTATATACCTTGTCAGGGTACTTTGAGTCTTCAAAGCCAGGGGGTTGACACACATATACCTCCTCATCAATAGTTCCATAGAGAAAATCAGACTTGACATCCATTTGATACACCTTAAATCCTTTGAAGCTTGCAAAAGCAAGAAATAGCCTAATGGCTTCAATCCTTGCAACAGGTGCAAAAACATCATCATAGTCTATTCCTTCCTCTTGTGTGTAGCCTTGTGCAACCAGTCTTGCTTTATTCTTGATAACAATCCCTCTTTCATCTTTCTTGTTTCTGAACACCCACTTGGTGCCAATTACTCTTTTGCCTCTTGGAAGCTCAACCAACTTCCAAACTTGCTGAATTTGAAATTGTAAGAGCTCCTCTTGCATTGCCTCTACCCATGAAGGATCTTTCAATGCCTCAATTGCTTTCTTTGGTTCTATTTGAGACAAAAAGCAAGCATTCACGTCAAATTGGGCAAGATCCACACCACTGTTTTCAGTTTGCAGCATATTCCTTGTTCTGATAGGAGTGGTTGGATTTCCAATTATTTGTGATATTGGATGAATCTTGTGAACTCTTGATGTAGGAATGTTTTCTTCAGTCAGTTCATCCCCTAGATTAGATAGATCAAACTCACATTCACTTGAATTTTCAGCGTTATCACACACTTGATCAGCAGAGTCAGTGTGGTGTTGAGGGTCATGGGATTCCATGTCCTTTGAAGATTCAGCATCAATCAATGGATCAACAGTTGATAACTCTTGTTGAAGCAGAGGAATTACGACAAAGTCTTCAGTAACTTTGTTTGAACCAACAATTGTTGGTTTTGAGCTAACAGTGTCAAAACTGTTCAGGCTTGTTGAAGCTGTTTGATGATTTTCACCAACAGTTGTTGAAGTACCTATAGCTGTTTTAGTAGAATACTCAAAAGAAAGAGATTTAGACAATGCATCAATATAAAATAACCAATCAGGTCCATTACCTTCAATATTGATCCTATGCTCATTGAAAGAGACATTCATACTCTCTTCTATGATCCTAGTGACATTGTTAAAAACTCTATAAGCTTTACTTTGAGTGGATTATCCTACAAAGAAACCTTCTTCTGCCTTACTCTCAAACTTGCCTAACTGTGATTTGGTATTGAGGATAGTGCAAGGACAACCAAATGGTTTGAAGAAGTTGATTAAAGGTTTTCTCTTGAGAAACAACTCATAACGAGTTTTCCCTTTTGACTTGACTACTTGTACTCTATTCTGAACATAGCAGGCAGTGTTCACTGCTTCTGCCCAGAATGTCATTGGAAACCTAGAATCAGCTAACATGGATCTAGCACCCTCTATCAAAGTCCTATTCCTTCTCTCAGCAACTCCATTCTGTTGGGGAGTTCTAGGGGCACTGAACTGTCTTTCAATACCTTTACTTTCACAAAAACTGTTTAGTTCATAGTTCTTGAATTCAGAACCATTGTCAGATCTAATGACTTTCACCTTTAAATCAGATTGATTTTCAATTTTAAGAATAAGAGACTTAACTAACTCAGCAGTTTCATCCTTAGTTCTAAGAAATTGAACCCAAGTAAACCTGGTGAAATCACTCACTACAGAAGTAGGACCAAAAAGATCCATATGCAATAGTTGTAAAGGTGCAGTAATGGAAGAAGTCTCTTTGGACTTATAAGAAGTTTTGTGTTGCTTGCCTTTAAGACATGCCACACAATGATCATCACATGAGAACTCTTTTTGGGGCTAACCTCTTACCAAATTGTTTTTAGCTAACAAATTCATGGTTTTAAAATTCATGTGACACATCCTCCTATGCCAAATGGCAGACTCATCATGAGATGCTTTGGAGAGTAAACAGCTTAACACATTCTGTTTAGCAATCTTTTGTGGATCAAGACAATATACATTGTCTTTTCTAGGTGTTCTTAAAAGAACATCCTTCTCATTTTATTTAAAATCTTTTGAAAGAATAATGCATTCTGAATCTGTAAACAAAACTTTGTTTCCATTGTCACAGATTTGAGATACACTTAACAAATTGTACTTAAGTTGTTCAACAAAGAAAACATCATTAAATGTAAGTGTACCTGCCTCAACAGCTCCTTTACCTGTGATTTTTCCTCCCTTTGGATTGCCTCCAAATGCTACAAATCCTCCAGTGATTCTTTTGAAATCCTTTAAACATTGTGGATTTCCAGTCATGTGCCTTGAGCATCCACTATCCACATGCCAAATTCCTCCTTGATTCGCCCTATGAATGCTCTGCACAAATACAATCAGTTAGTAGCAGGAAGTACCCAGGCCATGCAGGTCTTGGGTACACCATTCAAGTCATAATACTTAAACAGAGTTTTGTTCTTTTTGATTTCATCCAAATTAGATTTCTCTAACTTGTGTGAAGAGTACTTTGTAAGAACATGTGGTTTCCAACTGTTGTGATTAACAGTGGACACCTTTGAACAAACAGCCGGTGGAGTTGGTAAAACAGATAAATCAACTTGTGATTCCTTTTGATTTTCAGTTTGAAGAACAGTTTTACCTTCTCCAGAATCAGTTTGTTTTTGAATTTTCATCCAAGCTAAACCAGCAGTTTTTGGTTTTGCTAAAACAGTTTTGGAACTGTTAGTTGGTTTAGATGTAACTGTTTTAGAACTGTTTGCCAGTTTTGGCTTAGCAGTCTTAGAACTGTTGATCTGTTTTGACTTAACAGTTTTAGAACTGTTATTCTGTAGTTTGGGACTTTTGTTTTGAGTGCCATTGGTCTGTGGGTTGTAGTAACAGTCTTGAACTAAATGATTAGATCTTCCACAAATGTAGCACTTTTTGGTTTTCACAATAGGTAAACCAGTTCTTTGTGACCAAAATTGGTTCCTATTTCTTTGATTTCCTCTAACAGCTGCAGATTGAGGAAACTTTTGGACACCATGTTTTTGACATGTGCATGCAGGCATTTCAGTATGCCTTTTCTTAGGCTTGGGTTTAGCCTGAGATTTTGAAGCTTCCATTTTCTTCTTTGCATACACAATCTCACCAACTTTCTCCTTTTCTTTGGCTTTTGTACTAACAGTTGGGCTTTTTAGATTAGAACTGTTTGGGTTCTTGTGTGAACTGTTAGTGTAAAAATGGGGACTATTTGCAACAATTGTGGAACTTTCAATGGAATGGATTGCTTTTGAAGGTGTTGGCTCAGTGATGAGGGATTCTGTGGATGCTTTTACAAACACGACAGGATTGAAAGATGGTTTTGTGGAAATGGGTTCACAACAGATGTGATTTTCATATGGAATCACTTCATCTTTCTTCACAACTATCTCAATATCTTCAACACTAACTACAGACAGAACTTCATCTTCATAGCTCTCAAACTTTGGATCAGCTGACTTTAATTCATCTGCTAAAGGTTCATTGACATATCTTTCAGCTGCCTCAGACAAGGGTGTTATGTATGTGTGATTGTATGGAGGTGGGGTTTCCTTATATCCAAGTCCAGTTTTCACCTTGTCTCTCACTTGAGATTGTAGCAGAGTCTCAAGCTTAAGGTTTGCAGCCTTGAACATTCCAAGATCAATGTCCACACCCTCCAATTTCTTTGTGAGTTCATCCACCTTGCTTTCTTTTTCAACCAATTTCTTTTTCAGACTATCAATCTCATCTTGAAACTGCTCTTTCTCCCACTTATGATATTTTCTATCATAGTCCATTTGCAGTTCATTAGCCTGATAGTCTTTAATTTTCTTTTCAAAATCTTCTATCACAGCAGTATACTCATACCTTCTCTCCTCCATTTTACTTAGAGCAGCACATACTTTCTTATTGTGCTCTCTAAATCTCTTAACAATAGCTCTACATTCACAAGGACATAGTTTAGAAGATACCTGTATGTCCTCAGATTCTAGAGAATCCATCTTGATGGAGGAGTCAGTCAATGCCATCAAAGCTTTGTTGCTGGTAGCCTCCTCTTCTTGATCACTCCAATCAAATCCATGGCCTTCTTGTGAGACCAATGCTGAGGAGGTATGGTTCTGAGTTGGCCTCTGACCTTGATTCTGAACTTGTCCACCAGATCTGCATTCTCTTGCAAAGTGGCCAAGTTGTTGACATTTGAAGCATCTCACCTTTGACTTGTCAAATCCAGCCTTGCCATCAGCTCTGAAATTCATGTTTTGCCTTCCAGTCCTTTTAATGAATCGCTTGGCTCTAACAGTAAGCATGGCCATCTGCCATTTGAGATCCATTTCCTCAAGATCATCAGGGTGCACTTGTTCAATATCCTCATTGGTGATGGTTGAATGTGCATGGCTGGCAAGAAAAGCTTCAAGAACTGCATCTGGAGTATTCATATCTAGTCCAACAACAGAACTAGTACCTGCACCACTATCAAGAGAGTTAGTTAATGAATGGTTTGATTCCATACCTGAGGAAGACAGGAGAGCAGCACTTTGACTAGGGACTACAGTTTTTCTTTTTCCCTCTATCTCTCCCTCAAACACTATCAAACTATTATAGAGGTCATCTAACTCTATGTCTTCAAGAGAATCCTTGGTTCTCCATTGTGCAGCAAATACAGTCCATTCATCACCTAGAGACCTAAGAAACTTTCTATTTATCTCATCTTGATCAAGCCTAACCTTAGCACTCTCCAGTTGACTCACCAGTTTGTAAAACCTATCAAAGATTTGGGTGATACTCTCATTCTTCCCACTGGTGAAGTTCTCATAGGCTTGTTTAAGAAGATCTCTTTGGTTTCTCTTAGAACTAGCATTCCCAGCAAACCTCTTCTCCAGAGCATTCCAAAGTTCATGAGCATCATCAAATTTCTTGAATTGATGTTGATACTCATTGGGAATTGCAATCTGAAGGATGCTGAGGGCTTTCATCTCAATCATTCTATCCTTCTTTTCAGCATCTGTCTTTGGAGGTGGTTTCTTCTTTGGTTTTCCATTCTCATCCAGTTCAATGGGATTAGTAGGAACAGTTTCAATGATTTGCCAAACAGCATAGTCCATTAGTTGAACATGCTGTTTAATTCTTAGTTTCCACATCTCAAAATCAGATGGTTTGAGCATGGGAACACGAATGTTGGACCCTGACCCACTGTTATCAGAAGAACCTCCCGAATCCATTGAAACAAATTGATTTAAAGACAGTTAAAAAAAATATTAAAGCAAGATAAAGCAAAAACCTTCAACCGGTGATCAAAGGAACCTTAATGATAAGGCTCTGATACCACTTGTCAGGATCGGATATAGATTATATCAAATAACAAGAACTAACTTTAAATAATCAATCAGAGTAAAATAAAAGTTAATCTTTAACTATGATCACAATCAATTAAGAAGTTGCGGAATCACACTTAATAGATTAAAGAAGGTTTTAAACAAAGATTAATTCAATCAAACAATAGTTTTATTAACCAACCAGAATGATTACAAAAGCAAACTTCACCCCCAATCTAACTTATTCTGTTAGACGAAGAACACAGACTGTTCTTAGGTTTCAACAAGAAACTTAGAGGCTAAAACACTTTCAGAAAAAAAATAACAATAAGAACAAATGCTTTTAATAAAGAGATCAAGTCGTCGTTCTAAATTGATCATCTAATGAAGTATATATAGACTCTTGATCCTCCTTGAATTGTTGACAGTTAGGTAATCTTCTATCTTCTGAGATAATCTTGATAATCTTCAAAGTATTTCGAGATATCTTCAAAGATAGGATTTTCCAAATATAGCTCAACAGAAACTGTTTAATGGACACAACAGTTCTGCATGTCTTCTAATAGTCTTCACTTCAAGGCCTTCTAACAGTTTTTGACTTTGCCAACTAACAGTTCTGAACTTTTGTACCAACAGTTGTAAACCTTGCAGCAACTGTTAGTTACAACTGTTTTCGTATCCATCTAACAGTTTTCAACTGTTATCCCCAAAATACTCTTAACAGTTTTACCTTTGCATGTTCAATGGTTTCAATGACTTAGCAAATTTCCCAACAAACTTGTACTTGTTGTGTTAGCCATCAAACTGAACTGAGTTGTGAGGACCTCATCTTCATCACTTGAGAGATCTTCCTCAGCCCAATCTTCTTCTTCAGCTACCAGCACCCTGTTCTGAGCTTTCTTCTTCTTCTTGTCAAGGACAGCAGCAAGAAGCTTCTTATATTTAGCTTCATAATCAATCTTGCTGTCAGAGTTTGAGGAACCCTTGAAGCCTGTGTTTCCTCTGGACTTACATTCACTGGCATAGTGACCAGTCTTGCCACAAGAGAAACAACCTTCATAAGCCTTTGGTTTTGACATGGCTCTTTCTCCTTTGAAGGGTTTCTTCTCAAACCTCTTGACACCCTTTCTTTTCAAGAAAGGTTTGAACCTTTTAACCAACATGGCAGCCTACTCAACAGCAGCTTCAATGTTGTCCATGTTCTCCAGATCTTCATCCCCATCAGCCACCTGCTCTTCATCAGAAGTTTCCTCTTCCTCTTCCTCATCACTTGATTCATCTACCACTGCTGCAAAACTCCTAGATCTTGTATCCTTATATACAAGGGCAGTAGTTGGAGCTTTTGCAGCCTCCTTCATATCCTTGGTAGAGAGTTTCCTTTCTTTCACTGATTGTTCATGATTCATGAGGTTTCCATATAGGCCAACCAGTGTGAGACCCATGATTTTATCACCATGTTTAAGCACAGTGATAAAATGATCCCAAGATTCTGGGAGAGAGTCTAGAAACTTGTTTACAAGTTCCTTATTGCTGTTGGAAACATCTGCCCTTCTTAAGTCATTAATAAGGCAGTTGAACCTGGTGTAGGTCTGAGTAAGACTTTCACCTTTATGAGCAAAAAAGAACTCATATTCTCTAACCAGAAGGAGTTTCTTGTTTTCTTGCACTTCTTCAGTGCCTTCATATGCAACGGTCAAGGTGTCTAGCATCTCTTTTGCAGATTTGCAGTTAAGAACTTGATGATAGACATCATTTGGTAGTGCAAAGACTAAGGCTGTTCTTGCTTTAACATCAAGATTAACAAGCCTTTTTTCTTCATCAGACCATTGATTTATAGGCTTTATAATTAGTCTTTCAACAGTAGGAACTTCATCAGTGGCTTCAGTTACTTGAATAGTTGAGGAAGGAACATAAGTGTCAGGATCAGATATAGATTATATCAAATAACAAGAACTAACTTTTAAATAATAAATCAGAGTAGAATAAAAGTTAATCTTTAACTATGATCACAATCAACTAAGAAGTTGCGGAATCACACTTAATTGATTAAAGAAGATTTTGATCACAAAGAGATTCAATCAAACAGTAATTTTATTAATCAATGAGAACGATTACAATAGCAAACTTCACCCCCAATCTAACTTATTATGTTAGACGAAGAACACAAATTGTTCTTAGGTTTCAACGAGAAACTTAGAGGATTAGCACTATTCAGAAAGCAAATTACAATTTGAAGAACGAATGCAAAAATACAATCAATGAGTAGATACGTACAAATTATGAATTCTAATCTATCATTTATATACTCCTTGATCTTCCTTGATTTGCTGACAGTTAGGTAATCTTCTATCTTCAGAGATAATCTTGATGATCTTCAAAATATTTCGAGATATCTTCAAAGATAGGATTTTTCCATATTTAGCTCAACAGAAACTGTTTAATGAATACAACAGTTCTTGATTCTTCTAACAGTCTTCAGATTCAAGGTCTTCAAACAGTTGTAGACGTTTACACTAACAGTTCTCAGCTGTTTTTCATATTTTCAACTAACAGTTTCCAACTGTTACACCAACCTTCACTTAACAGTTTTATCTTTACTTGTATAATATGTACAATAACTTAGCTAATTTCCCAACAATCTCCCCCTAACTTAAAGTATTGAACAATACATTTAAGTTGTTTGATTTAAGGGTTCAATCATAGACAAATTAACATAAGTAAAGAACATATTTAACATTGTATACAAAATCAAACTATTACGATCAAAAATTTAAGAGATAGAAAAATTACATTTTCTCTGACTTTATAAGCTCCAATCTCTTCTTCAATCTCTTCATCAAATCTTGCTTCACTTTTGTAGGGCCATAAAACCTTGCTTTCAACATATACATTAGCTTTGGTTTACTGTGCTCGATGAACTCAAGATCAAACCACTGAGTTTGAGCATTTCCCATCACCATTTGATATACTCTTGATCTTTCATATACTTTCACAGCAATGATTGGAAATCTTTCATCACTTATCAACATGGACATCACTTCCAGTGGATTACATATACTAGATAAGTGCATCATCAAGACTTTTACTTCAACCTCAGCTGCCCTGCCATAGTGACCTACTCCATATGCATACATCTCCTGTATGTCTCTCCTTGTCACACAATCCATCATTTGGACGAAACTAGAATAACAATCAATTGGTTCCAGTTCCCTGACAATAGTAAATCCTTGCTTTCCAGTCTCTACCCTCAAAAATTCAAATCGCCACTCAGTAATGTGGGATTTTTGACCAAGCTGCTCTTTTTCTAATTTTTCAATTCTTTCTGCAATCTCCACACTTAGTCTGTCATGAAGAATGGTTTGAACCTTTTCAGCTTTAGCTTTTTCTTCAGACTTTTGGAATGTTTGGGGTTTTCTCTTTTCAACTACTGGCTTTGGAGGTGGAACTGTTTTCTTCTTTACAACTCTTTTTCTTTTTACTCCCTTACCAGCCTTCTTCTCCCTTTCTTCCTCATCAATCTGAGCAGTGATCTCATCAGCCAGCTTCTTTGCTATCTCAAAATCAGACTGTTCTTGTTCTCTTTGCTCAGCTGCTAGCCTTAATGCAAATTCATGATCACGCTCTTCTTGTTGTTGTCTTGAAAGCTTGAGCTTAGGACAAACAACAACAATTTCTTTACCTTTGCCTGGAACAGGAGGCAACTTTGATTCTTTCTTTCCTTCCTGGATGACTATGCCTTTATACCCTTTCTTTGGTGGTAAAGATTCTAACGTAACAACCTTTCCATCAAGCCATCCATCATCGATTTTCTGTGCCATTCTAGAAGAACTTATTCCCAGATATTGAGCACTAATATCAACCAAGTAGTTCTGCTTAACTGTTGACCAAGATTTGAAAATCTCAGTGCTTGGAACATCTGCAGTTGACACCATCCTGTTGATTAGCACCTTATCAACACTTGAAAGCTGTTCTTCTTCTTCTTCATTAACCGCTTGGACACTTGCAACTGTTAGTTGATTTAAAGTTGCAACTGTTGGTTGTTGTGTTGCAACTGTTTGCTCATTTGGAGCAACAACTGTTTGTTCAGCTTGTGGAACTGTTTGTTGAACCTCTTCTTGCTTAGACTTTCTTTCTCCTTTTGCTTGAGAGGTTGAAGATGATCTCACTGTGGCTTTAGGTTTGTTGAGCAGCTATTCATGATTATGAAGAACATCAGTTGCCTTCATAAGAGTTTCTCCCAGAAATTTCAGCTGCTTGTCTTGTCTGATCAGCACCTCATTATGCATTCCTATCACCTTAATGACTTCATTTGCCTTTTCCAACTTTTCAGATAGCTCTTTTATTTTCTCATCTTGTTTAATTATCCTCTTGTTTTGAAAAGCAATCTTCTTCTTTAGGTGTAGGTGAGCAGCAACGTAAGGTGCAAAGTTAGGATCCGTCAATGCTCGTTGTTTCAGTCTAGTCTCAATGTCATCCAGTGTTTCCACTGTTAGCATATCATTGACATATTTAACTGGTGGTTTACTCACTTGAGTTTCCCCATCAGTACCCCTCTTTTCTTGGTTCTGGGGATTACCAGAAACTGTTTTACCAGTCTCTGTTGCCATGGTTGAGGTCTTAGCTATGTTAACACTGTCCTGGTTATCCTTTGCGGATAAAACAGTAGTGTCAGCCTCAAAAACCATATGATCACCCTCAAAAGGATTGATCACCTCCTCATTGTGCCTGGGAGACAGCACAAGGGATTCCCTTTGGATATTCTGCACAGGTGAATGCACCTGTTCAGGGCTAACAGTTTCAGTTTCAAGAACTGTGGTGGAAGGAGCACCAACAGTTCTTTTCCTCTTCTTTTGAAATATTTTTAGTGCAGGGGCTTGTGTTGTAGCTTTTTCAAAGGAAGCAGATTGAGAATTTTGAGTATCTTGGACTGTGGGTTCCAGTGTTGGTGGTGTAGCAATACGTTGGGCTTCATGCTCAACACTGGCAGTCCTGTTTCTTGAAAGAAACTCAACCATTTCAGAGAGTGGTGGAGTTATGGCACCAGAGAAACTCTTGCCATTAACCAACAGTTTGCTCAAAGTGGAAGCCACATGAGCAGAGGGAATAATGACCCTCTTGTGTATTTTAAGGTTTGGAATCAAAAAGTTTAAACAAGTTTGCACAAACCGTGGATACATCAAAAATAGACCATACTTGGTCCCTAGATGTTTTACCATACCATTAAATATCAATTTTGAAAAATTAAAACATCTGTTGTTGGCTAGACAGATGAGTGCGAGAGCAATGTTGCTCCCAAACTCATTCCAGCCCATTCTCTTAGGGCTTATGCACTGCTGGAGAGTATGGATAATGAACTTCCAGTGTGCGCAAAACTGCCCTTTGTAGAAGGTACCCTTACCCCCAGGGCCCTCATACCCAAGTTTCAGTAACTCGGTGTGTAGATATTCTAATGCAACCGAATCAGAATACTTACCATTGAGATCATTCAGTTGTAGTGCATGGCGAATAGTGTCTTCGGTTATAGAAACCTCCAAATCATCAACAGTTGTAGAAATCTGTTGCACTTCATCAACTTCTTGGACTTGGCATTCTTCCAGAAGTTCTCAATATGTGAGGTATAGATTGTGGGGTTGGCAGTTAGAGCATAATGAATGTTTGATACCGTGAGATAATCAATCATGACGTGGAAAGCGTCAAGATTGTCTGGTTTTTCAAGATAAGCGATCACATTGTGCTCTTTGACAAATGGAAGAAGAGACATTTTGATTTCGATCTCTGAGAGTTGTTGAGGGTTAGGGTTTGTTTCTGATCGAAGTTTGTTTTGGACGTGTGAGTTGCTTGGTAAGGAGGGAATTGTCTTATATATGTTTCGAATTTTGAATGCAATTCAAAGTTTCCAAAATTCTGCAAAGACCAAAACACTCTTTAATAGCTTAACAGTTGACGGACAAAATAAACTAACAGTTTTAAAGCTGTTTTCATAAAAAGTGACAACTGTTATTTAAAAGTTAACTCCCTTTTGTTTGATCATTTATTTGGATTAACAGCTGTTTAGTGTTTACAACTGTTCTCATTTCTCCTCCTCAGTTGACAAATTTCTCCCCCTCAGTTGCACACGGATTTGGCTAACAGTTGTGAAAGCCATATACTAACAGTTGAAAACTGTTAGTATTTATTGAAACAAAATTGTGCAACTGTGATTTTTCCTCCCTTAGCATTTCCTCCAAATGCTACAAATCCACCATTGATGCTTCTGAAATCCTTCAAACATTGTGGATTTCCAGTCATGTGCCTTGAGCATCCACTATCCACATGCCAGATAGATCCATGATTGGCCCTATGAATGCTCTGCACAAATAAAATCAGTTAGTAGCAGGAAGTACCCAGGCAATGCAGGTCATGGGTACACCATTCAAGTCATAATACTTAAACAGAGTTCGGTTCTTTCTGATTTCATCCAAATTAGATTTCTCTAATTTGTGTGAGGAATACTTTGTAAGAACATGTGGTTTCCAACTGTTGTGATTAATAGTGAATACCTTTGAACAAACAGCTGGTGGAGTTGGTAAAACAGATGAATCAACTTGTGATTCCTTTTGATTTTCAGTTTGAAGAACAGTTTTACCCTCTCCAGAATCAGTTTGTTTTTGAATTTTCATCCAAGCCAAACCAACAGTTTTTGGTTTTGTTAAAACAGTTTTGGAACTGTTAGTTGGTTTGGATGTAACAGTTGTAGAACTGTTTGCCTGTTTTGGCTTAGTTTTAGAACTGTTGATCTGCTTTGACTTAACAGTTTTAGAACTGTTATTTTGTCTTTTGGGACTTTTGTTTTGAGTGCCATTGGTCTGTGGGTTATAGTAACAATCTTGAACTAAATGATTAGATCTCCCACAAATGTAGCACTTTTTGGTTTTCACAATAGGTAAACCAGTTCTTTGTGACCAGAATTGGTTCCTATTTCTTTGATTTCCTCTAACAGCTGCAGATTGAGGAAACTTTTGGACACCATGTTTTTGGCATGTGTATGCAGGCATTTCAGTATGCCTTTTCTTAGGCTCGGGTTTAGCCTGAGATTTTGGAGCTTCCATCTTCTTCTTTGCATACACAACCTCACCAACTTTCTCCTTTCCTTTGGCTTTTGTACTAACAGTTGGGCTTTTTAGCTTAGAACTGTTTGGGTTCTTGTTGGAACTGCTAGTGTAAAAATGGGGACTACTGGCAACAGTTGTGGAACTTTCTATGGATTGGATAGCTTTTGAAGGTGTTGGCTCAGTGATGAGGGATTCTGTGGATGCTTTTACAAACACCACAGGCTTGAAAGGTGGTTTTGTGGGAATGGGTTCACAACAGATGTGATTTTCATATGGAATCACCTCATCTTTCATCACAACTATCTCAATATCTTCAATACTTACTACTGACAGAACTTCATCTTCATAACTCTCAAACTTTGGATCAGCTGACTTTAATTCATCTGCCAAAGGTTCATTGACATATCTATCAGCTGCCTCAGACAAGGGTGTTATGTATGTGTGATTGTATGGAGGTGGGGTTTCCTTATATCCAAGTCCAGTTTTCACCTTGTCTCTTACTTGAGATTGTAGCAGAGTCTCAAGCTTAAGGTTTGCAGCCTTGAACATTCCAAGATCAATGTCCACACCCTCCAATTTCTTTGTGAGTTCATCCACCTTGCTTTATTTTTCAACCAATTTCTTTTTCAGACTATCAATCTCATCTTGAAACTGCTCTTTCTCCCACTTATGATATTTTCTATCATAGTCCATTTGCAGTTCATTAGCCTGATAGTCTTTAATTTTCTTTTCAAAATCTTCTATCACAGCAGTATACTCATACCTTCTCTCCTCCATTATACTTAGAGCAGTACATACTTTCTTATTGTGTTCTCTAAACCTCTTAACAATAGCTCTACGTTCACTAGGACATAGTTTGGAAGATACCTGTATGTCCTCAGATTCTGGGGAATCCATCTTGATGGAGGAGTCAGTCAATGCCATCAAAGCTTTGTTGCTTGTAGCCTCCTCTTCTTGATCACTCCAATCAAATCCATGGCCTTCTTGTGAGACCAATGCTGAGGACGTATGATTCTGAGTTGGCCTCTGACCTTGATTCTGAACTTGTCCACCAGATCTGCATTCTCTTGCAAAGTGGCCAAGTTGTTGACATTTGAAGCATCTCACCTTTGACTTGTCAAATCCAGCCTTGCCATCAGCTCTGAAATTCATGTTTTGCCTTCCAGTCCTTTTGATGAACCTCTTGGCTCTAACAGTAAGCATGGCCATCTGCCATTTAAGATCCATCTCCTAAAGATCATCAGGGTGCACTTGTTCAAGATCCTCATTGGTGAGGGTTGAATGTGCATGGCTGGCAAGAAAAGCTTCAAGAACAGCATCTGGAGTGCTCATATCTAGTCCAACAGCAGAACTAGTACCTGCACAACTATCAATAGAGTTAGTTAATGAATGGTTTGATTCCATACCTGAGGATGATAGGAGAGCAGTATTGTGGCTGGGGATAACAGTTTTTCTTTTTCCCTCTATCTCTCCCTCAAACACTATCAAACTATTATAGAGGTCATCTAACTCTATGTCTTCAAGAGAATCCTTGGTTCTCCATTGTGCAGCAAACACAGTCCACTCATCACCTAGAGATCTAAGAAACTTTCTATTGATCTCATCTTGATCAAGCCTAACCTTAGCACTCTCTAGTTGACTCACCAGTTTGTAAAACCTATCAAAGATTTGGGTGATACTCTCATTCTTCCCACTGGTGAAGTTCTCATAGGCTTGTTTAAGAAGATCTCTTTGGTTTCTCTTAGAACTAGCATTCCCAGCAAACCTCTTCTCCAGAGCATTACAAAGTTCATGAGCATCATCAAATTTCTTGAATTGATGTTGATACGCATTGGGAATTGCAATCTGGAGGATGCTGAGGGCTTTCATCTCAATCATTCTATCCTTCTTTTCAGCATCTGTCTTTGGTGGTGGTTTCTTCTTTGGTTTTCCATTCTCATCCAGTTCAATGGGATTAGTGGGAACAGTTTCAATGATTTGCCAAACAGCATAGTCCATTAGTTGGACATGCTGTTTAATTCTTAGTTTCCACATCTCAAAATCAGATGGTTTGAGCATGGGAACACGAATGTTGGACCCTGACCCATTGTTATCAGAAGAACCTCCCGAATCCATTGAAACAAATTGATTTAAAAACAGTTTTGAAAAATAAAGCAAAGTAATGCAAAAACCTTCAACTGGTGATCAAAGGAACCTTAATGATAAGGTTCTGATACCACTTGTCAGGATCGGATATAGATTATATCAAATAACAAGAACTAACTTTTAAATAATAAATCAGAGTAGAATAAAAGTTAATCTTTAACTATGATCACAATCAACTAAGAAGTTGCGGAATCATACTTAATTGATTAAAGAAGATTTTGATCACAAAGAGATTCAATCAAACAGTAATTTTATTAATCAATGAGAACGATTACAATAGCAAACTTCACCCCCAATCTAACTTATTATGTTAGACGAAGAACACAAATTGTTCTTAGGTTTCAACGAGAAACTTAGAGGATTAGCACTATTCAGAAAGCAAATTACAATTTGAAGAACGAATGCAAAAATACAATCAATGAGTACATACGTACAAATTATGAATTCTAATCTATCATTTATATACTCCTTGATCTTCCTTGATTTGCTGACAGTTAGGTAATCTTCTATCTTCAGAGATAATCTTGATGATCTTCAAAATATTTCGAGATATCTTCAAAGATAGGATTTTTCCATATTTAGCTCAACAGAAACTGTTTAATGAATACAACAGTTCTTGATTCTTCTAACAGTCTTCAGCTTCAAGGTCTTCAAACAGTTGTAGACGTTTACACTAACAGTTCTCAACTGTTTTTCATATTTTCAACTAACAGTGTCCAACTGTTACACAAACCTTCACTTAACAGTTTTATCTTTACTTGTATAATATGTACAATAACTTAGCTAATTTCCCAACAATAAGGACCTTCAGTTACAGTTTTGAGCATCACATCATCTAGGCTTGACATATAGAGAAGAACTCTACTCTTCCAGAGAGAAAAGTTTTCTCCATCAAAAGTTGGACATCTAGTGAGTGAGCCATTATTTGAAGAACCATTTGAAGCAGCAACAGGAGTGGCCATTTGGTAGTGTGGGGTAGAAGAAGTTGAAGAGTAAGAAAAACAGATCTTAGATATGAGTTACTTAGCCTGCTCTGATACCAGTTGTTCGTCCCGAATGGATACTACAACAACAAATGTTTGTAGAAGGGGGGTTGAATACAAACTTTAGCAAATAAAATTTAAGAGACATAAGGTTTACTTTTATATAATTCTTATTGATGTTAATCAAGAATTACATGAACTAGATGCGGAAAATCTAAGTTCAATAAAAGGTGGCAACTAGATTTGTCCAACACATAGACAATGCTAATCTTAAACAACTAATGTCTAAGATGTTCAACACATGAACAAGTTTGTTACACTGAAAGTAAAATGCTAACTCTTCTAATTCTCAACTTATGAGATTTCAGTGCTTTTCAACGCATATTTAGCATGTTTCCATGCATGAGTATATATAAGCAAAGTGTGTCCGGGTTGATGAAGAGAGAAGGAGATAAAGATACTTGGTTTAATAATATTATAATAGATAAAGTTAGTGAGTGAAAAGTAAGTTAACTTTATACACAAAGTGTGTAAAGTGAACATACTTTTCAGTAATGAGTGTACCCACTATCTATTATTATATTATTAAAGTACTACATTTATATCTTGGAAAAGTAAACTTCTCCATTCATGCTTGTGCTTTAATCAAAACCATGCTTTCTGAAGATTTGACTTTACCAAGTATGGAGTTGCCAGCCATACTTAACATCATATCTTCGAGATCTTCTCTTCAAGAGTATCTTTCTCCTTTTCCAGGGGATAAAGATCTATCCTTTTTGTTTCTTTGCAGATACAAAAAGTGCTACGTACTTTTACAAAGAAAGATCTAAGGCATAATAAGAACAACACATGTTCTGCCTTTAACTAAAGAAAATATTACACAAAAAAACTATTAACTGAGATGTAGAATAAGGACTCAGCTAACAGACACTGAACTGCAAATGTAAATTTGCTCAGCTAATAATAAATGTGAAAGACTCAGCTGATCGAAATGCTCAGCTAATAATACAAATCAAGGTATAGCTAACCAACTTATCAAACTAAACTGTCAGCTGATCCCAAGGGCTCAGCTAATCGTTTGAGTATGATCAGCTTATGAAGGAAAGATTGGATAAGTAGTAAATACCTTATCTGACAGATGGGAGGCATCAGCTGATCAATGTGATTGTGTCAGCTGATCCTTGATAGCTCAGCTGATATTGAAATATTCCTCAGCTGATGATTTTGGACCATCAGCTGATCCATTGTAGATCCTCAGCTGATGCTTCTTGACTTGTCTTTTCTTCTCAGCTGATCTTCCTGAAGCTGGTCCTTTGGCTGATACTCAGTGTTCAGCTGACACTATGATTCGCCAGCTGACATTTCTTACTTAGAAATTCTTTAAGTCTAAGATGAAAAACAAAACATGATTTTCATCAATCTAAGTCCAAAACTGAATATATGGTTTTGTTAACATCAAATCCTATTTTACTTAATAGATAGGTTTGATTTAGGTTTGATATTGCTATCTCCCCAACAGAAACGCCACACGTAACTTCGATGACTAACTTTAGTATTTTTCTTTCAACTTATTATATAAGTGGTGTTTGACATTTTGCTATCGTTTATTGCAAATAGGTCAGTAAAAGCAAAGGATGACGAGGAATGCATACAGGACACTACGTGCGGAAGACAAGGATATTTATAATTCATAAATTATTATCTATTTAAATATTTTATTTTAAAATGTAATTGTTTCTGGAAAATCTCTTAAGATATTAATGAATTATTAGTTATATCCTTGCACGTGGTTTGTGATTATATCTGGTCAAGTATGACAAGAGGTTAACTAACAAGTCAAGGTTTTTGACTTATTAGTATCCTTAAGCATTGATTTCCATATGAGTTGTGTATTGATATTATTGCTCGATTAAACCTATATATAATTAATTAAGGTAACACAGTTGGTGTTATAAGTCTTATCTAAGTAATTATAAGCTTATGTTAAAACAAGTTCAGAACTTTCACTAGAATTAAACACTTGAAATAGTAGTTATTATTTCTAGGGATGTGTTTAAAGATAAAACATTTGTGAATGATTATAATAGATATCATAATCAAGGGTACTCACATGTTTTATAAAGAATCCATACAAGTGTGTTATACTTGTAGTCATACAAAGTTTCGAGTAACCAATTTCCGTAATAGGAAATAGTAGATATATGGAAAATCAAAGTCTAAGGTTTCGTCAACTTTAAAGATTCTTATTTGAAATCTAAGTTTTAGATTTATACTTAAAATCAGTTTTTTGAGACTTGTGTCAAGTTTGACCAAGTCAATAAGGTATTTTAAGTAATATTGTGTTTTCATTATAGTCGGTGGGAGCAATTGACCTACGCTAAGTAGTTTATCAAGTTAGGATAAAATATATATTTGCGTAGAAACTAATAAGTGTTTAGATAAACACGGTGGTTATTGGTTTATTGAATTTTAAGTACGTGTATAATTCAAAATGATGGGAATTTTGAGGATTCAAAGCAAGTCCAGGTAAACGGACTAATCCCAGGAAGTCATAATTATATATTGAAATTCAAGTCATGAATGTTAATATATTAAAGGAATTAAGTGTTGAATATAATAAACAGTTTATTAGATAAGTGTTTATACACTAGACATCTAATTTTTTTGTTATTATAATCTATTCATTGGGATAGAAAGGTATTTATACGTCTACAATATAACTAAGTGTAGTTATGAGATAATTTTATATATTCAGGAACTAGGAGTTAATCCAGTCCTCCAAGTTCAAGGAATATAATGAAATTAGAAGGACTAGTTGTTGATTTTCAAAGTTTGCAGAAAAACAATTTGTCTAACAAAACAAGTGGGAGCACTAGTTAGTGTGTACTTGCTTTTAATTGATAGTAACGTTGTAGTTTTTCAAGTTGTGATTCGTGATAACTCCACTTGAAACAACATAGTAACACAAATAGACGCGGTAAATTGAGACGATGGATTAGTATTAATTATGTACTATATTCCAGAAGGGTGAATATGGATAGTACATTATTAATCCCATTACTCTTCACAGATTTTTGTATGTTTTGGTAATATACATGAATAAAATATTATTATTCAAAATCCTGTCCGTGACTACCTATCTTGGTGGGAACCTCGATTAGGGAGATAATAACATCATTGTATTCCTTGGTGGAGATTCATAGTGATTGAAAATAGCTACGAGATAAGGTATTCTCGTGAAGAATATTGGATAGCGACATCGTGAAGAATGCAGCGTGGTCTTCGAGTCAAAGGTATAGGTTGTCGTTAAGCCTACGATATTTGGTTTGGGATGCATGGACTTTTGGCATTTGGATCGCACCTAACGCTACACCGTAACTGGGTAGTCATAACGGGTGTATCTGCTGTTAGCGGAAAGTGTATTGCCAAATGCAAGTATGCGAGAGGCATTATGCAACTCCTTTTAAGGAGAGATGTTTTTGGGCCCCTTGACTGGTCTAGACTGTGGAAGTGTATAGCCATGCCCAAACGAACTGATTTGTTCTTTGTCGTTTATCACTCAGTCCAAATCGGATAGTCTAGAAATAGTTCTGAGTATTCAGAATTAACTCAAACCATGCTCGCACCCACAATCGAAACATCGAGATGCAGAGGGAAAAGCCTAAATTATACCCAATCATAAGACAGGGAGTTCTAATGAAATTTTGCTATAAAACAGTTCGTTTTATAAGTTATAAAACAGTTTGCTTTTGAAAGATATAATTATCACACATGGGTATAAGAGATCTTATTGCTTGCGTAACCTAAGGAATTGTCTAGAGGTACCATTAGGCCAGTATCATCAAGATACACGGGTTGACAGTAAGCACAAGTGGGAGTTTGGTAGGATTTGTGTGCATAACCGTCGAACCCTGATGACACGCCCAATGCCATAAGACACTCAAGGGTCAAACCTGTGACGGCACGTAATTCAAGAGGTTATACAATCACAGTTTGGAGATGGTTTTATGACAGTTAGTCATAAACCAGTATAGAGAGTTATAAATAACCAAAGATGATTAATTATCAAGATAATATATATTTATTAGTCAATAAATATATATTGTTGGTTATTTAATATTTAAGATTAATACTTTGGATATTATATTAAATAATAGGTTATTGCTAATTAATTACTAAAGGAAAAAACAAAATGTATATTTGTATATATATATATATATATGTATGTATGTATTCGGCCTAGAATATATATACATATGTGGTTAAAATATGTATTTTGTATTTAATAATTATTAGTAATAAGTAATCAATCAAGGTTTCCTATTTGATGATAACAAGGATGTTATCTATAAATAGGAGATTAGATAACTTGATTAGGGTTAACAAATAACACATTAGAAAATTAACTCTCTCCCCTCTCTCCTTTGGTTTGGCCGTCGACTACCCCAAGCCCCAAGGGGGTATCGATTTTGGTGATTAACACATCAAGGAATCAAGAACCTAAGAGTGATTAAACCCTTCTAGCGGATTCTTGTGGTGCCTCATTACGGGTGGACGTTCTTGAGCAATCCAGAGGTATAATCTTCATCTTATTAATGTTCTTGATGATGCATGAAATTCGATGGTGTTGATATATATATATATATATATATATATATATATATATATATGTATGTATATATCTATATATATGTCGAATGGTATGGATGCATGATAGATTAGAAGGTAATCTTGATTAGTATGATTAATACATGTTTTGGCTAATCATGATTATGATGATAATATGGTCTTCGAATATGTACACACACATACACATGTATCGATTTTATACATGTACCATACACACTTGTGATATAACTAAGATATTAATCCTTTTAGGGTCTTAAGGATTAATGTTATTGTTTTGTTTCCGCTTTATAAATGATAATTGTTTCTGTTGCAATTATGAGTTGGTTCAAACCAGTTTGGTTATGAATCAGTATAACTCAAGTTTTGAATTGTACCCTCTAAAACCCAACAAGAACAACAACTATTGTACAAGAATTTGAACAAGAAATGTCTAACTTGAAATCATTCAATGTATATGCAGGTAAATGGCTATCTGAAATACTACCTCAGCAATGGGCTAGGTCACACTTCCCCTGGTAGGGCTTGCACAGATTTGTTGTTAAATAACATTTGTGAAGTATTCAACAAATAATTGGTTGATGGTAGAGCCAAACCAATCATTACATGTTACAGTACATTAGGAAGTATTTGTATGAGAAGGATTGCAATTTTGCAAAAGGTGATTGATAAAACAGATTGTCCTCTTACCCCAACAGCTAGTAAAATATTAGAAAAAGTTAAAAAGGACGTTGCACAATACACTGTTATATCGAATGGTGGGTGCAAGTACCAAGTTAGTAGACATGGGTTGGACCAATGTGTGGTTTATGTCAATGCTAAGGAACGCACTTGTAGAAAATGGGAGATCACTGGAATCCCTTGTAAGCATCTTGTTGTTGTAATATGGAACATGTCAATAAAAGGCCAAGATGTAGGTATACCTAAATCATGGGTTCGTCAAGTTTATTGGTTGTAAACATGGAAGGATACATATAGGTTTAAAATAGATCCAATTAATGGGAGAGACATGTGGCCACATTCAGAATTCCCAACAACACTCACTCCACCAAATCATGACAAGTAGATTGGAAGACCAAGAAAGAAGAGAAGAAGAAGGATTGATGAGGTTGATTCACTAGACAGGGGAGTGAAACTGTCAAGGGCTATGAAGACTGTGACATGTGGGAAAAATAAAAAGCAAGGCCATAATTCAAGGACATGCACTGGCCAAGGATCAAGCCAAGCAACCACTACTGCACCACCATCGTGATTTATGAACAATCGTCATTTTGGAAACTCTCTTTTGTTTGAACAATCAATTATGTAATCTTGTGTTTGATTATGTAATTCTGTGGCGGAAACAGTCTTTTGTTTGAATAATCTCTGGTTGATTATGTAATGTCGTGGTTGAAACTGACTTTGTTTTAACAAACAGTTGTTTGGTTATGTAATCTTTTGTTGCAAGTGTCATTTTATTATAGTACTATTGTGGTTATTAAACAAACATCAACAACCATACATTTAAACAAACACAATAGACATTTTCATTAAACAACTAAATCTATACACAGAAGACATAAACAAACCTAACATCAACAAACAGGGGAGGGATACCATACACAAACAAGAAAGACATAACCATCAACATAAATACAACTTAACGGATGTAAATTGTGACTTTGAAATAGACATTCCCTTCATTTCTTCGAGCTTCTTCATCAGTTGTGAACTTGAACTATGTATTGGGGTGAAGGTGGTGAGCATACATGATCCAATCAGAATCCTCCTTCGTCACAACATTGTTAGGTGTTGGTTTCTCAATCCTCTTATCACCAAAAGCCTGTAAGCTCATAGGATGCAGACAACCCTTCACAAGAAGAGTAGCATTCTCATTACCAAGAAGACCATGTATCTTTACAAAAAAAAAAAGCAAGTATAGCCTGTAGAGAAAGAAAGTTATAAACAGACAAACTTCACAAAACATTACATCAATTTGCATTTGTAAAATTGTAAATTCATAAATTGTATAGAAATAGGAGTTTCTATGTAATATACTCATGGAGTATATATAGGGATATGGCTATTATAATAGCTAAGGTTTTGAACATAATGATATAATGAACTATGTTTTTTTCATGGTGTAAACCATATTCTCTCTAGTTCAACATGCAAACCTTCAATCTATCCTACATTATACTTGATCCACTTGTTATATGGGACTAGCAAGTGGTATCAGAGCCAAAGGAGTGAACATTTGATTCTGAATTCAGCAACAAAAGTTGCATTTTTGAAGATTTTTGAAGAAAAAGTGCATTTTCGGGTTTGAAATCAAAGTCAAGATTCAATGGAATTTTTTAGTGTTATTTGCTTGGATTAGGATCGCATTAATCATAGTGACACTCATTCATAAAAAAGGAGTCATTTCATTCACAAATCAGTGGCCAAATTTGAAGATTTTTGAGTTTTTGGGTTTGTGAAGTTCTTGAAGAAAATCGATCGAATCTGCTCATTTGATCGTTGTTTATGATTATTGTTGATTGAGAAGTGTAAATCGGGGGTAGGAAAAGTGATCTGGACAAGAAATTATCAGATTTGGGCAAAATTCGAGATTTTTTGAATCTGAGCGGGTTAGATCTTGAAGCTGTCGGAATTCCAGGTTTGAAGGTGTCGGATTTCCCCTTTGAATCTGTCGGATTTGCTGAATTCCGAGAATAATTTGGTCGGAATTGTCGAATTCCGAGAAGAAATATGTCGGTATTGCTATAATCCGAGAAAATTGTATCGGAATTGTCGAATTCCGAGAAGAAATATGTCGGTATTGCTATAATCCGAGAAAATTGTATCGGAATTGTCGAATTCCGAGAAGAAATATGTTGGAATTGCCGAATCCGAGAAAATTTTATCGGATTTCAACTTTCTCGGTATCGCTATATTTTCTCGGTATTCTCGATTTTCTCGGTATTCTTGATTTTCTCGGAATTCTCTATTTCATCTGAATTCTCTCAGTGCTCGGAATTGTCAATTTTATCGGAATTCAAGATCACCCGGATAACTGAAACTTTAAGATTTCAATTTCAGCTCGACCCCAGCCAGGGGCTCTGCCCCTTGGACCCCGCTATCAGGGGCGCTGCCCCCGAACCCCCGTAATCGTTGTTGTGACTGAATTATCATGTCACCATGATTCCTAAGTCAAGTGTTTGGATTTTTTGGCTGAGTCAGAAGTTCTCACAGTTTCAGTTATCATTCTGATGTTTCTAGATTCGGGCATAACTTGAGTGATGGTCATTGATACCATGTATTGGAATGTCTAGTCCCTTATGTCTAGTCATCCGGCTATTTCTTAACTGATTTTTGGGTCTTCTTTCTTAGTGTCACCAATTTTTTGTCTCAAAACCAGATTTTGGCCATCCATTCCTTGTTTCTTTTGAATCTTGGTTATCCTTTATCAGTCATATTTGAAAACCCAGATCTCATTGTTGGTGAAATTATTTGAAGAATTGACCAACATCAAATTTCTTCAGGTTTTTGAGAGGATTTTGAATTACATGCGCGCTTGCTCACGTGCATATCAATCCGACTCACTGATTATTATATCAAAGTCAATCGTTTGGTGCTCTTGAATAAGGATGAATCCGACTCACTGATTATTATATCAAAGTCACCTACCCTCTTATGTGTTCCCAAGTTCATTTGCACACGTATGTCTTTCAAAATCTTTGTATATTGCGGTGATTTGGTCAAGGTTGATTACACGGTATTGGGAGACTTACTTGACAACATTATTCTCCAATATCAGACTACATCCAACAAAGACTTGTAAATCTTCAAGAATTCAGATCAAATCATTACCACTCCTCAACGGTCAAGAGTGGTTCAAGTATCTATTCAAGTAAGGGAATGTTTGAAGATTATTTTGACTTGAAGTGTAGGATCCTCCCCAGCCCTCTTCTATGTTTTTACAACTGAATCTCATGGTGATATCTTTTATGCATGATGCTCATAAAGTATTATAATCGTCATGAGGGGGAGAATAAAAAGTGAAGAAATTTTACATTATTGATTCAGTTGTTGAGGGTGTCTACTCAAGGGGGAGAGAGAAAAAGAAACATCAGTCTATATCATGTCTAGAGGGAGTCAAGATTACCAGACTTATGAAGACATGGAAACAATCTGAGCTACATTGTAGGGGGAGACAAAAAGAAGATTCTTCCCAACACATCAAAAGTGTTTATGCTTCCGCTGTCAAAGGCTCAAGATAAAACAATGTTTCAGACTGATGTATATGGTGGGACGCTACATCCAAAACTGCTTATATAATTTAGGGAAGACTTAGGTTACTGGCGTGTACACTCCTATTTCAATACAAAGGGGGAGAATGTAAATTCATAAATTGTATAGAAATAGGAGTTTCTATGTAATATACTCATGGAGTATATATAGGGATATGGCTATTGTAATAGCTAAGGTTTTGAACATAATGATATAATGAACTATGTGTCTTTCATGGTGTAAACCATATTCTCTCTAGTTCAACATGCAAACCTTCAATCTATCCTACATTATACTTGATCCACTTGTTATATGGGACTAACAAAAATCTTACCAATCTACAAGATTTCCTAACATACTTCTCAATTTGAATGAAGAAGTACCTATTTGCTGATAGGTCATCCATATTCAATGCAGTGGTGTGGAATGAATAATACATGCACCCTACTTATAGGAGATATTGAAAGATTCTTACACAGGTGCAAACATATCAAGAAGACAACGAAATTGAAAAGTTAGATGTTCAAAGAATCTTGCACATGAGTAAACAGAGAATATTATATCAATTACATTGTCATTTCCATTTATAATTCCGGTATTATAGAGAAAGGATAGAAATTGATGGGAAAATACAATCTTGAAATGTACAAAAGCATGACACTGTTATTGTACATTACCATTAACCTAAATTAAGCAAAAACGGCATAAACCCCAAAACACCCAACTTAATATGAGATACAACTCCATTATGCTAACCTTATGTTCAATCTCTATCAATTTTGCTTCTAACGTGTTCTTGCACTTCAACGACCTTAGGATGATCTAACAAGAACGAGGTTATATAAGTAGATGAACCCAACCTATGGACTTACAATTTGAACATCGCACTGGGCAAGAATAGAATTTCCTTCCAGGGTTTTTCATAGTCCATTATGTGCAAATGATCGCATGTCTTCCACAACCATAAATCACCATGGCCAAACTTTTTCTTCAACCATTTGAGCTTTGTAAATTGAAGAGAGAGAGAGAGAGAGAGAGAGAGAGAGAGAGAGAGATAAGGTATAAATGACTTAAACACGGGTGCAAGAAACATTTGAATAAAGTGGAGAAATATAGGTGGAATGAAATAAATGCCCTCAAATGAGGGGCACGTGATTGGTCTTAACGTCTAAAAGACGGTGGGTTGACAATTGGACCAACATTGAAACAAATGGCAAAGGACAAGGATGAATTTTGTAATTAATGAAGTCTAAGGACCAAAATTGAAATTTCATGTAAACCACAAGGACCAAAAATGTAATTAACTCCATATAATAATATATAATTTCTGAAATATTTTTTTCTTAAAACTCACTTCTTCTAGTTGTTTTTCTTATACCCCGATCGATTCTCTAATCAAGTGATTAAACAGATTGAACAAAATCTATAAAAATTACCTCATGCATGCATAATCAATTAAGAAAACATGTTATATATATATATATATATGTGTGTGTGTGTGTGTGTGTGTGTGTGTGCAAATGAGAACCGTATTTCGTACGAGAACCATGAGAACCAATCTGAGCCGTCTAATTCCTCTCCTTCAATGTCATCACTCACCCATGAATTCATCATATGCACCTTGCCACACTTGAACCCCACGCTCTACATCCATGAATTCCACTTATCATATCAACGGCTAAAATTTGTCTTCGTAGTTTTCGTACAAAAATCTGTTCTCGTTTGAACCGTCCCATATATATATATATATATATATATATATATATATATATATATATATATATATATATATATATATATATATATATATATATATAATGGTAATTACGATTTACAAACTTATTTGGTTGAACTGATGAACCAATATGACTTATTCGATTACTAGTTCGACCTTAAATACAATATATACAATAAAACAACATACTCAAATATCTCTCGTGTAATGCATCAAGCCACAAAAGGTGCTAAAAGTCTAATAATTTTTTTTACTACCTGAAACCGTCATCATAACAAACCGCAGATGTCGAAAACAATAAGACTGTCTAGGATACGTAGATTACGAAACATTAAGTTAATTAGTACATCTTATTTTCCTAAGAACAAACTTGTTTAATTTTTGAAATGCAAGATTGCTGAAAAATCATTATCTTAGAGCACCAAAGTGAGGATTTATACGCCCAACTACTAAAACGCGTGGTTGCAATTGCAATGAAATTGCATTGAAATGATGTTGATTTATAACACAAATTTGAGTGAAATTCTTTTACTAATCAATTATATATATATATATATATATATATATATATATATATATATATATATATATATATATATATATATATATATATGGGAAGGTTCAAATGAGAATAGGAAATAAAATGAGATGAGAGACTCAATCTCGGCCGTTGATTTTGTTAGTGGAATTCATGGATGGAGAGCGTGGCGAAATCGAGTGTGGCAGGGTGTATGTGAGGAATTTATGGGTAGACAATGACATTGAAAATGGGGGAATTGGACGGCTGGAATTGAGTTTCCCATTCTCATGTAATTTTAGGTTCTCATTTGAACCTCTATATATATCTATATATATATCTATATATATATATATATATATATATTATAATTTTTAATTATTTAGTAACATGATATTTTCTTAAATTATGAATTTTTCAAAAAGGAATTTTTATACGATTTCAAAGCTTTGTTTTGGACGTTAGTTATTATAAATTTATATAATTCTTTTTATGAAAATATTCTATTTCATGCATGCGTGTGAAAAAGATTATTCAGCTCGTCATCGATAAGGAGCTCTGGCTCCCACTACGTGTGGTCTAAGTGTGCATGTATGTACATACATTTTATTGTGTGGGCGGTCACTTTCAAGTTTTAATTGATTTCTATAAATAAAAATGAATAGATTGGCAATTAAAATTAATGTTGATCGTTGAAAAGTGGTACAAAAAATTTAAGCATGATGTATAATAGTATATTATAACACTAATTTGTGAAAAGTTGATGCACAATAACAGAGTGACAATCCATATTAAAGATACTAAAATAAAATAACGATAATAATAGTAAAAATAAATATAATAATTAGTATTATATACATATATATATATATATATATAGTAAATTATTGAAAAACTCTTATAAAATATAATGATAAATATTTAGGTTTATATAGTAAATTATTTAAGAAAAAGTTTAAATGAGTAAATGCGAAACTATTTGAACACTACAAGGACTTAGCTTGTAATGTTGCAAAAGGGCAAAATGGTTATTTTCAAATATTTAACAGCCACACCATTATCTTTAATGATTGAATGACCATTTAGATAACAAGTTTGCTACAGTATGGACCATGCATGTACTTTTTTAAAGCTAATGACTAAACTAGTAGATAAGTGTAAACCATAGGGACGAAATCAGTAATTAACTCTAAATATTAGGATTTTATGTTTTAAAGCTTAATCCTTTAATCAAAACATACTTGTTTTGATTAAGGACTTTAAAACAATTATATTAACACAAGCTTGTTAATATCAAATACAATGATATATATATATATATATATATATATATATATATATATATATATATATATATATATATATATATATATATATATATATATAAACGTACACATATAAATATGAACAGAAATAAAACTTTTGAAGTTTTCGAATTTAACCTTTCTGATTAAGATTAAAACTTTAACACTTTTATATTCAAACAAAACTTGTTTGAATATTATAGTTTGGATCTTTCAGTTTAACAAACTTGTTAATCTCGATGTGTGTGTATATATATATATATATATATATATATATATATATATATATATAGGAAGAAGTTCCATTGAGAACCATTTTTATTGCGATAACCGCGAGAACCAATCTGAGCCATCCAATTCCCCCTCTTTCAATGTCATTGCCCACCCATGAATTCCTCACATACACCCTGCCACACTTGATTCCCCCACGCTCTCCATCCATGAATTCCACTTATCAAATCAACGGCTAAGATTGGTTCTCGCGGTTCTCGCACTAAAATCGGTTCTCAATGGAACCCTCCCCTATATATATATATATATATATATATATATATATATATATATATAAGAACAAGAATAATAATAGATCAAACAAATAAACATATTATGATTAAATGAGCTGAAACTCTAATACCGCTTAAGGGTTTTTAATAACGTCCCCGTGTCATCCTAATTCAAACTAGTATAACACAAAATGTAATATCGAATATGTAGCAATAATAATCATATTATAGGAAGAAGATAATATTAAGAACATTTATATAATCAATAACAAGTTCATACATTCAAGAACAAGAACAAGGTTAGGATTATACAATATTTACCTTAGGTGGCTCAAGATGTAGTGCACCCGTGATGAAGCCAAACGAGACCCGCTAGGATGGGTTTAGCAAACCATGTCACAAGAGACCCTTACTCAAAGTCGAACAAACCGAGATTTGTTGTTATGGTATTTGGTTGAAGCCAAATAGAGGGACGGAGGAGCAGAATAATTCTTAGTGTTTAAGAATTGGTGCAAGTTTTTATCAAACATTGGAACCTCTATTTATAGTAATAGGATTATGATCATAATTAGAAAATCTTTGAAACCTTTTATAATTTTGATTTAAAGAAACTTAACCACCAAACTAACTAATTAATTAATGATAATAATATTCAAAATTATATATATATATATATATATATATATATATATATATATATATATATATATATATATATATATATATGGGAAGGTTCAAATGAGAATGGGAAATTAATTGAAAATAGGAGACCAAATCTCAGTCGTTCATTTTGTAAGTGGAATTCATGGATGGAGAGCATGGGGGGATAGAGTGTGGCATGATGCATGTGAGGAATTCATGAGCGGGCAATGACATTAAAATAGGGGAAATTAGACGGCTAGGATTGAGTCTCTCATTCTCATTTGAACCTCTCACTATATATATATATATATATATATATATATATATATATATATATATATATATATATATATATATAGAAAATACATCAATAAATAACCTAGCCATAAACAAAGAACCTAAAGAACCAATCTGGATCATTGAATCATCAAAGTCAATGGGTGAGATTTGAAAATAACATAATTGTAATTATCATGTATTAATTAACTAATAAAATGGTAAACATGGAAAATCCCCCCCCCCCAATTACAACCCACATTAAAAAAAATTATCCCCAAAACTTTAAATTGTCATAACTTTTTAAGTTTTGTGAATTTAAACAAAAAAATTATAACAATCTTTTGGTTTTTTAATCCACTTTCAAACAAAACCATTCTTCTCATATATATATATTTTTTTTGAAAATGCAAATTTTGTTTGCATTTTGGGCTTAATTGTAGTGTTGTGTACAGATTTTGTATTTTGGGTTTGAATATGTAATTTTGCATTTTTGGCTGCATTTTCATTAAATCATTTTCGGTTTGCATTTTGCATTTCATAATTTTGCATTTGGAAGCAACTATATGATCTCCATGTTCATATTTTGCATTTTTCGATTTTTTGCATTTCGCATTTAAAATCTAAACCCAGCTCAAAATGCAAAATTTGTATTTTCAAAAAAAAAGTTTCAGAAATATAAAAAGTCTGGTCTTGTTTGAAAGAGGACGAAAATCTAAATTTAATGATGTAATTTTTTTTGCTAAAATTCTTAAAAATGAACGAGTTATGATCATTTTAAATAAGTGAGGTTTTTTTTTAAATTTTTTTTGGCTAAGTTAGGCGTACGTGAGTTTTTTTTAATTTTCCATTTTTGCTCTTTAACAATATGTCACGTGTCATTTCCAGGATTGTTCTTTGGTTTCTATATTTAAGAAAGGTTCTATATAGAACTTTACCCTATATATATATATATATATATATATATATATTATCTTTCAAATTTTCTATTATATAATTATTAATTAATTAATATTTTCCAAAACTAATAATTTAAATTTAATCATTAATCTTAAATACAATTATTATTAATATATATTTATTTAAATAATAAATATATATTTTCTTGTCAATTAATTAACTTGGTATTTTCTCCCTTTTGTAAGCTAAAACCGTAACTTGCAATTTCTTATTTATGACTGACTAATTATACATTTGTTCTCCCCAAGTTCGCTTGCATTAGTTCTCGGATTATAGGCCCTCACAAATGTGACCCTTGAGTGCCTTATGACATAGGACGTGGCATGAGGGTTCGCTGATTACGCACACAAAACTAACATCTCGGACTAACAGTTTTAAACACTTGAAATTCTTTAAACTCAGTTGAACTTAAATTTGTTGACTGAGATTGGTTGTGATAAGATATTGGATGAGTCAAGAAAATGGGCAAGTGTCAAATAATTTAAAAAAAGCAGTTATCTTCTTTGGTTGTTCTTACTGTCGAAGAACACCAAATCGAGACTCAATCAAAAGTGTTTCATATCAAGTAAAAAACAGAGTACATGCATTTTCACTCTAGATTAGCAATGCAATATAGGTGACTTCTTTCATTTCAACAAATACAAATAAAAATAATTATGAAGACAACAAATAATATAATTTAAGGTGCCACAAAAACAAATCAAACCTTGAACATTTACAGAGTCCAGACCTTAAATTCACACACACCAAATCTTGAAATTATAGACAAAATAGACTTCTCATCCTTGGTGATACATCTATCAAGCTACATGCATCATCTTCTTTTTAAACTCTTGATACTTCTATCATCCACATGCCACATGCAAATCTTTATTTCCTTCTTATACTCTAACTGCCATGAATAATCCTACATGCATCACAACTCGCGAAATTTGAAAGCTTTAAAAGAAAATTTTAGGGATGAGGTGGCGCAGGTATGAGGGGATGATGGAAATACTTATGCGGAATGGTGGGCATAGGAGGAAACTTAGGGAATGGAAGTGGTGGGCATGGTTTCTTATAGATTGGTGGCAAGATTTTTGGATGTGGCTTATAAATTGGATGAAGTGGTGGGAAGATCTTTGGATGCGGCTTATAAATTGGATGAAATGGTGGAAAGATCTTTGGATGCGGCTTATAAATTGGATGAAATGGTGGAAAGATCTTTGGATGCGGCTTATAAATTGGATGATATGGTGGTAGAGGCTTATAGATTGGTACTTTTGGCTCTGGTTTCGGCTCTGGCTTAGGCTTGGGCTTTCCACATGGCGAGCATGGCTTTGGCATGGGCTTTGGCTTCGGCTTTGGCTCAGGCTTAACATTAGGAGGGCATGGTTTGGGCTCGGGCTTTGGCTCGGGTTTAGGCTCAGGCTTTGGTTCGGGTTTGGGCTCTGGCTTTGGCTTTGGCTTAACAAATGGTGGGGGGCATGGCTTTTTGAAGGGTATTTTTGGTGGATATGAAATAGGAGGGAGGGTTATGGGTGGATGTGGTGGGCCATGGAAATAGTGACCAAATTTCTTAAACCAAGGATGCTTTTTATGTGGAGGCCAAAAGGTGGCTGATTGGCAAACTGCTGACGAGAATTTGAGTTTTTCCATGGGTCCAAAGGTGTGCTTTAGGTTAGACTTGGAGATGAAAGTGATCTTAGAAGCTTCTAATCCATTGTCAAGTGCACAAGGTGCATTTGCTGCATTGTGCAGTTGTGCGTAACATTCTTCGCTCAACTTTCCATCTTTTAAGATTTCTTGAGGAAGAGATACCTTGAATTGTCCTTCCTCATTCAGCTTTCCAACACCTCTTCTTTGAAATTTACCATCAAGCTTGCAGTCAATGGTCACTTTTAGCCCTAAAAGATCAACCATAAGATTATAAGTTTAGTTAATTAAGACCATTTATCACTTAAAATGAAAAATAAGATAATGATTGAGGTGCAAATTAACTTCAAACACTTCTTGTGTTTATACATTTAGTCTACAATATGAACTTCTTGTGTTTATACATTTAGTCTACAATATGAAGCTCAACATATAATCATTGGACTTGTGCTACCAACATTTGAAAAACTCACAAGGTGTATGATTAATTGTTGGTTTATATATATAAGAAGTATGAGGATATCATATGTGCTCCAAATAACACCTAAGTTAAATGTTATTACTCTCACATATAATTTAAATTAAAGGTATTTATATTATTTCAGTGTTTACTAATAGATTTAAATGATACGAAAGTGCAACTTGCATGCTATTGACAACACAAATGATTTCAGCTGAAAATATACACTATGCAATACTTTACAGGCCTTAGTATTTAATCAACCATGTAGACTTTGTTTGTACTCTTTTTGAAAAGATTATTTTGCTCATTTATTCTTATACATCCCAAAATTCAAACAAACAATTACCAACCAAGCACCTTTCTAAAAGGTGTAACAAAGGCCAAGAATACATATTTACTTCGCATATGTGTAATATATATATAATACCTGACAATGCTTCGGTAGTCTTGATATCATTCTCCTTGCAATCAGCACACTCGAGATACCCAACTACATCAACAGTATTATCACTGCCATAACATAAACCCCCAGAAAACAATAAAACCAGCAAAAAAGCAGGGAAAAAAGCCCGCATATTTGGGAATCCTGGTGTTGGAATGAATACTTGAAGCAGTTTCTACTTGTATATATATAATGAGAGGTGACTCAAACTGAGTTATGGGGTTAGCTCACCACTAATAAAGCAGTAAATAACCTCACATGAAACTAAGGGACCCACACTTAGCTTGCATCATCTATACATAGATGGAGAGCATGGTGATTGATGAAAAAACTAACTATAAAGCTAGCTATTCCAGCCCATCATCTTTCATTTATGAGGTCTCAACTACACCACATATATATGTATTTAGTTTATATTAGCATGTGAAGGCAATATCTCCACCAACTAACTAAAAGTTTCTCATAAATACCTTAATTTTCCAATTCACAATGACGTTTGATAACAGTAAATCAATGGTTTTTTTTATAATTAGCAAATATACAAAAAGAAAATCTAACGAGAAACCCTAATGCACCTTAGCTCATCTATACATTCAGGTTAAAGAACAATGAAAAATTCATGAAAACAAAAATATACATCAAGTTATGCATTAAACACGTACTTAAAAATGTTCCATATTTATAAATCTAATAAATTCGTAAATAAATTTGACTATATTGCATAGGTTATTACGGTTAAACTGGTTCTCATATATATCGGAACCTTCACACACGCACACAACTACCTAAAGAACCAGCAGCTAGATATGCTGTATAAAACAGTTAGGCAGCTAAAAAGGAAAGTTTTTTTTTGATCTTTAGTATCATGTGAAGGTAATATATATCTTCTCCACCAGCTAACTGAACGTTTCTGATGAATAACCTAAGTTTTTTTTTTCACTGTGAAAATCCTTGGAAAAAAGAGTAAAATTTTACGATTTTTTCTTAACCGTTGGTGACATTTATATCAGACTGTTAATTCTGGACGCGTAGTGAGATAATAAGTTGAAAAAGAATTTGATGCGAAGCTTATATTACTACATATTAGTAAATTATGAGTTAGGTTGCAATGGTTAATAACTATTGATGCATGTTCTGACACAAGAACGAATGTTTGAATGAAGTCTCCTCCCCTTGAGCCCTACCCCAACCCACCCATCCACCCCAAAGTAAAAATAAAAAAAGAATAAATGATATGTGCAGAAATAATTGAGTGTTCAGTTAAGTTCTCTGCAAGGATAAGTTATTGTCATAGTATCAAGCAAGTGTACTAAGCGATATTGGTAGCAGAGGATGGAGTTCATTCTTTTATCCAGTGGATGCCTAGGCTCCCACCGATGTATTTAAAATTTTCTTTTTTCTTTTTTGAAGTCAAAAGACATACACACCTATGTCTCAAAGGCTACTTTAACTCCATAGTTTCTATGTTAAGAAAGAAAGAAACCTTAAATCATACTTTCATTTTGTTAGGCCAAGTCCATTTTGTTATATTTCTCAACCTAATGCTTGTTTTTTTCTTCCTATAGAACCAATATGTCAAACAAAAATATGGATGCCTTCTTGGTTATTAGAAAAGGAATTAATAACTTTATCCGGGACTTATATAGGTGATTCCATGAGGAATGAATTGGGAAAATCCCGGGATTAGAATAAAAGGCTATACTACTACCTTCATCATGATCAAAATTATTAATCTTGTAAATCAAATTAAGCTATCTCTCTCTTATATAGGGGAGGGTTCATGCGAGAACCGTTGTTAGTGCGAGAACCGCGAGAACCAATCTCGGCCGTTCCTTGGATATGGGAAGTTTCATGGATGGTGAGCGTAGAGGGATAGAGTGTGGCAGGGTGCATGTGAGGAATTCATTTGGCGACAATGACATTGAAAGAGGAGGAATTGAACGGCTCAGATTGGTTCTCACGGTTCTCGCACTAAGAATGGTTCTCGCATGAACTTTTTCCTATATATATATATAGGCAAAAGTTCAAACAAGAACTGTTTTTCGTACGAGAATCAATCTGAGCCGTCCAATTCCCCCTTCTTTAATGTCATTGCCAACCCATGAATTCCTCACATGCACCCTGCCACACTTGATCCCCTCCACGCTCTCCATCCATGAACTTCCCATATCCAAGGAACGGCTGAGATTAGTTCTCGTACGAAAAACATTTCTCGTTTGAACCATCCCCTATATATATATATATATATATATATATATATATATATATATATATATATATATAGGGTAGAGATCTGCTACAAAAAAAATTAAGGTACTAAATGTAATAAGAAATCTGGACCACAGGATCAAGTCAAGATTCAAACAAAAAAAACCACCATTTTAACCAAAAATTCGGAATTAAAAAAATTAAAAAGGTTAATATGGTAATTTTAAAAGTCAGAAATAACAGGCTGAGAAACGTGGGTCTGATATTGTTCGATCGGCCAAAAATTTCAGGCCACTTTGATTCACATATTACAACCCTGATGTACACAAATACAAATCTTTGATTCACACAATACATTTGATGCATAAAGTATAACCATTGATTCACAGATAACTAACATTTGATACAGGCTTCGTTCTACAAAGCTGATTTCCAGATAAAAACCCTTAATCATGATGAACAAAAACATTTTTAAGAATATTACATACAAAGTTAATGAATACAGTACCTGATACATAAGATGCACAACCCTAAAATCTAAGTGTTCACAAACAAACGGACTGGTACTGGTGGCTTGAATCCATGGATGATGCACAAACAAAATCGAAGATCAGAGATGGCGATGGCAACGTAAATCCACCATCGCCGGCGTGCATCCAGCGGACAAAGCATCAGCAAATCTTCAAATCTGGGAACGGAGAAGGATGATGCACAGAGATGGATACATTCTTTCGATTCCGCATATGAGTGTATCGGTGACGAACAAGCCCTAATTTGTCGTGGTGGCGGAGAACAACGATGATAGCGGCGGACCCTTAATCTGTGGCGGAGAACAGCGGCGAAACCCGAGGGCGACGGTGGTGCTTCGGCTGGTCGACGGAAGGCGGCGGTTGCAGGGAAAAACCGTGAGGGAGGCGGAGGTTATTTAGGGCGGTGGAGAATGCATACGGCGATGATATATGTGGATACCGTGGCCGGCGACGCTAGGGTACAAACAGGGCGACGGTAGGGGCTTGGGAGGTCGACGGCGGCTAGGTTTTTGGCTATGTGGAGATCGATTAACTTTATCAGGAAAGGGAAGAGACGTGGCTTAATATGAGAGAGAAAGTTACATAATTTTAGGAAATAAAATCAAATTCCCAAGTAACCCTTTTAACTATTAAGACAAGTGGCATTCATATAACTCTTCTTACATTTAGTACCATAAACTTTTTTTACTTGAACCCAATTCTATGTATATATATATATATATATATATATATATATATATATATATATATATATATATATATAATCAAGATCAATTAAGAGGGATATATTGGTAAGATGGATAAGGGGAAAGCTGGTGTCGACACGTGGCTTGGTTAATAAAAGGGTAATATAGACTTTTCATAAACACCTTCTCTCTCCTGTCCCAATATATACGCTCCTGACTTTTTCTCGTGACATCCATCGTGAATCTCAAAGCAACCCTACCGCCGCTCCTCCATTGTTAGGCGGAAAGCTCATCGCCGCCCTTCAAAGTCCATCCTGGCTTGACTGACCATCATCACCGCCTTGAATGTCGCCGGAAATGGTCACCTCTGCTCCGACCACCGCCGCCGCTCTGCCTTGACCGACCTTCATCTGCTGCGACCTCATCATCCTGCGACCATATCATCTGCTGTTGCGACCACCACCGAGCCTGTACGCTCACCACGGCCGCCCCTCTGTACGCTCACCACCAGCTACCCTGTACGCCTCACCACCACCGACCCTCTTTTTCCGATCTGAACAAGAAGGGAATAGGGTTTTCGGATCATCATTCGATCGAAGGTTTTCCACATCAGGTTTTTGAATTGATCTGTTAGAAATCTAGATTTTAATTCATCAAGGGAGATTTAGGGTTTTCAAACATCAAGATTTATGTTTCATCAAGTTTTTATGTCATTCAGTACTAATTTTTGATGAAAAGATTGTTTTTTTTGTACAACACTGAATATATTTTTCATCAGATTCTTGTTCGCTAGCTTCTTCTGATCACATAAACTATATATTACTTTGACTTTTCATTAATTCTAGCATTACATAGAAGATTTGTGCAAAGGATGAAGCTTTGCTGCTTGATCATAACAACAGTTATTTTGTTCAAGAACTATTTTTTTTATGAATATATTTTTCATCAGATTCTTGAATCAAACATATTTTCATCAGATTTGTTCTAGTTCGTCATTCTTGGTTCAATTTTAGAACTGGGTTGTTGTTTGTGTATTCATTAATTTCTTATTTAGTTATATTCATCATTCATCAGTATATTGATCCGTGTATTGAATCAAATGGCATGTTTTTGTTTATAGTTTGTGTGTTTTGTTCTGAAATTTCATCATTTGAAAGCATTTTGATGAATGATGAGATGATATATACATTAATGTTTTTTTTTGTTGTTTTTCAGATGAATATATATGAATCATCATTTTATCTAATTAAATTATCATGTTGAATCACTCTTTTTTATTTTTGTTTTTTTTATTAATGGAATGAATCAGGTGACGTTGAATCAATCACCATAACTATAGGCTTTTATATTTTTGTTGTACCTAATTTGCCCTTCAGCATCATTTAAATTGTCAGTTACATATTATTAAATTTGACCAAATATGTTGACTTTGGATGAAGATCGTGTGGTCCAAAATTCCCCTTACCCCTCTTACCATTTATCCCCTCTTAATATATCCTTACTATATATATATATATATATATATATATATATATATATATATATATATATATATATATATATATATATATATATATAGGGTAGATATATTGTAAAAAGAGAATTAAGGTAAAAAAAAGTAAGGAGAAATCTCAACCATTCAATTTCCTATAACCGCTCCTATAAAAATGGCTTTTTTTTCTTTTTTTATTAATTATAAAAAATACACAAAAGGGCATAATTGACCTTTTAAAAATTTAATTTCCTGATATTTACGACACAAATTTTTAGATGGTTTCTCGAGAATTATTTTGATGCACATCGTTCTCCAATGATGCACATCGTTCTCCAATGATGCACATCATTCTTTAGACCGATTTTGATTCACAACGACACTATATGATGCATAAAACACACTGATTCACATATAATCAATTCTTATACATTACAAAATCGATACATATATGGTAACAATGTATGGAGAATATTCATCCAACAAACAACATAAAATTTGATTCACACTCACCATTCATACATAGATGACACATAAATGAAAAATATGATTAAAGATCATCATTCAAAACCAACTGATGAACACAATTCATTATCGATACATAAGAACTGATGAAGAACAAAGAAAATCATCAATAATAAATTAATGCACAAAAAAATTATCCATTGATGAATGACAACCAGAAGAAACGTAGTTTAGGAATCCAACAATGATGTACGATCCAAACGAATTCAATACTGATGCACAATCCAACAAATTCAAAAACTAATGCATTAAAATTGATATACAAATTTGAAATCCAGCGAGGAATAGAATCAAGAAAATGAATTAACGCAAGACTAAAAATTGATATACAAATTTGAAATCAAATAGAATCAAGAGAACGAATTAACACAAGACTTGAAGATCAAATTAATAATAATATGAAAGGAAAATAACGCAAGAAAATATGTCGGCTGGTACACATCTTATGACATGGCTTACACCATTAGGCTATCCATTATACTATTTTTTATTTTTATTTTTTATATTCCCAACATGCTTGGTGACCAAAAGATGCCTTATATTGGTCCCGTAGCGGATGTGAGCGGTTTTTAAAATATCCGAATCGCTCATTCCACTACGTCTTCCACCCTCGACGTTGGCGTAGATACCGGCAAACTTTGATACTTTCGCATTGATATCTTTCCACTTTGCATTTACTTGGTGAGGTGATCGGTAATCAGCCGGTTTGCGAAGTTGATCTCGAAAAACACCCAAAACACGTTCCCAAAATCCACCTTTATATAACAATAAATAAATATATATTTAACAATAATAATAATAATAACAATAAATAAATTATAGAAAAAAAAACGTATAAATAAATAAATATATATTTAACAATAATAATAACAATAAATAAATTATAGAAAAAAAAACGTATAAATAAATAAATATATATTTATACCATGTGGTTGCGCGTTCCCTACTATGGGGTCTTCGGAAATGCTAACCCACGCCTTGACCAACGCCAACTCTTCGTCGGGTGTCCACGGTGTTGCTTTTGCACGCGTTTTAAATTTCTTCGGCTCGCCTTGTAGTCGTCCCGAACGATTTTGTGGAGGTGGCGGTAGTGGTGGTGGGGTGTCCGGAACAAACTCCTCTTCGTCATCTTCGTCCTCATCTTCATCTACAAGTTGGTGTTGTTGATAACGATGTTGGTGTTGTTGATATTGCATCGGGTAGCCACCTTGGGGGGATTGAAAATTATGTTGCATCGGGTAGCCAAGTTGGGATAGCGGAGGTTGATTTTGTTGGGTAAGCATTCCCGTATACGTAAATTGCGCGGGACCGAACATCGTGTTTGGTTGAGGCGTCGGTTGAGAAACGCCAAGAAAGAAAGAATTATCTGGCGACGGTGTAGAACTCGGAATTCTTGAACGATTTCTACCGGATGATGGAGGGGTTGTGAAGTTTTGATTTGGATCCATTGAGTTTTTGTTTAATAAAATATAGAAAAGATGGAGAGGATGAAGAAAAGATGAAGAAAGGATGAAAAAAGAATGAGGAAAGTTAAATATATATAGAGGAGGAAAGTAAAAAAAAAAAAAAAGTTACCGTTACAACGGCTAGTTTTAGGGGTAGGGGGGTGGGTTTGGGCGAAAGGCGGCCGAGTCTCACAACCCGCACACGTAAGGAACCCGGCAAGTTCAGGACACCCGAGATGGTGTTCCCCGCTCACTCGCGTACCACCCGCTACGCGGGTTCCATCCACAACGGGCAGCCTTACACATGGAGATATTAAGTCTCTCCACAAGCACCACAACATGAATTGAATTCATCCATCGCAAAACAAAAAAAAAATCATTAGAAAGATGGCGGCTGCGTTTCAAATATGTGCGACGGCAGAAGATAGCGTCGGTTATTTTTAGTTTTCAGTGAGTTTCAATTCTTTGAAAAGAATGGGGGCGATAATTATGGGAGGGAGAATGAAAATTATATAAGATTCCTATATTACCCTTAAACCATATTTGCCACATGTCATTACCAGATTTCTCCTTACGTTTTTTTACCATAAAACTCTTTTTATTTAAACCTGATTATATATATATATATATATAAGGGGAGGGTTCATGCGAGAACCGTTGTTAGTGCGAGAACCAATCTCGGCTGTTCCTTGCATATGGGAAGTATCATGGATGGAGATCGTGGAGGGATAGAGTGTGGCTGGGTGCATGTGAGGAATTCATGGGTGGACAATGACATTAAAGCAGGGGGAATTGGACGGCTTAGATTGTTTCTCGCGGTTCTCGCGCTAACAACGGTTCTCGCATGAACTTTTGTATATATATATATGCAAAAATTCAAACTAGAATTGTTCTTCGTACGAGAACCGCGAGAACCAATCTGAGCCGTCCAATTCCCCCTCTTTCAATGTCATGACCTACCCATGAATTCCTCACATACACCCTGCCACACTTGATTCCTCCACGTTCCATATCCATGAAATCCACTTTATCAAATCAACGGTCAAGATTGGTTCTCGTAGTTCTCGTACGAAAAACAGTTTTTGTTTGAACCCTCCCATATATATATATATGGGAGGGTTCAAAAGAATATATATATATGTATATATATATATATATATATATATAGGGGAAGGTTCAAATGAGAATGAGAAATTAAATGAGAATGGAAGACTGAATCTCGGCCGTTCATTTTGTAAGTAAAATTCATGGATGGAGAGCGTGAGGGGATCTAGTGTGGCAGAGTGTATGTGAGGAATTCATGGGTGGGCAATGCCATTGAAGAAGGGGGAATTGGACGGCTAGGATTGAGTCTATCATTCTCAATTTATTTAAGGTTCTTATTTGAACCTCGAACTATATATATATAATTCATCAAAAATGTATCATTCAACTTTATAGTTTTAAAGTTCACTTCTTATGTTTTAAATAAAAAAAATGTTAGAATAGTTATGTATGAGTTTTTTCTTCGATAAAACCTTCATTAAATTGTAAGTACTAATAATAACAAGTTAGTATGTTTGACGTAATTTGAAACATAAAAATACTAATAGATTTGAATCTGAACCAAATTGTGCATTATAATCCTAAACGTACATCATTTCCTGCTTTTATTTTAAACATGTGTTTGAATACACGTTTTTATATTTTATTTATTCAAAAATCCATCCGCAACGAGCGGGTACAAATTACTCGTTTTTATATAAGGGATAAAATAAAAGAAGATATAAGACAATAAAATTAATATAAAAGTATCTTTAAAAGATAGAGGAATGAGCTAGAAGAAACATTGCAACACAGCACCCCCTTTTGTGTCGGACGAATCCGTGGAAAATCTGTGGGAAAAGGATGTTTCTCTCAGATTTTCCGCGGAATCGACTGTGGCTAAAAGCTTCATGGGAAAACCATTTTCCCTCGGATTTTTAATTCCAAGGATCTTTCCACAGAATCCGTGGGAACTCCGTTGAAAATCGGCTTTCAGACTCAAATCCGTGGGAAATCCGTTGAAAATTTCTTACGGAATTTGGTCCGTGAAAAATCCGTTTCTGATGTCTGATTTTATTGTAGTGAAAATAACAATTTTATTTTCTAAATAATTCTTGACACATACTTGATTTATGTAAATGTTTTATGCTATAATGGTTTTACTTAATTAACATATAATTGTTGGAGTATGCCCACTGACACACACGAGTTGATGTCACGGCTGATGATGCATGGGCCTATTGGGTCACATGCCAAGTATTGGTTCCAGTGTAACCATTGGTCAAAGGAGAGAGAAAACCAGATTTGACTCTGGAGGGTCACGCACGGGCATGCCTATACAGGTACGGCCGTGCCTCATGGCAGGGCACACCCTAAGGCAGGCGTGTTTGTGGGGCGTACCTTCTGATAAAGCACGGGCGTGCCTCATGGAGGTACAGCCGTGCCTCGGCACTATGCACGAGCCCAAGCTTGGCGTGGCATGGGTGTGCTTCATTGGGCCGGCACGGGCGTGCCTGTGAAAGGCACGGTCGTGCCCGACGTTGTAACAACCACTTTGATTAGTCTTTTAAGATGGATTAAATGGCATTAATTCATGTAACTGATTTCTGGTCTCTCAATGCACGAATTTGAATCATCTTGGTGGTTCTATAAAAGGGACATGAGACTAGTAGTGCAAGGTTAAACAATTTAGTTCATTAGTGCTAAAACTCTCTCATACTTGAAACTACAAAGGCATTTGGGAGGTTCAAGTGCAAGACATAGTTGGTGGTGCTTTGGAAGACTCTCCATCACTGTAGCAAGTGGGAGCTAAGGTACACTTGATGTGGATTGCTATAGAGGTGTTCTACTTTGGACACTCTTTCTTCCAAGTCTACTACTATTCCAAGAGAAGTTCAAGCATCAAGGGTATATGTCTTACTCTCTTGTTTTCATGTTGCTTAGTCTATGTTAGAGTTTTGGTCCATATGGTATTGGTGGTTCAAATTAAAAATTGTTTTTACACCTTTTTGCTTCCGTTACGTTTTGACGAAACCACCAATTCCCAACAGTGGTATCAGAGCCATCTCTAACATGGCTTTGTACATTTGACTTGAAAAACTGGAAATTCTGCCGAAAATGGTTTTTTGGCGACCGGGCACGGCCGTACCTCTCTGATGCACGGGGAGTGCCCGCGGCCGGGCACGGGCGTGCTTGTAGGGGTACGGGCCATGCCGGTGGAATTGATTTAAAATGCTGTTTTAAAGATTCTGGAAATTTATTTGGAGGGCACGCCCGTACCTCTCATGAGGCACGGCCGTGTCTCTGTGTTTTTCGACCAGAATCTGGAAAAATTTAAAATAGGCTGTTTGGTTTTTATAAATTCCAGTTTTATCAATTTTAAGATCTGTTTTGATCTGATGTTACCCCACTATATTTTGGTTCTTATATTTATAAGTTTTGTATGACTTGGCATGAAGTGTATAAAAACATATACTTATAAGAGTATATATGAATATGTGGTTTTAAACTTGGTATTAAAATCACTAATGCATATGTACTAGGAATGTCTTTTGTGCCTCGAGTGTTTTGACAATCTTGATCAAAATATATTAGTTTGACATGGTTTTGGTGGCACACCATGGTTTTGGTTTGCTTTGTGATATTTGTGTTGTTCGGTAACATGATTGCCCTTTAGACCATTGTGATGTTTGTTGTGATTGGTTGGTTATTTTGGTGGCCTGCGTGCCATATTATTGTAATCAATTTTGGGCGCGACTTGCATGCCGTTTCTTTTATTCTTTATACTTGTAATACATTAGTACAAAATGCGACCTGCGTGTCGTTTCTTTATTTCTATGTACTTGTACTTAGTTTAATATTATTCCACCATCGGGAGTCATGGCGGTGATGTCTCGGCGAGGAGCAATACGGGTGGCTAATGGAGTGCCGAATTTGGTGGGAGCCCGCACGACAAATGTTTTGGTCTTGTCCCTAGTTGACTTAGTTTTCCCCGTTTTGGCTCACAGGAAAAACACATAGGATTGGGCATGTTACCGGACTTGTTTTTATATGCGTGGTTGTGTTTATTTATTTTATTTCTCGCATGGATTTAGGATTCGCATGCTAGAAAATTTTTGATAAATAAATTAACACAAGATTTTGTAAAATTGGTTTGCAATTTCGTCCGCGCATAGAATCGACAAATTAATATAAAATTGGTATTACGTTAAATGAGCGAAAAATGGTATTTTGTCACTCAATTGTTGATTCTAAAAAATCATGCAAATTATTTAATCGGAAAACAAAAACCCGTTTTCAAAGTAAGTCATGCACCATCCGTAAGACGACACCACCCGAATCTATCGAAGCTTGGATGGTTGACAGATTTAAGCCGTCATTCCTTGTGGAGATGTGTGGAAGGTGAGTTTTGCAACTCGCAATGTTGGTCGTTGAGCAAAAGCTCGAACCAATGATTGGTCGAGAGTACCAATGTGTGTTTTGACGGACGACTCAAAAATTCGTTGTGGTTCTTAAGTGGCGTCGGAATTAAGCCGAGTCATTTGAGAGACACAAGTGAATTTTTGCGGGAAGAGATCAAACATGCCTAGACATATAGTATGTCGAAGGATCCCGCAATGACCTAAGAGTTGCAAAATGGTTGCAATCGGTAAAATAGCTACCAACCTAAATAGCTTGCTTCGTGTAGGTCGCGGCAAACCCGGTACGAGGTAGAGTGAAACATGGTTCTTAGCCTTGTTTAAATAATTGGTTTTCTTAACTATATGGGTAATTATTTTACAAGTATTTTACAACTAAAATTGGTACTCTATTTTGTAGATAGCATCCAACAACAACACCGCTTCAACTTCATCGAACTCAATTTCTCTCAAGCTATTCCTCGAGAAGGCTAAGCTTGATAGCCTCAACTTTATGGATTGGCTCATGCAACTAAGGATAGCCCTTAGGTATGAACAAAAGATGTGTGCCATTGAGGAGCTGCTCCTGGAAGCGCCTGCGGCGCATGCAACTAAGGCCGTCCGCGACGCGTATGACAAGCATGTCAAGGACACGAACGAGGTGGCTTGCATCATGCTCTCCTCGATGACTCTTGAGCTCCAAAAGCAAATGGCGCATCTAGGGGTGCATGATATGATTAGCCAGCTGAAGGAAATGTTCCAACACCAAGCTAGGCAAGAGCGCTTCGAGTGTGTAAAAGCCCTCTTCGATTGCCGCATGCAAGAGGGCGGAAACGTAAGCGTCCACGTGCTCAAGATGAAAGCGTACGTGGACCGCTTGGAGAGGATGGGTTTTCCCATCGGGAGGGAGTTGGCGACAGATATTATCCTCCAATCACTGCCTGTTTCATACTCCTAATTCATATGGAACTACCATATGCATAGAAAAGACAAAACCCTCATGGAGCTTCATGGCATGCGGAAGACGGTCGAGTCTAACATAGCCAAGAAGCCGTCCACCTCGTGCACTTCCGTTCTAGCTATCCAGGAGGGTGGAACCAAGAAAAGGAAGGTTGTGAACCATCCAACCAAAGGTAAGGGAAAGGGTAAGGTTGGTAATGCCAAACCTAACCTTAAAACAAACCCGAAGGGCAAGGGGAAGAGCCCGTTTCCACAAACCGAGCATCCTGTGGAAGCCGAGTGCTTCTACTGCAAGGAAAAGGGGCATTGGCAACATTCTTGCCCAAAGTACCTTGAGGAGCTCAAGCGCGTTAAGGCTAAGGGAGCTGGTACCTAAGGTATATTTATGATTGAACTCCATAACACCGCTACTTCTAAAAGCTAAGTCTTAGACACCAGTTATGACACTCACGTTTGTAACATTCTACAGGTGCTAAAAAAAAGTAGGGTTCTGGGTGCTGGATAGTTGGACCTGATCATGGGGAACAAAGAGGTGGTCCCTGTGGAACGGATTGGGAGTGCGGATCTTGCCTTTCCTTAAGGCTAAGTTGTTACTTTCAATAATGTTTGCTTTTCGTCCTGTGTGGCAAGAAACATTTTATCATTTCATGCACTTTATGATGATGGATATTATTTTAGTTTTGATAATGGAATTATTTCTTGTTTTAGAGGGGATGTTCATTATTTTAAAGCTTATCCATATCGTGGTATTTATGAAACAAGTGTATACTTGAATGGTAATAACTCAATCATGAATATTGATTCTAGGTCTAAGAATGGTTTGTACAAGTTGTCATTGTGGCATAGCCGTCTTGGCCATATAACAAGAAACGCATTGCCAAACTCCAAGCGGATGGGATTTTGGAATCGTTTGACCACGGGTCAAGCGACGTATGTGATTCTTGTCTATTAGGCAAGATGACATAGGCACCCTTCACCGGTGTTAGTGAGAGGGGCAAGGACTTGTTGGATATCGTTCACACGGATGTGTGTGGTCCATTCAAGTCCGCCACAAGGAACAACTTCAAGTACTTCGTTACATTTACTGACGATTTCAGTAGGTAAGGTTATGTTTATTTAATTAAGCATAAGTCTGAAACCTTTGAGGCATTCAAGACGTACCAAATCGAAGTGCAGAATCAATTGGGCAAACGGAATAAGATTCTTTGATCCGATAGAGGTGGTGAGTATCTTAGTACCGAGTTTCTCGATCATCTTAAGGATTATGGAATTATCTCACAATTTACTCCACCCAGGACACCACAATTAAATGGGGTCACTAAGAGGAAGAACCGAACATTGTTGGATATGGTTTGGCCTATGATGAGTCGAACAAAGCTACCCATTAGTTTTTAAGGATACACCATTTGAGATTTGGCATGGAAGAGCTCCTGCGCTTGCCATCTCAAAGTCTGGGGTTGCGAGGCCTACGTACGATGTGAGGCTCAAGATAAACTCGAACCCAGAGCTGAGAGGTGTATCTTCATGGGTTACCCAACTAGTTCTTTTGGATATTTGTTTTACAAACCTTCCGAGAACAAGATATTTGTTGCTTGAAAGGCGGTCTTCCTCGAGAGCGAGCTATTTGTTGGGTTTTATAGGTTACAATTTTTAATTGAGTTGTCCTTATTCAAAACCAAACTGGTTTGAACCAACTCAGAATTGTATACATACAAAGCAGTTATTATTCATTAAAGCGGAAACAAAATAATAAATATAATCTTAAAACCCTAAAGGATTAAAAGATCTTGGCTTATCACAAGTGTGTATGCCATGTATATGGTTTTCAAAAAACATGAATATACATATAGCCATTTACGAAAATTGTAACTACAACAAACCAGCATTGGGTTAATCTTAAACAAAGCATATAATCAATCCTTGAAACAATACTGGAAATCGATCCATGTATATATATACATGTATACCCATCGATTTCACTATAGGCATCAAGAACATATTAGATGAAGATCATACCTAGGTTGCTGAATGTTAATCCACCCGTAATGAGGTACACCAAGTGCCTGCTGAAAAGGCTTAATCCACACTTTAATGTTCTTGTTCTTCTTGGTATTTTGATTAACAAAATCGACAATCCCCTAGTGCCATGGGGTGTTCTGCCGCCGATCACAAGAGAGAGGGAGAGAGAGTTTGTTTTCTTTGATTAAAAATCCTAACCTAATTGTCAAAGGTTTAAGTCCTATTTATAGATAACTAACTAGTTATCTTTAATTAGGTAACTTTATTTTAAATCTTCTTATTATTAATATAAAATATAACAATATATAACAATATATATATATATATATATATATATATATCCCTTAATATATTTTATCTCTTTAATATTAATTAAAATTAGCGATAATAACCCTTTTAGATAATATCCAAGATATTAATCCAATAATTAACAATATATATTTATTTACTAATAAATATATATATTCTTGTAAATTATATTAACCTGGTTATTTCACAATTCTCAATACTGGTTTATGACCAACTGTCATAACACTTATCTCCCACAGTGTGAATTTTTTCTTCTTGAATTACGTACCCTCACAGGTGTGACCTTTGAGTGTCTTATGGCATTGGGCGTGTCATTATTGTTCGATGGTTACGCACACAAATCTTATCAGACTCCCACTTGTGCTTACTATCAACCCGTGGTCTTGATGATACTCTCCTAAGGGTGCTTCTAGACAAGTCCTTAGGATGACCAAGCAAATAAGAACTCTTATACTCAAGTGTGATTATCAAATCCTTACAAAACAAACTGTTTCATAATTTATAAAACTAACTGTTTTATAATCAAAACTTCATAAGAACCCCTGTCTTATGATTGGGTATACTTTTAGGCTTTTCTCTTTGCATCACGATATTTCGATTGTGAGTGTGAGCATGGAATGAGTCAACTCTAAACACTCAGAACCATTTATCGACTATCCGACTTTGACTGAGTGATTAAACGACAAAGAATAAATCAGTTCGTTTGGGCATGGCCTTGCACATCCACAGTCTACATCAGTCAAGGGGCCTGGAAACATCTCTCTTAAAAAGGAGGTGCAGAATGCCTCTCGCATACTTGCATTTGGCAACACGCTTTCTGCTGATACCAGATACGCCCATTATTGCTACCCAGTTACGGCGTAGCGTTAGGTGCGACCCAAATTCCAGAACTCCACGTATCCCAAACCAAGTACCTTAGGCTTGAGGACAACCTATGTGAAGAATACCTTTAACTCGTTAACCACGAGGTATTTTTCACGATGTCACTATCCGATATCCACACCCCTAGTGAATACCCGTACATCCTTGGCCTACACTCCTGGTAGCTATCTTTAATCACTATGAATCTCCACCAAGGATTACAATGACGTTATTATCTCCCTAGTCGGGGTTCCCATCAAGATAGGTAGTCACAGACAAGATTTTTGAATAATAACCCTATTATTCATGGATATTACCAAAACATACAAAATCTATGAAGAGTAATGGGATTAATAATGTACTCTCCATATTCACCCTGCTAGAATATGGTACAGAATTAATACTGGTCCATCGTCTCGATTCACCGCGTCTATTTGTATTACTATGTTGGTTCAAATGGACTTATCACGGATCACTTCTTGATACCACAACATTACTATGAACTAAAAATGAGTTTGCACTTAACTAGTGCTCCCACTCATTTTGCTAGACAAATTGTTTTCCGCAAACTCTGAAAAACAAGTCTAGTCTTTTTAATTTTATCATATTATCTAAACTTGGAGAACTGGATTAACTCCTCGTTTCTGAATATATAAAATTATTCCATAACCACACTTGGTTATATTGTAGATGTATAGATACTTTTCTATTCCAAGAAATAGACTGAAATAATAAACCCTTTTGTTTAAATTAACTCGTAAACAAAATTAGATATCTAGTGCATAAAACGAGTATCTAATAATCTGTTTATTATTCTCAACACTTAACTCTTTTAATATGTTTAATATTTGTGATATTGAATTTCAATATATAATTATGACCTCCTGGGACTAGTCCATTTACCGGGACTCATTTTGTAGCCTAAAAAATTCCCGTCATTAAAATTATATACGCACTTGAATTTCAATAAGCTAATAATTTCTGTGTTTTTCTAAGCACTTATTCGCTTCTACGCAAATATACATACATGTATATCAATTTATCAAAAAACGATAAATATCTTAGCGTAGTTCAATTGCTCCCACCGACTATTATGAAAACACAACATTACTTAAAATACCTTATTGAGTTGGTCAAACTTGATAGAAAAGTCAAAAACACTGATTTTAAGTATAAATCTAAAACTTAGATTTCGAATAAGAATCTTAAAGTTAATGAAACCTTAAACTTGGATTTTCTAATATCCACCATTTCCTATTACGGAAATTGGTTTCTAAAACTTTACATTACCACAAGTATGAAACACTTGTATAGATTCTTATTTAAAACATATGAGTTCTTCTTGATTATAATACCTATTACAATCAAACTCATAAATGTTTTTCCCTTAAACACGGCCTTAGAAATAATTACTATTATTTCAAGTGTTTAATTCTAGTTCAAAACATAAACTTGTTTTCATAAATGCTTATGATTACTTGATTAGATAACCTTTCTAATATATATAACATCAGCTGTGTTACTTCAAGTAATTCCATAAGTTATAGTCAAGCAACAATATTAATCATATTATTCAAATGGCAACAAATGCTTAAAGACTAAGGTACTAATAAGCCAACACTTTGACTTGTTAGTTATCCTCTAGTCACACTTGACTAAATATATTCATAAGGTGCGTGGAAGGATATATCAACCAATAATTCATAATAGTTTAAATAAAGTCTCTTGAAAAACATTACATGTTTCAAATTAAAAGTTCAAAAATAAGTAAACTATGAATTATAAAAATCCTTTTCCGCACGCATTGTCCTTTAGCATTCCCTGGCATCCTTTTGCTTCTTATTGACCTATTTGCAATAAACGATCACAAAAGTCAAAATACACCACTTATATACAATAAGTTGAAAGCAAAAATACTGAAGTTAGTCAATGAAAGTACCGTTGGCGTTTCCACCACCCTCGCAACGCTTCAGGCAGTTGGCCTTATAATGGCCAACTTCACCGCACTTGAAGCACCGGTTCTCGGCCCTTGCTTTGTTCGGTTTAAAATTCTTGCCCTTGCCCTTGCCTTTGCCATTTGCCTTAGCCTTGGGTGCAGATGGTCCTGGCTCGGTTTTACCCTTTCCCCTTGCCATTGCGCCCCTTCCTCTTCTTGACAGCTCCACTCTCCACCACTAGGACATCCTTGGACTTGTTAACCAGATTTGACGCCACTGTCTTAAGCATGGAATGCAACTCAGCAATGGATTTCTCCATGCTATTCATGTTGTAGTTCACAATGAACGTCTAATAGTCGTCAGACAGCGAGTTGAGAATCAGGTCCGTTGCAAGCTGCAATGGAACCGGGTGTCCGAGCCTTTCCAGGTTGTCCATGTACCCTTTAATTTTAATGACATGGGTACTAACCGAAGTGCCCTTGGCCATCTTGAAAGTATTAAGAGCTTTCATGACATCGTAACGTTCTGAATGAGCCTGCTCTTGAAACATGTCCCTCAGCTGACGGATCATGTCATATGCCGATGTATTCATCATGCTTGTTTGCAACTCTGGACTCATAATAACAAGCATGAGGCAGCTTACATCTAGCGCATCATTGACACGCTTCTGGTAAGACTCCCTAACATCTACCCTCGCATTATTGGCCGGGGCATTTCCCATTGGTTCTTCCAGGAGATACCACTTCCTCTCGTGCCTGAGCACAATCCGCAGATTGCGCTCCCAGTTGAAGAAATTAGGTCCTGAGAGCTTATCCTTTTCTAGGATGGAGCGGAGTGAGAGGTTGTTTGTGTTGGTAATGTTTGTCATCTACAATTTTATTATGTAGTCCAATTAGTAACACAAATAAGACTTTGCTAAATACAAATTCATAAAAACCCATAAATGATTAAGTATTTGCCCTAGGATCCTTATTTCACACATGTTGGTGCATGGTTTGGGCACGACAACACCAACCCCGTGCTATATCAGGTAGGCAGGTTCCTTTACCAATCATATCTAACTTGATACGACTCCTAGACCTTGTAGAGATTTTTAGATGAAACTATCTAAGTATGTTTATCTCTACACTAAGTGCATTTTGGGCCCGTCACATCAGGGAATCACCAAAATAGACCGCACCAACTAGGACGGAGTGAACTCTAGCCCATCACATCAGGGAATCGCAAAGTCTTTCACCCCCTCCCCATATCGGTTTGAACCCCGGTGTGTACGGTTTAGGCACGACAACACACCAAGGTACCGGTGGCAGGAAAGGTGTACCACTAGATGGGTAACATTACTAGTCTAAGATTTTTTGTAGGTTTTATCCAAGTTTGAAAAACTTGATTTCCATTTTCGTAAAACCATTTTAAAACTATCTGTTTAAAAATCCGTATATCTTAGTATACCTCAAACTAGGTATACAATACGTCTTATGACAAAATCATTTTAAAAAACAAATTGTTTTTAAAATGTTGATACGACAATCATAAAATATTAAATTTTATAAAACTGTTGTCGTATACCAATTTTATCATATTCGTGGTTTTACCTCTTGATTAATAAAAAACCATTATTAATCACCTACTTCAATTTTACAGTCGCATAAAAGGCATAAATCTAAAGCACAACCACGCAATTAGTAGTATGTTATAGTTTTGCCAACTATGTCCTAGGGGGTCAATCTTAGGACAACTAAACTAGATAGATCCCATGGCTGGTTCTAACGAATGTGCTCGTTGCTCCCACTGGCCTTGACACCTCCGGTCTTAACTCGAGCAACTCCGTTTGGTTTCTCCCTTTTGTAAAGTTCTTTGTCTTCGGTTTTGGACACAACTAATCTAAACTAGAATACATATACCTATTCTATTACAATTACATTATAGAAAAGGGGTTGTAAGTGGCACGCATGCCTCCCCAAAATACTTTTACATTGTAAAAGGGGTTGTAAGTGTCCCAAAAACAAAAAGAAACGGAAAAAAAAAACATCACAACCACAGGTCTAAGTTGGCAAAACCTATAACCTACATGTCCAACCATAACAAGAATATACTGTTGACTTGTTTAAATCAATCATTTGTAGTTGACATGTAGAAACTACAAACGCGACTTAATGATACTAATGCGACTTTATTATACAAGTCAACTAATTCAACATATATACATATGAACAATAAATATATATAAAGCAAACACGCATTAAAATAAACCAATAATAATGCAAACATATTCCTTTTCTCATTCCTTCTCAAATTAATTAAACTATCAATTGAGATGAGAAAAATATTTGACAAAACTTGTCAAACTTACTTTAATCAATTTTACAAGCTTATGGTATAATGACTATTATACCATAATGTGTTTTTAAACCTAAAACACTTAATTGATTAAATATTTATCCTTGTTTATATTGTATAACAATAATACACCATTATGGTTATTTATTATGTTTTAATCCAAAAATATAATAAGAACTTATATTTAACTTAACTAGTTAAAATAAAACCTTAATCATAATATATATATATATATATATATATATATATATATATATATATATATATATATATATATATATATATATATATTGCACCTTGTATTATTATTTTGTCTGAATTATTATCAAAAATTAACCATTCAAGACCTATAGGCCTAAGCCCTTTCTTAGATCTTCAAATTGGGTCACTAAGCCCATTAAGTTCATTAAACACCTTTAAGTCCATATATGCCCATTTTAACTTAAATAAAAACATTTTAACTTAAAAAAAAATTGGGCTTCTATGAAATTAAATTAATGAACTATCCGGTTTAACCCTAACTGGGCCATAAACTTTCTTGGGCTGCCAGGCCCCCGCAATGGGGCCTAGGCCTCGGCCGAGACGACCATTGGGCCGAGGCCCAATTCTGGTCGCGGCTAGGGATTCGCGCCGCGAACTGGGCTAGGCTATCGGATATGGGCCGTGAGCCCTTAGGATGAGAATCACATTGGGCCATGGACCCTCTTGCCCGAGAACCCCTTGGGCTCGTGGACCCCTTGGGCCGGTTAACATTTATACGGCACATTTACGTAATATATATATATATATATATATATATATATATATATATATATATATATATATATATAAAATTCTAGAAATTCCCCTTTTTATCCAAAAATTCAAATTTTAAAACAAAACTTGTTATATCATTTAAATTTTAAAAATCAAATTTATCAACTTACAACTCGTTGATAAAGATGGAATTTCTTAGTTTTAAGGTTTATCCTTTAATCTTAAAACGGAACTAATTTTTTATTAAAAACCTTAAACAATCCATATTAACACAACTGGTTAATGTAATATATATATATACACACACACACACACATTCCAAGGTTTACCTTTCTGATCAAAGGTTTAAATCTACAAACCTTATACAAAAACCAACTGTTTTTGGATTAACTAGGATTGACATGAACTTATCTTATCCTTGTGATTTTCGAAAATCACCATACACAATAATTATCCAAGAACACAATAATAGCAGATATACCAACACACTGTAATAAACTGTGTCAAGGCTCTGATACCACTATTGGGTTTTACAGGTTACAATTCTTACTTCAGTTGTCCTGATTCAAAACCAAACTGGTTTGAACCAACTCAGAATTTTATACATACAAAGCAGTTATTATTCATTAAAGCGGAAACAGGATAATAAACATAATCCTAAAACCCTAAAGGATTAAAAGATCTTGACTTATCACAAGTGTGTATGCCATGTATATGGTTTTCGAGAAACATGAATATATACATATAGCGATTTACGAAAATTGCAACCACAACAGACCAGGATTGGATTAATCTTAAACAAAGCATGTAATCAATCCTTGAAACAATACTGGAAATCGATCCATGTATATATATACATGTATACCCATCGATTTCACTATAGGCATCAAGAACACATTAGATGAAGATCATACATAGGTTGTTGAATGTTAATCCACCCGTAATGAGGTACACCAAGTGCCTGCTAAAAAGGCTTAATCCACACTTTACTGTTCTTGTTCTTCTTGGTATTTTGATCAACAAAATCGACAACCCCGTGGTGCCGTGGGGTGTTCGGCCGCCGATCACAAGAGAGAGGGAGATAGAGTTTGTTTTCTTTGATTAAAAATCCTTAACCTAATTGTCAAAGGTTTAAGTCCTATTTATAGATAACTAACTAGTTATCTTTAATTAGGTTACTTTATTTTAAATCTTTTTATTATTAGTATAAAATATAACTATATATATATATCCCTTAATATATTTTTATCTCTTTAGTAATAATTAAAATTAGCGATAATAACCCTTTTAGATAATATCCAAGATATTAATACAATAATTAACAATTTATATTTATTTACTAATAAATATATATTCTTGTTAATTATATTAACCTGGTTATTTCTACTGGTTTATGACCAACTGTCATAACACTTATCTCCCACAGTTTGAATTTTTCTCTCTTGAATTACGTACCCTCACAGGTGTGACCCTTGAGTGTCTTATGGCATTGGGCGTGTCATCAGGGTTCGATGGTTATGCACACAAATCCTATCACTGATATCCGAAAAGGCTAGTGGAAGGCAAGTCGATCTAGAAGAAATTCAAGATGACACCGATGAAAGGCCTGATGTTGGCACTAGTACGACTTCTGAGGTTGGCGAACCGGAAGAAGTGGAGCCTCAACAAATGGATGTTGAGGCATCTGACACACAACCATCTGCGCTCCGTAGATCTGGTAGAGCTCGTAATGAGCCGCAAAGATATGGGTTTCTTATATCTTAGGGCGACAAGCTATTGTTCGGTCATAATGAACCAACTAACTACCTGGAAGCTGTAGCGGGCCAGAGTCTGCTTAGTGGAAGGAGGAAATGGAAAGTGAGATGCAATACATGGCCGACAATCAAGTTTGGGACTTGGTTGATCCTGTACCCGAGCACAGGGCAGTTGGGTGCAAATGGGTCATCAAGAAGAAGATCGGCATGGATGGACCTGTAGACACCTTCAAGGCCCGACTGGTGGCTAAAGGTTTCACTCAAACTCACGGCATTGACTATGATGAAACTTTCTCCGCACTGGCTTTGCTGAAGTCTATTACGATACTTACGGCTATTGCTACATATCACGATTACGAGATATGGAAAATGGATGTCAAAACTGCCTTCCTTGATGAAAAGTTGGCAGAGAAGGTGTACATAGCACAACCTGAGGGATTCGTGCACCCCGAGTATCCTGATAAGGTCTGCAAGTTTAAGAGGTCCATTTATGGTCTTAAGCAAGCATCTCTGAGTTGGAATATTTTCTTTGATGAGAAAGTCAAAGAGTTTGGCTTTTCCAAGAGCAAAGATGAACCATGTGTGTATGTTAGGGCTAGTAGGAGGGTTGTAGTATTTCTCATCTTGTATGTCGATGACATACTTCTCATAGGAAACGACGTGACTACCTTGAAGGAGGTTACAACCTGACTTGGGAGTTATTTTTCTATGAAAGACTTGGGAGATGCTACATATATCTTAGGGATAAAGATCTATAGAGATAGATCTAAGAGACTCATTGGTTTGAGCCAGAGTACATATATAGATAAAGTCTTGAAAAGATTCAAGATGCAAGATTCCAAGAGAGGGAATTTGCCTAAGGTGCACGACGTGTCATTGAGAAAGTCTCAATGTCCTAGTTCCAAAGAGGAACTAGATGAGATGAGTCGAGTCCCGTTTGCTTCTGCAGTGGGATTGATCATGTACGCTATGCTTTGTACTTGGCCTGATGTTTCGTATACCTTGAGCATGACGAGTAGATATCAGGCTAATCCTGGTCAAAGTCATTGGGTCGCGGTCAAAAACATTCTCAAGTATCTTCGGAGAACTCGGGACATGTTTTTGGTATTCGGTGGATCGGAGGAGCTCAGGGTTACTGGATATTGTGATGCTAGCTTCCAGACGAACAAGGATGACTGCCGATCACAATCGGGGTTTGTGTTCTTACTGAATGGCGGTGCTGTTAGTTAGAGAAGTTCCAAACAAGATACCATGGCTGACTAAACCACAGAATCTGAGTACATTTCTGCGAGCGAGCTGCTAAGGAGGCGGTTTGGATGAAGAAATTCATCCAAGACATTGGAGTCGTTCCTAGCATCGCTGACCCTATTGAGATCTTTTGTGAAAATGAGGGTGCAATAGCTCTAGCTAAGGAACCGAGAGCCCATCAACGCACGAGACACATCACTCGGAAATAACACTTTATACATGATATCATCGAGGATGGTGACATCATGGTTAGTAGAGTACCGACTGAGGGGAATTTGGCTGACCCACTCACCAAACCGTTGTCGCAGACTAAACATGATTCTCATGCTAGGTCTATAGGCATTAGATTTGCTAGTGACTTGGTTTGATTTATTTTAGTTGTAATAAATGTTTTGAGAACATTAAGCAATATTGTATTTCTGATTGTAATGATTATTAAATGGAGATTTTAATATACGCATGATGCGGTTACTTTTATGAAATCTTATTGTGTTCTATCTTTGTATGCAAAATACTTCCTTGAATAATTTATTTATTCTAAATTATCCACGATCGGTCGTTATTTATGAAAGGAAGAAGTGAACTATGATCGAGGCAAGTGGTTGGTAGAGTATTCATAATAGATTGAATACAAAGTTACGCAACACTAGCCTGTACTTGATAAGGATCAAGTGACTGGATGACCCGCACCTGAGTTTACTTCATGGACTTAGTCACGAGTAAATAAGGATGATAATATTATTTGTCCTTCTACTGGAGATAAATGTGTTTCTTTAGTACTAGTACCGTTTTGTTTTGATTGCTTTCTAACACGGTTCGTAACTGGCCATTATAAGGGGAGTTTTCAGGTAAGGTCTTGCTATTACAAGGGAGCGATGTAGTCAAAGGTATTCGTTCCTCTAAGGAGAGATATCAATGGGCCCCTCGTTGACTATATTGATGACACCTAAATGCATGGCCGTGCTCAAGTTAGATTGATAATGGATCAATCTTGCAACTTACTTGTTTGTCATATTTGGTCGTAATCGAGAAACATAATTGTGGATGTGCTGGAGGTTGACGGCGTTCCATGCCTCGCATTCACGCCGGATATCGTGAACGAAGGGATATATAGTCACTTATATATAGGAACATTCTTTTGGATTCGTATGTGTCTTGGAAGACATACGTTATGCTGACTTGGGGGCATAGATGCCTTGCAGGCCGCTCTATGTCGGTGGCACCTTTCATAGGTGTGTCATGTTCAAGTGGGAGTCTGTTGGAGTATGCCCACTGACACACACGAGTTGGTGTCATGGCTGATGATGCATGGGCCTATTGGGTCACACGCCAAGTATTGGTTCCGGTATCACCACTGGTCAAAGGAGAGAGAAAACCAGATTTGACTCTAGAGGGTCAGGCACGGGCGTGCCTTGTACAGGTATGGCCGTGCCTCATGGCAGAGCACACCCCAAGGCAGGCGTGCCTGTGGGGCGTACATTCTGATAAAGCACGGGCGTACCTCATGGAGGTATAGCCGTGCCTCGGCACTAGGCATGAGCCCAAGCCCGGCGTGGCATGGGTGTGCTTTATTGGGCCGGCATGGGCTTTCCTGTGAAAGGCACAACCGTGCCCGGCGCTGTAACAGCCACTTTAATTAGTCTTTAAGATGGATTAAATAGCATCAATTCATGTAACTGACTTCTGGTCTCTCAATGCACGAATTTGAATCATCTTTGTTGTTCTATAAAAGGGGCATGGGACTAGAAGTGCAAGGTTACACAATTTGGTTCACTAGTGCTAAAACTCTCTCATACTTGAAACTACAAAGGCATTTGGGAGGTTCAAGGGCAAGACATAGTTGGTGGTGCTTTTGAAGACTCTCCATCACTCTAGCAAGTGGGAGCCAATGTGCACTTGGTGTGGATTGCAATAGAGGTTTTCTACTTTGGACACTCATTCTTCCAAGTCTACTACTATTCCAAGAGAAGTTCAAGCATCAAGGGTATATGTCTTACTATCTTGTTTTAATGTTGCTTAGTCTATGTTAGATTTTTGGTCCATATGGTGGACAATTGTGGTTGAAATTAAAAATTGTTTTTACACCTTTTGCTTCCGTTGCGTTTTGACAAAACCACCAATTTCCAACAGTAATACCATTCGCAAATTACAAATATTAGAAAAGAGAAAACATCAAGGTCTGTTTTTTTTATGTAACATAAAATATTTGGACTTATATGAAATGAAAATTTAAATAAGTTTTATTATTGTGTGTATATATAGAACTTAAAACTTTCTACGATCACCTAACATTGTCTACTGACTGTCACCGCTTACACTGTATATGACCAACCACAACTACCGTAAACCATCATGGTCAAATCAGAACACCAAAAACCACCCATCTAAAAATCCATCAAGAATATATCATTCAACTTTATTGTTTTAAAGTTCAATTCTTATGGTTTAAATAAAACAAGGTTAGAATTGTTGTGTATGAGTTTTTTCTTCGATAAAACCTTTATTAAATTGAAAGTACTAATAATAACAAATTATTATGTTCGACGTAATTTGAAACATAAAAATACTAATAGATTTGAATTTGAACCAAATTGTGCATTATAATCCTAAACGTAGATCATTTCCTGCTTTTATTTTAAACATATGTGTTTGAATATTAGTTTTTATATTGTATTTATTCAAATATTCCGCCGCAACGCGCGGGTACAAATGATTAGTTTTTATATAAGGGCCAAAATAAAAGAAGATATAAGACAATAGAATTAATAGATATATATAGGTATGTTTAAAAGATAGAGGAATGAGCTAGAAGAAACACTACACAACACAACACCCCCATTTGTGTCGAACGAATCCGTGGAACATCTGTGGAAAAATGATGTTTCTCTCAAATTTCCCCTCGAATCGACCGTGACTAAAAGCTTTGTGGGAAAACCATTTTCCCTCGGATTTCCTAGGATTTTCCCACGGAATCAGTGGGAAATTCGTTGAAAATCATCTTTCAGACTCAAATTCGTGGGAATCCGTTGAAAATTTCCCACGGAATTTGTCCGTGAAAATTCCGTTTCTGATGCCTGATTTTCTTGTAGTGAAAATAATAATTTTATTTTCTATATAAAGCTTGACACGTACTTGATTCATGTAAATTTTTTATGCTATAATGGTTTTACTCAATTAACATGTAATACCATTCGCAAATTACAACTATAAGAAAAGAGAAAACATCAAAGTGTGCTTTTCTTATGTAACATAAAAGATTTTGACTTATATGAAATGAAAATTTAAATAAGTTTTATTATTGTGTGTATATATAGAACTTAAAACTTTCTACGATCACCTAATATTGTCTACTGACTGTCGCCGCCCACCACTGTCTACGACCAACCATCACGACCGTAAACCATCATGGTCAAATCACAACACGAAAAACCAACCATCTAAAAATCCGATCAAGAACATCAAGAACCACCACCACCCATTTGAAACCCATCAAGAACACCAACAACCGCATCAAGATTGGAAACCACCATAATCAGAAAAACTACGCATACAAATGCCTAAGATCGGAAACCTACAAGGACACAAATCGAAACCTACAAGATTAGAAGGTGGATATGCGTGATGGTGGGAGGACCCCAAAGAAAAAGGTGGAGAAGATTGGTGGTGCAAGTTCGCGATGGTGTTTGATGGTTGTGGAGACAACAAACATTGGTGTATATGGTGAACAAAAGGTGGAGATGGCAACGGTTGGGTGATGGTGGAGAGCGGAGAGAAATCGAGCAATGGTAATCGTATGAGGTGGTGGTGATGTGATGATGGAGGTCCCGGGTTGTGGTGATGTGGTAAGGGCCATTGGGGGACCTAAAAGGCGGCGGGAAGGAATTACGGAAAGGAGAAAGAGAACATGGGAGTTGCTGCATATATGCAATATTTGTCTTTCCAAGTGCACTAGGAAGCAACACTAAAACCAAATTTCTACTAAAATAATCATCAATGTAGATTTTTATGTTAAGTAATGATGGGAAATAAGGTAAACAACATGGACCATTCGTGTAATCTACTCATGTTTTATTATTAGAATAGTTTAAATATTTATTTCTTGTGGTTTAGCGATTTTTTCGTTTTTGTCCTTAACCTCGTTTGGTGGATTTAGTCCATAAATGCCCAAATCCTTTTACAACTTTGGCCACTCATCAAAGTAAAAAGACCAAATTGCCCCTCGTTTTGTAGATTTTTTCGCTTTCTCAGATTTTAATTCTTTCTATAATTGTTTTAAAAAAATAAAAAACAAAAAACTTTAATATATATCTCTGTCTCTCTCTCACTCACAAGCTTTAACACTTCTTTTTCTTTCTTTCACTCTTACCTACCCTCTCTCTCTCTCTCTATATATATATTTATATATATATATATATATATATATATATATATATATATATCGCTCTCTTTGTGACGATGACTTCAAACGCTAGCACACCTACCATAGCCCCCACCAAGCCACCAACAGAAAATCTGACCGACCACTACAACAAATCAAACACACTCGATTTCTTTCTCGTCTCAAATAAAATGGTATAAAATAAAATAAAACACATCAAAACTAAATAAACTAAAATTAGGATGAAAAAGACATGGTGTCGCTCACGTTACTAGATGATAACGACCTGGAGTGATGATCATCGATACTTATGTAAGAAAAGTAAATATCAACAATGTCAAGCCTACTCACGAGACAAATGAGTGACTCGAAGTCGATATCCCACGTCAGGTAATTTTTTCACGTGAAGTCAGATAAGGCACATTATAACAAATCGTTAAACTTGTAGAGCCTCAAATGCATGGACGTCTTAAATGCATGTACGTCCTAACCGCTAATATCTAGATCTTTGAGTTGGTACATCTCGTTACCACAATAATTAGGTGAAATTTAGTTCCATCCCCATATTAAACCTTTATAGTGATATGAGTGATGAGCTCGTCATTCCACGAGCATGGCGGCGACGAGGTCATATCAACTGACGAAGCGACAACAAATTTGACGGGTTCGTCATCATTGCTCATTTCGAGCAACTACAAATGGTCTAATTACAATTATTAAACATATGTTACTTTAGGTTATATATCTTTTACAAAATTCTTCTATTTACTATTTTTTAAAGGTAGCAAAATGTATGAATAAAAGGGCAAAATACATAAAAAAAAATATTATTAAGTTTATTTTAATTATCATTGTATACAACTAACTTTAAAATAATACGACCAATGTAACACTGTACTTTTTAAACATATATTATAAAGCATGCGGAAGCCAATTACATATAATTACTTTTGTAATACATAATAAGTGAAAAACATTTGATCAAAGTTTATATACAATACAACTACAGTGTTAATTTCCCAAAAGAGGCTCTACACAAAAATTTGGACATCAGAGTTCTTGGTCTGTCCATATTCCCAGTCATCATCCTTAGAAACTCACCACGGGGAATCTGCAACAACAATCTAGTGGGGAATTAGCACAAAGTTAAGTGAGGGAACAAATATCTAAGCACATATACAAGGCAAACATGCCCAAAACATAAGCTCATCAATAGGAGAACCGGCGGTGTTGCAAGCACCTACAACCAAGGTTGGCCAAAACCAAGGTTTACCGATGACCCAGTTTCATTGACAACAATATTAGCACTCTTAACGACAACAAATGCAAATCAAGCATTGTGCTAATACTATATATCCCTAAACCAGACCCAGCCGAAAATCCCCCACACTGATCTCCACCACGACATGTATACAGTTCAAACAAGAGCATCATAACAATTAGGATATCATATCCTGTATATCCGAAGATATAAGTCCACTCACCACAGTCTGCACTGTTGTGACGCACTCAGGAATCTATATCACTGAGTCTTCTCAGTTCCTGAGATTAAATGAACACAAGTCAGTATTCAATTCATAATACTGATTCATAATAAATAACACATTTATTCATACATCACATGTATATACTCATATCACAGATATACATTTAAATTCAGTACATAATATCTGAATTTCTCAAAGGAAACTTAAGAATCCCAAACCTCAAATATATTATACAGAATTGTCATAATTCCGAATCCATCTTGAAATTCCGATCAAGCAAATGTATTCCATTTAGTTTGTATCAATTCCGGTTGAATCAGGATTCTGAGTGAATTGTCCAATTCCGAGAAAATAGGCAATTCCGAGAAAATAGGCAATTCCGAGAAAATATGCAATTCCGAGAAAAGGCACATTCCGAGAAAATAGTAGGTGCATCAATAAACACAATGCCAAACTTGTCTAAGAATGGTCTGCACACGCGATTCATCAGATCCATAAATACAGCAGGTGCATTCATCAAACCAAATGGCATCACAAGAAATTCGTAATGACCATATCGAGTACATAAAGCAGTCTTTGGTATATCCTCCTCTGCTACTCTGACTTGGTGATACCCCGATCTCAGATCAATCTTTGAGAAGTACGAAGCCCCTTGTAGTTGGTCAAACAAATCGTCAATTCTGGGCAATGGATACTTGTTCTTGATAGTTCTCTTATTCAAATCCCTATAATCAATACACATACGGAGAGTTCCATCTTTCATCTTTACAAACAATACCGGTGCAGCCCACGGTGAAGAACTCGGACGAATAAACCTCTTGTCTAACAACTCTTGGATCTGAGTCATCATCTCCCGGATCTCTGAAGGAGCAAAACGATACGGAGCTTTAGCAATCGGCGTAGTACCCGGTACCAACTCTATCTTATACTCAACGTCCCGTATAGGTGGTAATCCCTGCAGATCATCTCGAAATACCTCTGGATACTCAGAGACAACACGAACATCGGTAACAGGTCGCTTCTCCTTCTTCACATCAATGACGTAGGCCAGAAAAGACGCACACCCTTTGTCTAGAAATTTTCTAGCCTTCATAAACGAGATTAATGGGAAGGAGGATCGAGACCTATCCCCACGAGCCACGACATGCAACCCGTCAGCCAAAGGAATAGTAATCAGTTTCTTGTGACACTGGATACTAGCTCTATGGCGACATAACCAATCCATGCATAATACTAAGTCAAATCCCAGTATAGGCATCAGTAAGCAGTCTACAGGCAAACTAGTACCATCAATATCTATCGACACCCCAGTCACAAAAGAAGTTACAGGTGTTGGAATATGCCCACTAACACACGTACGCCACAAGTACCACTGCCGATGATGTATGGGCCTATTGGGTCACACACCGGGGAACTATCTCTACAGCCTATTAGATGGAGGGGCCAATGGTGTCAAAATGGAAAGATTTTTGTGCTAGCAGATTACGCGACGCGGCTCTTATGACACGCGACACGGAGAGTCCGCGGCGCGAAAACTTACGAGCCCGCGGCGCGGAAACTCGTCTGACAGCATGCAACTTTTGCTTTTTCCACCTCCACTCTTGCCCAATGCATGGGCTTGCTTTAGCAGATCTGTTGGCCGGCCATGGGGAGATGAAATGGCATCTCTGGCTTTATAAAAGAACCCCACTTGCCATTCATTCTATCCTTTTGCCAAATCTCACAATACACTTAGTTTAAAGAGACGTTAAGAGTGTTCTTGTGGGTGCTACCAAGAGATCCGACTTTCTGCAAATTGTAGGTTGTTCTCTAAGGATTTCAAGGCTTTGAAGATCCATAGAGCTTGCTAGTACAAGGAGGTGGTACAAACCCGGGGTGGACTTCAATAGAGGAAGCCTTCTTTGGTGTTCTTGTATTCATCTCTTCTTCAAGTTGTTTCTGGAGCTAAGGAGCAGGGTATAATCTCTATTCCTTCTCTTTTTCATGTTGCTTGAGTTAGCTATAAAGTTTGGTCCATGACTTGGGGTTTTATGCTTTGATTACATGTACTCTTTGCTTTGTATGTTGTACCTTGTTGCTTCCGCTGTGTACATAGAACCCCAACAGTGGTATCAGAGCGACCTCTATACTACTTTTGCACATGGTGGCCTGAAAAACCCGAAAATAAAGTTTAGTGTTTTCTGTTCGTCAATTTCCGCGGCGCGGAACTCATGAGGTTACGCGGCGCGGAATATCGCTGTACAGATTCTGTTTTTAAACTTTTTTAAATAAAAATTATTTTTGGGTTTTTGGCACTGGATTTTGGTTTCTGGAATTTTTGTCCAGAAATTAAAATTTAGTTTTTGAAGTTGCCTTGTATAATGTATGGTGTATTTATATGTGGATTATTATTTTGGCATGAAAATAAATAATTGCATATACTTACATAATGTATTTATGAATATGTTTCATCAAAAATGGTTTGGTGTTACTAATGCATAAGTACATGGGATTTTTAGTGCCTTGAGTGTTTTTGTAAAAATCTTAACCATTATACATAAGTTTACATGGTTTTGTTTGCACACCATGTTGTTGATGTTGATCTTGTTGTTGTTGTTCACAAGTGAACCTGTTTTATTAGTAACCCTAGAAAAATGCCCTAGACCTTGTGGATGTTTGGTTGTATGTTTTATTATTCATTCATTTGGTGACTTTATGTCACAATGGTTTGTAATAATAATTTATTTATTTATTTGGTATGTAATTATTTAGTGGCTTGCATGCCATTTAAATATTTCATATTATGTATTTGTACTAGAAAATAGGATTTGTGGCTTGCATGCCATTTATTTAATTTTCTATGTAATTGTAATATGGAGCAACCATCGGGAGTCCATGGAGTGACGTCTTGGCGAACACGAAATCCAGAAGGCCCAATGGAGGTGGTGGGTTTAGTGGGAGCACATCCAAGTCAAGGAGTTTTTGTCCTTAGATGACTTGTTTTTCCCGTAGTGGCTCACGGGAAAAACACATAGGTTTTAGGGGCATGGTTACCAACCTTATGTATGCGTGTGATGGTTTTATTATATATATTGTTTATGCATGAGTTGTAGGACTATTGCATGCTAGACAATTTTTGATAAATAATAAAACCCAAGAGTTTTAAAAATGGTTTAACAACTCTCGCGCGCACACTTGATTAACAAACGGATTTAAAATTGGTTTAGTATCCGATTAGTGAAAACGTTTGGTTTTGTCACTTTTTGTTAATCAAACTCAAAAATGGGTTTTTAACCGGAAAACTAAATCCCGTTTTCTAAATGTAAATCGCACACCACCCATAAGATGACACCGCCCAAATCTAGTCGTGTAAGGGTTGATCGTCGAGCTCTAGCCGAGATTGCCTTTGCATGAGCTGTGTGGAAGGCGCGTGTGGCAACTCGCAAGGTCGATTGTCGAGCTCTAGCCGAGTCGACCATTGGGCTAGAGTACCACCGTGTATCTTGATGGTTGATTTACAATTTCAAATTAATCTTTCATATGGTCGTCGGGCTCTAGCCGAGGTCATGTAAAATATTAATTTGGGATTGGTGTGGAGGGATCAAACATGCCAAATTTGGCACAATGGTTGTCAAGTAGGATCCCGCAAGGAACTAAGAGTTGCAATAATGGATTGCAATCGGTCAATGGTTGCCGACCTAAATAACTTTGCCACGTGATCCGCGGAAAACCCGTCACGGTGCAAGGTGAAATAAGGTTCTTAGCCCTTGTTAAAATAGTTTTTTTTCATTAAACATTTGGGGTAATTATTTTAACGAGGATTTCAATCAAACTAACCAAATCTACTTTGCTTATTATAGATGGCATCAACTAGCACCAACCACACCACGTCAAACATATCCTTAAGAGTGTTTCTCGAGAAGGATAAACTCGATGGGACCAATTTTATGGATTGGTCACGGCAACTACGAATTGTCCTCCGTCATGAGGACAAGTTGGCCACCATTGAGGAACCCATCCCCGAGGTCCCTGCATCCAACGCGAGTAGGGTCGTGAAAGAGGCGTATGAAAAACGCCTCAAAGACATCACCGAGGTTACTTGCCTCATGCTTAGCACTATGAGCTCCGACTTGCAAAAGTCGATGGAGCACTTGAGTGCTTATGACATGATGCGCGAGTTGTCGGACATGTTCCAACAATAAGCGAAGCAAGAGCGGTATGGTTGTCTTAACGATCTTCTCGGTTGCCCGTTGCATGAGGGCGGGAACTTGTCCCACCACGTTCTGAATATGAAAGCGTTGGTGGAACGCCTCGAGAGGTTGGGATTTGCCATATCGAGAGAGATGGCGGTAGACTTGATTCTACGGTCTCTCCCACCGTCATATGATCAATTTATTGTGAGTTATCATATGCACGGGATGGACAAATCCCTCGTGGAATTGCATGGTATGCTGCGGACCGCCGAGTCCAACATGACCAAGCAAAAGCCATCTACCTCTGTTCCCGTCTTGACCATCAAGGAGGGTGAGTCCAAGAAGAGGAAGAAACCGGCCTCTACCCCGAAATGGAAAGGCAAGGGTAAGGTTGGGGCTCCCAAGCCGAACCCTACCCCGGAGCCGAAGCCGAACGGACCTATCCCTCAAGCTAAGACTCCGGAGGAGGCGATTTGCTTCTTCTGCGGGGCTAAGGGACACATGCGCCGGAGCTGCCCTAAGTACCTAGAGGGCCTGAAGAAGCTACGAGCTTTGGGAGCGGGCGCTTCTACTTCAGGTACGTTTGTGATTGAACTCCATCATACTTCTACATCTAATGGCTGGGTTTTAGATACCGGCTGTGGCACTCACATTTGTAATATGATGCAGGTGCTAAATTGAAGTAGAAGGCTGAGAGATGGGGAGCTGGAGCTAACAATGGGAAACAAAGAGGTTGTCCCAGTGTTAGAGAAAGGAAGTGTGGAGCTTACTTTCAAGACCGGCATATCTATTATTTTGAAATATGTATGCTATTCGCCGCTCGTGGCAAGAAACATTTTATCTTTTTATGCTTTGTATGACGATGGATATTTGTTTAAATTTGAAAATGGTTTTATCTTATGCTTTAAAAATGATGTTTGTTATTTTAAAGCTTATCCATGTCGTGGTATATACGAAGCCGATGCATACATAGAAAATAATAGAGTAATCATGAACATTGATTCTGGATCCAAAAATGGTTTGGATAAGTTTTCCTTATGGCATAGCCGTCTTGGCCATATAAACAAGAAACGCATCACCAAGCTCCAATCGGATGGGATCTTGGAATCCTTTGACCTTGGGTCAAATGAAGCATGCGAATCTTGTTTATTAGGCAAGATGACTAAGTCACCCTTTACCGGTGTGGGTGAAAGGGCTAAATGCTTGTTGGAAATAGTGCACACGGATGTATGCGGTGTGTTCAAGCATGTTACAAGGAACAACTCAAGATAAGTCGTTACGTTTACTGATGATTTCAGTAGATATAGATATGTCTACTTGATTAGGCAGAAGTCTGAGGCCTTTGAGGTCTTTAAGACATTCCAAAACGAAGTCCAGAATCAATTGGGCAAGACTATCAAAGTACTTCGCTCCGATAGGGGAGGCGAGTACTTGAGCTCGGAGTTCCGTGATCATCTTGTTAGTTGTGGGATTATTTCGCAACTAACTCCTCCTAGGACGCCACAATTGAATGGTGTCGCCGAGCGGAGAAATCGGACGTTGTTGGATATGGTCCGGTCGATGATGAGTCGCACGGAAGTACCCATAAGCTTTTGGGGGTACGCTCTCGAGTCGGCGGTTAAGATCCTTAACCTCGTACCGACAAAGAAGGTCCAAAAGACACCTTATGAGATGTGGCATGAAGTTGCTCCTAAGATCGCATATCTCAAGGTTTGGGGATGTCCTGCCTTCGTAAGACGAGAGGTAGAGGACAAACTCGAACCAAGGTCTGAAAGGTGTTACTTCATTGGGTATCCAACCGGAGGCATGGGATATTTATTCTACAAACCTTCCGAAAACAAAGTGTTTATCGCGAGAAGGGCCGTGTTCCTTGAAAGGGAACTCATATCCATGCAATCGGGTAAGAGGATTGATCTTGAAGAAATTCAAGAACCCAACGGGGAAGGGACAAGTGTCGACACTAGCAATCAACCCGAAGTGCTTGAAACCGAGCAAGAGAATGCGTCGGTACCTGACAACACTTCATTAATTCCTCGTAGGTCCAGTAGATCACGTCAAGAGCCAGAGAGATATGGGTTTCTCATATCCGAGGGCAATGACCTATTGGTGGATCATGATGAACCGGCCAACTACCGGGAAGCCGTACCGGGCAATAACTCTGCTAGGTGGAGGGAAGCAATGGAGAGTGAGATGCAATCCATGTCGGATAACCAAGTATGGGAATTGGTTGATCCTACACCCGGGTGTAAGACAGTGGGATGTAAATGGGTCTTCAAGAAGAAGTCCAGCATGGATGGAACTGTAGATACCTTCAAAGCCCGACTGGTGGCTAAGGGTTTCACGCAAACTCATGGGATTGACTATGAGGAAACCTTTTCACCAGTGGCCATGTTGAAGTCTATCAGAATACTCATGGCCATAGCTGCGTTTTATGATTATGAGATATGGCAAATGGATGTAAAAACCGCCTTCCTTAACGGGAAGCTAAGCGAAGAGGTGTTTATGACACAACCCGAGGGTTTTGTACATCCTGAGCATCCTGATAGAGTCTGCAAGTTAAAGAAGTTCATTTATGGACTTAAACAAGCATCTCGTAGATGGAATCTGTGCTTTGATGAGAAAATCAAAGAGTTTGATTTTTCGAAAAGCAAGGATGAGCCATACGTATATGTCAGGGCTAGTGGGAGCGCTGTTGTATTCCTTGTCCTATACGTAGATGATATTCTACTTATTGGAAACGACGTCCCAACCTTGGAAGAGGTTAAGACTTTTCTTGGGAGTTGTTTTTCAATGAAGGACTTAGGAGATGCGACGTATATCTTGGGCATAAAGATCTATAGAGATAGATCTAAAAGGTTAATAGGGCTTAGCCAAAGTGCATATGTCGACAAGGTCTTGAAGCGATTCAAGATGGAGGACTCTAAGAGGGGTAACACCCCTATGTTGCATGGAGTGACTTTGAGCAAGTCTCAATGTCCTAGTTCCAAAGAGGAACTTGACGTAATGAAGAGGGTCCCGTATGCTTCGGCAGTGGGATCAATCATGTACGCCATGCTATGCACTCGTCCTGATGTATCGTGTGCATTGAGCATGACGAGTAGATATCAGGCTAATCCCGGGCAAGCCCATTGGACTCTGGTCAAGAACATTCTCAAGTATCTTCGGAGGACAAAGGAGATGTTCCTAGTGTACGGTGGTAAGGAAGAGCTTAGAGTACATGGTTACTCTGATGCTAGCTTCCAAACTGATAAGGACGACTGCTGATCACAATCGGGGTTCGTGTTCCTTCTCAATGGTGGTGCTATAAGTTGGAGGAGCTCCAAGCAAGACACCGTAGCTGATTCAACTACCGAGTCGGAGTACATTGCGGCAAGTGAAGCAGCTAAAGAGGCGGTATGGATGAGGAAGTTCATCCAAGATCTTGGAGTGGTTCCTAGCATATCCGACCCTATTGATATCTTCTGTGACAATGAGGGTGCGGTGGCTTTAGCTAAGGAACCAAGGGCTCATAAGCGGACGAGGCACATTCCTCGCAAATATCACTTCATAAGAGATGTTATTGAGAGTGGTGATATTGCCATCAGCAGAGTAGCTTCGGAGGGCAATTTGGCTGATCCGTTCACTAAACCGTTGTCACAAGTTGGACATGATTCTTATACAAGTTCAATAGGTGTTAGATTTGCTAGTGACTTGGTTTGAGTGTATTATTTGGTTTATGTTTGATACGTAGTTGTATTTTGGGAACGTTATGCAGTATTGTATTTCATAATATATTGATTATTAAACCTCTTGTCTAACAACTCTTGGATCTGAGTCATCATCTCCCGGATCTCTGAAGGAGCTAAACGATACGGAGCTTTAGCAATCGGCGTAGTACCCGGTACCAACTCTATCTTATACTCATCGTCCCGTATAGGTGGTAATCCCGGCAGATCATCTGGAAATACCTCTGGATACTCAGAGACAATACGAACATCGGTAACAGGTCGCTTCTCCTTCTACACATCAATGGCGTAGGCCAGAAAAGACGCACACCCTTTGTCTAGAGATTTTCTAGCCTTCATAAACGAGATTAATGGGAAAGAGGATCGAGACCTATCCCCACGAGCCACGACATGCAACCCGTCAGCCAAAGGAATAGTAATCAGTTTCTTGTGACACTGGATACTAGCTCTATGGCGACATAACCAATCCATGCCTAATACTAAGTCAAATCCCAGTATAGGCATCAGTAAGCAGTCTACAGGAAAACTAGTACCATCAATATCTATCGACACCCCAGTCACAAAAGAAGTTACAGGTGTTGGAATATGCCCACTGACACACGTACGCCACAAGTACCACTGCCGATGATGTATGGGCCTATTCGGTCACACACCGGGGAACTATCTCGACAGCCTATTATATGGAGGGGCCAATGGTGTCAAAATGGAAAGATTTGTGTGCTAGCAGATTACGCGACGCGGCTCTTATGACACGCGACGCGGAGAGTCCTCGGCGCGGAAACTTACGAGACCGCGGTGCGGAAACTCGTCTGACAGCATGCAACTTTTGCTTTTTCCACTTCCACTCTTGCCCAATGCATGGGCTTGCTTTAGCAGATCTGTTGGCCGGCCATGGGGAGATGAAATGGCATCTCTAGCTTTATAAAAGAACCCCACTTGCCATTCATTCTATCCTTTTGCCAAATCTCACAATACACTTAGTTTAAAGAGACTTTAAGAGTGTTCTTGTGGGTGCTACCAAGAGATCCGACTTTCTGCAAATTGTGGGCTGTTCTATAAGGATTTCAAGGCTTTGAAGATCCATAGAGCTTGCTAGTACAAGGAGGTGGTACAAACCCGGGGTGGACTTCAATAGAGGAAGCCTTCTTTGGTGTTCTTGTCTTCATCTCTTCTTCAAGTTGTTTCTGGAGCTAAGGAGCAGGGTATAATCTCTATTCCTTCTCTTTTTCATGTTGCTTGAGTTAGCTATAAAGTTTGGTCCATGACTTGGGGTTTTATGCTTTGATTACATGTACTCTTTGCTTTGTATGTTGTACCTTGTTGCTTCCGCTGTGTACATAGAACCCCAACAACAGGAACTATCTTACCATCTGCTATCTCTACTTCTAAAGGAGTAGTAACCACAGAAGCAGGTAATTTCAGTTTGTCACACAAAGCTACAGATATAAAGGATCTATTTGCACCAGAATCAAATAACACACGGGCAGGCACAGAGTTTACAATAAACATACCCGTTATAACATCACTGTTCTCCGCAGCCTCAGGAACAGTCATTTTGAAGGCTCTCCCTTCCGTCGAAGGTGCAGTCTTTCTCTTCTGACCTGCACAAGACGATCCCCCGACAGTCGCTACCCCTTGCCCCATCCCTGCTGATCTCGGTTTCGTGCAAGCTCCAGATCTATGACCCTCCTCCTGGCAGTTCTAGCAAACATTGGTTTTAAACTTACAATCTGATGGCTCATGACCCATCCCACCACAACGCAAACACTTTTTAGTCTGTGATGTACACGGACCGGTGTGTCGAGACTTGCAAGTTCCACACCATGGTCTATTTTGATTAAATCCTGAACCGATTTCTGATCTCCACGGTTCTGATTGCTCTGCTATTTACTCTTGTTTCCACAGTGGTTTCCTCCAGACTTGTGCAATAACCCCTTCTCACGATTCATTCTTTCTCGATCCCTCACGTCTCCCTCAGCAGCTCGAGCTAAACTGAATGCTTGAACTAATGATGTTGCCATGCGGGTGTTATCCCGATACTCAGGCAACAGTGCCTGAACAAAATGATCTATCTGTGATGGTTCATCGGGTACCCACTGCTTAGCAAACCTTAGCTTTTCATTAAACTTTGCAATCAGCTCATCAACCGACATTTTGTCATCCTGGGCCAGATCCATAAATTCTCGGTTAACTTTGGCCAAATCATAGGTATTACAAAATTGCTCACAGAACTTGGTTTGAAATTGATCCCAAGTAACAGAATTCACAACCTCTCTGGATAGATGTGCAGTCAAAGAATCCCACCAGGTTGCAGCTTGACCCTTTAATCTCCGAGTTGCAAACTTAACTCTATCAGCTTCTTCACAATTGCAGGCATCCAACGCCTTAACAGTTTCTCTTAACCAGTTCAGAGTAACATTCGGATTACAACTCCCAGAGTACTCCGGCGGTTGGCAATCCATGAAATCCTTGTATTGACACCTCGGTCTAAAACTTCCTTGATTAGGATACCAAGGAATGAAGAAATTCTGCTGTTGGGGTTACTGCTGTTGTTGGGGTTGTGATACGGGTGGAAAAGACATATATGGTAAGGATCCAAACGGTGTTGACACTGTACTGAAGGGTGCAACTGAATAAACAGGAGGTGGTATGGATTGGGTAAACACAGCTGATTCTCGGGGCATGTGAATAGTCTGGGTTGGCTGAGAAGACTGAGTATGATGTTGCTGCTGTTCTAACTCCTGAACTCGATCTCTCAAAGTTTGCAGAGTGTCTTCCAATTGCAAGACATAATCCTACTGATCAGATTCACCATTATGAGAGGTTCCAGCTAGGTTGTGCTAATCATTTACTACAGTAGAGGACAAGTTGTTTCTTGTGGGGGACGTAGGGGTAGTTGTCGGATTCACGTTATCAGCCATTTCTGTTCTATACACAATATCTCACCAGTTGTTAGATATAATCTGTTAGTATAAACACACTAACTACCCTCAAAGCTACACTACTAATTACCCACTCTGGGAATACTGGACTGACCAAAGCCTCGGTTCGAGTATTGCACAAATCATTCATGCAAATCCTCAAACCAGGGCTCTAATACCAATATGTAACACTGTACTTTTTAAACATATATTATAAAGCATGCGGAAGCCAATTACATATAATTACTTTTGTAATACATAATAAGTGAAAAACATTTGATCAAAGTTTATATACAATACAACTACAGTGTTAATTTTCCAAAAGAGGCTCTACACAAAAATTTGGACATCAGAGTTCTTGGTCTGTCCATATTCCCAGTCATCATCATTAGAAACTCACCACGGGGAATCTGCAAAATAATCTAGTGGGGAATTAGCACAAAGCTAAGTGAGGGAACAAATATGTAGGACCGGCTGGGGGACGGGGTTCTAAACTAAACTAAAACACCCTAATGCTAGGACTGATCTAGGATGAGAAATATCGCGGAATTATATTTCCCAAACCTCCTAAGGATACTAGGATCTACTTAGGTGTCCGGCACACAGTGACTCACCCAGAAAGGTAGAAGACAAACACACAGTACTCACACAGAGATGCCTAGGCTGCCTTGGAATTCGGTTTTAACACTAAGTTCGCGAGTTTCAAGGGCAAGATTACGTTGTCGAAGGCTTAAGGTCGCAAAGGGTCAAGTTTCGTCCGATATAGGCTTAATATGCGTAGTTCCCTTACGAATGACACGAATCAAGATGTATTTATAGAATAATTTATTCACTTCGTACGTAGTGCAAAGCACTTCGTACGAAGTTAGACGAATTCGTACGACCCTGAATATTTTAATATTATTTATCTCACGGTAACCGACATAGTCACCTCGTGCGAAGTGGGCTTCACTACTCACGTAGTGAGCTCATCACGCACGTGGTGAACTTATCACACCCATGGTGAATTTTCACACAGTCTTAAACTTTCAATCATACATCAACACATGATCAAGGACTTGTAAGCTTAAGATAACCACATAGACACACTAAGAATGTATAAACATGCAAACCATTAATCAAAACACATTTAATTAACACCACATGAATATACTTTATTGATACGAACTAGGGATTCATAAAATATGCACCAACAAAATATTTAAGCACATATACAAGGCAAACATGCCAAAAACATAAGCTCATCAATAGGAGAACCGGCGGTGTTGCAAGCACCTACAACCAAGGTCGGCCAAAACCAAGGTTTACCGATGGCGCAGTTTCATGGACAACAATATTAGCACTCTTAACTACAACAAATGCAAATCAAGCATTGTGCTAATACTATATATCCCTAAACCAGACCCAGCCGAAAATCCCCCACGCTGATCTCCACGACAACATGTATACAGTTCAAACAAGAGCATCATAACAATTAGGATATCATATCCTGTATATCCGAAGATATAAGTCCACTCACCACAGTCTGCACTGTTGTGACGCACTCAGAAATCTATATCACTAAGTCTTTTCAGTTCCTGAGATTAAATGAACACAAGTCAGTATTCAATTCATAATATTGATTCATAATAAATAACACATTTATTCATACATCACATGTATATACTCATATCACAGATATACATTTAAATTAAGTACATAATATCTGAATTTCTCAAAGGAAACTTAAGAATCCTAAACCTCAAATATATTATACAAAATTGTCATAATTCCGAATCCATCTTGAAATTCCGATCAAGCAAAGGCATTCCATTTAGTTTGTATCAATTCCGGTTGAATCAGGATTCTGAGTGAATTGTCCAATTCCGAGAAAATAGGCAATTCCGAGAAAATATGCAATACCGAGAAAATATGCAATTCCGAGATAATAGGCAATTCCGAGAAAAGGCACATTCCGAGAAAATAGGATTCCGATAGATCTTATTCTGAGTAAAGGTATAATTCCGAGAATATGGCACATCCCGGTCAAATTGAATTCCGATAAAAGTGTTAGGGCATTTATCAAATTCCGAGAAAATGTCCAATTCCGATAAAATCAATTCCGAGAATTGTGTTAAGGCCAACAGTTCATCTTTTATCGGTATTTAATACACTTCCTATCACTTTGCCCGGATTCATCACCCATTCCGAGAATACTTTTATCAGAATTCATCAATTCCGATCAATTCAAACCTTAATCCCGATACATTCATATGTTCTGCCCAATTTCGATTTCTAACTTAAGTTATCATCTGATTTCAAACATGCAATTGTTATGAATATCCAGAAATCATTCCAAACATATCTAGAACATATATAGGTCATAAAATCTAACATGCATTCAACCTAACTCATCAAATCATCAAGTTTATTGATCATGCAATAATCGGAATTATATATATAATCAAAACCGAAGATAATTCAACATTAACAACTATAATTCAGAAATCTAACCTTGTGAATATAAATGCTACAGAATTCCAAATGTAATTAACAATTTGAATTTAGAAGATGATCTTCTTGTTCTTCTTCTACGGCCGAGAGACACAAACACACACTCACACTTATCTTAATTGCATGAAATGAGAATGTTAGGTGGTGTGTTGGTGACTAAACCCCAAAACCGGCCACCTCACCCTCAATTACCCTTTATTAAATTAATTTCTAATAATAATGATACAATTTAATATCACAACAATTATCATAAAATGAAATTCACGTAATTAAATTAAATCTCATACTTAACTTAATTAATTACCTTATAATTCTAGGCCGGTTAAGAGGGTGTTACAACCAAATTTCATAATTTTCTCATTGTATACAAACGACTTTTTTTCGTGTCTAATATTTGGCTACCATTGTATACAATGAATTTTTTCATAACTTTCATAGTATACAACAACTTGCACACAATGAGAGGATTTTAAAAGTTTTTTTTAACCGGCAAATGGGGACACTTCCCCGCCTCTCCAGTGTGAGCTCGAATTACTTGGTGGCGGGTTTTCAACCATCTCTCGTTATTTGGCTTTAACCAAGTTTCGATCACCACGCATTCACTCCATAGAGGAAACCCCTAAGGGGAAAAACCCCCAAATCACTGCATGCAGCAGGATTTGATTCCCCAACCTCTTGTGAGGAACGGGGGCGCCTTACCAGATGGGCTAAACCCCATTGGCGGGAGGATTTTAAAAGTTGATTATGTTGTTTTTATAAAAATAAAAGTTGATTGTATACAATAATAATTAAGACAAAGTTAAATATATTTTCATGCAATCTACCCTAAATAAACAAAGAAGTCCAAATACAAGAACTCTCACTGTATTCTTTTTATGTAAGCTATATACGAACAAGATTATTTTACCAAAGCATCGAAGAAGCGTACGTTTGAACAATTTTGAATTCTGATCGAACCACGCAAATTCTCAATTGAAAATCCACGAATGACAAATTAGATCGTTGCTTGTTAGCCTTAAAAACACGACCAGTACGAGAATGCCAAATAAAATATACCATCACCCAACTAGATCATCGCAATCCATGCATCTTTCTATTTACAAAATTTTAAATCAATACAAAAGATAAGAAAAGATGGTTGAGAAATTACAAACGTCAACGTATTATATATAGGAAAATTAGAAAATAGGATTATAAAGTTGAAAAAAATATTTATGTTAGTCAAGTTGTCATGATCGATTATTTTGCAATGATAATCTTCATTTATACGTTAGTATTTTATACTTCATAAATTCCACAATTTAGTTTACAATAAAATCAAAAGGAAATTTTATTATTTTCACTCCTTTAATTAATTTAATTCTTTAAGGTCAAATGTGACGCATTAAATTTCTTTACATTTAATTACTCTTACAACTTTACAGAGTCTAAAAGAGACATTCGTACTAAATGAATTAATATATGTTCGATCAAATTATGATTTTACTTTTCCAAAAGTCAAAATGCGAATGCATGCATTTTCTAGAATAAGCGGTATGCTAATTGTTCGTCATACCTATCATATTATTTCGTTTATCATATTTTTAACTTCGTAATAATCACTTCATTTCATATCATACCGAAATTTTAGAACTGCACTTACTATCCCTTAACTAATAAAAATTTGATTTTGGGCACGCAAGGATCGATGATAAAGCCAACTCTACGCTGGAAATTGACTACGACACCGAGGTTTGGCGGAGAAACAAACCATGGTGTGGTGGCCACATTTCCATGCAGCTATCACCGCCCACTCGTTCTTAGGAGTAAATTGAATTTTTTTTTCTCTTGTAATTTGTACACGACAGTTGTTTGCATATATAAGAATTATGACTTTTATATCTTCACTATACAACTATATATTCATCTCACCCGCTTGTTAAGAGTATTTTGGTTCAAATCACTTTTTGTTACAAAATAGTGTTATACTCAAATCATCTTGTCGTTAGAAAAGTTAAACAAGTTATCATATAATATAGTATTTAACACCCTTCTTGTCATGACGCAAAATTATCCGTTTGCCTTACCGGTTCACGGCTTTGATTTTGGCGACCAAACGGGAACTTTCCACGGGTCACCTATCCGTGGATTGCTCATACCCAAGCACTATTCACTGTAGAGTTTTCATGGGATCTGCCGTTCTTGTGGCCCCAAAACGTGGTGTGTCATATACGCTAAGATTTGCTTATATGCACAACACCTTTCCTGTCTATGGCCGATATAGGATTCGCCTAAGCCCTAAGGTGTTACAAACACTCCTCTTGGGGCTCATCACCCTCTTTAAAGTTTTCCCCACCATCCCGAACAACAAATGAGTGACTCTAGTTCCATTTCTCAATTTGTGCGTGTCATCCTTGCGCATGACCCATGATAATTTTCTTTGTATCATTCCAATTTTATCAGATGTACCCATTATTTTGTTGGTCATGACTTGTATTTTTCAAACATTAATAGTAAAACGAAATAAGAAAATTCTAGATCTCTATATATAATTGCAACACATAAATAAAAGGGATGACATATTAACTATTGACAATAAATCTCATAGATAATTAGTCATAATAACTCAAAACAAAACACACATAAACAACATTGGACATCTATATATTTTAGATATATATTGTTATTCAGGACAAGGACACCAATGACCAACCCCATTCAACAAGTCATTATAATCATGATTATCTATATTTGTTGCCAATTATCTAGACATTTGCATATCTAATATAGTTAACTTCTAATCAGTCATTATCATATAATAACATGAGAAGTTTTGACTTATGACGTGGATGCTAAAAAGGAATTGAACACTGGGTACTTATCATATATCCTTTTTTAGATTAATCACCGGCTACTTAGCATATATCCTTTTTTAGATTGTGTATCATCATAAGAGTTTTAGGGATATTTGAGATTGCTTAACGTTTTAAAATAACATTTGAAACATTTTTTTACAAAAAATATTAATGGACGTTTCTCCAAAACTAGACACATTTGTAGGAAACACAAAAGCGAATAATCACGTGTCCTAGCTGTATTAAGAAGTGTAATTGTTTCTTCCTCTATGAGATCGATAAAGGATATTGTCATAGACATAGTTGTAGAATAGATGTGTGTTTGTCCGTATTATAATTAGACTAGTTTATTTAGTAAACAAAAGCTCAATTTAATGAAACGATGACATGTGAAATATATTAATTATTTTTCACATCTCATCTATTCACGCCTTTTTCAAACATGAAAAAATGACATATTTCTTATAGTCATGATAAGTACGAAGATTTAATAGTAGAAACGAGCATTAGTACCATCAAGTTTCTTGATACATTTTGTTTTATTTTGTGATAAAAAGAATTAAAATTCATGATGCATGCATGTAAATGAATAGATCGCAACAAGTTTACTTTTAGTAGCTTTACAATGGCAATATATGTTATCATAAAATAAAAGATTTTAGGTTGATTGCATTAAATGCGTTTCTCTCTTAGGCAAGCTTAAAGAAAATATATAAATGTAAGCTTCAATTCCAATAATGTTCACATTCATACCCTAAATATCTCTATCTAGAACATGGGTTTAGTGGACAGCTTTTGGTGGTAAGTTGCTTTCAAAGTTATTGCTAATCAATCATATAGTCAATTCAAATTAAATATGATGCTAACCCTCAATAAATAAATGTATAGTTTATTTACACTCACTTAAAATTTTATGTATCAAATATTTGTTTTACTTTTTAGTGTAAAATATCATTCTAGATTTATCAAGTCTATACGAAAAAGGGCCTACATAGTTTTTATGTTAAGGTTGTTTTCTGATGCTTACATTGAAGTAGATGAAGTAGTAACACTTTTACGAACTTATGGTTAATAGGTTTGTATATGCTATGTATGTTAATGAGATAAGACATTTAAAAATTAAGGAACTAAGCAATGTCCTAAGTGTGCCATACTTTATAAGTAAGGATGGTTTGATCATTAGAGATAAAAACTAAGGGATAGCAAAAATATTATGAGTCAATAAGTTGTAATGTTAAATGCGCCATGAGTAGAAATTGGCTTCAATAGTCTTCTTGTTATAGATGAGGACAACCTAAAAATTGCATCGGTAGTTTGTGTGATATGGAGTTCAATCTTACGTTTTATTACTGTCTACGAATGTACTATATTCCATCTTCGTATTCTATTTCTATTGATCTACATCAAACAAACCTATGATACATACTACATACATACGTACATGTATTCATGTGTGATGTGCGTGTGAGGGAGAGAAATATGTTTGGCCTTTGCAGTTACGGCTTGATCCATTCAAGTTGAAGATATATTAACTTAATTAGAGCCTATCTTTGTTCACTTAAGAGAGTTAACCATATCGAATTATTCACCATCTATCGTAGCGCATTCCAGAATAGTCATTGTGATACGATCAAACTCTATCGGTGAATCAGACTCCACAATCTTGACATTCTCCCTATCTTTACTACTTTATAAACCATTTAGCCTATTCTTTTTAAGATTTTTTTAAGTTAAGTAGTATAACACATTTTGCATATATTACAATACATTAAAGCAACATTTTCAAACATTGAAGTTATGAAAATTAATTAATTGTAAGTTACAAAACAAACTAATTAATTACATTAATTTCAAACTATTGTAACCAATTATTATGATTTATTGCATATTAAATTAAACTCAAGTTTAGTTCAATAATTTATTGCTTTAAGGTATTGTAAGTAATCTTTTAGTAATTGTATTACTTAATTAAAATAGTTTTCAAAAATTAATAAATATTTCTTTAAGGTATTAAATTTTTGTTGTGATTTAAATAATATTATATTCAACATAAATTTTGTTAAAAAATGATTTTTTTAAGTATATATTGATTACTTATCTTAAATTTAGTCTTTTTAAAATAGTTTTAATATAGACAACACATATTATCGATAATTACACTCTTCTTCTTTTAATTTTACTTCAAAAGTTACATATTATCCCAAAAAACATATTTTACTCCACCGCATCGCGCGGGTAAAACACTATATATATATATATATATATATATATAACACTGTGATAAACTGAGCCGAGGCTCTGATACCACTGTTGGGTTTTACAGGTCACAATTCATACTTAAATTGTCCTATTTCACAACCAAACTGGTTTGAACCAACTTAGAATTGTACAGATATAACACATTTATTATTCATTAAAGCGGAAATATAACTGGCAACATTAACTTAGGAGGACAACATTAACTGGCAGCACTAACGGTGATGAGATCAACGGCTCAGATTTGGTCTCCCGTACTTTTTTTTATTTCCTGGTCTCTTTTGAATCTCCCACTATATATATATAGCATTAACTGAAGAGGGGCAGCATTAAGTGACAGTATTAACATTTTGCAGTATCAATTCAGTCATGAAATATAACTGGCAGCATTAACCGGGAAGGGCAGCATTAACTGGCAGCACTAACGGTGATGAGATCAACGGCTCAGATTTGGTCTCCCGTACTTTTTTTATTTCGTGGTCTCTTTTGAATCTCCCACTATATATATATATATATATATATATAGTGTTTTACCCGCGCGATTCGGCGGGGTAAAATATGTTTTTTGGGATAATATGTATATATAGAGTGTCGTTATTGTAAAAGGTGTGAAAATGTAGAAAGGGTAAGAGGCAATCCAACCGTCGGATTGCCATAAAAAGTCAATTTCCGTCGGTCAAAATTGATGACATGGAAGGACGGTTTAATTGAGACGCAAGGGTAAAATTGGAATAAAATGATCAATTCAGTTACCCAAATACCGAGAAATATGCTACGTGGCCTCTAGCACTCACAATTGTTTGTAAAACGGAATTCATACGATTAGTTAAATAGAAGACTGTTTTATTAGAAAGAAATGATTTATCAGAAAAAAAAAGGTACACACACTTCATTTATGTTATTAAATTAATATACAATGATATTGAAAAATGTGGAACTTCATTTAATTTAAAAAATTGATGACAGCATATTAAATAATTGGTGAATTATCATATATTTCAAAAATTGAACGATTTCCAACTTCATAATTTATTTGAAAAATTGATGATTGTGTAGTAAATAATTGATGGATTATCATATATTCAAAAATCGATGAATATATTATTTTGTTCGATTAAAATGATGAACACTGTACATTTTTTTTTTGAAAAGCTGACTATCATCTTATATTATAATCATTATACAGAATACAAAATTAACACACCCCTTTCAATAACCATGAAAGGGCATGAGGAGTTTCGATGTTACTATCCTAAATGTTAACTAGTAGTTTACATTTATCATAGTAACAACTTGACCAATTTTCTATTTCTTCTTTAGATCCAAGATAGCAGGTAGAACCATCCACACGTCCCACGAAAACCATTCAACGTTTTTTAGCTTTGCTCTTATCCAAAGAAGCCCAGCCTTTGAACTTCAAAAATAATCTCCCCTAAACTATTTGTACCTTTGAATACTAAGTTGTTTCGGCTTCTCCGTATGCAGTACCCCGTGATCCTGATTATTGCTTCCCACAGTTTGTTAGTCGAATATGAAGAGTTGTTCTTCGCTAAATCTTGCAGCTCTGCAAAAGAGTTGACACGCATGGCCTGAAAATCCCACCAATTACAAATAAAGTCCCAAATTTGTTTTAGTTTTATACACGTGAAAACTGCATGTGTGACTGTTTCTGTTTCGAGCATGCACCGTGGACAAAGGATTGACGGAACATCAATTCCTTTTTCACTCAATTTAGAAAGAACAGGTAACCTTCCAATGTCAACCCTCCACGCAAAAATGGAAACCTTTTTTGGCAGCAACTTTGACCACACCGTTCTCGTATTTACCAAAGAATGATTCAACAGCTTTGATTCCAGCATCCCTCTTGTGTCTTTTACCGAATATAAACCACCAGTATTATCCATCCACAGCCATTTGTCTTCGACTGTTCGCTGAAGCACAACTGTTTGTAGACGTTGTCGTAGTGTGAATAGCTCAACTTGTAATCTCCCTCTGAAGATTGTCGAATCCGAAAACTCCCAAATCCATTCATCCTCTTCCCATCTACCCACGTTGCTGATCGTGTCTTTTTCATTGCCAAACCTGTTAAAAAGTCTTGGGAAATCTTTGTACATTTGTGAATTATCCAACCAGTAATCTTTCCAAAAGTTTATAGATTCCCCATTTCCTACTTTCACTTTTTGCAGCGAGTTCATTAGAATGCCTTTGCTTTCCAAATTTTTTTCCACATTTAGTATACCTCCCCAAATTCCCGAAGTATGTTTGTAAGAATTTAAGTCCAACCCCCCTCCCCACCCGTATATACTTGTAATTGTTTTTACCCACATCGAATGTTTTTCAACCCGAAACTTCTACCACCACTTTAACAATAGACTTAGATTAAATATGTTTAAACTCCCGATTCCCAACCCTCCCAAATCCTTATTTAAGACTATCAAGTCCCATTTAACCCAAGCTAATTTGTTTGATTTAGAAACCCCCCTCCCCCCCCCCCCCCCCCCCCAAAGAAATTTTTCCTAATTTTTTCTAAGCTTGAAAGGATACCGGGTGGAGCACGGAACAACGACAGGTAGTACACAGGTAAGCAGGATAACACCGATTTTATCAAGGTCCATCTTCCCCCTATTGACACAGCATTTCTTTTCCACTTATCCAACACTGCTTCAAACCTATTAAATACTTTTTCCCAATGAGATCTTTTCTTCATCGAGGCGTTTATTGGGACGCCCAAGTAGTAGAAGATTTCTTCGCCTAATTTGCATCCCAATAATTTTGCTGCCCACAACTGTTCTTGTTTTGTGCTGGCCGACCCCAACAAAGCACTCTTTTTCCAATTTACTCTAAGACCCGAACTCTTTTCCCAACCATTAAGCAAAGCAATTATACCTTTGAAATTGATTATTTCCCAACTTCCAAATACAATTGTGTCATCTGCATATTGCAGGTGTGACACCATCATATTTTCTTTTCCAACATGAACCCCCCGAAAAATCTGTTTATCAATAGCCTCCTTTATTAAGACATTTAATGCTTCTGCTACAATAAGGAACAGATAAGGTGCTAAAGGGTCACCTTGTCTTACCCCCTTCTTTGGCTTGAACTCTTTCGTTGGAGACCCATTTATCAAAACTGATATTGACGAAGAATGTAGGCAAGCATTAATCCAACTTCTCCATCTTTCCCCGAACCCCATAATTCTCATTATCTCAAGAAGAAAGTCCCAACTCATGCTGTCATAGGCTTTTTCAAAATCTAATTTCAAAATGAATGCTTTGTGTTTTCTTTTCTTTAATTCTTTCAAAACTTCACTGGCTAACAAGATACTATCCATAATTGATCTCCCTTGAAGAAAACCCGTCTGCTCAGGCCCTATCAATTTTGAAATCACCAACTTGAGCCTTCTCGCTAGTGTTTTAGAAAGAATTTTATAGTAGCAGCCTGGGTCTGAAGTCACCAAACACTAGTGGGTCCTTAACTTTTGGTATTAATGTTATAAATGACGCATTGCACCCTCTTGAAAAAAAATTTTCTTCCCAAAACCAATTCACTGTCTCTAAAAGATCCTCCTTTATTACTTCCCAAAAGTGTTTTATGAAGTTAAAATTAAATCCGTCTGGCCCTGGAGCTTTAGTACCCCCACAATCGCACACCGCTTGTTTGATTTCCACCAAAGTGAATTTCTCTTCAAGACCCATGCTTTCATTTGCATCCAACTTCTTGAACTTGTTACTAACAAACCCAAATGAACTATGACCCTTATTTGTGTAGAAATCTCCAAAGAAACTTTCTGCCCCTGTTTTGACTTTGCTTACCTCAACCTCCCAAATGCCATTAATCAATACTCCATTTATGTTATTTACAAAGTTTCTTCTTTTAATTGCATTATGGAAGAACTTTGTGTTTTCATCCCCCTCTAGGTTCCATCTCACTCTTGATTTTTGATGTAACATGCCCACTTTAACCGCTTCTTTTTCTTTTAATCTTCCTAAACAATCATCCCACCTAAACTTATCTTCTTCGGATAAACTAATTACTTCAGCTTTCAACTCCCAATCTGTGACTTGTTTTTGTAGTTCTAATAAATCCTTATCCAAGCTTCCAAATACCGATCTCGACCAAATCTTTAGAGCCAATTTGACCTTTTTCAGTTTTTCCAAAATCTTAGATCCCTCGTATGAACACTCACCCCCTCTTCCCATGTTTTTTTAATAATCTTATCACACTCTTTATGTTTCAGCCATTCATCAAAGAATCTGAATGGCTTAGGCCCTGAATTTTGATTATTTACTGCACACACAATGGGACAGTGATCGGATTCTTTCCTATCCAATGCCAAGCTCCTAACATCCCCCCACACTTGTATCATCTTTGAAGAAATTAAGAATCTATCCAATTTACTGAATTTTGAACCGTTGTCCGAAACTCTAGTAAACCTTCTATTCCCCAATTGCAGATCCACCAATTCATTTCTTTGTATGAAATTGTTAAAATCGTTCATGTTTCTTGTGATCGAGTTTACATTAAGTCTCTCAGTTTAGTTTCTAACTTCATTGAAATCACCAAACAATTCTTAAATCAATTTGTAAGTAGACATGAAACAGAATTAAACCAATATAAAGAAACTAGAGAGTGCTTATGAAAATCAGAAAGAAATATTGGAGAAAAGGATAAAAACAGACGGGAATAATTACCAACATAATATGGATTAGTTTGACTAACTAAATTTTTTTAAATGCATCATAAACGATATAAAAAGTCTAATTTACCCTTTTATAGTTTTTGCCACATGTCATTTTGTGAATGTCTCTTACACATTTTACATTAATTCACTTTTTATTTGAACCAAATTCCATATGGGCTAAATCTGGGCTTGATCTATTTTAAATAAAATGGTATTTAAAATAGATTTAACTTAATTTTACCTCAAGTTAATGAGATAGCTTAAGAAACAAGTCACCAAAAAACTCTCTTCCCCTCTCCCTGTTGGTTCGGCCGACCACAATGGAGGAAGAAACCGGGTCGGGTTTTTTCTTGTTAGACGCACACACACGCATACAAACAAACAGCTTGTTTTGTTTGTGGTTGCTTGAGTAACTATGATATCATATTTTTCTTTTATATAATCAGTTTTTGAGACTGCTAGATCCTAACCCTCTTTCGGATTTTTGGGGTTAAGTTTAGTTGATCAACTTCCAGTAACAATCTTAACACTTTTAAAATTGTACAACTCAAATAGCATTATTTACAATATGTTTAAGCAATAATATAAAACACTTTAAATGCTTTGCAAAAAAACTCTCCTGAAGTTAATGGCACTTTAAATGCTTTACAAAAAACTGTCAGAATTTAAATACACTTTAAATGTTTACAAAAATTGTCCTGAATTTAATGACAGGAAAGGCGAGAGGTTGGAGGGAGCTAGGGAGAGGGTACTTTAAAATTTTTTAAGAACATTTATATATTATATAATATATAATTCGGTTTATTCGGTTTGAAAATTCCTAAAATCGTAACCGAACCGAAAACCGTTTATGGTAATCGGTTTCGGTTTTTAAACCGAACCAAAAACCGAATTTGAAAACGGTTTCGGCTTTTTCGGTTACGGAGCAGTTCGTATTACGGTTAAAACGGTTTATATCTGAATTTTGAACACCCCTATGTCGACAAATGAAACTATTTTACCCCGCCGCATCGCGCGGGTAAAATACTAGTAATATACTTATAAGCTAAACCGTAATTTTAGTATACTCAAACCTTGTATTCTCCACTCCCTAGCTCAATGCTTTCTTGATCACTTAACTAGAAGGCAAATTGAAGTTGCATAAAACTTCAACTTGTTTGTTGTCACCACCTTGATGAGCATATCTACACAATTACTCAAACCAAGTATCTTTATCAACGACAACATACTATAACTTATCAACTACTAGAAAAAATGATACCTTATTTAATTGTGTTTTATCTTACGCACCTATTTCTTTGAAAGATGTATTACAGTTTGGTTATCACTATATAGAACATTGTCTTCCTACTTGATGCCCAAATTTGAAAAGATATTCTATAACAAAAGAAGCTATATACTTGCTGCAATCATCATGTATTATGCTTCTACGGTTGAAAGACAACAATCTTCTATAATCTAGAATTTCAACTTACATTATTTCCTCTAACTATGAGACATAACATGTGGTGCTTTTACCCAAATATCAACAACCACCCAAATCTGCATCTCCATAACCTTCAAAGATAACATCCTTTCTGATAGACCTCGTAGGTGTGTTTCAAGTATCATAACAACCCCTTGATTTCTTCACAATGTTCTGTATTTAGATTAGACATAAACACACTAACCACTCCCACTACATAAGCAATGTATATGCTCATGTAAGTCATTACATACATCAAACTGTCGTCCATTAATGCATAAAATATTATTCGTTGCTTCATTGTCTTCATTACTCTTATTGATTGCTTATTATTATCTCTTAGTATCAACATTCTTGAGATTGAATCACTCTAACATCTTCCCTATATTTTTCTCTTGAGATAACATTATTTCTCCCTATCTTTCGTGATGTGCATTGCAAGTCTATGAAGTCTTTCATCTTATATTCCCTAAACAATTGCATCTCCGGCCCGTTGATATCCTACATGTCTGATTTTGCTATCAACATAATTTCCTTCAAGTAGCAACAATGGTTCACCTCACATCTTGTGTAACCATTCATTTGCATAAAGTTGTCATATTTCATGGGTCTTGGTCTAGCTTCAACCAATACATATTTTTCTTTAATTTGAACACCAAGTTTCCTTTCCAGCTATGTGAAAACCTTCTTGTTGTGACTAATGTAGTCTTGACATCTTAGTCATCGAGATGTAGGTTTTCAACCACCATATTACTCAAGACCAATTTGATACGGTCATCTTCATTAAAAACCACATCTGGTTCTTACGGTAACTTCACTAAAGACCTTTGGATGCCATCACATTATTCCTTAACCCTAAACATCTGCTTATTGCCTTTTCCCCTATTTGTAGCTTCACTGAAGAATCACCATCTGGTTCTTTTCAGGTGAACTCATATTGTTTTTCCTAGTATTCTTACACTTACGAATTCTTTCACACTTAACGCATTTAGACAAGACTTCGGTTAACCAAATTCTACCAAAAGCAAATGATTTTCTAAAGAAGAGTATATATCTAGTTTTTATAGTAGATCTCATTTGTTTTGGGGTGGTGGAAGCTGTTTCAGCTTCATTTATGTCTCCAAAACTATCATATAAGTTCTCATTATTTCATGCCCTCTTGTATCTTTGTATATCCTAACTAGTTCCTTAACTCTCTTCATTTGTAAAAGCCTACATGAACATGCAAAGTTATTCTCTGTAATCTCTTCCAACTCCACTGCAGCTCTCCCGTTTTGTCTCTTATAAATCTTAAAATATGCCAGAAATTGTATATATATTATGAGCTCTCATTTATTGTGACATCTACGCTTCTGATGACTTTCCTAATTTTTATCGTCGCAAAAGCGATATCTCATCTCATATAAATGTTATCCAATAAACACACACTTATTAGATTTCACCTCAAGCTTGTCTCTCTTTGCATGATTTTCACACAAGCATCACAACCAAACACTCGTAAGTGTGAGAGATTTACTTGTTTTCCTTGCCAAACCTCTTCAGAATCTTGAACCCCCAACAGAAGTAAGAGTCCACGATTTATCATATACATTACTAAGTGAATCTGTTTAAAATTAAATAGCTTCATAAAACATGTAAGCGGAAACCTTTTGCCATTTCATTTAGTGTTATGTTCAATCTTGGTGTGATTTCATTCTACTAAGATGTTTCTAGGACCGTCTGCAACCTCCTAGTCCCATTCTTGAGAAAATAAACAACAAGTTTTTTATTGGTGTATTCGCTATGAGACTCGAAACACTTTAATTTCAAATAAGTTCCATTATTGACAACAACCTTCAACTTCTTAAACGTAATGAAAACATCTGATTATCTTATGAAAGTAAACTTATACCTACATGGCAGATTCATTAATGAAGGCGACATAATACCATTATTTGTGTATAAATGAAATTGATTTAGGGATATACACGTCTGTATGAACTAGATCCGATTTTTCTATCTTGCGTGATGATCTTGACTTTGGGAAAGCGACCTTTTTGTTTGTTAAAGACACAAGGATCATAAAAACAAGGTGCAACTTAGTTCGGATCCAGAATCCTGTCTTTTAAAACCATCATCTTCATACATTTTCTATACGTATCTCCAAGTCTTTGGTGTCATATAGCAGAACTTATGACATTATCAACAACCGTTTGTATACCATTTGCTAGTACTTCAATCATGTATAAAGTTCCTCTTTTCCGCCTACGGGAACAACCAAAATTTCTTTTCATAACTTTACATTGTAATATCAAACATCAACATGCTAATCTTCATCATCCAACTACCATTAAAATTAACATTATCTCGAGATCATGATTTTACTTAATGTCCTTTAATAACCGATCCTCTTGTCATATGTATGTCTATAATATCAATCTTCTTGTCATGTGTCCTTCATCTATCCTACTACTTGAAATTTGCAACACATTCTTACATGGAAAGTCAAAGCCTTCAAACTTGTCAAATCATAATTTTTCCATCTTCTACCATCGCCCCAAAATCATTTCTTAATTTACTTTTTTCTTAACAAAGTTTCCCCACATTATAAGCACCCCAACCCCCAATAACACTATATAATTTTAAGTTTCATGTTATATATATATATATATGCAAAAGTTCAAACGAGAACTGTTTTTCGTACGAGAACAGCGAGAATCAATCTGAGCCGTCCAATTCCCCCTCCTTCAATGTCATTGCCCACCCATAAATTCATCACATGCACCCTTCCACAATTGATCCCCCCACGCTCCACATCCATGAGTTCCACTTTATCAAATCAATGGCTAAGATTGGTTTTCGCAGTTCCCATATGAAAAACAGTTTTCGTTGAACCGTCCACTATATTATAAATAAATATATAAATATATATATATATATATATATATATATATATATATATGCAAAAGTTCAAGCGAAAACTGTTTTTAGTACGAGAACCGCGAGAACTAATCTGAGCCGTCTAATTCCCCCTCTTTCAATGTCATTGCCCACCCATGAATTCATCACATGCACCCTGCCACACTTGATCCCCTCACGCTACACATCCATGAATTCCACTTTATCAAATCAACGGATAAGATTGGTTCTCGCAGTTCTCGTACGAAAAAACAGTTCTCGTTTGAACCGTCCCCTATATATATATATATATATATATATATATATATATATATATATATATATATATATATATATATATATATATATATATATATATATATATATATATATATATATATAGTGATCACAAAATTGGAAAACAGTAGTATGTCTCTTTGACATATCGATAGAGATATGATTGTCTATATCTTATCTCTTTTGTACCTGTAACAACCCGAAATTTTTGGAGGTAATATTTATTGGAATAATTAATGCTTTTAGATATATGCTTTCAAGCATTTAAATAGACGACTTGTGGTGTAATTATATTTTATTGGGTGTTTAGTGATTAGGGGATGATTAATAAATAAAGTTAAAGGAAAGGGACTAAGGGGTTAATAAGAGAAACATGAAGGATTAAAAGGGGATTAAAAGAATTAGGATTAATTAGGGTTATTTAAATTTTTTGGCAGCCCTAAGAGTGGTTCACGGCAGTTTTTGAAATCATCGTGGTGCTCTCGAACGGCAGAATCAGGAACAAGCAATAATCAAATCGTAGTGGAGCTATTAATCAAGTAAGTAATCCTAGCCATTGATCATGTGTCTAAGTGATAATATCGATTAGCATCTGTAATTTTAGGCCTGAAACATGTCGAAGGAAACATGCTGGTGTTTGATACTTCCATTACAAGATTTAGAAATTGATTTGTATAATGTAGTTTGATGGTAGAATTGACATCGGGATCCGTTCCTTGTTGATTTATAAGAACTTTGATGCATGAACCTTGAATCATATATAATAAATCTGAATTACATCGTGATAGTAGGGCTGCTGTCGGCTGATATTTCGAAGAGGATGAATGTGAGGAATTACATTTAGATGGGGTAATAGATTGAAATACGAATGGTTGCAATACAATCCACCTAGGAAATACTGTTAGTATTAGGTGGTTAGGAAGGTGAAACTGATTCCTTATTGGCTTGTTGTAATTACGATTAGACTTAATGGAGTGGAACTACTACTGAATTTGAAGTTGCCAACCACGATTCGCATGGGATAGTCAGCGGCATGAGGAATGCATAGAAGACAAGTAACAATTACTTGTGAATTGAAGTTTGGGCTGTGATTTATACATAGTGGGCTGGAAATTAATTCTTGATTAATTAGAAATTAAGTTGTCATTAAAAATAATGTGTACGTGATTTAAATTTATAAGTTAGGACTTTGTGACACTTTATTGTATTATTAATTGTTTTGGTACTAGTATATTTATTAGAACTCGTTATTTTGTTAGGTTGCTCGGTGAACTCTTACGGTGATCATTTCAGTTTATTCTCTCGATATTTCAGGTGAGTTCAGTAGAATTTACAAAACCCGAGTACAAAGACAAAACCTAATTTTTTGAAATATGAACGGTTATATATATTGATTGATGATACGTGTTATGTGTTTAAAGTCAAATGCTTGTTTTATATATGTTTAAACACGTGATACACATGCTATAATTATTTACGGTTTATTGCGGTTTATATATATATAGTTATTTATGATTATATGCATGTTTGAACTTAGCGGGCGGGGGTAGTATATTTTATTACCTATTTATAGATTGTGGGCCTAGTAGGTATGATTGACCTTCTAGGATCAAAGTGCTAGCCAATGCGGGTCGCTTGATCTTTCTAGATGGCTATAGTGACACATGGTATGCGGACACCTCGGTGTTCAAGTACTGGAGTGATGCAGGCCAGCGGGACTAGATCATGCATCACGACGGTGTGAGGAGAAGCTGAAATTACGGTCGGCTTCGTTTGTACTTGCACTTGAACGACAACGCAGTACTTGTATTTGCACTGTCGGAGTAGCAAAAACGGCGATACTCTCGGGATTTATGCTCTCGGGTGGGAGTCGCGCCCCACTTGGTGCATAGGTTGGCCGGGCACGTGATTAGCGAACCTTGGGTATCTAGTGTAGGTTGAGACTCTACATTTGGACACCTTATTGATACATATGTGGTTATGATGCGGTATGATTCATGATTATGTGCGGTTGATTATATGATTTGAATTTCGGATATTTGCCCCATTCAGTACTATATGATTTGCGGGTTATTGGCTAGGGTTAAATACACGGTGGGTCGGGTATGGTATTATCTATAAAGTCATATCTATACTTACGATTGTATTTTTATGGTTTTTGGTTTTAACTCCTATTGACTCACGAGGCGTAAGCTGACACTTGTTCTTTGAAATATGTCTTGTACTCGTGCATGTGGTTTAGAGATTGCGGTTATGCGAGGAGGATAGTCGTAGACAATAGTTTGATTTAGTGATTTGTGCCAACAAACACTTTATTTATTTAATTGATTTACGGTTTCAAACTCTATAACGGTTTTCGAAAGACTACGCTAGTATCACTGTGGTTTGTTTATGGTTGGTTTTCTTTGCCGTTTCGGCGATGACAGTTAATTATGCTAAGGGTTTTAGACTTCCGTTGCAAGTTTTCACTATTATTTTGAAAATTTTTGTAAGTGGTGAAATTTGAAAATCACGGTGTTACAGTACCTCGGTCTAACGGGATCGAGTATTGTTTTTGTTGTTAGAATTTGGGAGGAAGAAAGTATGCTGAAAATGTATGTAAACCTATTGCTTAGAGGATCGTGTAAACTCTATCCGAGTATGATATTTTGTCCTTATGCTTGGGTTACACGAAATCTAGATTATAGGGATAATCTTTCAAGGACAGTTCATATCAAGACATTGATAGGAGACCACGAACTAGATGTTTATATATAATTTGAAATCTTATGACTACCAAAGATAAGATCAATCAGTTTAAAACACCGATTCCATTCCATAATTATGGGATGACGGTTTATGTTAATTATCCATAAATATTTCGAAAATAATCATGATAATTGCCAATAAATGTTCCAATTTTATTTTATTTTTGAAAGGGGCGCTACCCCTAGGACCCCGCAAGGGGGTACAACCCCCTTTACCCCACCATTGTGTCGAACCGAGATCAAACTCGTTCTATACAAGTATGCACTCCGCACCTCCTAACTTGTCTAATATCAAGATTTGTAATATTCATCAATAATCTCCATTATACTAAAAATGAAACAGTAACACTAAAATCATCAAAAGTTATTGCCAATACTCACTTAAAAAACTATTTATAATTCTTAAAATATTGAATGAAATGGTAATTAAATAAATAAAACACATACGAATTGAATATTATTTGACATGTTGTAAATTTTAATTGCATATAACACTTAACGTGAACAAATGTAAACGGAAATGGATGCACATTTATGCTAAAAAAATTTACATTGTCTTTTTTTATACCATTATATATAAAAATTAAAATACTAAATATAAAGAAAAGATTGAAAATGCATGAATCAAAGGTAATGTCTATTCTCTGTGATAAGTTTGATGTTGTGATTGCCATAATGAGCAACCATAGTAGTTGTTAGACTTATCACTAACATACAATCTATTTATTTTAATTTATTAAGATATTGATTATAACAGCAAAATAATATAAAGAGTTGAGTCAATGTCTAGTTGTAAAGTTTGAAAACTCAGCATATATTCCTTTTAAAATCCAAAACTCTATTGAAAATATCATTTTCCTCAACAAAAGCATTATGGAAAAAGAACCTTAAGTGGTGTTTAATAATTATGGGTGAATCTCACATTAGTCATATGAACAAAACATAATATGTCAATTGTCACACTTCACTTTAGTATCCATCCACATTTACAATTCAACATAAAAATGGTGATTACACCTCAATCAATATGATAATAAGGGTGTGCGTTCTAATCTAATGTGTGTGTATGACTACGTTATGAATATATTTTAATGTTTTTAAAATTATAGTATGTAAGAAAGGTGATTAGACAATGTCGTTCCATTAATAACACCCTTAAATATACAATCTTTTTGAGAATTTAAATGATCGAATTTAACATAATCTTACTACTATATAATGCATTTACAATTTTTCCTTAATCTCTTAAATTTTAAGTCATTTAAATTTACTAAAATATCCTTTATTCATTCTCATATTTAAGAGTAACAATATATAAGGAAACTTAAAAAAAATATCTTTAATATAAATCTATCAAAAGAAAAGTAAATATATTGCACAAAGTTGTAAACTTGCTAAACTTGTACAACCATATAAAAAATCACCCCCTTTATGAAAAACAAATATATTACCAAGCAAAAATATTCGTCGCCGCCGCATAGCGCGGGTACCATGCTAGTATTATAATATGTGTACAATATTGTTGAAAAGCAAGCTAGAAATTGTATTTTCTTTATATGGTTTTTTTTTTGTCTTTTTATTTATATATTTTCTAGCTACAAGTACGCTTATTTGTCAACTATACTTTAATGCAAATAAATGATGTATCTTTCAACACTAGAAAATAGAAGAAAGAAAGAAACATTGCATATAATATAAAGTTAAAAAGATATGTTGCATTTTTTGAATTTCCCCTTAATATGCAATTAAATATATATGTATAAACATGGATCACATTACCATACAATTACTCAAATAAGATCACATACTCTTCTAGAATTAACAGATATACCAATAGTAGAAAGTACAATCCGTGAAAGATTATTCTATCAAGATTCTTTAAACTAACCACCACACTGTAAAAAATGGATTGATTTAATCTACGATCAGTTAGGTTGCTCGGTGAACACTTACGGTGATCATTTCAGTTTATTCTCTCGATATTTCAGGTGAGTTCAGTAGAATTTACAAAACCCGAGTACAAAGACAAAACCTAATTTTTTGAAATATGAACGGTTATATATATTGATTGATGATACGTGTTATGTGTTTAAAGTCAAATACTTGTTTTATATATGTTTAAACACGTGATACACATGCTATAATTATTTACGGTTTATTGTGGTTTATATATATATAGTTAATTATGATGATATGAATGTTTGAACTTAGCGGGCGGGGGTAGTATACATTATTACCTATTTATAGATTGCGGGCCTAGTAGGTATGATTGACCTTCTAGGATCAAAGTGCTAGCCAATGCGGGTCGCTTGATCTTTCTAGATGGCTATAGTGACACATGGTATGCGGACACCTCGGTGTTCAAGTACTGGAGTGATGCAGGCCAGCGGGACTAGATCATGCATCACGACGGTGTGAGGAGAAGCTGAAATTACGGTCGGCTTCGTTTGTACTTGCACTTGAACGACAACGCAGTACTTGTACTTGCACTGTCGGAGTAGCAAAAACGGCGATACTCTCGGGATTTATGCTCTCGGGTGGGAGTCGCGCCCCACTTGGTGCATAGGTTGGCCGGGCACGTGATTAGCGAACCTTGGGTATCTAGTGTAGGTTGAGACTCTACATTAGGACACCTTATTGATACATATGTGGTTATGATGCGGTATGATTCATGATTATGTGCGGTTGATTATATGATTTGAATTTCGGATATTTGCCCCATTCAGTACTATATGATTTGCGGGTTATTGGCTAAGGGTTAAATACACGGTGGGTCGGGTATGGTATTATCTATAAAGTCATATCTATACTTACGATTGTATTTTTATGGTTTTTGGTTTTAACTCCTATTGACTCACGAGGCGTAAGCTGACACTTGTTCTTTGAAATATGTCTTGTACTCGTGCAGGTGGTTTAGAGATTGCGGTTATGCGAGGAGGGTAGTCGTAGACAATAGTTTGATTTAGTGATTTGTGCCAACAAACACTTTATTTATTTAATTGATTTACGGTTTCAAATTCTATAACGGTTTTCAAAAGACTACGCTAGTAGCACTGTGGTTTGTTTATGGTTGGTTTTCTTTACCGTTTCGGCGATGACAGTTAATTATGCTAAGGGTTTTAGACTTCCGTTGCAAGTTTTCACTATTATTTTGAAAATTTTTGTAAGTGGTGAAATTTGAAAATCACGGTGTTACAAGTTGGTATCAGAGCCAGGCTGTGAGTGAACTGAGTGCTGAGACCGGCACTTAGACTCACGGCTAGATCGGCTCGTATAGGAACGAAAACGACTTTAAGTGGGGGGAGACGTGTGATTTGAGTGCTTTTAGGGTTACTTATTTGTTGCCTATAGGACTCTTCTCTCCTGTATTAAGTTTAGAATCTCACGATTTCTGCTCTTGCTAACTTTCTGAATTTCAACTCGTGATCTTGTTGTCTTGCAGAAAAAAATGGTGGGTACGCGAAGGAACAACAACAAACCCGGTGCTCGACGTGGAAATGGTGGAGTGGGCTGCGGTCCCCCAATTGTTCAAAGCATCCCCCATGTTGAGGATACCTATTCGGTCCACCGCTCCAACCACAATCTGACAGGGAATGAAAACCCGCAATACAGGACAGAGGGGACTCGACAGAGTCAACGCAGCCGCGGCAGCATTGCACGTCAGGCCCAATTGGAAGAAGAAATACGGGCTCGGGATGCCGAGATCGCTCGTTTGAGACGAGAAGCACGTGGTGGGAGAAATGATGATGACAATGAACAGACTGTGCATAGTGAGGCGGGCAGTGTTTCACACCCCGAGATGGAGCGTGGTATTCGGGGAAAAGAGAGAAGTGATGGAACTTCGTTTGAGAGCTTCATGAAATGCAAACCGCCAGTGTTCAAGGGGGGAGATGACCCGTTGGGATGCCTGCGCTGGATTATGAAAATAGAGCAGGTGTGCAGCGTTGGAAATTATACTGAGTATCGGAATGTGAGCTATGCGACTATGCGCCTGGAAGGAGATGCCTTAGAATGGTGGCAGATGGTTAAACGAACACTTACTGAGGCCACTCAAAAGAGTATGACTTGGGCGGTATTCACTGATAAAATCAAGATGAGATTCTGCAGCTTAGGGGCTAGAGAAAAAGCTAAGAGAGAGTTCTTGGAACTAAAGAAGGGCAGCATGACTATAGCAAAATACAACGTTGCCTTCCTTGATAAGCTACAATTTGTCGGCAGCTACTGTGTTACTGAAGAAGAACAAATCGGAAGATATGCAGGTGGCAGTGAGAATGAGGAGAACTTTGGGAGAGGCCATGGACGAGGCAAGCAGAGTCGAGTACGACCTAACCAAGCGAGAAAAAACTATGACCAAAGGAGGCGAGAAAAGAAAATGGGATGGACCATCTGGGTCCTCCAAGAAGAAAGATTTTCCTCAGAAAAAGAACTACGAAGGGGAGAAACCGCGTTACTGTACAACTTGTCACTCTTCTCATAAGGGGCAGTGTAGCAGCCATACCTTGAGTTGCCGACGTTGCGGAAAGACTGGACACAAGTTCGAGGATTGTTAGAGTACAGAACAAATATGCTATAACTGCAGGGAGATGGGTCACATCAGTTCCAACTGCCCTAAACCAAAGACTCGTGGTGGGGCTCCAGAGAAAAAGCAAGAGGCACCCAAAGCCAAAGAGCGTGCCTTCAATATGACAGCGGATGAGGCCAGACACGACGATGAGGTTATTTTCGGAACCTTTTTAATTAATTCTATGCCTGCTAACGTGTTATTTGATTCGGGTGCAAGTAGGTCTATAGTGTCTACTTCTTTTTGCTCTCGTTTTGTATTACCTCGGAGTCCGTTAGTGAAGTGTTGGAAATCGAGGTGACGGTTGGAAAACCCGTCACTGTCAGAGAAAAATACGAAAATTGCACGGTCGAGATCAACGAAAACATCTTTCCTCTGACACTGATTTCGATGGATCTCGAAGGATTCAATGTGGTTATAGGTATGGACTGGTTATCGTTTAATCGTGCGGAAATCCTTTGTGCCAAGAAAATTGTGCGTGTACCTCTTTCAGTGGGTGGTTATGCGGTCGCCTATGGGGAGAAATCTCCAGGGACTCTGTCCCTAATCTCAGTTCTTAAGGCAAGTAAGTGCCTAGCGAAAGGTTGTGTGGCGTTCTTGGCTCATGTAGTCGAGACTTCTAAAAAGAAAGTGGTTTTTTCTGAAGTGGAGGTGGTTCGGGACTATGCGGATGTCTTTCCAGACGAATTACCCGGTTTGCCACCACCACGACAAATAGAATTTCAAATCGATCTTGTTCCTGGTGCAGCACCCATTGCCAAAGCACCGTATCGGCTAGCTCCATCAGAAATGAAGGAGATCATGACTCAGCTCCAAGAGCTTCTCGATAAAGGTTTCATCAGGCCGAGTTCTTCACCTTGGGGAGCCCCGGTCTTGTTTGTTAAAAAGAAAGACGGTACTATGCGGATGTGCATCGACTATCGGGAGTTGAATAAGGTTACGGTTAAGAATAAGTATCCACTTCCGAGGATTGACGATCTCTTCGATTAACTCCAAGAGGCGAGTTACTTCTCTAAAATTGACTTGCGGTCTGGCTATCACCAAGTGAGGGTCAGAGATCAGGATATTCCTAAAACGGCATTCAGGACTCGCTACGGTCATTACGAGTTCCTTGTGATGCCATTCGGTCTTACTAATGGTCCAGCAATCTTTATGGACTTGATGAATCGGGTTTGCCGTCCTTTCATAGAAAAATCGGTTATTGTATTCATTGATGATATTCTCATATACTCTCGCACTGCTGAAGATCATCGGCGGCACTTACGGGAAGTACTCGATACTCTTCGGGAGGAGAAGCTTTATGCTAAATTCTCCAAGTGTGAGTTTTGGTTGCGGGAGGTTCAGTTTCTCGGACATTTGGTTGGAATGAATGGGATTAAAGTAGATCCTGCGAAAATTGAAGCGATTAAAAAGTGGGAGACCCCGAAAACCCCTACTGAAATTCGGAGTTTCTTGGGTCTGGCGGGTGACTGTCGGAGGTTTATTAAGGACTTTTCGAAAATAGCTACTCCTTTGAAAAAGTTGACGAGGAAGACAGAGCCGTTTGTGTGGTCGGGTAAGCAAGAGGAAGCATTTCTAACACTAAAGAAGCATTTGTGTGAAGCCCCTATTCTTTCCCTACCCGAGGGGAATGAAGACTTCGTGGTGTATAGTGATGCATCCTATTCTGGTTTGGGGTGTGTCCTTATGCAGCGAGGAAAGGTTCTCACATATGCCTCAAGACAGTTAAAGGATGCAGAAAAGAACTATCCTATTCATGATCTGGAATTAGCAGCGGTGATTTTTGCTTTGAAACTTTGGCGGCATTATCTATACGGTACGAGATGCACCATCTACACTGATCCTAAGAGCCTACAATACATTCAGAACCAGAAAGAATTAAACATGAGGCAACGACGATGGATGGAATTACTGATTGACTACGACTGCAAAATTAGCTACCATCCTGGAAAAGCAAATGTAGTAGCCGACGCTTTAAGTCGTAAGGAGCCTCGAGCAGCTTATCGGTTGAAGTCTATGGGATTGGTGGTTATACCCGATATTATCGAGCAGATACGGGCAGCTCAGATTGAGGGTTTAAAGGATGAAAACTTGAAAGACGAGGTTATGGTTAAGCATAAATTGTTACTTGAAGAAGATAATCGCAGATTAAAGACTTTCAAGGGACGGGTATGGATTCCTAAGGTCGGTGGGGTTCGTGACACGCTGTTGGAGGATGCCCATCGGTCCAAGTATTCCATACACCCGGGCAATACGAAGATGTTTCGTGACCTGCAATCGAGTTATTGGTGGCCGGGAATGAAAACAGATATAGCGGATTACGTGGCTAAATGTGTTACTTGTTCGCAAGTGAAAGCGGAGCACCAGAAACCTTACGGGGAACTACAGCAGCTTGAGATCCCTGAGTGGAAGTGGGACAAAGTTACGATGGATTTTGTGACAAAGCTACCGAAGACTCAACGCGGTAATGATATGATTTGGGTGATTGTAGACCGGTTAACTAAGAGTGCTCACTTCTTAGCGACAAAGGAAAACGAAAAGCTGGAAAACCTAGCTAAACTATACGTGCGGGAAGTGGTTACGAGGCATGGAGTTCCTTTATCCATTGTCTCTGACCGTGACAGCCGATTCGCTTCACGGTTTTGGCAGAAGTTACAGGAAGAATTGGGTACTAGGGTACACTTGAGTACGGCTTATCACCCTCAAACGGACGGGAAAAGCGAAAGAACGATTCAGACACTTGAAGACATGTTAAGAGCATGTGTGATAGAGTATGGTGGTAGTTGGGATACTCACCTGCCACTAGTGGAGTTTGCCTACAATAACACCTACCATGCGAGTATCGATATGGCACCATATGAAATGCTCTACGGGAGAAAGTGTCGTACCCCTACTTGTTGGGTGGAGCCGGGAGAAAAGAAATTTGTCGGGCCTGAGATAGTTCAGGTAACGGCAGATAAAGTTGCAGTTGCTCGCGAACGGTTACGGGTAGCTCGGGAAAGACAGAAAAAATATTCAGATAAGAAGCATAGACCGAAGATATTTGAAGTGGGTGAGAAAGTAATGCTTAAAGTTTCACCGTGGAAGGGTATCATACGGTTCGGGAAGCGTGGTAAACTTGGACCTCGGTTTATTGGTCCATTCACGGTACTTGAAAGAGTTGGAGATCAAGCTTACAAGTTAGAGTTACCACCTGAATTGGAGGGGATTCATAATGTGTTCCATGTCTGCTATTTACGAAAATGCTTGGCTGAGGAGCCGAGTATCTTACCACTAGAGGAGTTACGGGTTGATGAACACAAACGGTTGAATGAAGAGCCAACGGCTATACTTGATCAGAAAACCAAGTAGCTAAGAAAGAAACGGGTTAAGCTGGTGAAAGTACAATGGAGAAACAAGCATGGCTCGGATGTAACTTGGGAAACTGAAGATGAAATGAAAGCTCGTTACCCTCAGTTGTTTGTCTCGGTGCCTGATTCCGGGACGGAATCTACTTAAGGAGAGGAGGATTGTAACAACCCGAAATTTTTGGAGGTAATATTTATTGGAATAATTAATTCTTTTAGATATATGCTTTTGAGCATTTAAATAGATGACTTTTGATGTAATTATATTTTATTGGGTGTTTAGTGATGTAGGGGATGATTAATAAATAAAGTTAAAGGAAAGGGACTAAGGGGTTAATAAGAGAAACATGAAGGATTAAAAGGGGATTAAAAGGATTAGGATTAATTAGGGTTATTTAAATTTTTTGGCAGCCCTAAGAGTGGTTCACGGCAGTTTTTGAAATCATCGTGGTGCTCTCGAACGGCAGAATCAGGAACAAGCAATAATCAAATCGTAGTGGAGCTATTAATCAAGTAAGTAATCCTAGCCATTGATCATGTGTCTAAGTGATAATATCGATTAGCATCTGTAATTTTAGGGCTGAAACATGTCGAAGGAAACATGCTGGTGTTTGATACTTCCATTACAAGATTTAGAAATTGATTTGTATAATGTAGTTTGATGGTAGAATTGACATCGGGATCCGTTCCTTGTTGATTTATAAGAACTTTGATGCATGAACCTTGAATCATATATAATAAATCTGAATTAAATCGTGATAGTAGGGCTGCTGTCGGCTGATATTTCGAAGAGGATGAATGTGAGGAATTACATTTAGATGGGGTAATAGATTGAAATACGAATGGTTGCAATACAATCCACCTAGGAAATACTGTTAGTATTAGGTGGTTAGGAAGGTGAAACTGATTCCTTATTGGCTTGTTGTAATTACGATTAGACTTAATGGAGTGGAACTACTACTGAATTTGAAGTTGCCAACCACGATTCGCATGGGATAGTCAGCGGCATGAGGAATGCATAGAAGACAAGTAACAATTACTTGTGAATTGAAGTTTGGGCTGTGATTTATACATAGTGGGCTGGAAATTAATTCTTGATTAGTTAGAAATTAAGTTGTCATTAAAAATAATGTGTACGTGATTTATATTTATAAGTTAGGACTTTGTGACACTTTATTGTATTATTAATTGTTTTGGTACTAGTATATTTATTAGAACTCGTTATTTTGTTAGGTTGCTCGGTGAACTCTTACGGTGATCATTTCAGTTTATTCTCTCGATATTTCAGGTGAGTTCAGTAGAATTTACAAAACCCGAGTACAAAGACAAAACCTAATTTTTTGAAATATGAACGGTTATATATATTGATTGATGATACGTGTTATGTGTTTAAAGTCAAATACTTGTTTTATATAAGTTTAAACACGTGATACACATGCTATAATTATTTACGGTTTATTGCGGTTTATATATATATAGTTATTTATGATGATATGCATGTTTGAACTTAGCGGGCGCGGGTAGTATACTTTATTACCTATTTATAGATTGCGGGCCTAGTAGGTATGATTGACCTTCTAGGATCAAAGTGCTAGCCAATGCGGGTCGCTTGGTCTTTCTAGATGGCTATAGTGACACATGGTATGCGGACACCTCGGTGTTCAAGTACTGGAGTGATGCAGGCCAGCGGGGCTAGATCATGCATCACGACGGTGTGAGGAGAAGCTGAAATTACGGTCGACTTCGTTTGTACTTGCACTTGAACGACAACGCAGTACTTGTATTTGCACTGTCGTAGTAGCAAAAACGGCGATACTCTCGGGATTTATGCTCTCGGGTGGGAGTCGCGCCCCAGTATGTGCATAGGTTGGCCGGGCACGTGATTAGCGAACCTTGGGTATCTAGTGTAGGTTGAGACTCTACATTAGGACACCTTATTGATACATATGTGGTTATGATGCGGTATGATTCATGATTATGTGCGGTTGATTATATGATTTGAATTTCGGATATTTGACCCATTCAGTGCTATATGATTTGCGGGTTATTGGCTAAGGGTTAAATACACGGTGGGTCGGGTATGGTATTATCTATAAAGTCATATCTATACTTACGATTGTATTTTTATGGTTTTTGGTTTTAACTCCTATTGACTCACGAGGCGTAAGCTGACACTTGTTCTTTGAAATATGTCTTGTACTCGTGCAGGTGGTTTAGAGATTGCGGTTATGCGAGGAGGGTAGTCGTAGACAATAGTTTGATTTAGTGATTTGTGCCAACAAACACTTTATTTATTTAATTGATTTACGGTTTCAAACTCTATAACGGTTTTCGAAAGACTACGCTAGTATCACTGTGGTTTGTTTATGGTTGGTTTTCTTTGCCGTTTCGGCGATGACAGTTAATTATGCTAAGGGTTTTAGACTTCCGTTGCAAGTTTTCACTATTATTTTGAAAATTTTTGTAAGTGGTGAAATTTGAAAATCACGGTGTTACAAGTTGGTATCAGAGCCAGGCTGTGAGTGAACTGAGTGCTGAGACCGGCACTTAGACTCACGGCTAGATCGGTTCGTATAGGAACGAAAACGAATTTAAGTGGGGGGAGGCGTGTGATTTGAGTGCTTTTAGGGTTACTTATTTGTTGCCTATAGGACTCTTCTCTCCTCTATTAAGTTTAGAATCTCACGATTTCTGCTCTTGCTAACTTTCGGAATTTCAACTCGTGATCTTGTTGTCTTGCAGAAAAAAATGGTGGGTACGCGAAGGAACAACAACATACCCGGTGCTGGACGTGGAAATGGTGGAGTGGGCAGCGGTCCCCCAATTGTTCAAAGCATCCCCCATGTTGAGGATACCTATTCGGTCCACCGCTCCAACCACAATCTGACAGGGAATGAAAACCCGCACGACAGGACAGAGGGGACTCGACAGAGCCAACGTAGCCGCGGCAGCATTGCGCGTCAGGCCCAATTGGAAGAAGAAATACGGGCTCAGGATGCCGAGATCGCTTGTTTGAGACGAGAAGCACGTGGTGGGAGAAATGATGATGACAATGAACAGACTGTGCATAGTGAGGCGGGCAGTGTTTCACACCCCGAGATGGAGCGTGGTATTCGGTGAAAAGAGAGAAGTGATGGAACTTCGTTTGAGAGCTTCATGAAATGCAAACCGCCAGTGTTCAAGGGGGGAGATGACCCGTTGGGATGCCTGCGCTGGATTATGAAAATAGAGCAGGTGTTCAGCGTTGGAAATTATACTGAGTATCGGAAAGTGAGCTATGCGACTATGCGCCTGGAAGGAGATGCCTTAGAATGGTGGCAGATGGTTAAACGAACACTTACTGAGGCCACTCAAAAGAGTATAACTTGGGCGGTATTCACTGATAAAATCAAGATGAGATTCTGCAGCTTAGGGGCTAGAGAAAAAGCTAAGAGAGAGTTCTTGGAACTAAAGAAGGGCAGCATGACTATAGCAAAATACAACGTTACCTTCCTTGATAAGCTACAATTTGCCAGCAGCTACTGTGTTACTGAAGAAGAACAAATCGGAAGATATGCTGAGGGATTACCATATGAATACCAGGTGGCAGTGAGAATGAGGAGAACTTTGGGAGAGGCCATGGACGAGGCAAGCAGAGTCGAGTACGACCTAACCAAGCGAGAAAAAACTATGACCAAAGGAGGCGAGAAAAGAAAATGGGATGGACCATCTGGGTCCTCCAAGAAGAAAGATTTTCCTCAGAAAAAGAACTACCAAGGGGAGAAACCGCATTACTGTACAACTTGTCACTCTTCTCATAAGGGGCAGTGTAGCAGCCATACCTTTAGTTGCCGACGTTGCGGAAAGACTGGTCACAAGTTCGAGGATTGTCAGAGTACAGAACAAATATGCTATAACTGCAGGGAGATGGGTCACATCAGTTCCAACTTCCCTAAACCAAAGACTCGTGGTGGGGCTCCAGAGAAAAAGCAAGAGGCACCCAAAGCCAAAGAGAGTGCCTTCAATATGATAGCGGATGAGGCCAGACACGACGATGAGGTTATTTTCGGAACCTTTTTAATTAATTCTATGCCTGCTAACGTGTTATTTGATTCGGGTGCAAGTAGGTCTATAGTGTCTACTTCTTTTTGCTCTCGTTTTGTATTACCTCGGAGTCCGTTAGTGTCAGTGTTGGAAATCGAGGTGACGGTTGGAAAACCCGTCACTGTCAGAGAAAAATACGAAAATTGCACGGTCGAGATCAACGAAAACATCTTTCCTCTGACACTGATTTTGATGGATCTCGAAGGATTCAATATGGTTATAGGTATGGACTGGTTATCGTTTAATCGTGCGGAAATCCTTTGTGCCAAGAAAATTGTGCGTGTACCTCTTTCAGTGGGTGGTTATGCGGTCGCCTATGGGGAGAAATCTCCAGGGACTCTGTCCCTAATCTCAGTTCTTAAGGCACGTAAGTGCCTAGCGAAAGGTTGTGTGGCGTTCTTGGCTCATGTAGTCGAGACTTCTAAAAAGAAAGTGGTTTTTTCTGAAGTGGAGGTGGTTCGGGACTATGCGGATGTCTTTCCAGACGAATTACCCGGTTTGCCACCACCACGAAAAATAGAATTTCAAATCGATCTTGTTCCTGGTGCAACACCCATTGCCAAAGCACCGTATCGGCTAGCTCCATCAGAAATGAAGGAGATCATGACTCAGCTCCAAGAGCTTCTCGATAAAGGTTTCATCAGGCCGAGTTCTTCACCTTGGGGAGCCCCGGTCTTGTTTGTTAAAAAGAAAGACGGTACTATGTGGATGTGCATCGACTATCGGGAGTTGAATAAGGTTACGGTTAAGAATAAGTATCCACTTCCGAGGATTGACGATCTCTTCGATCAACTCCAAGGGGCGAGTTACTTCTCTAAAATTGACTTGCGGTCTGGCTATCACCAAGTGAGGGTCAGAGATCAGGATATTCCTAAAACGGCATTCAGGACTCGCTACGGTCATTACGAGTTCCTTGTGATGCCATTCGGTCTTACTAATGGTCCAGCAATCTTTATGGACTTGATGAATCGGGTTTGCCGTCCTTTCATAGACAAATCGGTTATTGTATTCATTGATGATATTCTCATATACTCTCGCACTGCTGAAGATCATCGGCGGCACTTACGGGAAGTACTCGATACTCTTCGGGAGGAGAAGCTTTATGCTAAATTCTCCAAGTGTGAGTTTTGGTTGCGGGAGGTTCAGTTTCTCGGACATTTGGTTGGAATGAATGGGATTAAAGTAGATCCTGCGAAAATTGAAGCGATTAAAAAGTGGGAGACCCCGAAAACCCCTACTGAAATTCGGAGTTTCTTGGGTCTGGCGGGTTACTATCGGAGGTTTATTCAGGACTTTTCGAAAATAGCTACTCCTTTGAAAAAGTTGACGAGGAAGACAGAGCCGTTTGTGTGGTCGGGTAAGCAAGAGGAAGCATTTCTAACACTAAAGAAGCATTTGTGTGAAGCCCCTATTCTTTCCCTACCCGAGGGGAATGAAGACTTCGTGGTGTATAGTGATGCATCCTATTCTGGTTTGGGGTGTGTCCTTATGCAGCGAGGAAAGGTTCTCACATATGCCTCAAGACAGTTAAAGGATTCAGAAAAGACCTATCCTATTCATGATCTGGAATTAGCAGCGGTGATTTTTGCTTTGAAACTTTGGCGGCATTATCTATACGGTACGAGATGCACCATCTACACTGATCATAAGAGCCTACAATACATTCAGAACCAGAAAGAATTAAACATGAGGCAACGACGATGGATGGAATTACTGATTGACTACGACTGCAAAATTAGCTACCATCCTGGAAAAGCAAATGTAGTAGCCGACGCTTTAAGTCGTAAGGAGCCTCGAGCAGCTTATCGGTTGAAGTCTATGGGATTGGTGGTTATACCCGATATTATCGAGCAGATACGGGCAGCTCAGATTGAGGGTTTAAAGGATGAAAACTTGAAAGACGAGGTTATGGTTAAGCATAAATTGTTACTTGAAGAAGATAATCGCAGATTAAAGACTTTCAAGGGACGGGTATGGATTCCTAAGGTCGGTGGGGTTCGTGACACGCTGTTGGAGGATGCCCATCGGTCCAAGTATTCCATACACCCGGGCAATACGAAGATGTTTCGTGACCTGCAATCGAGTTATTGGTGGCCGGGAATGAAAACAGATATAGCGGATTACGTGGCTAAATGTGTTACTTGTTCGCAAGTGAAAGCGGAGCACCAGAAACCTTACAGGGAACTACAGCAGCTTGAGATCCCTGAGTGGAAGTGGGACAAAGTTACGATGGATTTTGTGACAAAGCTACCGAAGACTCAACGCGGTAATGATATGATTTGGGTGATTGTAGACCAGTTAACTAAGAGTGCTCACTTCTTAGCGACAAAGGAAAACGAAAAGCTGGAAAACCTAGCTAAACTATACGTGCGGGAAGTGGTTACGAGGCATGGAGTTCCTTTATCCATTGTCTCTGACCGTGACAGCCGATTCGCTTCACGGTTTGGGCAGAAGTTACAGGAAGAATTGGGTACTAGGGTACACTTGAGTACGGCTTATCACCTTCAAACTGACGGGAAAAGCGAAAGAACGATTCAGACACTTGAAGACATGTTAAGAGCATGTGTGATAGAGTATGGTGGTAGTTGGGATACTCACCTGCCACTAGTGGAGTTTGCCTACAATAACACCTACCATGCGAGTATCGATATGGCACCATATGAAATGCTCTACGGGAGAAAGTGTTGTACCCCTACTTGTTGGGTGGAGCCGGGAGAAAAGAAATTTGTCGGGCCTGAGATAGTTCAGGTAACGGCAGATAAAGTTGCAATTGCTCGCGAACGGTTACGGGTAGCTCGGGAAAGACAGAAAAAATATTCAGATAAGAAGCATAGACCGAAGATATTTGAAGTGGGTGAGAAAGTAATGCTTAAAGTTTCACCGTGGAAGGGTATCATACGGTTCGGGAAGCGTGGTAAACTTGGACCTCGGTTTATTGGTCCATTCACGGTACTTGAAAGAGTTGGAGATCAAGCTTACAAGTTAGAGTTACCACCTGAATTGGAGGGGATTCATAATGTGTTCCATGTCTGCTATTTACGAAAATGCTTGGCTGAGGAGCCGAGTATCTTACCACTAGAGGAGTTACGGGTTGATGAACACAAACGGTTGAATGAAGAGCCAACGGCTATACTTGATCAGAAAACCAAGTAGCTAAGAAAGAAACGGGTTAAGCTGGTGAAAGTACAATGGAGAAACAAGCATGGCTCGGATGTAACTTGGGAAACTGAAGATGAAATGAAAGCTCGTTACCCTCAGTTGTTTGTCTCGGTGCCTGATTCCGGGACGGAATCTACTTAAGGAGAGGAGGATTGTAACAACCCGAAATTTTTGGAGGTAATATTTATTGGAATAATTAATTCTTTTAGATATATGCTTTTGAGCATTTAAATAGATGACTTTTGATGTAATTATATTTTATTGGGTGTTTAGTGATGTAGGGGATGATTAATAAATAAAGTTAAAGGAAAGGGACTAAGGGGTTAATAAGAGAAACATGAAGGATTAAAAGGGGATTAAAAGGATTAGGATTAATTAGGGTTATTTAAATTTTTTGGCAGCCCTAAGAGTGGTTCACGGCAGTTTTTGAAATCATCGTGGTGCTCTCGAACGGCAGAATCAGGAACAAGCAATAATCAAATCGTAGTGGAGCTATTAATCAAGTAAGTAATCCTAGCCATTGATCATGTGTCTAAGTGATAATATCGATTAGCATCTGTAATTTTAGGGCTGAAACATGTCGAAGGAAACATGCTGGTGTTTGATACTTCCATTACAAGATTTAGAAATTGATTTGTATAATGTAGTTTGATGGTAGAATTGACATCGGGATCCGTTCCTTGTTGATTTATAAGAACTTTGATGCATGAACCTTGAATCATATATAATAAATCTGAATTACATCGTGATAGTAGGGCTGCTGTCGGCTGATATTTCGAAGAGGATGAATGTGAGGAATTACATTTAGATGGGGTAATAGATTGAAATACGAATGGTTGCAATACAATCCACCTAGGAAATACTGTTAGTATTAGGTGGTTAGGAAGGTGAAACTGATTCCTTATTGGCTTGTTGTAATTACGATTAGACTTAATGGAGTGGAACTACTACTGAATTTGAAGTTGCCAACCACGATTCGCATGGGATAGTCAGCGGCATGAGGAATGCATAGAAGACAAGTAACAATTACTTGTGAATTGAAGTTTGGGCTGTGATTTATACATAGTGGGCTGGAAATTAATTCTTGATTAATTAGAAATTAAGTTGTCATTAAAAATAATGTGTACGTGATTTAAATTTATAAGTTAGGACTTTGTGACACTTTATTGTATTATTAATTGTTTTGGTACTAGTATATTTATTAGAACTCGTTATTTTGTTAGGTTGCTCGGTGAACTCTTACGGTGATCATTTCAGTTTATTCTCTCGATATTTCAGGTGAGTTCAGTAGAATTTACAAAACCCGAGTACAAAGACAAAACCTAATTTTTTGAAATATGAACGGTTATATATATTGATTGATGATACGTGTTATGTGTTTAAAGTCAAATACTTGTTTTATATATGTTTAAACACGTGATACACATGCTATAATTATTTACGGTTTATTGCGGTTTATATATATATAGTTATTTATGATTATATGCATGTTTGAACTTAGCGGGCGGGGGTAGTATATTTTATTACCTATTTATAGATTGTGGGCCTAGTAGGTATGATTGACCTTCTAGGATCAAAGTGCTAGCCAATGCGGGTCGCTTGATCTTTCTAGATGGCTATAGTGACACATGGTATGCGGACACCTCGGTGTTCAAGTACTGGAGTGATGCAGGCCAGCGGGACTAGATCATGCATCACGACGGTGTGAGGAGAAGCTGAAATTACGGTCGGCTTCGTTTGTACTTGCACTTGAACGACAACGCAGTACTTGTATTTGCACTGTCGGAGTAGCAAAAACGGCGATACTCTCGGGATTTATGCTCTCGGGTGGGAGTCGCGCCCCACTTGGTGCATAGGTTGGCCGGGCACGTGATTAGCGAACCTTGGGTATCTAGTGTAGGTTGAGACTCTACATTTGGACACCTTATTGATACATATGTGGTTATGATGCGGTATGATTCATGATTATGTGCGGTTGATTATATGATTTGAATTTCGGATATTTGCCCCATTCAGTACTATATGATTTGCGGGTTATTGGCTAGGGTTAAATACACGGTGGGTCGGGTATGGTATTATCTATAAAGTCATATCTATACTTACGATTGTATTTTTATGGTTTTTGGTTTTAACTCCTATTGACTCACGAGGCGTAAGCTGACACTTGTTCTTTGAAATATGTCTTGTACTCGTGCATGTGGTTTAGAGATTGCGGTTATGCGAGGAGGATAGTCGTAGACAATAGTTTGATTTAGTGATTTGTGCCAACAAACACTTTATTTATTTAATTGATTTACGGTTTCAAACTCTATAACGGTTTTCGAAAGACTACGCTAGTATCACTGTGGTTTGTTTATGGTTGGTTTTCTTTGCCGTTTCGGCGATGACAGTTAATTATGCTAAGGGTTTTAGACTTCCGTTGCAAGTTTTCACTATTATTTTGAAAATTTTTGTAAGTGGTGAAATTTGAAAATCACGGTGTTACAGTACCTCGGTCTAACGGGATCGAGTATTGTTTTTGTTGTTAGAATTTGGGAGGAAGAAAGTATGCTGAAAATGTATGTAAACCTATTGCTTAGAGGATCGTGTAAACTCTATCCGAGTATGATATTTTGTCCTTATGCTTGGGTTACACGAAATCTAGATTATAGGGATAATCTTTCAAGGACAGTTCATATCAAGACATTGATAGGAGACCACGAACTAGATGTTTATATATAATTTGAAATCTTATGACTACCAAAGATAAGATCAATCAGTTTAAAACACCGATTCCATTCCATAATTATGGGATGACGGTTTATGTTAATTATCCATAAATATTTCGAAAATAATCATGATAATTGCCAATAAATGTTCCAATTTTATTTTATTTTTGAAAGGGGCGCTACCCCTAGGACCCCGCAAGGGGGTACAACCCCCTTTACCCCACCATTGTGTCGAACCGAGATCAAACTCGTTCTATACAAGTATGCACTCCGCACCTCCTAACTTGTCTAATATCAAGATTTGTAATATTCATCAATAATCTCCATTATACTAAAAATGAAACAGTAACACTAAAATCATCAAAAGTTATTGCCAATACTCACTTAAAAAACTATTTATAATTCTTAAAATATTGAATGAAATGGTAATTAAATAAATAAAACACATACGAATTGAATATTATTTGACATGTTGTAAATTTTAATTGCATATAACACTTAACGTGAACAAATGTAAACGGAAATGGATGCACATTTATGCTAAAAAAATTTACATTGTCTTTTTTTATACCATTATATATAAAAATTAAAATACTAAATATAAAGAAAAGATTGAAAATGCATGAATCAAAGGTAATGTCTATTCTCTGTGATAAGTTTGATGTTGTGATTGCCATAATGAGCAACCATAGTAGTTGTTAGACTTATCACTAACATACAATCTATTTATTTTAATTTATTAAGATATTGATTATAACAGCAAAATAATATAAAGAGTTGAGTCAATGTCTAGTTGTAAAGTTTGAAAACTCAGCATATATTCCTTTTAAAATCCAAAACTCTATTGAAAATATCATTTTCCTCAACAAAAGCATTATGGAAAAAGAACCTTAAGTGGTGTTTAATAATTATGGGTGAATCTCACATTAGTCATATGAACAAAACATAATATGTCAATTGTCACACTTCACTTTAGTATCCATCCACATTTACAATTCAACATAAAAATGGTGATTACACCTCAATCAATATGATAATAAGGGTGTGCGTTCTAATCTAATGTGTGTGTATGACTACGTTATGAATATATTTTAATGTTTTTAAAATTATAGTATGTAAGAAAGGTGATTAGACAATGTCGTTCCATTAATAACACCCTTAAATATACAATCTTTTTGAGAATTTAAATGATCGAATTTAACATAATCTTACTACTATATAATGCATTTACAATTTTTCCTTAATCTCTTAAATTTTAAGTCATTTAAATTTACTAAAATATCCTTTATTCATTCTCATATTTAAGAGTAACAATATATAAGGAAACTTAAAAAAAATATCTTTAATATAAATCTATCAAAAGAAAAGTAAATATATTGCACAAAGTTGTAAACTTGCTAAACTTGTACAACCATATAAAAAATCACCCCCTTTATGAAAAACAAATATATTACCAAGCAAAAATATTCGTCGCCGCCACATAGCGCGGGTACCATGCTAGTATTATAATATGTGTACAATATTGTTGAAAAGCAAGCTAGAAATTGTATTTTCTTTATATGGTTTTTTTTTTGTCTTTTTATTTATATATTTTCTAGCTACAAGTACGCTTATTTGTCAACTATACTTTAATGCAAATAAATGATGTATCTTTCAACACTAGAAAATAGAAGAAAGAAAGAAACATTGCATATAATATAAAGTTAAAAAGATATGTTGCATTTTTTGAATTTCCCCTTAATATGCAATTAAATATATATGTATAAACATGGATCACATTACCATACAATTACTCAAATAAGATCACATACTCTTCTAGAATTAACAGATATACCAATAGTAGAAAGTACAATCCGTGAAAGATTATTCTATCAAGATTCTTTAAACTAACCACCACACTGTAAAAAATGGATTGATTTAATCTACGATCAGTTAGGTTGCTCGGTGAACACTTACGGTGATCATTTCAGTTTATTCTCTCGATATTTCAGGTGAGTTCAGTAGAATTTACAAAACCCGAGTACAAAGACAAAACCTAATTTTTTGAAATATGAACGGTTATATATATTGATTGATGATACGTGTTATGTGTTTAAAGTCAAATACTTGTTTTATATATGTTTAAACACGTGATACACATGCTATAATTATTTACGGTTTATTGTGGTTTATATATATATAGTTAATTATGATGATATGAATGTTTGAACTTAGCGGGCGGGGGTAGTATACATTATTACCTATTTATAGATTGCGGGCCTAGTAGGTATGATTGACCTTCTAGGATCAAAGTGCTAGCCAATGCGGGTCGCTTGGTCTTTCTAGATGGCTATAGTGACACATGGTATGCGGACACCTCGGTGTTCAAGTACTGGAGTGATGCAGGCCAGCGGGACTAGATCATGCATCACGACGGTGTGAGGAGAAGCTGAAATTACGGTCGGCTTCGTTTGTACTTGCACTTGAACGACAACGCAGTACTTGTACTTGCACTGTCGGAGTAGCAAAAACGGCGATACTCTCGGGATTTATGCTCTCGGGTGGGAGTCGCGCCCCACTTGGTGCATAGGTTGGCCGGGCACGTGATTAGCGAACCTTGGGTATCTAGTGTAGGTTGAGACTCTACATTAGGACACCTTATTGATACATATGTGGTTATGATGCGGTATGATTCATGATTATGTGCGGTTGATTATATGATTTGAATTTCGGATATTTGCCCCATTCAGTACTATATGATTTGCGGGTTATTGGCTAAGGGTTAAATACACGGTGGGTCGGGTATGGTATTATCTATAAAGTCATATCTATACTTACGATTGTATTTTTATGGTTTTTGGTTTTAACTCCTATTGACTCACGAGGCGTAAGCTGACACTTGTTCTTTGAAATATGTCTTGTACTCGTGCAGGTGGTTTAGAGATTGCGGTTATGCGAGGAGGGTAGTCGTAGACAATAGTTTGATTTAGTGATTTGTGCCAACAAACACTTTATTTATTTAATTGATTTACGGTTTCAAATTCTATAACGGTTTTCAAAAGACTACGCTAGTAGCACTGTGGTTTGTTTATGGTTGGTTTTCTTTACCGTTTCGGCGATGACAGTTAATTATGCTAAGGGTTTTAGACTTCCGTTGCAAGTTTTCACTATTATTTTGAAAATTTTTGTAAGTGGTGAAATTTGAAAATCACGGTGTTACAAGTTGGTATCAGAGCCAGGCTGTGAGTGAACTGAGTGCTGAGACCGGCACTTAGACTCACGGCTAGATCGGCTCGTATAGGAACGAAAACGACTTTAAGTGGGGGGAGACGTGTGATTTGAGTGCTTTTAGGGTTACTTATTTGTTGCCTATAGGACTCTTCTCTCCTGTATTAAGTTTAGAATCTCACGATTTCTGCTCTTGCTAACTTTCTGAATTTCAACTCGTGATCTTGTTGTCTTGCAGAAAAAAATGGTGGGTACGCGAAGGAACAACAACAAACCCGGTGCTCGACGTGGAAATGGTGGAGTGGGCTGCGGTCCCCCAATTGTTCAAAGCATCCCCCATGTTGAGGATACCTATTCGGTCCACCGCTCCAACCACAATCTGACAGGGAATGAAAACCCGCAATACAGGACAGAGGGGACTCGACAGAGTCAACGCAGCCGCGGCAGCATTGCGCGTCAGGCCCAATTGGAAGAAGAAATACGGGCTCGGGATGCCGAGATCGCTCGTTTGAGACGAGAAGCACGTGGTGGGAGAAATGATGATGACAATGAACAGACTGTGCATAGTGAGGCGGGCAGTGTTTCACACCCCGAGATGGAGCGTGGTATTCGGGGAAAAGAGAGAAGTGATGGAACTTCGTTTGAGAGCTTCATGAAATGCAAACCGCCAGTGTTCAAGGGGGGAGATGACCCGTTGGGATGCCTGCGCTGGATTATGAAAATAGAGCAGGTGTGCAGCGTTGGAAATTATACTGAGTATCGGAATGTGAGCTATGCGACTATGCGCCTGGAAGGAGATGCCTTAGAATGGTGGCAGATGGTTAAACGAACACTTACTGAGGCCACTCAAAAGAGTATGACTTGGGCGGTATTCACTGATAAAATCAAGATGAGATTCTGCAGCTTAGGGGCTAGAGAAAAAGCTAAGAGAGAGTTCTTGGAACTAAAGAAGGGCAGCATGACTATAGCAAAATACAACGTTGCCTTCCTTGATAAGCTACAATTTGTCGGCAGCTACTGTGTTACTGAAGAAGAACAAATCGGAAGATATGCAGGTGGCAGTGAGAATGAGGAGAACTTTGGGAGAGGCCATGGACGAGGCAAGCAGAGTCGAGTACGACCTAACCAAGCGAGAAAAAACTATGACCAAAGGAGGCGAGAAAAGAAAATGGGATGGACCATCTGGGTCCTCCAAGAAGAAAGATTTTCCTCAGAAAAAGAACTACGAAGGGGAGAAACCGCGTTACTGTACAACTTGTCACTCTTCTCATAAGGGGCAGTGTAGCAGCCATACCTTGAGTTGCCGACGTTGCGGAAAGACTGGACACAAGTTCGAGGATTGTTAGAGTACAGAACAAATATGCTATAACTGCAGGGAGATGGGTCACATCAGTTCCAACTGCCCTAAACCAAAGACTCGTGGTGGGGCTCCAGAGAAAAAGCAAGAGGCACCCAAAGCCAAAGAGCGTGCCTTCAATATGACAGCGGATGAGGCCAGACACGACGATGAGGTTATTTTCGGAACCTTTTTAATTAATTCTATGCCTGCTAACGTGTTATTTGATTCGGGTGCAAGTAGGTCTATAGTGTCTACTTCTTTTTGCTCTCGTTTTGTATTACCTCGGAGTCCGTTAGTGAAGTGTTGGAAATCGAGGTGACGGTTGGAAAACCCGTCACTGTCAGAGAAAAATACGAAAATTGCACGGTCGAGATCAACGAAAACATCTTTCCTCTGACACTGATTTCGATGGATCTCGAAGGATTCAATGTGGTTATAGGTATGGACTGGTTATCGTTTAATCGTGCGGAAATCCTTTGTGCCAAGAAAATTGTGCGTGTACCTCTTTCAGTGGGTGGTTATGCGGTCGCCTATGGGGAGAAATCTCCAGGGACTCTGTCCCTAATCTCAGTTCTTAAGGCAAGTAAGTGCCTAGCGAAAGGTTGTGTGGCGTTCTTGGCTCATGTAGTCGAGACTTCTAAAAAGAAAGTGGTTTTTTCTGAAGTGGAGGTGGTTCGGGACTATGCGGATGTCTTTCCAGACGAATTACCCGGTTTGCCACCACCACGACAAATAGAATTTCAAATCGATCTTGTTCCTGGTGCAGCACCCATTGCCAAAGCACCGTATCGGCTAGCTCCATCAGAAATGAAGGAGATCATGACTCAGCTCCAAGAGCTTCTCGATAAAGGTTTCATCAGGCCGAGTTCTTCACCTTGGGGAGCCCCGGTCTTGTTTGTTAAAAAGAAAGACGGTACTATGCGGATGTGCATCGACTATCGGGAGTTGAATAAGGTTACGGTTAAGAATAAGTATCCACTTCCGAGGATTGACGATCTCTTCGATTAACTCCAAGAGGCGAGTTACTTCTCTAAAATTGACTTGCGGTCTGGCTATCACCAAGTGAGGGTCAGAGATCAGGATATTCCTAAAACGGCATTCAGGACTCGCTACGGTCATTACGAGTTCCTTGTGATGCCATTCGGTCTTACTAATGGTCCAGCAATCTTTATGGACTTGATGAATCGGGTTTGCCGTCCTTTCATAGAAAAATCGGTTATTGTATTCATTGATGATATTCTCATATACTCTCGCACTGCTGAAGATCATCGGCGGCACTTACGGGAAGTACTCGATACTCTTCGGGAGGAGAAGCTTTATGCTAAATTCTCCAAGTGTGAGTTTTGGTTGCGGGAGGTTCAGTTTCTCGGACATTTGGTTGGAATGAATGGGATTAAAGTAGATCCTGCGAAAATTGAAGCGATTAAAAAGTGGGAGACCCCGAAAACCCCTACTGAAATTCGGAGTTTCTTGGGTCTGGCGGGTGACTGTCGGAGGTTTATTAAGGACTTTTCGAAAATAGCTACTCCTTTGAAAAAGTTGACGAGGAAGACAGAGCCGTTTGTGTGGTCGGGTAAGCAAGAGGAAGCATTTCTAACACTAAAGAAGCATTTGTGTGAAGCCCCTATTCTTTCCCTACCCGAGGGGAATGAAGACTTCGTGGTGTATAGTGATGCATCCTATTCTGGTTTGGGGTGTGTCCTTATGCAGCGAGGAAAGGTTCTCACATATGCCTCAAGACAGTTAAAGGATGCAGAAAAGAACTATCCTATTCATGATCTGGAATTAGCAGCGGTGATTTTTGCTTTGAAACTTTGGCGGCATTATCTATACGGTACGAGATGCACCATCTACACTGATCCTAAGAGCCTACAATACATTCAGAACCAGAAAGAATTAAACATGAGGCAACGACGATGGATGGAATTACTGATTGACTACGACTGCAAAATTAGCTACCATCCTGGAAAAGCAAATGTAGTAGCCGACGCTTTAAGTCGTAAGGAGCCTCGAGCAGCTTATCGGTTGAAGTCTATGGGATTGGTGGTTATACCCGATATTATCGAGCAGATACGGGCAGCTCAGATTGAGGGTTTAAAGGATGAAAACTTGAAAGACGAGGTTATGGTTAAGCATAAATTGTTACTTGAAGAAGATAATCGCAGATTAAAGACTTTCAAGGGACGGGTATGGATTCCTAAGGTCGGTGGGGTTCGTGACACGCTGTTGGAGGATGCCCATCGGTCCAAGTATTCCATACACCCGGGCAATACGAAGATGTTTCGTGACCTGCAATCGAGTTATTGGTGGCCGGGAATGAAAACAGATATAGCGGATTACGTGGCTAAATGTGTTACTTGTTCGCAAGTGAAAGCGGAGCACCAGAAACCTTACGGGGAACTACAGCAGCTTGAGATCCCTGAGTGGAAGTGGGACAAAGTTACGATGGATTTTGTGACAAAGCTACCGAAGACTCAACGCGGTAATGATATGATTTGGGTGATTGTAGACCGGTTAACTAAGAGTGCTCACTTCTTAGCGACAAAGGAAAACGAAAAGCTGGAAAACCTAGCTAAACTATACGTGCGGGAAGTGGTTACGAGGCATGGAGTTCCTTTATCCATTGTCTCTGACCGTGACAGCCGATTCGCTTCACGGTTTGGGCAGAAGTTACAGGAAGAATTGGGTACTAGGGTACACTTGAGTACGGCTTATCACCCTCAAACGGACGGGAAAAGCGAAAGAACGATTCAGACACTTGAAGACATGTTAAGAGCATGTGTGATAGAGTATGGTGGTAGTTGGGATACTCACCTGCCACTAGTGGAGTTTGCCTACAATAACACCTACCATGCGAGTATCGATATGGCACCATATGAAATGCTCTACGGGAGAAAGTGTCGTACCCCTACTTGTTGGGTGGAGCCGGGAGAAAAGAAATTTGTCGGGCCTGAGATAGTTCAGGTAACGGCAGATAAAGTTGCAGTTGCTCGCGAACGGTTACGGGTAGCTCGGGAAAGACAGAAAAAATATTCAGATAAGAAGCATAGACCGAAGATATTTGAAGTGGGTGAGAAAGTAATGCTTAAAGTTTCACCGTGGAAGGGTATCATACGGTTCGGGAAGCGTGGTAAACTTGGACCTCGGTTTATTGGTCCATTCACGGTACTTGAAAGAGTTGGAGATCAAGCTTACAAGTTAGAGTTACCACCTGAATTGGAGGGGATTCATAATGTGTTCCATGTCTGCTATTTACGAAAATGCTTGGCTGAGGAGCCGAGTATCTTACCACTAGAGGAGTTACGGGTTGATGAACACAAACGGTTGAATGAAGAGCCAACGGCTATACTTGATCAGAAAACCAAGTAGCTAAGAAAGAAACGGGTTAAGCTGGTGAAAGTACAATGGAGAAACAAGCATGGCTCGGATGTAACTTGGGAAACTGAAGATGAAATGAAAGCTCGTTACCCTCAGTTGTTTGTCTCGGTGCCTGATTCCGGGACGGAATCTACTTAAGGAGAGGAGGATTGTAACAACCCGAAATTTTTGGAGGTAATATTTATTGGAATAATTAATTCTTTTAGATATATGCTTTTGAGCATTTAAATAGATGACTTTTGATGTAATTATATTTTATTGGGTGTTTAGTGATGTAGGGGATGATTAATAAATAAAGTTAAAGGAAAGGGACTAAGGGGTTAATAAGAGAAACATGAAGGATTAAAAGGGGATTAAAAGGATTAGGATTAATTAGGGTTATTTAAATTTTTTGGCAGCCCTAAGAGTGGTTCACGGCAGTTTTTGAAATCATCGTGGTGCTCTCGAACGGCAGAATCAGGAACAAGCAATAATCAAATCGTAGTGGAGCTATTAATCAAGTAAGTAATCCTAGCCATTGATCATGTGTCTAAGTGATAATATCGATTAGCATCTGTAATTTTAGGGCTGAAACATGTCGAAGGAAACATGCTGGTGTTTGATACTTCCATTACAAGATTTAGAAATTGATTTGTATAATGTAGTTTGATGGTAGAATTGACATCGGGATCCGTTCCTTGTTGATTTATAAGAACTTTGATGCATGAACCTTGAATCATATATAATAAATCTGAATTAAATCGTGATAGTAGGGCTGCTGTCGGCTGATATTTCGAAGAGGATGAATGTGAGGAATTACATTTAGATGGGGTAATAGATTGAAATACGAATGGTTGCAATACAATCCACCTAGGAAATACTGTTAGTATTAGGTGGTTAGGAAGGTGAAACTGATTCCTTATTGGCTTGTTGTAATTACGATTAGACTTAATGGAGTGGAACTACTACTGAATTTGAAGTTGCCAACCACGATTCGCATGGGATAGTCAGCGGCATGAGGAATGCATAGAAGACAAGTAACAATTACTTGTGAATTGAAGTTTGGGCTGTGATTTATACATAGTGGGCTGGAAATTAATTCTTGATTAGTTAGAAATTAAGTTGTCATTAAAAATAATGTGTACGTGATTTATATTTATAAGTTAGGACTTTGTGACACTTTATTGTATTATTAATTGTTTTGGTACTAGTATATTTATTAGAACTCGTTATTTTGTTAGGTTGCTCGGTGAACTCTTACGGTGATCATTTCAGTTTATTCTCTCGATATTTCAGGTGAGTTCAGTAGAATTTACAAAACCCGAGTACAAAGACAAAACCTAATTTTTTGAAATATGAACGGTTATATATATTGATTGATGATACGTGTTATGTGTTTAAAGTCAAATACTTGTTTTATATAAGTTTAAACACGTGATACACATGCTATAATTATTTACGGTTTATTGCGGTTTATATATATATAGTTATTTATGATGATATGCATGTTTGAACTTAGCGGGCGCGGGTAGTATACTTTATTACCTATTTATAGATTGCGGGCCTAGTAGGTATGATTGACCTTCTAGGATCAAAGTGCTAGCCAATGCGGGTCGCTTGGTCTTTCTAGATGGCTATAGTGACACATGGTATGCGGACACCTCGGTGTTCAAGTACTGGAGTGATGCAGGCCAGCGGGGCTAGATCATGCATCACGACGGTGTGAGGAGAAGCTGAAATTACGGTCGACTTCGTTTGTACTTGCACTTGAACGACAACGCAGTACTTGTATTTGCACTGTCGTAGTAGCAAAAACGGCGATACTCTCGGGATTTATGCTCTCGGGTGGGAGTCGCGCCCCAGTATGTGCATAGGTTGGCCGGGCACGTGATTAGCGAACCTTGGGTATCTAGTGTAGGTTGAGACTCTACATTAGGACACCTTATTGATACATATGTGGTTATGATGCGGTATGATTCATGATTATGTGCGGTTGATTATATGATTTGAATTTCGGATATTTGACCCATTCAGTGCTATATGATTTGCGGGTTATTGGCTAAGGGTTAAATACACGGTGGGTCGGGTATGGTATTATCTATAAAGTCATATCTATACTTACGATTGTATTTTTATGGTTTTTGGTTTTAACTCCTATTGACTCACGAGGCGTAAGCTGACACTTGTTCTTTGAAATATGTCTTGTACTCGTGCAGGTGGTTTAGAGATTGCGGTTATGCGAGGAGGGTAGTCGTAGACAATAGTTTGATTTAGTGATTTGTGCCAACAAACACTTTATTTATTTAATTGATTTACGGTTTCAAACTCTATAACGGTTTTCGAAAGACTACGCTAGTATCACTGTGGTTTGTTTATGGTTGGTTTTCTTTGCCGTTTCGGCGATGACAGTTAATTATGCTAAGGGTTTTAGACTTCCGTTGCAAGTTTTCACTATTATTTTGAAAATTTTTGTAAGTGGTGAAATTTGAAAATCACGGTGTTACAAGTTGGTATCAGAGCCAGGCTGTGAGTGAACTGAGTGCTGAGACCGGCACTTAGACTCACGGCTAGATCGGTTCGTATAGGAACGAAAACGAATTTAAGTGGGGGGAGGCGTGTGATTTGAGTGCTTTTAGGGTTACTTATTTGTTGCCTATAGGACTCTTCTCTCCTCTATTAAGTTTAGAATCTCACGATTTCTGCTCTTGCTAACTTTCGGAATTTCAACTCGTGATCTTGTTGTCTTGCAGAAAAAAATGGTGGGTACGCGAAGGAACAACAACATACCCGGTGCTGGACGTGGAAATGGTGGAGTGGGCAGCGGTCCCCCAATTGTTCAAAGCATCCCCCATGTTGAGGATACCTATTCGGTCCACCGCTCCAACCACAATCTGACAGGGAATGAAAACCCGCACGACAGGACAGAGGGGACTCGACAGAGCCAACGTAGCCGCGGCAGCATTGCGCGTCAGGCCCAATTGGAAGAAGAAATACGGGCTCGGGATGCCGAGATCGCTTGTTTGAGACGAGAAGCACGTGGTGGGAGAAATGATGATGACAATGAACAGACTGTGCATAGTGAGGCGGGCAGTGTTTCACACCCCGAGATGGAGCGTGGTATTCGGTGAAAAGAGAGAAGTGATGGAACTTCGTTTGAGAGCTTCATGAAATGCAAACCGCCAGTGTTCAAGGGGGGAGATGACCCGTTGGGATGCCTGCGCTGGATTATGAAAATAGAGCAGGTGTTCAGCGTTGGAAATTATACTGAGTATCGGAAATTGAGCTATGCGACTATGCGCCTGGAAGGAGATGCCTTAGAATGGTGGCAGATGGTTAAACGAACACTTACTGAGGCCACTCAAAAGAGTATAACTTGGGCGGTATTCACTGATAAAATCAAGATGAGATTCTGCAGCTTAGGGGCTAGAGAAAAAGCTAAGAGAGAGTTCTTGGAACTAAAGAAGGGCAGCATGACTATAGCAAAATACAACGTTACCTTCCTTGATAAGCTACAATTTGCCAGCAGCTACTGTGTTACTGAAGAAGAACAAATCGGAAGATATGCTGAGGGATTACCATATGAATACCAGGTGGCAGTGAGAATGAGGAGAACTTTGGGAGAGGCCATGGACGAGGCAAGCAGAGTCGAGTACGACCTAACCAAGCGAGAAAAAACTATGACCAAAGGAGGCGAGAAAAGAAAATGGGATGGACCATCTGGGTCCTCCAAGAAGAAAGATTTTCCTCAGAAAAAGAACTATCAAGGGGAGAAACCGCGTTACTGTACAACTTGTCACTCTTCTCATAAGGGGCAGTGTAGCAGCCATACCTTGAGTTGCCGACGTTGCGGAAAGACTGGTCACAAGTTCGAGGATTGTCAGAGTACAGAACAAATATGCTATAACTGCAGGGAGATGGGTCACATCAGTTCCAACTTCCCTAAACCAAAGACTCGTGGTGGGGCTCCAGAGAAAAAGCAAGAGGCACCCAAAGCCAAAGAGAGTGCCTTCAATATGATAGCGGATGAGGCCAGACACGACGATGAGGTTATTTTCGGAACCTTTTTAATTAATTCTATGCCTGCTAACGTGTTATTTGATTCGGGTGCAAGTAGGTCTATAGTGTCTACTTATTTTTGCTCTCGTTTTGTATTACCTCGGAGTCCGTTAGTGTCAGTGTTGGAAATCGAGGTGACGGTTGGAAAACCCGTCACTGTCAGAGAAAAATACGAAAATTGCACGGTCGAGATCAACGAAAACATCTTTCCTCTGACACTGATTTTGATGGATCTCGAAGGATTCAATATGGTTATAGGTATGGACTGGTTATCGTTTAATCGTGCGGAAATCCTTTGTGCCAAGAAAATTGTGCGTGTACCTCTTTCAGTGGGTGGTTATGCGGTCGCCTATGGGGAGAAATCTCCAGGGACTCTGTCCCTAATCTCAGTTCTTAAGGCACGTAAGTGCCTAGCGAAAGGTTGTGTGGCGTTCTTGGCTCATGTAGTCGAGACTTCTAAAAAGAAAGTGGTTTTTTCTGAAGTGGAGGTGGTTCGGGACTATGCGGATGTCTTTCCAGACGAATTACCCGGTTTGCCACCACCACGAAAAATAGAATTTCAAATCGATCTTGTTCCTGGTGCAACACCCATTGCCAAAGCACCGTATCGGCTAGCTCCATCAGAAATGAAGGAGATCATGACTCAGCTCCAAGAGCTTCTCGATAAAGGTTTCATCAGGCCGAGTTCTTCACCTTGGGGAGCCCCGGTCTTGTTTGTTAAAAAGAAAGACGGTACTATGTGGATGTGCATCGACTATCGGGAGTTGAATAAGGTTACGGTTAAGAATAAGTATCCACTTCCGAGGATTGACGATCTCTTCGATCAACTCCAAGGGGCGAGTTACTTCTCTAAAATTGACTTGCGGTCTGGCTATCACCAAGTGAGGGTCAGAGATCAGGATATTCCTAAAACGGCATTCAGGACTCGCTACGGTCATTACGAGTTCCTTGTGATGCCATTCGGTCTTACTAATGGTCCAGCAATCTTTATGGACTTGATGAATCGGGTTTGCCGTCCTTTCATAGACAAATCGGTTATTGTATTCATTGATGATATTCTCATATACTCTCGCACTGCTGAAGATCATCGGCGGCACTTACGGGAAGTACTCGATACTCTTCGGGAGGAGAAGCTTTATGCTAAATTCTCCAAGTGTGAGTTTTGGTTGCGGGAGGTTCAGTTTCTCGGACATTTGGTTGGAATGAATGGGATTAAAGTAGATCCTGCGAAAATTGAAGCGATTAAAAAGTGGGAGACCCCGAAAACCCCTACTGAAATTCGGAGTTTCTTGGGTCTGGCGGGTTACTATCGGAGGTTTATTCAGGACTTTTCGAAAATAGCTACTCCTTTGAAAAAGTTGACGAGGAAGACAGAGCCGTTTGTGTGGTCGGGTAAGCAAGAAGAAGCATTTCTAACACTAAAGAAGCATTTGTGTGAAGCCCCTATTCTTTCCCTACCCGAGGGGAATGAAGACTTCGTGGTGTATAGTGATGCATCCTATTCTGGTTTGGGGTGTGTCCTTATGCAGCGAGGAAAGGTTCTCACATATGCCTCAAGACAGTTAAAGGATTCAGAAAAGACCTATCCTATTCATGATCTGGAATTAGCAGCGGTGATTTTTGCTTTGAAACTTTGGCGGCATTATCTATACGGTACGAGATGCACCATCTACACTGATCATAAGAGCCTACAATACATTCAGAACCAGAAAGAATTAAACATGAGGCAACGACGATGGATGGAATTACTGATTGACTACGACTGCAAAATTAGCTACCATCCTGGAAAAGCAAATGTAGTAGCCGACGCTTTAAGTCGTAAGGAGCCTCGAGCAGCTTATCGGTTGAAGTCTATGGGATTGGTGGTTATACCCGATATTATCGAGCAGATACGGGCAGCTCAGATTGAGGGTTTAAAGGATGAAAACTTGAAAGACGAGGTTATGGTTAAGCATAAATTGTTACTTGAAGAAGATAATCGCAGATTAAAGACTTTCAAGGGACGGGTATGGATTCCTAAGGTCGGTGGGGTTCGTGACACGCTGTTGGAGGATGCCCATCGGTCCAAGTATTCCATACACCCGGGCAATACGAAGATGTTTCGTGACCTGCAATCGAGTTATTGGTGGCCGGGAATGAAAACAGATATAGCGGATTACGTGGCTAAATGTGTTACTTGTTCGCAAGTGAAAGCGGAGCACCAGAAACCTTACAGGGAACTACAGCAGCTTGAGATCCCTGAGTGGAAGTGGGACAAAGTTACGATGGATTTTGTGACAAAGCTACCGAAGACTCAACGCGGTAATGATATGATTTGGGTGATTGTAGACCAGTTAACTAAGAGTGCTCACTTCTTAGCGACAAAGGAAAACGAAAAGCTGGAAAACCTAGCTAAACTATACGTGCGGGAAGTGGTTACGAGGCATGGAGTTCCTTTATCCATTGTCTCTGACCGTGACAGCCGATTCGCTTCACGGTTTGGGCAGAAGTTACAGGAAGAATTGGGTACTAGGGTACACTTGAGTACGGCTTATCACCTTCAAACTGACGGGAAAAGCGAAAGAACGATTCAGACACTTGAAGACATGTTAAGAGCATGTGTGATAGAGTATGGTGGTAGTTGGGATACTCACCTGCCACTAGTGGAGTTTGCCTACAATAACACCTACCATGCGAGTATCGATATGGCACCATATGAAATGCTCTACGGGAGAAAGTGTTGTACCCCTACTTGTTGGGTGGAGCCGGGAGAAAAGAAATTTGTCGGGCCTGAGATAGTTCAGGTAACGGCAGATAAAGTTGCAATTGCTCGCGAACGGTTACGGGTAGCTCGGGAAAGACAGAAAAAATATTCAGATAAGAAGCATAGACCGAAGATATTTGAAGTGGGTGAGAAAGTAATGCTTAAAGTTTCACCGTGGAAGGGTATCATACGGTTCGGGAAGCGTGGTAAACTTGGACCTCGGTTTATTGGTCCATTCACGGTACTTGAAAGAGTTGGAGATCAAGCTTACAAGTTAGAGTTACCACCTGAATTGGAGGGGATTCATAATGTGTTCCATGTCTGCTATTTACGAAAATGCTTGGCTGAGGAGCCGAGTATCTTACCACTAGAGGAGTTACGGGTTGATGAACACAAACGGTTGAATGAAGAGCCAACGGCTATACTTGATCAGAAAACCAAGTAGCTAAGAAAGAAACGGGTTAAGCTGGTGAAAGTACAATGGAGAAACAAGCATGGCTCGGATGTAACTTGGGAAACTGAAGATGAAATGAAAGCTCGTTACCCTCAGTTGTTTGTCTCGGTGCCTGATTCCGGGACGGAATCTACTTAAGGAGAGGAGGATTGTAACAACCCGAAATTTTTGGAGGTAATATTTATTGGAATAATTAATTCTTTTAGATATATGCTTTTGAGCATTTAAATAGATGACTTTTGATGTAATTATATTTTATTGGGTGTTTAGTGATGTAGGGGATGATTAATAAATAAAGTTAAAGGAAAGGGACTAAGGGGTTAATAAGAGAAACATGAAGGATTAAAAGGGGATTAAAAGGATTAGGATTAATTAGGGTTATTTAAATTTTTTGGCAGCCCTAAGAGTGGTTCACGGCAGTTTTTGAAATCATCGTGGTGCTCTCGAACGGCAGAATCAGGAACAAGCAATAATCAAATCGTAGTGGAGCTATTAATCAAGTAAGTAATCCTAGCCATTGATCATGTGTCTAAGTGATAATATCGATTAGCATCTGTAATTTTAGGGCTGAAACATGTCGAAGGAAACATGCTGGTGTTTGATACTTCCATTACAAGATTTAGAAATTGATTTGTATAATGTAGTTTGATGGTAGAATTGACATCGGGATCCGTTCCTTGTTGATTTATAAGAACTTTGATGCATGAACCTTGAATCATATATAATAAATCTGAATTAAATCGTGATAGTAGGGCTGCTGTCGGCTGATATTTCGAAGAGGATGAATGTGAGGAATTACATTTAGATGGGGTAATAGATTGAAATACGAATGGTTGCAATACAATCCACCTAGGAAATACTGTTAGTATTAGGTGGTTAGGAAGGTGAAACTGATTCCTTATTGGCTTGTTGTAATTACGATTAGACTTAATGGAGTGGAACTACTACTGAATTTGAAGTTGCCAACCACGATTCGCATGGGATAGTCAGCGGCATGAGGAATGCATAGAAGACAAGTAACAATTACTTGTGAATTGAAGTTTGGGCTGTGATTTATACATAGTGGGCTGGAAATTAATTCTTGATTAGTTAGAAATTAAGTTGTCATTAAAAATAATGTGTACGTGATTTATATTTATAAGTTAGGACTTTGTGACACTTTATTGTATTATTAATTGTTTTGGTACTAGTATATTTATTAGAACTCGTTATTTTGTTAGGTTGCTCGGTGAACTCTTACGGTGATCATTTCAGTTTATTATCTCGATATTTCAGGTGAGTTCAGTAGAATTTACAAAACCCGAGTACAAAGACAAAACCTAATTTTTTGAAATATGAACGGTTATATATATTGATTGATGATACGTGTTATGTGTTTAAAGTCAAATACTTGTTTTATATAAGTTTAAACACGTGATACACATGCTATAATTATTTACGGTTTATTGCGGTTTATATATATATAGTTATTTATGATGATATGCATGTTTGAACTTAGCGGGCGGGGGTAGTATACTTTATTACCTATTTATAGATTGCGGGCCTAGTAGGTATGATTGACCTTCTAGGATCAAAGTGCTAGCCAATGCGGGTCGCTTGGTCTTTCTAGATGGCTATAGTGACACATGGTATGCGGACACCTCGGTGTTCAAGTACTGGAGTGATGCAGGCCAGCGGGGCTAGATCATGCATCACGACGGTGTGAGGAGAAGCTGAAATTACGGTCGACTTCGTTTGTACTTGCACTTGAACGACAACGCAGTACTTGTATTTGCACTGTCGGAGTAGCAAAAACGGCGATACTCTCGGGATTTATGCTCTCGGGTGGGAGTCGCGCCCCAGTTGGTGCATAGGTTGGCCGGGCACGTGATTAGCGAACCTTGGGTATCTAGTGTAGGTTGAGACTCTACATTAGGACACCTTATTGATACATATGTGGTTATGATGCGGTATGATTCATGATTATGTGCGGTTGATTATATGATTTGAATTTCGGATATTTGACCCATTCAGTGCTATATGATTTGCGGGTTATTGGCTAAGGGTTAAATACACGGTGGGTCGGGTATGGTATTATCTATAAAGTCATATCTATACTTACGATTGTATTTTTATGGTTTTTGGTTTTAACTCCTATTGACTCACGAGGCGTAAGCTGACACTTGTTCTTTGAAATATGTCTTGTACTCGTGCAGGTGGTTTAGAGATTGCGGTTATGCGAGGAGGGTAGTCGTAGACAATAGTTTGATTTAGTGATTTGTGCCAACAAACACTTTATTTATTTAATTGATTTACGGTTTCAAACTCTATAACGGTTTTCGAAAGACTACGCTAGTATCACTGTGGTTTGTTTATGGTTGGTTTTCTTTGTCGTTTCGGCGATGACAGTTAATTATGCTAAGGGTTTTAGACTTCCGTTGCAAGTTTTCACTATTATTTTGAAAATTTTTGTAAGTGGTGAAATTTGAAAATCACGGTGTTACAGTACCTCGGTCTAACGGGATCGTGTATGTAAACCTATTGCTTAGAGGATCGTGTAAACTCTATCCGAGTATGATATTTTGTCCTTATGCTTGGGTTACACGAAATCTAGATTATAGGGATAATCTTTCAAGGACAGTTCATATCAAGACATTGATAGGAGACCACGAACTAGATGTTTATATATAATTTGAAATCTTATGACTACCAAAGATAAGATCAATCAGTTTAAAACACCGATTCCATTCCATAATTATGGGATGACGGTTTATGTTAATTATCCATAAATATTTCGAAAATAATCATGATAATTGCCAATAAATGTTCCAATTTTATTTTATTTTCGGAAGGGGCGCTATCTCTAGGACCCCGCAAGGGGGTACAACCCCTTTTACCCCACCATTGTGTCGAACCGAGATCAAACTCGTTCTATACAAGTATGCACTCCGCACCTCCTAACTTGTCTAATATCAAGATTTGTAATATTCATCAATAATCTCCATTATACTAAAAATGAAACAGTAACACTAAAATCATCAAAAGTTATTGCCAATACTCACTTAAAAAACTATTTATAATTCTTAAAATATTGAATGAAATGGTAATTAAATAAATAAAACACATACGAATTGAATATTATTTGACATGTAGTAAATTTTAATTGCATATAACACTTAACGTGAACAAATGTAAACGGAAATGGATGCACATTTATGCTAAAAAAATTTACATTGTCTTTTTTTATACCATTATATATAAAAATTAAAATACTAAATATAAAGAAAAGATTGAAAATGCATGAATCAAAGGTAATGTCTATTCTCTGTGATAAGTTTGATGTTGTGATTGCCATAATGAGCAACCATAGTAGTTGTTAGACTTATCACTAACATACAATCTATTTATTTTAATTTATTAAGATATTGATTATAACAGCAAAATAATATAAAGAATTGAGTCAATGTCTATTTGTAAAGTTTGAAAACTCAGCATATATATTCCTTTTAAAATCCAAAACTCTATTGAAAATATCATTTTCCTCAACAAAAGCATTATGGAAAAAGAACCTTAAGTGGTGTTTAATAATTATGGGTGAATCTCACATTAGTCATATGAACAAAACATAATATGTCAATTGTCACACTTCACTTTAGTATCCATCCACATTTACAATTCAACATAAAAATGGTGATTACACCTCAATCAATATGATAATAAGGGTGTGCGTTCTAATCTAATGTGTGTGTATGACTACGTTATGAATATATTTTAATGTTTTTAAAATTATAGTATGTAAGAAAGGTGATTAGACAATGTCGTTCCATTAATAACACCCTTAAATATACAATCTTTTTGAGAATTTAAATGATCGAATTTAACATAATCTTACTACTATATAATGCATTTACAATTTTTCCTTAATCTCTTAAATTTTAAGTCATTTAAATTTACTAAAATATCCTTTATTCATTCTCATATTTAAGAGTAACAATATATAAGGAAACTTAAAAAAAATAACTTTAATATAAATCTATCAAAAGAAAAGTAAATATATTGCACAAAGTTGTAAACTTGCTAAACTTGTACAACCATATAAAAAATCACCCCCTTTATGAAAAACAAATATATTACCAAGCAAAAATATTCGTCGCCGCCACATAGCGCGGGTACCATGCTAGTATTATAATATGTGTACAATATTGTTGAAAAGCAAGCTAGAAATTGTATTTTCTTTATATGGTTTTTTTTTGTCTTTTTATTTATATATTTTCTAGCTACAAGTACGCTTATTTGTCAACTATACTTTAATGCAAATAAATGATGTATCTTTCAACACTAGAAAATAGAAGAAAGAAAGAAACATTGCATATAATATAAAGTTAAAAAGATATGTTGCATTTTTTGAATTTCCCCTTAATATGCAATTAAATATATATGTATAAACATGGATCACATTACCATACAATTACTCAAATAAGATCACATACTCTTCTAGAATTAACAGATATACCAATAGTAGAAAGTACAATCCGTGAAAGATTATTCTATCAAGATTCTTTAAACTAACCACCACACTGTAAAAAATGGATTGATTTAATCTACGATCAGTTAGGTTGCTCGGTGAACACTTACGGTGATCATTTCAGTTTATTCTCTCGATATTTCAGGTGAGTTCAGTAGAATTTACAAAACCCGAGTACAAAGACAAAACCTAATTTTTTGAAATATGAACGGTTATATATATTGATTGATGATACGTGTTATGTGTTTAAAGTCAAATACTTGTTTTATATATGTTTAAACACGTGATACACATGCTATAATTATTTACGGTTTATTGTGGTTTATATATATATAGTTAATTATGATGATATGAATGTTTGAACTTAGCGGGCGGGGGTAGTATACATTATTACCTATTTATAGATTGCGGGCCTAGTAGGTATGATTGACCTTCTAGGATCAAAGTGCTAGCCAATGCGGGTCGCTTGATCTTTCTAGATGGCTATAGTGACACATGGTATGCGGACACCTCGGTGTTCAAGTACTGGAGTGATGCAGGCCAGCGGGACTAGATCATGCATCACGACGGTGTGAGGAGAAGCTGAAATTACGGTCGGCTTCGTTTGTACTTGCACTTGAACGACAACGCAGTACTTGTACTTGCACTGTCAGAGTAGCAAAAACGGCGATACTCTCGGGATTTATGCTCTCGGGTGGGAGTCGCGCCCCACTTGGTGCATAGGTTGGCCGGGCACGTGATTAGCGAACCTTGGGTATCTAGTGTAGGTTGAGACTCTACATTAGGACACCTTATTGATACATATGTGGTTATGATGCGGTATGATTCATGATTATGTGCGGTTGATTATATGATTTGAATTTCGGATATTTGACCCATTCAGTGCTATATGATTTGCGGGTTATTGGCTAAGGGTTAAATACACGGTGGGTCGGGTATGGTATTATCTATAAAGTCATATCTATACTTATGATTGTATTTTTATGGTTTTTGGTTTTAACTCCTATTGACTCACGAGGCGTAAGCTGACACTTGTTCTTTGAAATATGTCTTGTACTCGTGCAGGTGGTTTAGAGATTGCGGTTATGCGAGGAGGGTAGTCGTAGACAATAGTTTGATTTAGTGATTTGTGCCAACAAACACTTTATTTATTTAATTGATTTACGGTTTCAAACTCAATAACGGTTTTCGAAAGACTACACTAGTATCACTGTGGTTTGTTTATGGTTGGTTTTCTTTGTCGTTTCGGCGATGACAGTTAATTATGCTAAGGGTTTTAGACTTCCGTTGCAAGTTTTCACTATTATTTTGAAAATTTTTGTAAGTGGTGAAATTTGAAAATCACGGTGTTACAGTACCTCGGTCTAACGGGATCGTGTATGTAAACCTATTGCTTAGAGGATCGTGTAAACTCTATCCGAGTATGATATTTTGTCCTTATGCTTGGGTTACACGAAATCTAGATTATAGGGATAATCTTTCAAGGACAGTTCATATCAAGACATTGATAGGAGACCACGAACTAGATGTTTATATATAATTTGAAATCTTATGACTACCAAAGATAAGATCAATCAGTTTAAAACACCGATTCCATTCCATAATTATGGGATGACGGTTTATGTTAATTATCCATAAATATTTCGAAAATAATCATGATAATTGCCAATAAATGTTCCAATTTTATTTTATTTTCGGAAGGGGCGCTATCTCTAGGACCCCGCAAGGGGGTACAACCCCTTTTACCCCACCATTGTGTCGAACCGAGATCAAACTCGTTCTATACAAGTATGCACTCCGCACCTCCTAACTTGTCTAATATCAAGATTTGTAATATTCATCAATAATCTCCATTATACTAAAAATGAAACAGTAACACTAAAATCATCAAAAGTTATTGCCAATACTCACTTAAAAAACTATTTATAATTCTTAAAATATTGAATGAAATGGTAATTAAATAAATAAAACACATACGAATTGAATATTATTTGACATGTAGTAAATTTTAATTGCATATAACACTTAACGTGAACAAATGTAAACGGAAATGGATGCACATTTATGCTAAAAAAATTTACATTGTCTTTTTTTATACCATTATATATAAAAATTAAAATACTAAATATAAAGAAAAGATTGAAAATGCATGAATCAAAGGTAATGTCTATTCTCTGTGATAAGTTTGATGTTGTGATTGCCATAATGAGCAACCATAGTAGTTGTTAGACTTATCACTAACATACAATCTATTTATTTTAATTTATTAAGATATTGATTATAACAGCAAAATAATATAAAGAGTTGAGTCAATGTCTAGTTGTAAAGTTTGAAAACTCAGCATATATTCCTTTTAAAATCCAAAACTCTATTGAAAATATCATTTTCCTCAACAAAAGCATTATGGAAAAAGAACCTTAAGTGGTGTTTAATAATTATGGGTGAATCTCACATTAGTCATATGAACAAAACATAATATGTCAATTGTCACACTTCACTTTAGTATCCATCCACATTTACAATTCAACATAAAAATGGTGATTACACCTCAATCAATATGATAATAAGGGTGTGCGTTCTAATCTAATGTGTGTGTATGACTACGTTATGAATATATTTTAATGTTTTTAAAATTATAGTATGTAAGAAAGGTGATTAGACAATGTCGTTCCATTAATAACACCCTTAAATATACAATCTTTTTGAGAATTTAAATGATCGAATTTAACATAATCTTACTACTATATAATGCATTTACAACTTTTCCTTAATCTCTTAAATTTTAAGTCATTTAAATTTACTAAAATATCCTTTATTCATTCTCATATTTAAGAGTAACAATATATAAGGAAACTTAAAAAAAAATATCTTTAATATAAATCTATCAAAAGAAAAGTAAATATATTGCACAAAGTTGTAAACTTGCTAAACTTGTACAACCATATAAAAAATCACCCCCTTTATGAAAAACAAATATATTACCAAGCAAAAATATTCGTCGCCGCCACATAGCGCGGGTACCATGCTAGTATTATAATATGTGTACAATATTGTTGAAAAGCAAGCTAGAAATTGTATTTTCTTTATATGGTTTTTTTTTTTGTCTTTTTATTTATATATTTTCTAGCTACAAGTACGCTTATTTGTCAACTATACTTTAATGCAAATAAATGATGTATCTTTCAACACTAGAAAATAGAAGAAAGAAAGAAACATTGCATATAATATAAAGTTAAAAAGATATGTTGCATTTTTTGAATTTCCCCTTAATATGCAATTAAATATATATGTATAAACATGGATCACATTACCATACAATTACTCAAATAAGATCACATACTCTTCTAGAATTAACAGATATACCAATAGTAGAAAGTACAATCAGTGAAAGATTATTCTATCAAGATTCTTTAAACTAACCACCACACTGTAAAAAATGGATTGATTTAATCTACGATCATTTAGTTAAAACATCATAGTTCATCCAAAGAAATTTTGAAATACTAAAACTATTTTTTAATCCACTATCTATTAACGTCTTGTGGTGTGTGTCCGGTAATTTGAATTAGTTAATCAATCTCGGTAGTGGTCCACCCATCTTCTAATATATATAAAAGACTAACTTCAAAAAAATGATTAGATGATTTAGACCCTTCATTTAATAATAGATTTAATCTTAGCCGTTAATTTCTTTGATTCAAAAATTTTGATTTTGACTTTTTAAAGTCAAACTAATATGAATTAGATAAAGATAACCCTTAATTAAATCAATAATAAATATCAATAAATTATAAATAATTAAATAACTAAACAATCGTATATTAAATCTTTTAATTGGATAAACATCATCACTAATTGATTTATTGTTGTTAGTTAATTAAATCTTATTTGTGTAACTAAATATTTTAAAATATTATATTAACTAAATTATTAACTTTATCATTTAAAATATATTATAATAAGTTCAAAGTATTTATAAATTATCACCAATAAATGTTTGACCATATTGCTTCTACTTGTAACAATAATGATTGATGATTTGTATAAAAAATACAATAACGTTTCGTATATTAATATCACGTTTTCCATCCATTATGTCGATGCTTCAACCAATGGTTTAGGTTTTGACGTTGTTTGTCACCATTTTGTAGAAGTCTTATTTCTTTCGCTAATAATTAGTTTTTATCAATTTTTAGACCAACCCGTTATATATTAAAAGATATTAATGAAAATCCCCTATTTCAAAAATGATTTCAAATTATTTCAGAACTTTTTTAGAAAGGCATGATGTGATCGTTAAATTATTTTTAGAATATTTTTTACCAATCAAAATCACATATTTCAAGTTATTCTTGGAATTTTTACTTACTAATCAACTCTGTTTATTTCCTAAAATCTAACAACTATGGGTGTAAAATTGTAAGTCGATTTTCTTACTTCATCATATTCTGATTTTCATGAATGTTTCTTGATTTATTATCGAAATATGAATTTATTATACATTCAATATTTAACACCATAAATGTTTAAAATTCACATCAACAATTCCGTGTATAAACACGGGGTATTAAACTAGTTATGGTATAATCAAGAAACTGAATCAAACTAACTTACGATTCTATCAAAGCTTAGAACTCGACTGGGTCTTTCCTTACAAGCTCAAAATTGATAAAATAATTGAAACATTTTAGTTCGACTTGACTTGACTTGCTTAACATGATTTATTTTTTACCTCAAAACTCTATCACTATGGATAATATTCCAAACTTTACTTTGGCTTGATTTGGTTACTTTGCTATGTACAACACAAAGCTAGACTTGTACAATAACACATTCTTAATAAGAATTGTGAGTTTTATGATTGAAATATATTGATTCTTAAGCTTGACTCAATGGCTCAATCTAGTTAATGTTGAATATTTCTAGAGTCTCTTCAAGAAACCCATGAGTAGTTTGATCTAATTACACCTCTGATAGCAAACCCTATATATGTCAAGTTTTATTGTATCAGAATTTGGTTCACTCAAAAGTAAACCCTAGCTAGCATTGGACAAGTGCAGTATCCTTCCTCCTTCAATTGTTGTAATTAAAAGAGGTGTTCAAAACTTCTGTATAATCATAAATAAATGAATTAATTTTTCATGCCCAAAAAAGAAATGGTAACCAATAGTACTCTTTGTGTGATGTGTTCACATATGGGCCTTGGGTGTTGTTAAATCAAAAGAGACAAAGGCACTTGAAATTAGGTCGACTCTGGAAGATGAACATTTGGTACACTTGTCTAAATAGATACCAATGAATATGTATTAAAAACTGATAAATAGGTTAGATTTCCTTATGATATATGAGTTAGTATAAAAAGTGGTTTATATTAAACATTAATAAAAATAATATTAAAAAGTATAAAACACGAAAGAATTAAGAATTTATAAATATGATGACAGACGGCGTCAACACCCAGATCAGTGGTTGAAGCGTCAACACGTGACGGAAAAAGCGTGGTAGGGCAATCAGGTTGAGTCTTTATTAATTATAATGAAAAAGAAATTAAAATGGTCATGAAGTATTTTAAAATGATAAAATTAAGAATGTGGTTAAATATGATATTTAAAAATATTACAAAAGGTTCAAAATGATTTTGTTAAATAGGTTGGACAAATATGATATTTATAAATTTGAGTGGACAAATATACGAGATTCTTCTAATAATTTTGATTCAACTTTGACCGATAACAGTCAGAATTAAGATTGACAATTAAATGAAAGGTTAAGAACGTTCAATAAATTTAAAACATGTCATTCTTTTATCTTTAATATTAATATAAAAGAAAATTGGGTATGATGTCATCATTCTATTTTAGATGCCACTATAAATTTATTATATATTTAGGGTTTGCCACTATAAATTTTTAAAATTTACGTTAATAATTCTATATACGGGATATTAAGTTAGTATATATATATATATTAAAAGATAAATAACATAGATGTCACGTATCGTTTTATGGTTAGTCAAAATTTTTAATATTTTGTCAAAACATTAAAGAACACATGTCATTCAAAGAGAGTTTCTTGATTATACTTTGAGTTTTTACACACCATTCTACTTTGAAGATGCCATTTTTACACCATCAATAAAGCTTAACAATATTATATATTCAAGACATCGCGACACAATCTTGTGGGTCAATTTCCACAAACTCATCTAATTTTGATCGCGGCACAAATGAAGGGTGGGTCGTAGTGCGGTTTCATCGAGGATGTGTAGAAACTTTGCTGGGAAAAGGTTTGACTCTTTAACAGCTAATTCTAACTTACGATTTTGGTTTTATTGAGATCAAACTAAATCAAAATAGATGATTAAATGTCCTCAGTTACAAGTTAATTTTGTAGTTACTGTTTTGGGCTTAAAATGAAAACTCGGCCTTTATTTTTCAACCCCAAAAAACCGAAAAATATAAATACTTTCTTCCCAGACAAGATTCCTACTTCTACTAATCAACTTTCTCTAATTTTTTGTACTTATGCTAAACACTATCTACCTAACAAGGTTCTAGATCAATAGTTAACAAGGGAAGAATTTAGTTAGTAAAAGCCCTTCTTGTAACATTCTAAATGCTCACTTATACTTGTTAATCTTCACCATATTACAAAGAAGCTTGTGGTGACTTATTTCATTCTACAAAAGAAGTTAGTACTGATCTTTTCCTTTCTAAGAAATAAAATGTTGGTGATGCCTAAGACACTATAGAGAAGTTCTATAAGGTACAAATGTACAATCCAACCGGTTAAGGAGAATTAGTAATGGAACTCTTAGTTGAAAACTAAAAAATGGATTTGTTGACTTCCACTTGTTAAAAAAACAAGAAAACCGATTAACCGAACTGGTCCATATGATTAAACCCGAGAAAACTAATACCCGTAACTCGTAAAATTCGAAGGGTACATGTTGAGTTGAGGGATGGATTTGGTTATCTAAAATTACTACCCGCGCATACCCGCCCCATCGCCTATATATTTAGTTTTTTTTATGATATGCATATTTATTAATATTTCACAGTAAAATATTACTAATCTTAAGAAAATCTCCATCAGATGTCATATGTTCATCGTTCACCCCCCACTACCATCGTAAACCAAATCGCGGGTACCCGCTTTTTCTCGGATTAGTTCAGTGCGGGTAACCAATCCGCATGATTCGTTCACGGGTAGTTAAACTAGGTACCTGTCCCATACATATGGTTCTCAAATTTCTCACTACGCACTCCGCCCGCCCCATGAACACCTCTATCTACTCCAAGTAGGGGTGTAAATGCGCCGAGCTTTTATCGAGTAACCCGAGCTCGAACTCAGCTCGTTCGAGTAGAACTTTCTCGAGCTAAAGTTCTAGCCTAAAAAATGAGCTCGGGTTATATAACGAGTCGAGCTTGAGCTTCAAAGAGCTCGGCTCGAGTTCTTATCGAGTTGAGCCTTGAATAGTATATATATATATATATACACTATATAAACCAAACAACACTCTCTTTCCTCTTATTCTTAAAACTTCTTAAAATTCAATCAACAATACATCTTCATCCTTATTTTTATCTAAATTAATCTCATCCATTCAATTTTTAAGTTTTTAACCATTTCAATTTCCTAATTTACTTTAACTTTTTATTCATTAAAAATATACTCTCACACAAACACAATTATCCACCCACATTAACATAATTTTCAAAATCTTATTAACTTCTCTCTCCTTATTTCATAAATATAAATCTTTTTTCTTATTTTAGTATTTTTTTTAGAATTTATTGTTAAAATTAATAAAATAGTTGATATAGATATAAAAAATAAACGAACATGTTGCTGAAAACTTTTTTGTGACATTGAATCGCAAAATAGAAACTATTTGCCTCTGCAACATTATATATATATATATACATACATATATATATATATATATATATATAATCATGATCAAATAAAAAAAAATTTACGGTAAAAAGAGTAAGGAGAAAAGAGAGACTGACACGTGGCAGATTTGGTAAAAGGGCAAATTAGGAACTTTTAGAAATATGTATTTATTTCTCTTTCATCAAACCCACTACCCACGTACCTTTCATAAGTTACCTATCCTTGACATTTGAAGCCGAGCTGGGGACAGCACTATATGAAGCTGATCAGGATGTGTTCCTGTTTCCTACACTCAGCCCCAAGATGTTCAACAACGACATCTTCCCAGAGCAAGAGGGTCTGAGTGAGCCCATACTACTGATAGCTGAGGCAGCTTCATCAAAAAGTGAAGAAGAGGGATCCAATCAAGGGGGAGTTTCCCAAGCTGACACCGAGGTTCAAGCTGAGCACTCTGCACAAGCTGAACCAGCAAACACTGAAGCTGCTTCTGGTAAGACCTCTCCACTTTCTCTTTCTTCTCATTTTTCTCCATCCACTTTTGGAGATAAGGCTGTGGTAATCCCAACCCAGTCTAACCCATCTCCTCCACCTTCTTTCCATCTTCAATCCCACTCTGAAGCCACCCCTAGTATGCCCACTGCTGCTAGGGAGAATATCCGAACCTATACTAGAAAAACTGCCATAGGTGGTGCCATTCCTAAAGGCATCACTGGCGCTGCGATCACTTTGATCCCTCCACCTGCAGGAGTTGAGGGGGAGATGTCTACTCTTCAGGTGTAAACCTCGAGGCTCATTTCAACCCTAAAGCCTAAACCGGGTGTGGTGTCTACTCAGCCCACACTCTCCAATGCCATGGGAGAGCCCACTACTGTGCCTAAGCAGACACACTTAGGTCACATTGAAGAAATGACCAATCCCCAAGGTCAATCACCCCCCTCCAAACCAATTAGCCAACCACCTACCCATACACTTCACGTTAAGAGCCCCATTACTTCTCTTCACTTCTCACACCCACAGGCATGACCTGTCAATGCTTCATTTACACACCAACCCTTGGATGATGCACCCAAATTCCAACCCTCTCAGGCTGACTTGGATGACTTGATGAATTTCTTTAAAAGTCAGTTTGACAAGTTGCACCTCAAGAGAAAGCAGACCAAGAAGGAAATGATCATGATTTTGGATTCTCTAGATGAGGAGGTGTTACACTTGAAATCTGCCGTTGCTGCCCTTCAACAAAAACAAAAGACTTCGAACCCTATTGATGATGACAAAAAGGGGGAGAAGGTTCAAGATGCTGAAGCTGAGTCAGTCAAAGCTGAAGCTCTACTATTATTGGCAAAGGGAGCATAACAGATTGAGGGAGAGACAAAAATAGAAAAAGAAGCTGAGCTGACAGAAAAAGCAAAAGGCAAGAGACCAGCAGTGGTTAGCTCAGAAGAGTTAGAACCCCCTCAGCAGAAAAGAAGAAAAATGATTCTCAGTGAATCATCAGCCTCAGATGAAGACTTTGCTGACAAAATGACTTTACAAGAAAGAGCTTCACTGATGGCAGTGAGGAGAATGGAACAAGAAGATGTTGACCAGCTTGGGATATCTATAGAAGAATTAAGAAGAAGACAATTGGATGCTCAAGATGTGTTAGTAGATGAGAAACGAGCAAGAGAACAGGTCTGGGCTGAGCAAATCAGAAAGTAGAATGAGGAATTAGCTAAACTCAAACTGCCTATTGTGCCCAAGGAGGAAGAGGTAGAAGAACCTCCTATTCAGGATCAACAAGAGAAGGAGAACATAACTCAGTGTTATACAAGAACCTACTTCTCTTCTCAGATTGATTCACTCAGGTTGAGTTCAGTTCAAGGGATTATCATTATGGAGTTCGTCTTAAAGAATGGTGAATCAATTTCTCTGGAGCTGAATCAACTTCATAAACTGGGATATGAAGAGTAGAAGCAAGTGGCTATCCTTATCAAGCAAATGGAAAAGTCCTCTGCCAGGAATCAATTTTAAAGATGAAATCTTAAGGCTTCTTGCAAGAGCTGATGCGATGCAAATCATACCTTAGATATGAGATAGCTACCCTACTGACTTCTTTTCATAATGTTGGAAAGAAGAAGCAAACAAAGCCAGCTGGATTAGCAAATACAGATAAGTACAGTCTTAATCTTCTAGAAGGATGAAATTCAAAGAGAATACATATGTGGAAGAGCCTCAGAAAGGTTTCATGTACTTGGACAAAAATGGTGAACAATGCTTCCAGTCTGATGCAAGTATATATACATGTGGGGTATCTCAGGTGTTTGCTCCGAGACAAATAGTAGAAAAGACTGAACAAACTGCAAGGTTCAAATACCGAATTAACAGAGCAATAAGATCACAGAAGGATCAGCTTCAACACTTGCCTAATTTGCAAGAAATCCTTGAAGAAATCAACAAGGAGATCAAGGAGTTTGAAGAGCTGCATCCTGAATAGATTAGTTCTATTGTGAAAATTAGATTAGTTCTAATTTTGTAAGCACTAAGTGTGCATGATCTATGTGATCAAAACTTTTGTATTATGATAAGTTCAATTAATACAAGTATGAGTTTGATATTCAACTGTGTTATGATATGTTCATAATTAATTATTAGTCTGATAAGTTCAGCTTCAATGAATAATTGATTAGTTCTTATTCATTAATGTATTTGGTTGGTGTGTTCAACTAAAAGTTGGTCTGTTCCACTTATAAATGATAAGTTCAATTAAAATTGATAAGTTCAAATGTAAAATCTTGATATGTTTAAGATTTAAAACATAATTCTGTTAAACAAAATTAATAACTGTTTGATGGTTTTGTCATCATCAAATAGGGGGAGTTTGTTGGGAAAATGATCTCATTAGTTTAGATTTGATGAGACAAAGTTAAGTTTGTTAGATATGTTCTAGATATAACTTAAACAGAATTATGAGGCTTGATAAGACTGAACACGTACAGTGCTTCAGACTGAGCATAAGCTGAATATAAGTTGAGCATATGTTCCATCAGCTTAGACTATATCTTAGTACGAGTATCAATGTGTTTGATAAGCTGTGTATGTCACCTAAGATATATTGAGCTTTCAGTTTGATGTGTTTCAAGCTGAGTGACTCAGCGTATATACTAAGTCAGCTCAACAGAGTTGCTAAATAAGTTCTAGCTAACTCTTAGGACTTCTAAGGATGAGTTTATTAATATACGTGTTAGTTCATGTTGGTTTTCGAGTTTGTTCTCGAAGAACTCAGCTTGATGAGTTTCAACCTGAGTAACTCAGTCCGAGTAAGAAGTCAGCCTAAAGAAAATTGAAATATGTTTTAACCGTTTAAATTATCTTAAGACTGGATAACAAAAAACAAATTGTTTTGTTGCCCTGGTGATTTTCGAAAAAGCCAAGAACAAAGTAGGAGATCAAGAACAAAAACCTTAATCCTGAAACAGATAAAACTGGAAACTTAAAAGATCATAGAGCCGAGGCTCTGATACCACTGAAGGGTTTTGATCTGACCAAACCACCTTATGACCAAACTGGCCAAGTCCTGGATTTGATTCTACTGGTTCAATCCTAAAGCGGAAACATATTGAACACAACCCTCTAAACCCCAAAAGGGTTAGGATCTTACTAATGATCATATAAGTTTCTCAAAACAACAATCCATAGAAAAGTTCAAGAAAAACAATTACTTATTGAACTTGGGATTGCTAAAGAACGTCCAACACTACTGCACCACCAACGAACTGGCTGCTAGACCGCTCCTGGATTTACCCGAGCTTCAACACTCGAAACCTTGAGTGTGTGTGTGTGTGTGTGCGTCGATCTCCAAAAACCAAAACACCCTCGGTGTTCTTTTTGTTCGACGAGAGAGAGAGAGAGAGACGAGAGAGAGTGAGGTCGACGAGAGAGTAAGGGAGGGTGGCTAGGGTTTTTAGAATGCTTAATCTCTTATTTTCTTGAAGGCTTAAAAGGTTATTTATAAACCTTACTAAAAGCCCAAGCCCGTTTAATTAAAGCCCATGTCTTTAATTAAACTTTCATTCCTTTCATTTTATCCCCTTGGAATTTACTAGTTAATTAATTAACTATTAATTAAATGGTCCGTTAAATATTAAACTTAATATTTAATTTCTCTTTAAATAATAAATAACTATTTATTATTTATTTCCTTTCTGATAATTAATTCGACTGATTAATTATTTACTTTTCTCTCTAATAATTAATCCAACTGATTAATTATTTCCACACAGAATTATGGTAAATTCCGAACTGTTCTAATTGGGTGTGTAGCAGTGTGACACTTTAGTCTTTTATAACATTGGATACAATGTACCCATTAATTATCTCTGGACATAATCCAACAGACTCTCACTTGTTCAAGATAAGTAATATGGGATTGTAATTGGCCTAACGAGGTCTCTAGCCAGACGCTTAGGATAACCAGGTTATAAGAACTCTTATACCCCAAAGTAACGTGTGATAAAAGCTTATGAGCAAACTGCTTAAGTGTTACCTTTTATAAACTAACTGTTTATAAACTAACTATCATAAACTACCTGTTTATGAACCAACTATCATAAACTACCTGTTTATGAATGGGTATGGTTTTTAGGTTTGTCCCTTGCAACGCGATATTTCAATTTTGAGCATGAGCATGGAGAGTGTCAACTTAAAATCTCATGAATTATATTCATGACATACTTGATTTCAAAACTGCGTGAAAAACGACAAACAACATATCAGTTCGTTTGGGGACGGCTGTGCACTTACCAGTTTTTCTAATCAATCAAGGGGCCCGGAAATATCTCTTCTAAAAAAGAGGTGCAAATACCATCTTGCATATTTGCATTTGGCAATACGGCTCCCACTGAATCTAGATACGCCCCTTATGACCACCCTGTTACGGCGTGGCGTTAAGATGCACTAAGGAGACAACAGTTACCGCATCCCAAACCAAATACCTCAGGTTTGAGGATAACCTATGTGATAAATACTTTTGACACGAATCCACGAAGTATTTTTCATGGTGGGTCAATCCAATATTCGTAACCCTAACGAATATCCGTCAATTTTGGTCCACAAAAAAAAAACGTTTGCAGCTATATCGATAATCTTTCGAATCTACCCCAAAATTACGATGACTTTATAACCCTAACAAGGTTCCCACCAAGATAAGTAGTCACGGATAATATTTTGAATAAACCTAGTTTATTCCTGGATGAACCAAAAACATACAAAATAGTGAAGAACAATGAAACTAATTTCTGCATCCTCCATATTCCACCCTGGAATAAAGATGCATAATTTCTACCATTTCGTCGACTCGATTCACAGTGTTTATCTGAATTACTTATTATTTTACATTGTAACTTATCACGGATTACAAATAAAATAATATGATTATAAACTTTAAAACTCAAGAGTAGTACCCTGAAGTACTCCTTCTCGGTTTTGCTAGAATACGTTCTTGCAACCTAAGAACAATTCTAGACTTACTTATTTTATAAAATTCCTTAAACTTGGAGAACCGGAAATAATTCCTAAGTTTCTGAGTTTATAAAATAATCCCCTTGTAATTAAAACTTTAATTATACTTTGTAGATGTATTGAATCTTGCTAGATTCATACCCTTTTGAAACGATAAATCCCTTTTACACCTACTTGTAAACTTGAGATTAGATTCCCAGTGTACAACAACACATATCTAATTTCATTACTAAGGATATTGAAGAACATCCTATTTTATCATTTCTAACGTTTATCCAACCAACAATATTAATTATACTGACTTTTGAACTCTTTATAGCGTATATAATTTTATTTAAGTCATAACTTGACTTAAAGTCTTGCAATGACATCTTTATTGAGTACCTCTCAATAAGTCATGCGTTCCCTGGATTAGTCCCTATTCAAGAACTTACTATTTTAGATAACTTCTAAAATTATCCGAAAATAATGTACTTTAAAAGTTCATTCTTGTATTTATCATACTAGTTAGATCAATCTTAATAACTTGATAAATACACTAGTCAGATGCTCCCACTATCTTTTATGAAAAATGCATTACTTTAAAACATCCTTTTTAGGTTTAGTCAATCCTTGACCAAGTCACCTAAAACCTGTGTTCTAAACACTTGTTTTAAACTTAGTTTTTGTAAGAAATTTAATTGTTCTATGAAACCAAAACTTGGATTTCCCATATATCCATCCTCCCAATCACGGAATGTGGTTTCATTAAACTTAACACAATTACAAGTATAAGACACTCGTAATGGTATTTTAAATTTCCTTTCTTAAAACATTTAGTATAAAACACCCTTGATCATAATAATTATATAATCACCTTTATACTTTCTCAAATGTTTTATCAAAAACTATTTCACTTAGAAATAATAACTATTATTTCCACATGTTCAAAACTTTGAACATTCATTTTTCATAAAAAAATCCTTAAATACTTGAAAATTTAGAAAAACTATCTAATTTTATAAACACAACTTGTTTATCTAAGTATTTATATAGTGGGACTAGCATTTATGTAACTACAACAATTTACTGCATAAGATCACTATGAATCACCAATTAAGTCAAGACTTGACTTGTTGGTATCCTTTAGTCACAACTGCACTAACCTGATTCATTATAAACACACGTGCATAGATATAAACTAAATAATTCAAATTTCCAAATATTTAAAACCATAGTATCAACTCAAAAGTTTTAAACCATGCCAAAAAATCCGAAAAACTTCAAACAAGAGTTTAAGTAACTACGAAAAGAATTATTAAATATCCGAGCTGCACGTGAGATCTCTAATGCTGGGCTGCTTCACTTTCCATCACCTCCTGCAATAAACGATTGCAAGATGTCAGAATACTTGTAATAACTTTACAAGTGGAAAGTGATAAAGAAGCTATTCACACGATACCTGAGGATCCAGGCTTGCCTCCTGTCTCGTGAGCTTTTGGACAATCTCTTTTCCAATGTCCAGCCTCGCCGCACTTGAAGCACCGGTTCTCGGTTCTTGCCCTGTTTGGCTTTGGTTTCTTGCCCTAGTTGTTGTCAGTGGCCCTGGGTGCACTCTGGCTGGGCTGGGTCTTACCCTTTCCCTTTCCGTTGCGCCCCTTCCTCTTCTTATGTCCACCATTTCCCACCATGAGAATGTCCTTGGACTTGGTCCCGATACTCTGCTCCGCGGTCTTAAGCATCGAATGCAGTTCCGCCACGGATTTCTCCATGTTGTTCATGTTGTAGTTGACTATAAAAGGCTTATAGTCGTCCGAGAACGAATTGAGTATCGTATCTGTTGCTAACTGCAACGGTAATGGGTGCCCAAGTCTCTCTAGGTGGTCCATGTACTCTTTCATTTTCATGACGTGGCTACTGACCAAAGTCCCCTTAGCCATCTTGCACGAGTTAAATGCCCTAGTGGCATCATAACGCTCTGTGCGGGCATGCTCCTGGAACATATCCCTCAGCTGGCGGATCATGTCATAAGCAGGAGTCTCCATCATGCTTGACTGCAACTCTGGACTCATTGTTGCAAGCATGAGGCAGCTAACATCTAGGGCGTCATTGGAGCACTTCTGAAAAGCCTCCCTGACTTCTGCCCTAGCATTGTTGGCAGGGGGATTTCCTAGATGTTGTTCTAGGACGTGCCACTTTCTCTCGTGCCGCAGCACGATTCGGAGATTTCTCTCCCACGTGAGAAAGTTTGGCCCGGTGAGCTTATCCTTCTCAAGGATATAGCGAAGAGAGAGGTTGTTAGTACTGGTAACGTTGGTTGCCATCTACAAATTATAACCCGGTTTAATTAGTAATTGCAGATAAACTTTTCTAACATATATCATCAAAACCCATAAATAATATATATCAGACCTAGGACCCATATTTCACATATTTGATGCAAGGTTTGGTCACTTCCCGCCAAGTCATGCTATTTCTGGTAGGTAACACCCTGTACCAATCGTACCTAACTGGTACGACTCCTAGAACCTCGTAGAGTACATAGACCCAGTCTAGTATGTTTAACTCTACTCTAGTGCATTCTGGGTCGGGACTCCCGATTCTCACCAAAATAGATCGCACCACCTAAGACAACATGAATTTTGGCCGGAACTCCCGATTATCGCAGAATCTTTCATGCCCTTTCCCGCAATGGTTTGAACCCGGATGCCCAAGGTTTGGGCACTTCCGACATCCGAGTACCGTTTAACAGCAAAGGTGTACCATTAGGTGGGTAGCACACTGATCTAAGATTTTCTTGGGTTTATAATTAAGTTTAAAAGAAAAACATAATTTTTCAGTTTTTGAAAAACTATTTTAAAACTAACTGTTTTAAAAAAATACGATTTACATGTGTACCTGAACTAGGTGCACAAAACGATTTTATAAGTTCCAAACTTATAACCTTGACAAAACATTAAATTTATAAAATTTAATAACACGTCTAGCAACCTGTAGTCGTATTCTAGTTTGTCATAAATCGTGGTTTTTCTCTGTTTAATAATTAGCTATTATTAAACCCCTTTTTATTTAGCATCATACACATATCACATATATATGAATAAGCAGTAAATAAAAACACAACCACGCACATAAAAAACCTATAGTTTTACCAACTAATCCTAAGGTCAATCCTAAGGATAAGAGAACTCGGATTCACCTTCATGATGCATCGCTCCCACTTGCCTTGACACCTCCTCCGAAGTATCCGAGCACTGTGCAAGCCATCACCTCCAAAATCTTCTTCTTGAAATCCGTCTTGATTAAAGGATAAAACTACAACTATGCTATTACAAATACAATATCGAATGGGGTTGTAAGTGGCACGCAGGCCTCCCCGAACCGGTACAATATTACAATTAAAAATATGGGATTGTAATTGGCACGCAGGCCTTCCCAAAAACAAAAACAAAAGAAGAATAAAAAGACGAGTCCTAAGTCGGTAAAACTATAGCTATATATCACAACCACGTAATATATATAATCAACACATATATATCAACCACGCAGTTAAAAGAATATATATACACAGTAAACTGTGTAGTAAAGCACATAACCTGATTCGTTTAACCATTCTCATTTATCCCTTTTTATTAATAACTATCAACCAAAAATGAGAATTCTGATCTTTTAAGTCATTTAAATTTGCTTGACCAAAAATAGTTTTCCAACAAATTTTGAAAAACTTGACTTCATTCGAAAACTTGAATGAAATCCTATGTCGGGTGTTTACTAGTTTTACCAAAAACTTAAACACGACAAAATTTGGTCATTTAAATATCATCTTCTTGTTCCAATTCCCTTTTTATATAAACTTACTTTTGGAGTTTATGTGTATAACGTCTAACTAGTCGTAATAAATAAATGTCCAAAGATTATATATTTTAATTAAACTAATTAAAACATATAAAACTAGTTTATATAGAAACTTTATTAATTTTAATACTTAAAATTAATAACTCTTTTTACTTAATTGGAAAAACTATTTGGGCTAAGAGCCACCTGGGCCGAGGTCCACCTGGACCGAGAAAACCCCTTAGGCCGAGAGCCCCTTGGGCGAAGACCCACCTGGGCCGAGAGCCCCTTGGGCCGAGACCTGCCTGGGCCGAGAGCCTCTTTGGCCGAAGACCTACCTGGGCCGAGAGCCCCTTGGGCCAAAGACCTACCAGGGCCGAGCACCAACCTGGGTCGTAGCCTTCTTGGGCCGTGGTTCGTGGGTTGAAGCCCCACCACGTCGCCGACCAGCTGCCGCCGACCAACTACAGACTGCCGCCGATCAACGAGCACCAACCTGGGCCCTAACCTGTTTTAATATCCTGATTAAAATCTGGATTTAGCCAAAACCCAAAAACTATTAATTATTAACGTGACTAAAACTGTCCTATTAATAATTGATTATCCTAAAAACTAGATTTTAACCTTTTAAACAAGAACTTGTTTAAAATTTCTGACCAAGATCAAGTTTTTAGATAAAAGACTTATCTTTTAACCATTTAAACAAAACCTAGTTTAAACTTATCTGGTTAAGATAAAAACTTTTATTATCCTGGATGAAAAACATAAAACTTGTTTTTCTATCCCTGTTAGTTTTTGATTTTAGCAAGAAGAAACAAGATGAAACAGAAGACCATGCAGTTTAAACGAATCAATTGACTGGATTAATTAGGTTTATCAATTAAAACAAATTGTTTAAATTATCTTAATTCAAACTTGTCCTTATCCAAAAATCATAATCCTTTTAACCATTTAAACTAACTGTTTAATCTTTCTGATCAATAGGATTAAATCTTTTAAGACTGGATAACAAAAAACAAACTGTTTTTTTGCCCTGGTGATTTTCGAAAAAGCCAAGAACAAAGTAGGAGATCAAGAACAAAAACCTTAATCCTGAAACAGATATAACTGGAAACTTAAAAGATCATAGAGCCGAGGCTCTGATACCACTGAAGGGTTTTGATCTGACCAAACCACCTTATGACCAAACTGGCCAAGTCCTGGATTTGATTCTACTGGTTCAATCCTAAAGCGGAAACAGATTGAACACAACCCTCTAAACCCCAAAAGGGTTAGGATCTTACTAATGATCATATAAGTTTCTCAAAACAACAATCCATAGAAAAGTTCAAGAAAAACAAAACCTGATTGAACTTGGGATTGCTAAAGAACGTCCACCACTACTGCACCACCAACGAACTGGCTGCTAGACCGCTCCTGGATTTACCCGAGCTTCAACACTCGAAACCTTGAGTGTGTGTGTGTGGGCGTCGATCTCCAAAAACCGAAACATCCACGGTGTTCTTTTTGTTCGACGAGAGAGAGAGAGAGCCGAGAGAGAGTGAGGTCAACGAGAGAGTAAGGGAGGGTGGCTAGGGTTTTTAGAATGCTTAATCTCTTATTTTCTTTAAGGCTTAAAAGGTTATTTATAAACCTTACTAAAAGCCCAAGCCCGTTTAATTAAAGCTCATGTATTTAATTAAACTTTCATTCCTTTCATTTTATCCCCTTGGACTTTACTAGTTAATTAGTTAACTATTAATTAACTAGTCCGTTAAATATTAAACTTAATATTTAATTTCCCTTTAAATAATAAATAACTATTTATTATTTATTTCCTTTCTGATAATTAATTCGACTGATTATACTTTTCTCTCTAATAATTAATCCAACTGATTAAGTATTTCCACACAGAATTATGGTAAATTCCGAACTGTTCTAATTGGGTGTGTAGCAGTGTGACCCTTTAGTCTTTTATAACCTTGGATACAATGTACCCATTAATTATCTCTGCACATAATCCAACAATTCACATATGCACAAACAAGTACAATACCATTCACCAAAGTGCTTGTATATCCTCAAAAGCTTCCCTTTATCTTAGGTAACAGGTCACAATGATCATCCTCAAAGTTAGGGTTTCATAAGCAAGGGAATTTCCAAGTTAGCATGAAAACCGTATAAGCCATGCGGTTTCTTCATCATACGGTTTTATCATCATAAGTCCAAAAACCGGATAAGAGTTAAGAAAAAAAATGTCCAAGTCCCAAATCCCGGATAAACCATGCAGAATTATCATAATTCCTTATCCAAGTCACTATTCCGAATGAGCAAAGGAAATTCCATACGGTTTTATTCCAAATTCCAGATAGCATTCGGTTTCCTCTCAAAATCCGGATAGGTTCACAATTCCGTATAAGCCAAGGCAAAGTCATTCGGTTTTCATGAATTCCGATTAAGCATGCGGGTTTTGGTCCAATTTTGTATAACATAATCCATGTAAAGTAAAGGCATAAACATCCGGTATTTAACACATGCGGATTCTTAATCATTCCCGGATCCTTCATTCGGTTTTATCCAATTCAGAATAAATCCATTCGGTTTTCATATCAATTCCGAATAACTCATTCGGTTTTATCAATTCCGAATGATTCAAAATCCTGAAAACCGAATGATTCAATGTTCTTGGTCATTTTGATTCTATTCTTCAATTCTGATCTAATTTATGTACATGCATATGAATATATACTTACAGAATACATTATAAACATATAATGAACATCAATTCACATAAATTTCTAACATGCAAACATCCTAACTTCAATTAATTTAAGAATCATATAAAATTTCTTATAAACTCAATAAAATCGAATTTAAAAAACAATCAAAAATCTATTCTAGCCTTCTAGATCAGATTTCCAAATAATCAAGCTATTTGCAATGAATCAAGAAGATGAAATTCTTGGTTCTATCTTGTTCTTCGGCCGAGAGTTCACCACACACACACACACACTCTCAATTTCTCTAATTGCATGTAAATGAGAAGATGAATTGGTGTAGGTTGTGACTAAGTGTTTGTAACTTGGACACCTCATTTGTCCACCAACTATTAATTTTATTTAATTAATTTATAAATTTTCAAATTAAACAACAATAATAATCACAATTTTAATTATCATATAACATTTATCACATAATGACAATTAAAACCACATAATCACAAGTTAATCTCAAGTTTAATTAAACTAATTACCTTTTTAATCTAGGCCGGTTGAGAGGGTGTTACAACAACCATAGATTTAATGTTTCAATATTTGCTTATGAATTTATCGTGCACAGTGAAGACTTTTCTTGAAATCGTCACCACCGGTATTTATTCTTTTTCTTCTACTTTTCTTTGTTGTTGTGCTTCAATGTATATGCACAGTGAATACTTTGACACAACCATGTTTTTTAGGGTTTCAATCTCTGATTCTGAACGTATGGTGCATCAAGATTTAGGGTTTTTTGTTGGTTTATATCGTGCATCAACACTCTCTGATTCATACATCAAGTTTCAAATTTTATTCATCGGTTATTAAATTTGTTGGATTGTGCATCAGTGTTTGGATTCATCGGTTATAAAATTCGTTGGATTGCGCATCAGTGTTTGGATTCAAAATTTATTCTTCTGTTTGCCATTCTGTTGCGATTCATCGTGAATAATTTTTTTATGCATCAAGATTCTGGAACGGATGTATGTACTGATGTACAATTCTTAATTTTGAATCATTAATTTGACAGTTGATTTCGTAATTTTAGGAGGTGGTTTAATAATTGAATGACTATTATACCCTTTAGTACATTTTTTTATTATTAATAGAAAAAGAAAAAAGACACTTTTTTAGGGAGAAATGAATGGCTGAGATTTCTCATTACTTTTTGTACTTTAAAACTCTTTTTATAATATCCCTTCCCTCTATATATATATATATATATATATATATATATATATATATATATATATATATATATATATATATATATATTGGGAGGTTCAAATGAGAATGTTAAATAAATTGAGAATGGGAGACTTAATCCTAACCGTCCAATTCCCCCTCCATTAATGTCATTGCCCACTCATGAATTCCTCACATGCACACTGCCACACTCTATCCCCTCACGCTCTTCATCCATGAATTCCACCTACAAAATGAACGGCCGAGATTGAGTCTCCCATTCTCATTTGAACCTTCCCCTATATATATATAGGGAAAGGTTCATTCGAGAACCATTGTTAGTGCGAGAACTGTGAGAACCAATCTTAATCGTTCCTTGGATATGGGATGTTTCATAGATGGTGAGCATGGATGGATAGAGTGTGGCATGGTGCATGTGAGGAAATTATGGGTGGGCAATGACATTGAAAGAGGGAGAATTGGACGGCTCAGATTGGGAAAGTTTATATATATATATATATATATATATATATATATATATATATATATATATATATATATATATATTGGGAAAGTTTAAATGAGAATGAGAAATTAAATGAGAATGGAAGTCTCAATCTCAGCCGTTCATTTTGTATGTGGAATTCATGGATGGAGAGCATGAGGGGATAGAGTGTGGCATGGTGCATGTGATGAAATTCATGGGTGGGCAATGACATTGAAGGAGAGGGAATTGGACGGTCGGGATTGAGTCTCCCATTCTCATTTAATTTAAGGTTTTCATTTGAACTTCTCACTATATATATAGGGGAAGGTTCATTCGAGAACCGTTGTTAGTGCAAGAACCGCAAGAACCAATCTCAGCCGTTCCTTGGATATGGGAAGATCATGGATGGAGAGCGTGGAGATATAGAGCGTGACAGGGTGTATGTGAGGAATTCATGGGTGGGCAATGACATTGAAGTAGGGGGAATTTAACGGTGCAGATTGATTCTCGCGGTTATTGCGCTAACAACGGTTCTCGAATGAACTTTTCTCTCTCGCTGTCTCTCTCTCTCTCTCTTTCTAAGGTTCAAGTGAGAATGAGAAATTAAATGAGAATGGGAGACTCAATCTCAGCCGTTCATTTTGTAAGTGAAATTCATGGATGGATAGCGTGGGGGATATAGTGTGGCAGGGTGCATGTGAGGAATTCATGGGTGGGCAATGACATTAAAAGAGGGGGAATTGGACGGCTGTGATTGAGTCTTCCATTCTCATTTAATTTGAGGTTCTCATTTGAACCTTCCTATATGTGTGTGTGTGTGTGTGTGTGTGTGTGTAAAATATGTATACATAAGGGACTAATATTAAAATATATTAGAAATAAGTATTTACCGAAACAAATCTATATTTTATACGTACTAAAAATCATAAATTTTGAATGTTATTTGTATTTTGAATAATTTATTTTTAAATTTATTTTATACTATTTCAAGCTTTTCGAGCCAACCGAACTAATAATGTACCTTGTCGAACTGAGTTCGAGCTTCAATTATGAAAGCTCATCGATCTATTGAGCCGAGCTCGAGCATAGCATAATGTTCTCGAGTTTGATTCAACTCGTTTACACCCCTAACTCCAACCATTATACATCATGTTAGGGATGAGCATCATTCGGTTTGGTTCGGTTTTGGCATAAAATCGAAACCAAACCGAAAATTTCGGTTTTTGGAAAACCAAAACCAAAACCGTTCGGTTTTGGAGTAGTTTGTTTTCGATTTTGAAGTAAGTTTTCGGTTTTTGGTTTGGTTTTACAACTTTTCCGTTTTGACCATCAAGAGCTGAAGACATACAACCATCATTGTGAAGTTATGAAATTAAATAGGATTGAAGTTATAATAAAAACATCAATTTGCGTGCCACATAATTCAAGCTATATACATTGCAATTGATACAAACAAAATGTCTATCAAGTGTTTAAATTTTAAAGCCAAAGTTGAAACAGATCAAAACTTACAGCAAATGGTTAAATAACATATTAGCAAAACTAAAAATCAAGTCGAACAACCAACTCTAGATGTACTGCATGCAACTCATAAAACTAGAACATAAAATCAAGATAAACAATCAGAAATGAATTTTTATATTAAGCTGGAAATGTATAAAATCGAGAAGAAGTAAATTTGTCGACTCGAAACGAAGTGATATTTACAATATTGCTCTTTGGAATGGTTCGGTTCGGTTTTTTCGGTTTTTGAAATTTTAAAAACCAAAACCAAATTAAAAAGTTGGTTTTTGAAAATTTGAAAACCAAAACCGTCGGTTGCTATATATGTTCGGTTTTTTCGGATTTCCATATTACAAGTATTATTCTATTGTTGTATTTAGTTTTAAAAGAATCAAATCAATGCCAAAGATAACATGTCCGCCCTTTCTTCTCAAGTTACCTTACAATGAATTAAAGATCTATGAAGGCTTAGAGGCTTGTGGACTTTGTGGTCATAGAACTCCTAGAAGTTTTAATGCTTAGAGCATTAGGAGAGTCATGAACCTTTGACAAGTAGAGTTGATGATCATGAAGTTCGACATTCATGGCAATGGTGGTCTCGAGTTTTACGATTTTGGTAGATGAGTTTTGAATTTGGTTCTTGCTTTTCTTCGTGCTAGTGATCAAGGCCATTTGGGCTGATGCTGCTACTTTTGCCTTTCGGGCATACCTGTTTGGTTTTAGGTTCTATCTTCAAGTGTTTTTGTTTTTTTTTTTTCTGCTCGTTGCAGAAACGCATTTTTGTACGTTTGTTTTGTTGTTTCTTAATATGTGTCCATTTGTTTCTAGTTATTTACTACCTTTGAAAGTTTGACAAAAAAAAACCAACTGGTTCAAAGTAGGGTGGCTTTATCATTCTTACCGGTTCAACCGATGAAACCAACAAGTCTAATCCGCGTTTCATAACCTCGAGTAAAACCTCCAAATGGGTTACATGCATTGAAACATAAATTCAAACCCGAAAGCTAAAGACCATAACATATCCTACCAAAGATATAAAGAAGGTTACACATCAAAATACATATCATCGTATCGACATATTTTATTTCATATATCAAGCATAGCTCTCTCTCTCTCTCTCTCTCTCTCTCTCAATATACAGTACAACAGTACAATGAGGGTGCTGTATAAAAGTGAATTGAAAAAAGTAACTCCAATATTCATGATGTTTTCATATAGTAAATGATAAAAGGTGCTGATTGATTGTGTTTTATATGCTTCTTCAAGCAGTTAACTTGTATGGGGCTTGTTGACAGTTGTTCTAAGTAAGGATATAACTTGAGCTGGATCTGGAGCTCCAAATACTGAACTCCCTGCAACAATGCAGTTTGCACCTGCAACAGCTGCCATGTCTATGGTAGAAGGCCCTAAACCTCCATCCACCTGCAATTAAACACACATTATACATTCCATGTATATATTTTTTAAACTTTTTTCAGTAATTAGTATTTAATTTTGCATTTTCTTCATTATCTTGCGTCATCGACGAAGAATAGAAAACCGACTTTACTGTTAAAGTCGGAAACACTGTTCACACCGCACTGTTCGTCCTGCCACTGGTATTATCGGGTACTGTTCATCCGGCCAAATTTTTTTTCCCTTTTCCGGTATGAATAGCTTTAAGAGACTGGAGAGATCGATTGAAGAATATAGGGCGCAAAGTGCAAGGCAACATGAAGAGCTTGTGAATTTGTTAAAAAATATATGGTTTTCGAATGGTCGGGGAAAGGAATTTGAAGAATGGGAAAAGTGGCGTGATCTTAAAAGAGCTCATGAAGCATATGAAAAGGAGATGAGAGACGAACAAGAAAAAAAGACGAAGGTGGTGGAGAATGTTGAACACAAAATCAACAATACGAGAGAAAAGTGCAGCGAAGGGAATGCGGAAAAAAAGAAAGGAGTAGAAGAGAAGAATAAGCAACCAGAAATTCATTCACTAGAGGTTAGACCAATGCCACAACAACATAATAAAGGGGTAAAAACGAAGGTATTCTGGAAGAAGTTTGTGATTGTGTCAAGCCGAACCAGAAAAGATGGTGATGGTGACACGTTGGGAGGAGTCTATGGTCAATCTTGGGCCAACCAGAAAACACAAGCATATAAGAATTTTGACCATAAAGTCGGATTTATTAATTTGTATGATTCGGGTCCTTCGTATTGCCAGCCTATAAGAAGACAACCCCAAAGAATGATATGGGATCCTGGAATTTGGTTCAATCTTGGCAACACCTTGAGGACAAGGTGTTTTTGGGGGCCGGAGTAATGATATGATCCGGATATTCTAGTTAGGATTTATTTTAGATAAGATTTATTACTTTGGTATGTTTTAAATATTAGATATGTTTATTATACAGTTGTTATAATTAGATAGGATTTATTTTAGATAAGGATTAGTAGTTAGAGTTATTTTAGGAGTAGACTGTTATATTTCACTATAAATATGCCATTAGGGTTGTAATATTTATTATGCAGAAACTGATTGGTGGTTTTTATATCAATGGAGTGTTGGTTTACCTCTCGAAAGTAAACTGTAGGAGAGCCGATCGACCTCTCGAAAGTCGATTATTCTAACTTTTTATCTATTCTTTCTGATTTCCAGTTTGATTCATATCACAATGGCAGCCTCTTCTACAGCATTGGAAACAACTTTCTTGATCAATCACTAAATCTGATCGGACTAATGCGAATGCATGTGCTTTGATCAAAGTGGGTTGCCAGCCAGTTAATTAACTCTTTAGATGCATATGAAAGAGAAACCCAACCTCCACCCAGCATGATGCTTTCCTCACTAGCTGCATTTGTGGATTTTTGGAGCATCAACCATATCTTTCTTTTCTCTTATTTTAGTGTTTCTAGCCCTTCCATGCAACCTTTTTTGTTCAAGAACTGATGCATCTGATCAACTGCTATATCGGTCTGTTCATATAGCTCTTTTACAAACTTTGTTACACCATTCCCATCAAGGAAATTCTCTGGACCAGCTAAAGACACTTCACTTCCATTTTTCTTTTGAAAATCTTCTTTTTTTTCTCCTCTTGCTGACTATAGTTGATATCTTCTCTTATAGACTTCCTAGATTTCCTTAATGTGTTAGTGTGTCTTTATCAAATCAGTAATATCTTCCACACATGTTATTTCAAGATTACTAAAATCATAATCCTGAAAGTCCACTTTGATGATCACATTAATGAGAAAATCCCTGCCTCCACAACTTATTCACTTTCTTGCAGTCCTTTTTACACCTGATCCTTTTGTCAAGGGCCTGGTCCATCATATATCTCGCCAGTTTAGAACCTATAGCTTCCACTTGAGCTTGTAGTTTAGACTTGTTGGTAGAAAGAACAAGAAAATTAGAGTAATCTGGGGGGTTTAGGTGGTTTATTACCTTGTAACACATAAGAAATCACCGTAAAGTTTTGTGTAATTGGGGGGTTTAGGTAGTTTTGATCGATGCCCACAAAGATCATGCCGGGCGATATGGAAATTTACATTGCCTAGGGTTAAGCCATCACAAAGAAGCATGTGTATAATCTGGGGGTTAAGGTGGCTTACAACCCCTATCAGCATACAAAATAGTTGAAGCCAATTGCCTAACCAAATCTGGTTTAGGACTTTTATCTAGCATCTTATGTGCACAGCCAAATCTGACTCTAAATAAATCAAAATTAAATGAGTCTTTGGTTTTAACCATCGAGGTATTACTACATCAGAAACGGTGCATAGATTGAAGGAAATTTGAGTGTAATTATGGGTTGATGACTCAATCAATTGAGCTGAGAACTTTGTTTACTTAAAGTGATAGTCTGATAGATCGATTAGGGTTCCCCAATTCAATTAATTGTGTAGGTGACTAGGTTCCGTTACTTTCACTAGTTGTGTGACGATTTTCGGTTCGATAAGAAATTCAGGTTCCCCAATCACGTCTCTATTCTTCAAGCCAGTCTTCGAATATGAGTTTTCTTCCTCGCCCATCAAATTAGTCGATCTCTGATGAACTTTGTTTCTGTGCATCAACAACTTATTTCTTTTGTCCAGCTCTAGTAAACGCACCTGAAATGGCCCTTGAGTGTGACCACTGATACGTTGGTTGACTTCCTCATCTGGATTCATATGCATCCCCTGATGCTGCACCAAGCCGATTAGCTTCTCAATTGAATTTTTCAGAGTTTCCTCCATGGAATGGACTAACTAAGAGAGGTCTTGCATCTGGGTAGCTAGATGATCGAGTTTTTGGTCTTGTAAATCAATATGTGACTCTAGTATACACTCCTCGTCCATATCAGCTATTTATAATATTTATTTCTTAATAGACATTGGGCCTATTGGGCTGGGCTCTAGAAGTCTAGTAATGGGTATTAAACACCTTTGTGGGCTGTTAGCAAATTCCTTATCATTCATCTTTAGCAATATTCAATAAAGAAGCAAAAAGATGTGGCAAGCATGTTTTCACAAGAATGCAATTACATATTTATCATTTATTACTTGGAGAAATATCTGAGGAAGCAGAACTCAAGAAATACAAATAAGTATGTACAAGCATGTACAGACATGAAATAACTAACCTCGATATCAAGTTTTGGAAACTTTTCTCTCAATGTGCGCACCTATAGATCAAATCAAGAATGAATAAAGATATTCATGCTGAAATTTAGCAATTTGTTCATAAACACATCTTATATACCTTATTCATCATATCTGGCATGAACTTCTGCCCACCAAATCCAGGTTCCACAGTCATAACAAGAACCATTTCAACAGGATTTTCACCTTCAAGCTATGAAACAGTGTCAAAAAAATTAAAAGATGATAATAATAATAATAATAATAATAATAATAATTTATTAGTATAATAGTCTACTGAGAAATTGCTACGAACAGATAAAAAATACCAGAGGATACACTTCCTCGATGGGTGTTCCTGGCTTTAACGCCACACCAGGGCGCATGCCTTTGGACTTGATTTTTTTAACTAGTTCTTGCCAATTATCTGCAACAAATAACATCTTTTTCACCAACTAAGGGTATTCTAAACTCTAAAGTCGAAAAACTCATAATGAATTGGGTGATGGAAATAATATAATTATCCAACCTTTAGACACCTCAACATGAAATGTGAAACCAGAAGCACCAGCTTTTCCTAATTGATCAACATAATCAAGAGGATTTGTTACCATAAGGTGGCAATCCAGATATGCCCTGTGTGATAAAGTAATAATTCTTCCTGATTAATTATCCATGAAGCTAAGATTGCAATTTCAGCATGGTGAAAAAAAAAGAAAAGAAATTACTTGGTGTGCTTTCTCAAGCTTTCTATAACTGGAGCACCTATTGTTAAATTTGGGACAAAATGACTGCGAAAAATGAAAGCATGTGAGTGTTAAAAGTCATTAATACACTAAGACAAAGCCAATTGACACCAATAAAAAAAACTGCTAGTTTCTGATAAACAAGCACAATGGTGACAATCATAACTCATAAGAGCTTTAGCCAAGCCTGAAACATACCCATCCTGCAAATAACATTAATCCATTAGGAACACGGAGTCATATATAGTACTATAAACAACTTAAGCCCATTTATTAACATTTAACAAAGATTCCAAAGGAAGAAAACATAAAATCTCATGTAAATACGAAAAATTAGGCGGGTTTTATTAAGTCCTTACACCTTCACTTGTTAAAAAACAATCAAATTTATGTTCTAATGGTGGAAAAAAATAATTATGTACCATAATATCCATGTGAAGCCAATCAGCACCAAAGCTGACCATGCGCTCAGCCTCTGATGCAAGATTAGCAAAGTCCGATGAGAGCATTGAGGGCGCAATCTTTGCTTCCAGCTGTGTTGGCATTTTTGTCTTTTTGAAGTTCCAAGGAGATTTGGAGGGAAAATCGCTTACAAGGAATTTGGTTCTATTGATGCTTACAACTAAAATCTGAAAACAATGTGGGAATGATAGGAATCAGCATATGTCATCGGAACGACCTAACAAATTATGCTTTCCTTTTCAAACAAATCTTAGAGAAAGAAAGAGAGATTAAGCTATAGCTGGTATTAATGTCTAAAATTCTGCACAAATATTAATCTTGCCCTATGAATAAATTTCCACTTTTTCGAATTTTGCAACCCCAAAACTAAATTGATTCAAAAGTCAAAATTGGAAGTGTCAGATCAATCCTTTTGCATCTTGAAACCAAAATTGGGAGTCTCAGATTAATCCTTTTTCAATCTTCAAAACCCTACTTGAAAGTCTTAGATCAATCCATTAGGTTGCAATTGCAAACAGCAATTTCAAAAGCCCTAATCTCTACTGTTAATTGATAGCGTGAAAGAAAACAAACAACAAATAGGATGCAAACAACAATTTAGAACCAAATCAAAAGCCCATAGCCGAACAAGAAAAAGCAAACCTCGCAGAGGACGGCGAAGCAGCAGGCGGAGGTCGACGGCGGTGAGCAGCGACGGTTTGCCGCGAGAAGGAGCTATGAGTTAGGTGCCGACGAGAGAAAGAGAGCTGATATTCTCGATTTTTTTACTAGCTAATTAAATAATGTTTAATTTAGTTTATTTGTAGAGTTAATTACATATTCGAAGTCACTTATTAAACTTACAAATAACAAATGTTTATTATACTAGAAGATCCTAAACTACACATTTTGTCATATTATTTTAGTCTCTGAACTATGCATTTTGTCACACTGATAGTTCTTAATTACTTAAAAGACGGTAATACCCTTCTCAATTCAATATATTATTTTATTTGACTTTTTATTGATATAAATATTATTAAGTTATATTAAAATAATATAACAAATATTAATTGTTAACAAATATATAATTCTACCACCACTTTGTTCATCATTGTTACCTAAAACCACCAGCGCATATCCAACCGTCTACCACGACCTACACCACCATTCACCTCTGTTCTAATCACGAACAAACCACGATCTGAAAAAATCCAACCACGAGTCAAATCACAAATCAAACAACGATTTGAAAATAGTCCAAACCTCGAATCAAAACCTGGTGAGGAATGAAAACCCTAGATCTGTTCTAATCACGAATTAAAATCCTAATCTAAACAAGATCCGAAGAACAAGAACATGAAGAACAAGAAAATTATGGCTGCAAAGAATGAAAAGTGCCAAAGAACACACACACCATCACCTCCAAAACCACGATGGCTGAAGAACAAGATCTGAAAAGAACGAAAAGGATAGCTGCAAAGATCTGAAGAAACACACCATCACCTCCAACACGATGGCAGAAGAACAAAATCCGAAAACCAGATCTGAAAATCGATGGCTGCAAAAACCAAAAACCAAAAACGCAAGCCCTAATTTGAAGGAAGATGACTGATCGGTGTCGAAGTGACGATAAAAAATAGACCTAATTACCTTATACTAGATAGGGTAAGCGGATGTCGAATCCACATCTAAGCTCGATTGTAGTTCTCTTGCTTTGCCTTAAGTCTATCAAATCTCTTTTCAATTCTTGCCCACAATCTCTGCTCCAAAGTCGTCTTTCCTTGTTTTAGTTGAACATGTGTAGTGTCCTCAAGACGTACTCACCCTCTCATTTGATTCACTATCTTCATTTCCATCTCCGCTCTCACTGTTCTCTTCATCCTAGGTCTCGCCTGTAACACCTAAAAGTTTGAAAGTATGTTTTAGTCACATTAGTAATAAAATATTAGAATGTGAATTATTAAGGGAGGATCATTTTGGTTAAAATATGAGTGAAAAAAAAGAAAAAAAAAGGACAATTTATAAAGTTTTTAATGTTGACGGTACATAAAATGGATAAGGGGTATTAACACCCACTTAATAGAAATTCATATTTAAAGGGGGGGAACACCTAAAAACATATTTAGTGTATGTTCTGAAGTGTCTGTGTGTGTACCGTGAGTTAGAGAGAAAGTAGAGAGAGTCATTTTTAGAGAGAGAAAGTTGATTAAAGTGTGATTAAGTGAAGATTAAGGAAGATCAAGCATGGATTAAGGGAAAATCAACAAGAACAAGATTGGAGGCTAAAACTATTATGAGAGAATGAGAGTGAATATGTTATCCTATCTCTGATGATAGCAGTTTTCTGTGTTAAAGGTGTGTATGTGAAATTGTTACTATTAGCCTTTGAGCGGAAACGAGAATGTATGTGAATTGCCTTTGTGGCATGCAAGTATATTCAGGGGATGCTGCGACACCAAGGATTGACTTGCTGTTATCTGTAGTGCACGACAGAGACATATTCAGACTGTAGAAAAAATGTAACCGGTTTACGAATTCTAGATAAGATATGTGTTAGGATCGGATATTACCAAATATCAATAACAAGAATTATCTTTAGAATTAAATCAGAGTTGTTTAAAGATAATCTTTCAGTTTGATCACAATCAACTAAGAAGTTGCGGAATCACACTTAATTGATGTTTAAGGTTTTATCACAAGAACAATTCAAGAATCAACACAAGAAAATACTTTCAAACACCAGATGTTTATTAATAACCAATGATGATTACAATATTCACCAACACCTCTAATCTAACTCTTTTGTTAGACGAAGAACACAGTTTGTTCTTAGGTTTCTACGAAACTTAGAGGCTAACACACTTTCAGAAAACAAAATAACAATGAACTATGAATGCGTAAAATTGCTATGATTAAGAGATACTAAAACGATATTCTATTCCAAGTATTTATAGGCTCTTGATCCTCCTTGAATAGTTGACAGTTAGGTAATCTTCTATCTTCTGAGATAATATTGATAATCTTCAAACTTGATCAAGATATACTTCAAATCCACAAAGATAGCATTTTCCATAAATAGCTCAACAGCAACTGTTTGTTGAATAAACAGTTCTGAATTTCTTCTAACAGTCTTCACTTCAAGGTCTTCAAACAGTTGTGTATAATTGAACTAACAGTTTTGAACTTTTGTATTAACAGTTGTAAAACTTGCAACAACTGTTAGTTACAACTGTTTTCACAAATCAATCTAACAGTTTTACCTTTGCATATCCAACAGTTTCAATGACTTAGCAAATTTCCCAACAATCTCCCCCTAACTTAAAGTATTGAACAATACATTTAAGTTGTTTGTTTTATAGGGTTCAACCACAGAAAAATCAACTTAGCAAAGAAAATATTTACATTAAGTATGCAAAGTTAAACTGTTACAATCAAAACATAAAAAGAAAATTACTTTTTACTTGACTCAATGAGCTCCAACCTTTCCTTCACCCTCTTCATCAGATCCTCCTTCATGTTAGCAGGGCCAAAGAACTTTGCTTTCAACATATACAGAAGCTTTGTTTTACCATGATCAATAAATTCAAAATCAAACCACTGAGTTTGTTCCTTTCCCATCACCATATGATAAACTCTTGACTTATCATATACTTTCATAGAACTTATTGGGAAGTCTTCGTCACTTATCAAAATGGGCATTATTTCTAGTGGATTGCATATACTTGTTAGGTGCCTCATCAAAACTCTGATTTCAATTTCTACAGTTCCTCCATAGTGACTTATTCCATATGCATACATCTCTTGAATATCCCTTCTAGTCACACTTTCCATCAAATGTAAGAAACTAGAGTAGCTTTCAATTGTTTCTAGTTCTCTGACAATTGTAACCCCTTTCTTTCCAGTCTTTATCCTCAACAATTCAAATCTCCACTCAGTAATGTGGGATTTTTGGCCAAGTTGCTCTGCTTCTAACTTATCATTTCTTTCTTTAACCTCTACCCTGAGTCTATCATGAAGAATAGTTTTTACCATGTCTGCTTTTGCTGTTTGAGGCTGAACTGTTTGTTTTTCCTTCTCAACTGTTGGCTTGGGAGGTGGAACTGTTTTCTTCTTTTCAACTTTCTTTCTTTTCACTCCCTTACCAGCTTTCTTAGCCCTTTCTTCTTCATCTATCTCCTTTGTAAATTCAGCAGCTAGCTTTTTAGCTAATTCAAGATCTTTCTTTTCTTGTTGTTCAAGCTCAGCATTCAACCTCTGTGCTAATTCATGATCACGCTCCTCTTGCTGTTCTTTGGTAAGTTTTAACTTTGGAATTTCAACAGCAATCTCCTTTCCCTTACCTTGCACAGAAGGCATCTTCTCAACTTTCTTTGATTCAGTAATAGCAATTCCTTTGAATCCTGGCTTTGGTGCAATTGGTTCCAGCTTTTTAGATTTACCATCCAGCCATCCATCATCTATCTTTTGTTTCATTTTGTGTGCACTTATGTTTAGAGTTTGAGCACCCACTGCAATCAAATGATCTTGCTTTACTTTTGACCATGTTGTGAATACTTCAGTTGTTGGGTAGTCCCTAGACATAATCATCTTATTGATCAGAACTCTGTCAACTGCTGACAGCTTTTCTACAACTGTTTCTGAACTTGATGCATCTGTTTGTTGTTGATCCGATGCAACTGTTTTCTTTAAATCTACAACTGTTTGGGCACTTGATGCAACTGTTACTTGTTTAGTCTGCACTACTGTTTGTGGAATATCAGCAGCTGTTGGTTGAGTTTGCAAAACTGTTTGTTGAGTCTCAGCAACTGGCTTCAAAATGATTTCAACTGTTGATGTTTTCTCCCGCTTTTTGATTGGAACTGTTTGTGGAGGGGGTCTAGCAGTGAACTGTTTCATTACTTGATCATGAGCTTGAAGCACATCAGTAGCCTTCTTCAAAGTGTCTGACAAAAATCTGATTTGTTTGTCCTGCTTGATGATGAGCTCATTGTGCTTAGCCAGAAGCTTGTCTTGTAAAGAATTTCTCTTCTTCAAATACATATATGCTCCAAAGAATGGTACAAAATTTGAATCCGTCAATGCCTTTTGTTTCATACTAGCCTCAATGTCAGAGAGTGTTGTCCCTGTAAACATATCACTGGCAGAAATAACTGGTGTGTCACTCCTAGAAGATTCCACACCAGTACCCCTCTGTTCTTGGTACTGGGGATTTCCAGAAGATGTTGGAACAACTTCTATTGCCGTGGCTGAGGTCTTAAAGATGTTGACACTGTCCTGCTCACCTCTTGCGGATGAAACAATAGTGCCAGCCTCAAACACCACATGATCACTCTCCCATGGGGTGATCACCTCCTCAGTGTGCCTGGGAGATAGCACAATGGGTTCCCTTTGGATATTCTGCACAGGAGAATGCTCCTGCGCAGGGCTTACAGTTTGGGTGATAGGTACTGTAGTGGAAGGAGCACCAGCAGTCCTTTTTCTTTTTCTGAATGTTATAAGAGTAGGGGCTTTTGTTGTAGCTTAAGACAAGGTAGCAGATTGAGTTGTTTGAGTATCGTGAGCTGGGGGTTCCAAAGTTGTGGGTGTAGCAATGATGTGGGCTTCTTGCTCAACTCTGGCAGCTCTGTTTCTTGACAAAAACTCCACCATTGCAGAGAGTGGTGGAGTTATGGCACCAGAAAAATTCTTGCCATTTATCAACAATTTGCTCAATGTGGAGGCCACATGAGCAGAGGGAATCAGTACCCTCTTGTGCATTTTGAGATTTGGCAATAAAGAATTTAGAAAAACTTGCACAAATCGGGGATACATAAAAAAGAGACCATATTTGGTCCTAAGATGTTTTACCATTCCATCAAATAGCATTTTACAGTAGTTAAAAGAACGGTTGTTGGCCAAACAAATTAAGGCCAAAGCAATGTTGCTCCCGAATTCATTCCATCCAGTTCGTTTGGGGCTGATACACTGCTGGATAGTATGAATCACATACTTCCAGTGTGAACAAAATTGCCCTTTATAGAAGGTACCCTTTCCCCTAGGGCCCTCATATCCCAGTTTAACTAACTCACCATGCAGATATTCCAGGGAAACAGAGTCAGAATACTCACCTTCGAGATCATTAAGTTGAAGGTGTTGACGTATGATATCCTCATAAATGGAAACAGCAACATTATCAACATTTGAGTCAATCCACTGTATTCCATCCTCTTCTCTGATTGTAGCATTTTTCCAGAATTGATCAATATGTGAAGTGTAAATAGTTGGATTGATGGTGAGAGCAGTGCGGAGATTTGACATCAACAGATAATCAATCATATCATGGAAGACATTTAGATCAGCAGGTTTTGAGAGAAATGCAAGCATGTTGTGTTCCTTATCAAACGGAAGGGGAGCCATGGCGATTTGCAAGTGAAATTCTAGGGTTTTAGGGTTTGCAAGAAGTTCTGTAAGCGTAAAAAAAATTGTGAGGAGGGAATGGCTTATATATGTTACGCATATTCAATGCAATTCAAAATCCCTCAAAGTTCCTGCAAAGACTAAAATACCCTTAAAGAAACTAACAGTTGAAGGAAACAAAAGAACTAAAGTTGATAACTGTTTTCTTAATAAACTACAGCTGTTATTGAAAAGAAATACTCCCCCTTGAATGAACATTCAGTTTGTCTAACAGTTGTGAATTCCATGTACTAACAGTTGAAAACTGTTAGGTGCATTATTTACAACTGTTCCCTAAACACTTACACAAACAGTTGTTAGACTTAATACTAACAGTTGCAAACTGTTAGTGAGAGAAAACACAGAAACACAGATAAACAAGCAAACAACTGTTATTCTAAGTTAATCATTCCAATATTGGAGATCAGAAAGTTGAACTTGCTCACATCAAATGCTTTGGTGAACAGATCAGCTAACTGATCATCAGTATGGACTTTCATAACATGGATTAACCTTTTCTCATTGCAATCTCTGATAAAATGAAACTTGATCTCTATGTGCTTTGTTTTAGAATGCTTCACAGGATTGTTAACAATACTAATCGCACTTGTGTTATCCACATAGATAGGTGTATTCAAGAAAATCATACCATAATCCAGAAGCTGATTCTGGATCCACAAAACTTGTGAACAGCAACTTGAGGCAGCAACATATTCAGCCTCAGCTGTTGAAGTAGAAACTGTTGATTGTTTCTTGCACTGCCAAGATACCAACCTGGAGCCAAAGAATTGACATCCTCCTGAAGTTGATTTCCTGTCCACATTAGCTCCTCCATAGTCACTGTCAGAGTATGCCACCAATTCAAAAGGTGAATCTTTAGGATACCAAAGACCCAGTTTTTGTTGGCCTTTGAGGTATCTAAAGATTCTCTTTACAGCAAATAGGTGTGACATCTTTGGACTGTATTGAAACCTGGCACAAACACACACAACAAACATGATATCTGGTCTAGAAGCAGTTTAGTACATTAAAGAACCTATCATAGACCTATACAAGTGTATGTCTACATCCTCCCCCTCAGGATCTACTCCCAACTGTTTGTGTGTTTCCATTGGAGTACTGGCCAGCTTCACATCTTGATAGCCAAACTTGTCCAAAATGTCCTTGACATACTTTGACTGACTGAGAAATATACCTGATGGTATCTGCTTCACCTGTAAACCCAAGAAAAATGTAAGTTCTCCCATGGAACTCATCTGAAATCTCTTTTGCATTATGCCTTCAAACTGCTTGCACAGACTGTCATCAGTGGATCCAAAGATTATATCATCAACATAGATTTGAACAAGCAAAATCTCTGTTTTAAGAATCTTTGTAAATAATGTCTTATCAATAGTGTCTCTCTTAAAACCATTCTCAAACAGATATGATGATAATGTCTCATACCAAGCTCTAGGAGCCTGATGTAATCCATACAAAGCCTTATCCAACCTATATACCCTATCAGGATATTTTGAGTCTTCAAAACCAGGTGGTTGACACACATATACCTCCTCATCAATAGTTCCATAGAGAAATGCTGATTTGACATCCATTTGATACACCTTGAACCCTTTAAAGCTTGCAAAGGCAAGGAACATTCTAATTGCTTCTATCCTTGCAACAGGTGCAAAGACATCATCATAATCTATTCCTTCCTCCTGTGTATAACCCTGTGCAACTAGTCTAGCCTTATTCTTGATTACAATACCTCTTTCATCCTTTTTATTCCTGAACACCCACTTGGTGCCAATAGCTCTCTTGCCTCTTGGAAGTTCAACTAACTTCCAAACTTGCTGAATCTGGAACTGTAAAAGTTCCTCTTGCATTGCTTCCACCCATGAAGGATCTTTTAATGCCTCTACTGCTTTCTTTGGTTCTATCTGAGATAGAAAGCAGGCATTCACATCAAACTGTTCAAGATCCACACCACTATTGTCACTTTGCATCGTACCTCTACTTCTAACAGGAGTGGTAGGATCACCTATAATCTGCTCTATGGGATGGTTCTTGTGAATTCTTAATGTAGGGATGTTTTCTGCAGTCAGTACATTCCCTAAATTTGACATATCAATTTCAGATTCACTTTCATTCCCAGAAGAATTACATACCTGATCTTCAACTGTTTGATTAACATATACATTGTTTTGTTGAAGATCAGGGGATTCCATATCCTTTGAAGGTTCAGCATCATAATTCATTGGACTAACAGCATTGGAAGAGTCATTTTAAAACAAAGGAATCCCTACAAAGTCTTCAGTGGCTTTGTTTTCACCAACAGTTGTTGCTTGTGCTAACAGTTTCAGAACTGTTTGAAACAGTTTGTGGATTTGCACTAACAGTTGTAGGAACACCTGCAACTATTTCTGTAGAATACTCAAAAGAAAGAGATTTAGACAATGCATCAATATCAAATAACCAATCAGGACCATTACCTGCAATATTGATCCTATTCTCATTGAAGGAGACATTCATACTCTCTTCTATGATCCTAGTGACATTGTTAAAAACTCTATATGCTTTACTCTGAGTGGAATATCCTACAAAGAATCCTTCTTCTGCTTTACTCTCAAATTTGCCTAATTGTGACTTGGTATTAAGGATAGTGCAGGGACATCCAAATGGTTTGAAGAAGTTGATCAAAGGTTTTCTTTTAAGGAACAACTCATAAGGAGTTTTCCCTTTGGACTTGACTACTTGTACTCTATTCTGAACATAGCAGGCCGTGTTCACTGCTTCTGCCCAGAAGGTCATTGGGAGCCTAGAATCAACTAACATAGATCTAGCAGCCTCTATCAAAGTCTTATTCCTTCTCTCAGCCACTCCATTCTGTTGTGGAGTCCGAGGTGCACTAAACTGTCTTTCAATCCCTTTTTTTTCACAAAAACTGTTTAACTCATAGTTCTTAAACTTAGAACCATTGTCAGATCTAATGACTTTCACTTTCAAATCAGATTGATTTTCTATTCTAAGAATAAGAGACTTAACTAACTCAGCAGTTTCATCCTTAGTTCTAAGAAATTGAACCCAAGTAAATCTGGTGAAGTCATCAACTATGACTAAACAGTAGGCTTTCTTCCCTATACTGACCACATATGTAGGACCAAAAAGATCTATATGCAACAGTTGTAAAGGTGTAGTAATGGAAGAAACTTCTTTGGACTTATAAGAAGTTTTGTGTTGCTTGCCTTTGAGACAAGCCACACAATGATCATCACATGAGAATTCCTTTTGAGGCAAACCTCTTACCAGATTGTTTTTAGCTAACAAATTCATGGTTTTAAAATTCATGTGACACATCCTTCTATGCCAAATAGCAGACTCATCATGAGATGCCTTTGAGAGTAAACAACTTAATACATTCTGTTTAGAAACCTTTTGAGTGTCCAAACAGTATACATTATCCTTTCTAGGTGTTCTCAAAAGAACATACTTTTCATCCACTTTAAAATCTTTTGAAAGGATAATGCACTCTGTGTCTGTGAACAGGACTTTGTTTCCATGGTCACAGATTTGAGATACACTTAACAGATTGTATTTGAGTTGTTCAATAAAGAAAACATCATTGAAAGTAAGTGTACCTGCCTCTACAGCTCCCTTACCTGTGATTCTTCCTCCCTTAGCATTTCCTCCAAATGCTACATGTCCTCCATTAATTCTTCTGAAATCCTTCAAGTAGTGTGGATTTCCAGTCATGTGCCTTGAGCATCCACTATCCACATGCCAAATGTCTCCTTGATTGGCCCTATGAATGCTCTGCACAAATAAAAACTTAGTTAGTAGCAGGAAGTACCCAGGCCATGCAGGTCTTGGGTACACCATTTAAGTCATAATACTTAAACAAAGTTTGATTCTTTTTTATTTCATTCAAGTTAGACTTCTCTATCTTGTGTGAAGAGTATTTAGTGAGAACATGTGGTGTCCAACTGTTGTAATTAACAGTTGAGTCTTTTGAACAAACAGTTTTTGATTTTGGTAAAACAGTTGGGTCAGTTTGTGACTCAATTTGATTATTAGTTAGATTAACAGTTTTGGCCCCTTCAGGAACTGTTTGTTTCTGCAATTTCACCCAAGCAAGACCAACAGTTTTTGGTTTTGGCCTAACAGTTGTGGAACTGTTAGCCTGTTTTCTGTAACTTGGTAAACCAACAGTTTTTGGTTTTGGCCTAACAGTTGTGGAACTGTTAGCCTGTTTTCTGGAACTTGGCTTCTGGGTGCTATCGATCTGTGGGTTATAATAACAGTTGTGAGCTAAGTGATTTGCTCTCCCACATATATAGCATCTTTTGGTTTTGACTATAGGCAAACCAGTTCTTTGTGTCCACAACTGGTTCCTATTCCTTTGATTTCCTCTCACAGGTGCTGAAGGAGGAAATTTTTGTACACCATGCTGTTTGCATGTGCAGACAGGCACTTCAGTATGCCTTTTCACAGATTTGGGTTGAAACTGTGTTTTTGAAGCTTCCTTCTTTGGCTTCTCAATTTCAACTTCACCAACCTTCTCTTTTCCTTTGGTCTTAACACTAACAGCTGAGATTTTTGGGTTAAAACTGTTTGGGTTATGTTTGGAACTATTAGTGTAATGTTGGGGACTGTTTGCAACAGTAGTGGAACTGTTTATAGAATAAATAGATTTGAAAGGTTTTGTTTCACTGGTGAATGGTTCAGAGGAGGCTTTAACGAACATAACAGGTTGTAAAGAGGATTTTGGTGCTGTAGGTTCACAACAGATGTGATTTTCAATAGGAATGACCTCTTCTTTCTTCACAACTCCCTCCTTCTTATCATCACTCACCTCATACACAACTCCTTCCTCTTCACTTTCAAATTGCGGATCAGCTGACTTCAATTCCTCTGTTAATGGTTCATTAACATACCTATCAGCTACATCAGACATGGGAGTTATGTAGTTGTGATTGTATGGAGGTGGGGTGTCTGTTTGTATCCTAAGCCTGTTTTAACCTTATCTCTGATTTGTGATTGTAACAAGGTTTCAAGCTTAAGATTTGTTGCTTTGAACATACTCAAATCCATATCCACACCATCCAATTTTTTGGTTAGCTCATCTATCTTACTCTCTTTTTCATTCAGCTTTTTCTTAAGATTATCAATTTCTTCTTGAAGTTGCTCCTTCTCCCACTTATGATACTTCCTATCATAGTCCATTTGCAATTCATTTGCCTGATAATCTTTAATTTTCTTTTCAAAGCTTTCAATGACAACATTAGTTTCATATCTTCTCTCTTCCATTCTGCTCAGAGCAGCACACACCTTTTTGTTATGCTCCCTAAACCTTTTTACTATAGCTCTACATTCACCTGGGCATAGTTTAGAAGATACATGTATGTCTTCTAATTCTGGTGAATCCAATTTGATGGAGGAATCAGTCAAAGCCATCAATGCCTGGTTATGAGTAGCTTCCTCTGCTTGATCACTCCAATCAAACCCATTGCCTTCTTGTAAGACCAATGCTGATGAGGTTTGATTTGGTCTTTGTCCTTGATTCAGGCCTTGTCCACTAGATCTGCATTCCCTGGCAAAGTGACCAGGCTGTTGACATTTGAAACATCTGACTTTGGATTTGTCAAACCCAGCCTGCCCATCAGCCCTGAAGTTCATGTTCTGCCTGCCAGTTCTTTTAATGAATCTTTTTGCTCTGACAGTTAACATAGCCATTTGCCACTTGAGGTCCATCTCCTCAAGATCATCTGGATGCACTTGCTCAAGATCCTCATTGGTGAGGGTTGAATTGGCATGGCTAGCAAGAAATGCTTCAAGCACTGCATCAGGGGTATTCACATCTAATCCAGCAGCAGAACTGTTACCTGCACACATATCAACAGAATTAGATAAAGAATGGTTTAAGTCCATACCTGAGGATGAAAGGAGAGCAGCATTGTGACTAGGGACTATAGACTTTCTTTTTCCTTCTATCTCTCCCTCAAACACAACCAAATTGTTGTATAGATCATCTAATTCTATATCTTCCAATGAGTCTTTAGTCCTCCATTGTGCAGCATAGACAGTCCATTCATCACTCAAGGACCTAAAGAACTTTCTATTGATCTCATCTTTCTCTAGTCTAACTTTTGCACTCTCAAGTTGACTAACCAGCTTATAAAACCTATCAAACAGTTGGGTTAAGCTTTCATTCTTCCCACTTGAAAAGTTTTCATAAGCCTGTTTAAGAAGTTCCCTTTGGTTCCTTTTGGAACTAGCATTCCCTGCAAATCTCTTTTCTAAGGCAACCCAAAGTTCATGGGCATCTTCAAACTTCTTGAACTGATGCTGATATTCATTGGGAATAGCAATCTGAAGGATGCTTAGGGCTTTCATCTCAATCATCCTTTCTTTCTTCTCAGCATCTGTTCTTGGTGGTGATTTCTTCTTTGGTTTTCCTGTTTCATCTAAATCAACAGGAGTAATGGGGTCCTTTTCTATGACTTCCCAAACAGCATAGTCCATTAATTGGACATGCTGCTTGATTCTTAGTTTCCACATCTCAAAATCAGTTGGTTTGAGCATGGGAACTCTAATGTTCGACCCAGATCCAGTGTTATCAGAAGATCCAACAGACTCCATTGCAATGATATGAATGAAAAACACACGAGAAGATTTAGACAAACTATAAATAACAAAACACAGCAGATCTGTGAAAAAACCTTCAAATAGTGATCAAAGGAGCCTTAATGAAAAGGCTCTGATACCACTTGTCAGGATCGGATATTACCAAATATCAATAACAAGAATTATCTTTAGAATTAAATCAGAGTTGTTTAAAGATAATCTTTCAGTTTGATCACAATCAACTAAGAAGTTGCGGAATCACACTTAATTGATGTTTAAGGTTTTATCACAAGAACAATTCAAGAATCAACACGAGAAAATACTTTCAAACACCAGATGTTTATTAATAACCAATGATGATTAAAATATTCACCAACACCTCTAATCTAACTCTTTTGTTAGACGAAGAACACAGTTTGTTCTTAGGTTTCTACGAAACTTAGAGGCTAACACACTTTCAGAAAACAAAATAACAATGAACTATGAATGCGTAAAATTGCTATGATTAAGAGATACTAAAACGATATTATATTCCAAGTATTTATAGACTCTTGATCCTCCTTGAATAGTTGACAGTTAGGTAATCTTCTATCTTCCGAGATAATCTTGATAATCTTCAAACTTGATCAAGATATACTTCAAATCCACAAAGATAGCATTTTCCATAAATTGCTCAATAGCAACTGTTTGTTGAATAAACAGTTCTGAATTTCTTCTAACAGTCTTCACTTCAAGGTCTTCAAACAGTTGTGTATAATTGAACTAACAGTTTTGAACTTTTGTATTAACAGTTGTAAAACTTGCAACAACTGTTAGTTACAACTGTTTTCACAAATCAATCTAACAGTTTTACCTTTGCATATCCAACAGTTTCAATGACTTAGCAAATTTCCCAACAATATGTGATGCTATTAATGACTAGTGCCCGGTAATTTGAGAACGAATGGTCAAGCTGAATGATTAGAAATGAATAAATTTAGAATTGATAATGCTCAGACTGAAAAGAAAATTGGTAGAAAATGTTAGCAAGTGTTGTTAAGAAGTAATAACTTAAGTGAATGTAGTACTTAAAATATTAAACAAATGAAAGATAAGGTTAATTGATGACAGATGAATCAATGAATGGTATATCTTGTTACTTGCACATATATTATTAAAGGTTGCTATAGTAATGCAATGTGATATATATAAATGACTAAGAAATGAGAAGTTAAGGTACTGAGAAAAATGAGACATTGGATAAATTGAAGAGTATATAGCTCTTAATGGACAGAAGAGGGCTATGATACCGACCCGACACCTCAAAAAGGTAGTGAACGATGAAATAGGAAATGCTTTGAAAAATTATATGCCTCCTATTATAGCCGAAATGAAAAATGAAATGAAGGATGCAGTTAAGGAAGATTTTAGGAAGCTCAAAAATGCTTTTAACTGATGAAATTAAAGAAGAAGAGGGACACAATAGGGAAAAGAATGTGGGATGCCCGACCTGCGGGAAGAACCATAAAGGGAAATGCGAGGTAAAGACAAAAGGATGTTTTAAATGTGGAGCACCGGGACATACTTCCAAGAATTGTATCTTCTATGAACCGTTTTGTGAAATATGTGCTCAACACGGGCACGATGAAGCCAATTGTCCTTCTAAGATGATGGACAAATGATAAACCCGATTCAAGAATCTTATCAGGTACTTTGTTATAATTGTTTTATTACTTTAATTGCTAATCCTTCATGTTTTATAAATCATTGTAGTTTTTTTAAGTGGTTGTTTATTTAAAAAAAATTTGATCGAACTCTTTTATTCTTCAGTATTTCAAATGAAAATCTTACTAATCTAGTCATAAAAATTTTACTTTACGAGAAAGTCTTCTCTAAAGAATGAGTTACTTTAGCAGTCCCGATGCGAATCCAAGTGGGGAAGGGCAATCCTTGTAGACGATAAAGAAATTATATGAGATATGAATTATCAATATAAAATCTTTGTTAATGTGTTATGCCAGTTTGAATGTGTATACATGTGCGTATAGTTTTGAGAGTAGAAAGATCACATGTATATGTGATGGTAGTAATTTTGAGTCTAACATAGTTCTTTGAACGAGGTGTAATGAAATCAAGAAATTTATAGTTTAGAATGTAGTTTTGATTATACGAATAGAATAGACAATAAGATTGATGCGGTGTCAATACTTTTAGAAAGCTTAACTTAATTATTATGAAGTAAGAATTTGATAATCTCTTGAAAATAGAGAATTATATTTAGGCAAGCAAGAAGAAGAGTAAGTCATAAGATAAAATTTGGTATATAGAAGATGATGTGAATAGTTTATTATATATATATATATATGGGAGGGTTCATTCGAGAACCGTTGTTAGTGCGAGAACCGCGAGAACCAATCTTAGTCGTTCCTTAGATATGGGAAGTGTCATGGATGGAGAGCGTGGAGGGATATAGTGTGGCAGGGTGCATGTGAGGAATTCATGGGTGGGCAATGACATTGAAGGAGGGGTAATTGGATGGCTTGGATTGGTTATCGCGGTTCTCGAGCTAACAACGGTTCTCGCATGAACTTTTGTTTATATATATATATATATATATATATATATATATATATATATATATATGCATGAATACACTTTTATAGAAGCTCAGTAATGATAGCAAGTAAGTTGAGAAGCTCATAGATCAGTCAGGATGTAAGGGAATAAGTACAAATATTAAAATAGTGGGATTTAGTCAAGGATATAGTTGTGATATTGTAAATAATAGATATGAACTTACCGAATTATACGAGATGACGGGGTCATATAAGCTGAACTTAGAACGCAAGTAAAAAGCTTCACGTAATGATATTTAATGGATTAATAAAAAATTTAGTAATACTATGATTTTGTGAAAGATGCAAAGGTAAAATATTAGTAAAGAATGGGGAAGCATGAAATAGAAGTAAGAAGTAAACATTAGAATATCATAGATTTCGGGGACGAAATCATATTAAGTGGGGGAGAATTGTAACACCCAAAATTTTGAAAGTATGTTTTAGTCACATTAGTAATAAAATACTAGAATGTGAATTATTAAGGGATAATCATTTTTGTTCAAGTATGAGTGAAAAAAATAAAAAAGGGGACAATTAATGTTGACGGTACGTAAAATGGATAAGGGGTATTAACACCCGCTTAATAGAAATTCATATTTAAAGGGGAGAACACCTAAAAACACACTTAGTATTTGTTCTGAAGTGTGTGTGTGTGCCGTGAGTTAGAAAGAGAGAGAGATTAGAGAGAGAGACTCATTTTTAGAGAGAGAAAGGTAATTAAATTGTGATTAAGTGTAACACACTAATTTAGGGTCTACTAGTAAGTAGTTGTACCTTATGCTTGTATACTTGTACGTTGACTTTAGTCAAAGTTGTTTTGTTGCTAATTGTTGTTAGTTGTTGGTTTAATGTGGTTATGTGGTTTATGTCGGAAATAGATAGAGTTGGTAAATTATTAAACGGTTATAAATAATGATTCCGAAAATATCCCCGTTAGTTGAAACGGGTAAACCTAAGTCGTGTTGTAAGTTGAATAGGGGAACAAAATGTTGGATTATGTGCAGAGATAATTAATGGGCACATTGTATCCAATGTTATAAGAGACTAAAGGGTCACACTGCTACACACCCAAATCGGAACAGTTGGATTTCACCATAAATCTGTGTGGAAATAATTAATCAGTTAGATTAATTATTAAAGAGAAAAAGTAAATAATTAATCAGTGGTATTAATTATAGAAAAGAGAGAAATAAATAATTGATCAGTTTGTATTAATTATTAGAAAGGAAATAAATAATAAATAGTTATTTATTATTTAAAGAGAAATTAAATATTAAGTTTTAATATTTAACGGACCAGTTAAATAATAGTTAATTAATTAACTAGTAAAGTCCAGGGGGTCAAAGTGAGTAGAGATGAAAGTTTAATTAAAACCAGTGGGCTTTTAATTAAACGGGCTTAGGTCCATCTAATCCTTATATATATCCTTAAGCTTAAAGGATTAATATATGAGACAAGGGATTAAGAAGGATTAACCTAGCCACCAAAACTCTCTCTCTCTCTTTCGTCGCCTCTCTCTCTCGTCACACTCCCTCTCTCTCGGTTTCTCTTGTCGAAGTCGAAGAAACAAACACCGAGTGTGTTTGCGTTATTGGTGATCGACGCAAGAGTACACACACACATTCTCGGTTTTTCGAGAATCGTTGGTTGGTGGTCCAGGAGCGGTCTAGCAGCCAGTTCCGAGGAGGTGCAGTAGTGGTAGACTATTTTAGCAATCCCAAGTTTGATCAGGTATATTACTTTGTAACCTATTCTGTGGATTGTTTGTTAGAAACTATGTTTTGATCATTAGTTTTAAAGATCCTAACCCTTTTGGGGTTTAGAGGGTTGTGTTCAATCCAGTTCCGCTTTTAGGATTGAACCAGTAGAATCAAACCTAGGTTTGACCAGTTTGTGTCATTGGGTGGTTTGGTCAGGTTCAAAACCCTTCGGTGGTATCAGAGCCTCGGCTCTATGATCCATAGTTTCTAGTTTTATCTGTTTTTTAGATTAAGGTTTTGTTCTTAATTCTCTACTTGTTCTTGAGATTTTCGAAAATCATGTAGGTCACAAAACAGTTTGTTTTTTGTTATCATGTTTATCCTATTAATCAGGAAATTCAAACAGTTAGTTTGAATGGTTAAAAGGATCATGATTTTTTGGATACGGATAAGTTTGAATTAAGTTTTAAATTAAACAGTCTGTTTAATTTGTAAAACCTAGTTAATCTAGATAATTGATTTGTTTCGATAATATGATCTTCTTCATCTTGTTCTTCTCTTTTTAATTTTTCGAAAACCATAGGGTATAAAAACAAGTTTTTCTGTTTTCATCCAGTTAATAAAAGGTTTGATTTTAACCAGTTAGGTTTAAACTAGTTTTCTGTTTAAACGGTTAAAAGGGATAAACTTTTATCTAAAACTTGATCTTAACCAGTTTTTTGAACTTTTGTTTAAAAGGGTTGAAATCTAGTTTTAGGTTAATTAGTTATTAATAAAACAAGTTTTGTTTAAATTAATAATTAATAGTTTTTGGTTTTTGAATTAGATCCAGTTTTTAATCAGTATATTAAAACAGTTAGTTTTAATAGGTTAAAAAGGATTTAAAATATTTTATGTATTAATCGAGAAACGGGAAACGAAATCTTCACCGTGACCGTTTAACGGCGCTAAAAGGGATTTAGCGGCGCTAAAAGGACTTAGCGGCGCTAAGGCCTAGTGGGCTTCGGCCCAATGGGTTCTCGGCCCAAGGAGGATCTCAGTCCAATGGGTTCTCGGCTCAAGAGGGTTTCGGCCCAGTAGGTTCTCCGGTCCGAGTGGGTCACGGACCAAGTAGGTCTCGGCCCAGTGGGTTTTTCGGGTTAACGGGTTTTCGACCCAGGAATTGTTGGCCCAAATAGTTTTTTTTCTCGGATTAATACAAAAAGAATTATTAATTTTAAGTTTTAAAATTAATAAGCTATTATATAAACTAGTGTATATATTTTTAATTAGTTTAGTTAAAATATATATTTTAGACTTTTATTTATTATGACTAGTTTAGTCATTTTTGAATAAATTCTAAAAGGACAAAGTTTAAATAACGAAATGGAGAAACAAATAAGATAGTATTTTATTGACCAAAAGTTGTCGTTTTTAAGTTTCTGGAAAACTAGTAAAGAAACTCGACATAAGGATTTCATTCAAGTTTTGAATGAGATCAAGTTTTTTAAAGTTTTGTTGAAAAACTATTTTTGGTCAAATAAATTTAATTAGAAAATCATAATTCTCTTTTTTTTGGTTAATAGGTATTAATCAAAAGGGTAAATGAGAATGTTTGAACAAATCAGGTTATGTGCTTAACAGCTCAGTTTTTGTTTATATATTATAACTGTGTGGTTGTCTTTTATATATTTAGTGTTTATATATAATTGCGTGGTTGTAATACATATAGCTATAGTTTTGTCGACTTAGGACTCGTCTTTTCTATTTCTTCTTTTTTCCTTTTGGTTTTGGGAAGGCGTGCGTGCCAATTACAATCCCTTTCTTATTTGTAATATCGTACTGGTTCGGGGAGGCCTGCGTGCCA